>CM059198.1:11689726-12289726 GCA_030323885.1 Branchipolynoe longqiensis | reverse complement strand
GGCGAACGTTAGTGCTGGAGGGGAAGTCTCGGAATCGTTCGGGGTTACCAATGGGGTCAAGCAAGGTTGTGTACTGGCCCCCACGCTCTTCTCCATCTTCCTATCAGCAATGCTAGACGAGGCTTTCCGAGACATGGGGGATGGCATCTATATACAGTCCAGACAGAGCACTGACCTATTCAATGTCGCACACTTCAGAGCGAAGACCAAGACTACTCAGATACTGGTGAGAGAGCTACTATTCGCAGATGACAGTGCACTGGTTGCCCACTCTGCTGAAGAGACCCAGAAAATAGTGGACGCTTTCTCCGATGCATCAAAGAAGTTTGGCCTGAAAATTAACATCAAGAAGACGGAGGTGCTGTACCAACCCAACTCTACAAGAACCCGAGAGGAGGAGATCATGGTTGATGGAAACAAGCTGAACTCTGTTCCGCTATTCACCTATCTCGGAAGCACTATATCAAGTGATGGACGCATTGATGCTGAGATACAGAGCAGGATGGCCAAGGCTAGCGCATCTTTCGGCCGACTACGCCAGAGACTCTGGAACAACCACCATGTGTCCATTCGGGTCAAAGGTAAGATCTACCGCGCAATCGTGCTATCCACCCTACTATACGGAGCCGAGGCCTGGACAGTGTACAGACAGCAGGTGAAAAAGCTGCATGCCTTCATGATGCGACATCTGCGTTCAATCATGAGGCTAACCTGGAAGGACAAAGTGACGAATAAGGAAATACTCGAACGGATGGGGCTGCCCTCTATGGAAGATCTTCTGATCAAAAAGAATCTCCGGTGGACTGGACACCTCATGAGGATGTCATCAGACAGGCTACCAAAGCAGATCCTCTATTCTCAACTGTCTTCTGGCTACAGAAAGAGAGGGCGTCCCCGTCTCCGGTTCAAAGATACCATCAAGAGAAACCTGAAGCTGAGAGAGATTAAGACCGACTCATGGACACAACTCTCACAGCAGAGAGCTAAATGGAGAGCGGCAGTCAAGTAATGAAAGCAGTCTTTGTCACATCGCGACCGACAGCATGATGATGATGATATGTCTATATGTATATACATATATATTTATATGTATATGTATATGCATTTGGAATGTTATGTATATACATATGTATATATCGCTTCCGAGCAAATGGGAATGTGCAGCCCCCGCGCAGGGGGGGGGGAAGTGGAGCGTGCTGGGAAATTTCCCCACCTCAGGGGGGTGGGGGGGGGGAGGAGAGGCAATACACTACAGACCTTATTACACGCGATAAGGGGCTTGTCATTATCCATATATATGTACATATACGTATATGTATGCATATGGACACGATGTGTACGTGGAGGACAAAATGGGTCATGGTGTCGGCAGCTTGATCTCCCAGTTGTTACGTATACAGGTGTCATGCATATAGAGGCATGGGGTCTCAGGTCACGAGAGGTCACGAGAGGTCAGCTGGGCAGTGAGGCCAGATAATAAAGGCAGTTCTACTACCCAATTCAACGGGTTTGGTCATTCTTTACATGGTGTCAGACGAGGAGACGAACCGAGAAGAAATGCCACTCACAGGCTTAAAAGCGCCGGTGCCATTGAACTTAGAGGATGACATTGGTACAAATTGGCGAACATGGATACAATCATATGAAATCTATGTGGTCGCAACAGGTACCGCGAACAAAACGGAGAAAATACAATGTGCTATTTTTCTTCACGTAGTGGCACCGAGGCGCAAAAAGTTCACCGCACTATGGAAATTGACCCGTCAGAGAGGGACCGAATAGGACCGTTGGTTAATGCTTTCAGAAAATATTGTGAGGGAAAGGATAACATTACTGTGATATGGTACAAGTGTCACTTGTACAACCAGAATTCGCAGAACATGAGACATATACCAGAGAGTTGAGGACGCGAGTGGCCCAATGTGAGTACGGTGAGTTGGAAAGTTCATTACTGTGTGACCGGCTGGTATGTGTTGTGAAGAGTAATGTACTGCATGACAAATTACTGCAAACTAAAAATTTGTCTCTTGAAAAATGCATTGACATATGTAGGCTAAGCGAGCATACTTTAGCCACACTCATGCCGATGAAGTGGGCGAGAATACACTCGAGCTATGACCGTTGCGGGCTTGGGCCGAATGACCCGCATTCTGAAATGCGGGCTGCTTGCCGGGACAAGCCCGCATCGGCCATCAAATCTGGGGGCTGGGTTCACGGCCGTAACATGTTGCTAGGAGAAGCAGATTGCGACTTTCCTAGCAATGGTGGAGGGTCGAGCGCTCGGGCTCAGACCCATCAGGCGTGTTTCTGCACGCTCTGATGTTTTAGATGAGATTTAGGCCTTTATTGTCGGAATTCTGAATTGTTTTTAAGTTAATCATGGTGGGAAGGGCTGAACTTATGCGTATTTATTATTAGCGAATTGGATTGTACCAGTAATGTCAGGAATAAAGCCATGAGCTCTTAAAAGTGATTGGAACATTCCTTGCATTCTTTACTATTCTCCAGTCTTTATGTATATTAACCGCTATGGTCAACTTGATATTGATATTCGATTATTCTATATGTAATGAAGGGCCTTCTGCCTGGTAGGCCTTAAGCAACCGATCAACCCTTCTGCGGGGATATAATAGTCATCTTCTTAATAAAAACCTGAATTAACGTAATTATATTTAACTGAGTATAACATTAACGTAGGCTGTTTATAAGTGACAGCAGCGGCACAACATAGGGTGTCGGCCTAGATCTGGATTAACTAAAGCATATTAACACACACCAAATGGCGGGGAGGAGAGCCAGTTAGTTGAAACAATAAGTAACTTCTTTCTTATGTAAATGCGGGGGAGGGACAAACCGTATTTCTATGGTACTCTAGCTGTCAGCCCTTAGCCCGGGAATTACACCGACGGAGGCGGTCGACCTGCAGACGGGACAAGAGGTGGCGGCGGGCCGTGCCAGGCCCAGGAAATTCACTCGGAAATCTTTATGGAAATTAACACATTAGGCTTGCCTTAGGCATGGGCGAAATAGCCGAACTGTTAAACCGACACCGAACGTGGCAAACACCGGCGAACAGAATGTCGACGCCATATTGGCAACCGGCAACCAGTAGTCAACACAACAGAAATGCCCCCCAGCATGGAAACCCCCCTTTTTCAAACAACCAAACCAAACACGAACACGACACAGTGTAATTGGTGCGGGTATTCATACGTACGTGGGCAGTGCCCAGCGAAGGGGAAGGAGTGCGCCGGTTGTCACAAAATTGGACACTTTGTGAAAGTATGTCGGTCACAGATGAACAAAGCAACATCAGTGAATGAGGTCAACGTAGATCCAAACAACACATATGATGACAGAGAGAGTCATGTATGAGCTGACGAGGTATCATACAACTTATTTGTGGGAGCGATGATGAGTGACAATGTGGAGGACAAGGAACCATGGTTTACCGACATCACCATTGGGCCGTACAAAGTTAAATTCAAGATAGACACTGGGGCTGAGGTGAACCTCGTTCCACGCCAAGTGTTTGACAAGTTCACAAATATCAAGATGAAGCCATCAAAATGCACGCTCGTCACATTCACCGGACAGAGGTTGACACCTGATGGCGAAGCAGTAATCAAGGTGCATGGACGGGACATCAAGTTTCAAGTCACTGTGACTGGCAGCCCTATATTAGGACGACAAGCATGCATACTACTAGGGCTTGTGGCATGCATAGATGAACTGAGTGAACCAACAGTGGCCACTGGTGCTGCAGCCTCTGCTAACAAAATGGTAAATAACTTTAAAGATGTATTTGATGGGCTAGGTAGGAGTAATCAAAGTAGACGCAAAAATATATATTGACAAGAATGTGAACCCTGTAGTAGACACACCAAGGCGCATACCGCATGCCATAGTAGATGATGTAAAAACTGAGCTTGAAAGGATGTTAAGGTTAGGAGTAATTGTACGCCAGACGGAGCCTACTCCATGGGTTAATTCAATTACAATAGTGAGAAAACCTGGAATGGTTAGAATTTGCCTCGATCCAACAAAGTTAAATAAGGCTACTATGAGAGGGCCGTACCCGATTTGCACTGTGGAGGAAGTAGTCGCTAACATACATAATGCGCGGTACTTCTCAGTGTTGGATGCAAACTCGGGCTACTGGCAAATTCAACTAGATGAGGCTGGCTCCATTCTTTGCACATTCAACACCCCATGGGGTAGGTTTCATTTCACAAGGTTACCATTCGGTATAAAGACTGCCAGCGATTTATTTATACAGCAAATGAATGAACTATTAAGCGATCTAGAAGGGGTGCAAATAGTTTCTGATGACATTTTGATTTACGGGAGTCCCATAAATGAACACAATGCGAGACTAGAGGCTGTGTTGCGCAGAGCGTGAGAAATTAATCTAAAATTGAACCCAAGCAAGTCTAAAATATGCAAATCCGAGGTTAATTACATTGGTCATCTATTAACTTCCGATGGGTTAAAACCAAATCAGGATAGAGTGCAGGCTATTGTGGACATGAAAGTACCATCAGATAAGACAGCGTTGCAACGCTTCTTGGGAATGGTCGGGTATGTGAGCAAGTTCATTCCCAAGTGGTGTTCTCTGTGGTGGAGTGGTTAGAGTGTCTGGCTTTTTTCCTAGGTCAGACTCCTAATCTGAAGGTCGGTGGTTCGATTCCCCATGCCCCCCATCTCTGCCAATTTGGATTTCCACCACTGTGTATAACTTACAGTGTCATCAAAGGCCAGTTGCTCTCATACCATGTCTATGTGGTGTGGGAGGTTAAAAATCCCTTGGGTCGGTAAAAGTGAAGGCTCAGGCTTTCTATCGACAAACTGTCTAATGGTGAAAACAAGTCTATTCAGACTTATCCATGATAGGCAGTATAAATCTTCAAGAAAAAAGTTGTCAGAGATCACTAACCCCCTTAGAGTAGTCCTTCAAAAAGAAGTAGCATGGCACTGGCAAGAACCACAGGCACACGCATTCGAAAAGTTAAAGTCATTATTAGTACAAGCCCCCGTTCTCAGGTATTACAATGCTAAAGAACCAATAACACTGCAAGTTGATGCGTCACAATCAGGGCTGGGCGCCACGTTGTTCCAAAATCACTTACCGGTAGCGATGGCATCGAAGACATTATTGGATAAAACTCAGAGCAATTATGCTGTAATAGAGAAGGAGTTACTCGCTATTTGTTTCGGATGTAAGCATTTTCATGAATATATATATGGGAAAGAGATCACAATAGAAACCGATCATAAACCCTTAGTCTCAATTATGTCTAAACCGTTACATGATTTGTCTTCCAGGATGCAACGCATGAGAATGCGACTCCAAAATTATTACATCAAAGTGATATATGTTAAAGGTACCAATCTATATTTTGCAGATACGTTATCCAGGGCCCATACCAGCAACACTTCGCCAAGAAACCTGTTTGACAGAGACATATCAATAGCTGAAATAGACATAGCGCCTGAATACACAGACACTATTGCAGTAGAAACAAAGAAAGATGGAACACTACAAGAAATCACCAGACTCACCAAATCAGGTTGGCCAGAACATTCACATCAAGTAATAGATCCGGTGAAACCTTTTTTCACTTACAGACATGAAATAACCACACAAGGTGAACTATTGATGAAAGATAACAGGATAATTATACCTAAGTCATTACAACCAAACATTATTGAAAAAATCCATGAGTCTCACATGGGAATTGTAAGGTCAAAACAATTAGCCAGGGACACCGTATTTTGACCGGGTTTGAGCACCCAGATCGAAGATAAGATATCTCAGTGTCAAACATGTCAGTGCTTCCAGAACAAACCACACATGGAACCATTATTAAGTCATTCGGTACCGGACATGCCCTTTGAAAAAGTGGGTGCAGACTTATTTCACGTCGATAACAAGAATTATATTATTATAATTGATTATTATAGTAAATACCCCAAAGTCTTTGAATTAAAATCAATGTCTAGTCCATCAACAATCAAAGTCATGAAAGAAACTTTTGCGAGGCATGGGATACCCAAAATAGTTGTTTCTGATAATGGGCCCCAATTTCAGAGTGAAGACTATCGTAAGTTCAGTACCAAATATGGATTTGAACGAGTATACTCAAATCCCATGCACGCCCAAAGTAATGGCCAATTAGAGCGCACCATACAAACAGTGAAGCGAATGATGAAAAAGCTGTAATGGACAACAGGGACATACACATAACACTACTAAACATAAGAAACACCAAGATCCAATCCATGAACGCTTCACCAGCACAAATGCTAATGTTGAGAACATTAAGATCCAAAATACCCACTGTTGCAGCAAATTAAAAACCCAAACTCCAGTCATCTAAAAAACAACGAATTATCATAGACAAATCAAAGCAAAAGTTTTATTTTGACAAAAGAGCGGGTACAGAACATCCTAAACTAAGCGTTGGGGATAATGCAAGGTATCTGGATCACAAAGACGAATGGGCATCCGGACAGATTTCAAATACAGACGCACCAAGTCCCAAAGATTATGAGATCAGGAACAATGCAGAGCACATCATCCGAAGAAATCGGAGATTCATATACAAGTGCCAAAACATAGCGCAAAAACAAAAACATCACAATCAAAACAAAATTCATAGCTTCTTCTTCTTCATCATGTCCTTCCACCAGTTGTCTATTTCAGATGCTGCTCTCCCAGTGTTTAGAGCAGCTGATGGCAATGTTGTTGGCCAATGTCAGGTCTGCAGCAGAGCAGGCAGTGCCCATCATGGGACAGACCAGTAGGTGTTGCATCGTCTGCCTGATGCCGCAGTCACAGGCTTCCGATGAGTCAGAGTACCCCCACTTCAGCATGTTCACTCTGGACCGGCCAACCTGTGTTCGCAACCGGTTCAGAGCCTTCCAGGTTACCCAGGGGTAATCAAAACAAAATTCATAGCGAAAGAAAACAAAAAAATGATGAGTACAAAACATGGTATGGTAGAATAACATGCGCTGTAATGAGATTGTGAAATCAAAATGAAATTGTAGCAGCAGACATACAAACATGCACAAGGTAACGTTTGTATATATAGTGTTAGTAATAAGATTTCATGTTGATGTCAATGTTGATAAGTGATACATAGTATGACTAGAGAATAGACTGAAAGGAATTGTTGTAATTAATTGATATGAAATTTTGTAGATGAGTAAAAAAAAAAATATTTAAAAAAAGCTGAAGTCAGAAAAGATGTGAATACAGTATTACGATAGAGATATAATGATAAGATTCAGCCACTGACATCGTCATAATGACCATTTGATATAATACATGTGTGTGTAGAATTAAGTTGAAATGAACTGATAGAATAATAATTAAGAGACATGATATAGAGGGTAGTCATGAGCACTGTTGCCGTGGACAAACCAAACACCCATTGATGATACAAAAAGAATACATTGAAATAAAAAGGAAGATGTTATGTATATGTGTGTATAGAGGCATGGGGGCTCAGGTCATGAGAGGTCACGAGAGGTCAGCTGGGCTTGATTGATTGATTTACGCCATATCGGCAGCATAGGCCATATTCACGGCGAGAAATGTTTGTTTTTGTTCAAACCATCGCTTTTACATGTAAAAGCATACAATCAATTTTGTGTCAATGGAAACTCATGAATTTTGTAAACTCACAATCATAATAGCTAAATAAAAGTCTAAATGATAGTATTATTCGCTGATGAAATTTGTTTAAAAACCTATATGAGGTGGTACAAACCAACTGCCCTCAAAAAGGCTAAAATGTTTTCTTGTTTTACTTTAGTAAAAAGGTCCTGCATGTTGTTTGCAGTGTAAAATTGTTGGCACATGGCCATGAAATCCACTCAGTTTAATAAAGTGTGTTTTAATGTCAGTGGGGACTGACATCCAATACATTCAGGGGGAGACTCCCCCGTGAGCAGAAAAATGTGTGTTAGCCACAAGTGGCCAATATGGCATCTTGTTAAAACAACCTGGTCGTTTCACCCTTCCAGGCTACTCTGCGGCAGTCCGTTCACGGAGGGGGTAATTCTATGGAGTTTGTTGTCTGGGTGTTCATCCCATTCGATCTGCCATAGGTTCCAGATGTATTTTTGAATGGTAGGTTTCAGATCAGAGTGGGGAATATGACAGTGTTCCAAAGGAGCAGTCAGGGCTCGAGTGGCCGCTTGATCTGCTCTCTCATTTCCTGGGATACCCACATGACTGGGCACCCAACATAGGTGAATGTCAAATTTTGCTATTGAAGGAGAGTTTAGTTTAATGAGTACTTTAAGTAGTATTGGGTGGTCCAGTTTCCTATTGTTTAAAGCCTGAAGGCAGGAAAAAGAGTCAGTGAAAATGATGAATTTATGACTGGCTGAGGTTTTGATGCACTCTAACACGAGTAGGAGTGTTCATGCCTCAGCAGTAAAGATGGAACTCTGATCTGGAATACGCGTACCTAATTCATGTCCATGGACGATTGCTGCTGCAGAGACTCTGTTGTCTGTCTTTGACCCATCCATGTAAACTGCTAGGTGGGAGCTAAAAGCACTTCGCACATCGATAAAGCTTTCATGATATGAAAGTGGGTGCGTTTGAGATTTCTTCGACATGGCCAGCTAGAGGATGATGTTTGGTTTCCTCTTCTGCCAGGGAGGAACATTTGAATATTGTGAGGGTGCTATGTTATGTAGATTTGCCCTCAGGGCCTCCAAATGAGGCTTTATTCTGAGGCCTAACGGCTTTATGTATGTTGGCCTTGATTCATAGAGGCGTTCATATGGTGGCATAAAAATGTAGATATATGCAGGATTTAAAATATTTCCTTTTAATTTTATCACATATTGCATAGACAGTTTGAGCCTTCTACTCTTAAGGGAAGGCTCTCAGCCTTCGACATAAAGGCTCTGGACGGGCGAGGTTCTAAACGCCCCCACAGCCTGCTGAAGGCCTTGGTGGTGTATAGTGTCTAACTGTGATATGTTTGATTTCATGGCTGAACCATAAACAATACAGCCATAGTCCAATTTTGAACGTATTAATATTCTATATAATTGGAGCAGAACAGTGCTGTCTGCTCCCCACTGTGTGTGGGCTAGAACTTTTAAAATGTCCAGTCCCTTAAGGCATCTGGACTTTAAATACTTAATATGAGGGATAAAAGATAATTTGTTGTCAAAGATGACTCCTAAAAACTTGGTCTCTTTGACGACTTTTATGGGATCATTTCCAATTGTTAAATTAGGTTCATGGTGTAAAGTCCGTAAAAGACAAAAAGTGCATGCAAACAGTTTTCGATTTGGAGAATCTAAAACCATTTTCCATTGCCCATGAGGAAAGGCTATTTATGTTTAATTGGAGCTGCTGTTCTATAGTGTTCATATTTTTACCCTTATAACATAATAACAAGTCATGCCCAGTCAGCTGGGCAGTGAGGCCAGATAATAAAAGCAGTTCTACTAGGCAACTCAACGGGTTCAGGCAGCACTCTTAAAAGTCGCCATGAGTGCACACTGTCACAATCCTGATATCACCCCAGATGTTGCCAGGATGTAAAACCCCAACAAACAAACACAAATATGTGCACAGGGATTAGTCATGCATCTGCTTGGAGAGAGTACCGGTGGCTTACTCTGCCCGATACATGTATCTAAGCACCTCCAAGCACATTAGACCGGACACGCTCTCCGAATCGATAGAGCGCAGGCGTCCCATGCGGAAAGTCAAGACTTCAGTTCCTGGTCAAGTCAAACCAATGCCTTACAAAATTGATATTAACTTTTTGCTTCCTAGCCAGTAGCTTAGCATTATTAGGATAGGACAAGGCATGGTTGGCTCAGTGTCATGGTAATATGACTCAGTGGGATGTCAGGTCATGGTGCTGGCGGCCTGGTCTCCCAGTGGGGCAGCACTATAAAGTCGCCATTTGTGTGCACTATCGGTACCCATCCTGATATTGTAAGGTAAGCGTATACCGCTGGTTACCAGCGGACACAGGGAAACGGGACCGGAACCAGCGCACAGGAAGAGTCGTAAATAAACCACTTGATACACAGACGTTGTGGCCTTCAGTTGATCCTTTACATGGTGTCAGATCCAGACCCAAGCTCTACCGACATGCCGTTGTCCGGGCTAAAGCCTCCAGGGCAGCTACAACTGGAAAGGGATCTTGGAACCAACTGGGAAGCTTGGTACTATGCCTACACTATCTTTGCCGGAGCTACACGTGTGTCAGCTAAAACAGAAGAAGTGCAATGTTGCATATTTCTACACGTAGCTGGGCCTGAGGCCCAAAAGGTCCACCGAGCAATGCATTTTGACGAGTCCAGTCAAGACAAGATAAACCCGTTGATAGATGCCTTCGTTCATACTGTGAGGCCAAAATGAACGTAACGGTCATCCGGTACAGGTTTAATCACCAAAACCAGACAACTGCTCCAATGGATACCAATATACACGAGTTACACAGCATGATAGCATGCTGCGACTACAGTGTGATAGACGACTCACTGTTGTGTGACCAGTTAATAGGTGGTGTCAAGTGTGACAGACTCAGGAACCGGCTGTTACAAACCAAGAACTTGACTCTACAGAAGTGTGAGGAATTATGCCAGATGAGTGAGTTTACTGCAAAACATTTGAGCAAAGATTCAGCAACCAGTGACAGTGCAGTGGATATGATACACAATCAGCAGAGACCGAGCGCCAGTGCACCGGCACCCAGGTGGCAGGCGCCATTCCAACGGCGGAGTCCACAGTGTGATGTATGGACAGAGGATGACATCGTCAACAACAACAACAAAGACCACATGTGGCTGGTGTGGCTATGCACACAGGAAAGGGGCATGCCCGGTGAAGGGGAAGGTTTGTGCAGGGTGCAACAAGGGAGGCCACTTCGTCAAGGTCTGTCGGAGTCAACAGCAAGCCACTGCGGCTATTGACGATATTGCTGTGGACATGCATAATATCCCAGAGGAATGTCAGACAACAGATTCAGACTCAAGTGGCAACGATCTATTTGTTGGAGCTGTCGACAAGGAATACACACTCATGAGGCATGACTTGTGGTACGTCCAGATAACTCTTGAGAACACAACTGTGTGCTTCAAGCTGTATACAGGGTCACAAGCGAACGTTTTGCCCACAAGCATTTTCAACAAGTTGAAGAAAGCAACCCTATCCCCGCCAAGTTGTCGACTGATCACCCGCCAAGTTGTCGGCAGATCGAGCTCGATGATGAAAGTTCCAAACTGTGTACTTTTAATATGCCTTGGGGTAGGTACAGATATACAAGATTGACGTTCGGCATCAATACTGCCGGTGATATCTTCATCCACAAGATGAATACTATCCTAAGTGATCTGAAGGGTGTCAACGTCGTCACAGACGACATACTCGTGTATGGTCGAACAGTAGATGAACACAATGCAAATCTCAAAGCAGTCCTGGATCGAGCGCGCCAAGTAAATCTCAAGCTCAATCCCAGTAAATCAAGGATATGTAAGTCAGAGGTTTCATATGTTGGCCACGTGATAAGTAAAAATGGTCTTAAACCAAATAAAGAGCGCATTCCGGCTATTAATGACATGCCAACCCCCACTAATGTAGCTTCTATCCAGCAATTCTTAGGCATGATAGGGTATGTTAAGAAGTTTATTCCAAACATCGCATGGCACTGGGAAAGCGAACAGCAAACAGCGTTTGATACGTTAAAATCCCTGCTAACTAGAGCACTAGTGCTACGATTCTACAATGTTGACAAAGATGTAATACTACAGGTGGATGCTTCCAAATCGGGACTAGGGGCAGCATTAATACAGGAGGGTAGGCCCATAGCATTAGCGTCGAAAGCACTAGATGACCCCCAAAGCAACTACGCTGTAATCGATATGGAGTTGCTCGCGATTTGCTTTGGGTGTACCAAATTCCATAATTACATCTTTGGCAAGAAAGTGCCCATTCAAAGCGACCATAAGCCGCTGGTAGCGATCCTAGGTAAACCATTGCATATGTTGCCCGCGTGCATGCAACATATGCGCATGCGTCTATTGAATGAATTATGAACACACCATAACACACATAAAAGGTTCATCTATGTATGTTGCAGATGCTCATCAATAGAGCCGAACAACCTGTTCGACACAAACTTGACCGTAGCAGCAGTTGACATCCTAGGCAACAGCACACAGCAGATCAGAGTCAAAACAGCAAACGATCAAACACTGCAAGAGCTGAAACAGCTGACAGAAACAGGTTGGCCAGAACACACCAATCATCTAACACCCAACACAAAAACATTTCACACATACAGACACAAAATAACAGCACAAGACGGCCTGCTGTTCAAAGGTGACAGAATCATAATACCACAAAAATCGCAATCACACGTATTAGCATTGATACATGAAACCCACCAAGGCATTACAAAGAGTAAACAATTAGCAAGAGATTACGTTCTTTGGCCAGGGCTGCAAGGGCAAATAGAAGACATGATATCGCGTTGCACCATATGCCAGAAATTCCAACTTTCGGTAATTTTCTTTAACCTTGGAGTAAATTAGAGCGTATTAATACATACGGAGAGAGACTTTTCACTTTTCCACTACATTACAGGTAATTCTATCGGTTGGATACAATTCTTTAACTCTATTTCTACCGCGCTATACGAAACACACTAAAATTTCCCATTGACCTGCTACAAGGAGGATTTCAATAGCATGAAATATATTTAACTTGTGGTAAGTGAATATATTGTATTAAATACACTTGTACTACATACTACACATAGTACACACTCACAATGCCTGTAACACGATTAAAAGAAGATTCTTTACGTGAACAATTTGGGTTGTGGTTAGAAAATCAGATAGATTTGGGAATTTTGAGTGATGATTGTGATAAGTTGGAAGCATGGACTAAGTTTATGGCAGATAGCATAGAAAATATAGCTGAAAAAAATTAAGAAAGGGTACTACAGGTTACTGAATGTGCTGAAGCTGATTATCAAAGAGAAGAACGTAGAGAAAAACGTGAGTTAGCTAGTCTAGAACATAAAAGTAATGAAACCAAAATAAGAGCTCTAAAAGCATATGGAAAGTCTGTACCTATGCTAGATGGTACTGACAGAGGTGCATTAAGAGAGTGGGTAGATCTTATTCCGAGGATTGGGGTTCTTGGTGACGTGTCTGACTTAGATATAATTCGCTTTGCACTTTCTAATGCAACGAGCACACTGCATGAAGTGTTATTCACTGCTTTCACAGCTAAAGGTGCTACATCATGGAATGATATTAAAGAAGAAATTGCTAAAACTCTCTTAACTGCAGATGAAAAGACTCATTTGAAGAGTATAGTAATGACTATGGTACAGAGTGAGGGTGAGACAGTGGCAGCATCTTGCCAACGGTTTAAAACTGCTGCAAGTAAGGGTTGGAAACTACCTTCTGCTACCTTGGGGACTGACACCTTTGAAATTTTGCTATCAAGGTTTCTTGATTCATTATTAGATGACAACACTATGTGGTACGTAGAAACCAATAGGCCAAAATCATTAGAAGAAGCTTTCACTCTTGCTATACTAAGTGATAGGTCTGTATTGAGACAGCGACGACGTGCACAATCAAGACTAACAGATTTAAATATGACTACTCAAATGGATAGTCTAAGCTTTAATTCTTCTAAATTGTCGAAAAGTATTCCTACTGGGAAAATTCAGGCTAGTTCAGAGATATCAGAAGACACTAAGGCTCTAAAGTCGCTCCAGAATGAACTAAAATCACTAAGAAAGTGTGTTGAACGCCTAACGGTATCTGAAAATAAATGTACACGTGCAGAAATTCATTCAGTAAACGTTGCGCCAGCTTATGGTGGCAATTCTTATGCACCGGGCAGACGTCTTGAGTCGCCTCGCGTAAACGTAGCGTCGAAGGGTCAATTGGGTAGTACATCTAAAAATAAACCCAGTTCAGTCAGAGAGCACACAGTGAAGTATGCGCTGTCAAAGCAACAGCGAGGAAGCAATGGCAAAGCGACGCCGGCTGCTCACACGCAGACGTCGACGGCTAAAATAGACCATGTGTATCAACCGCAGACACAGCGTGCTAGTCGTAATGCTTTGACTTGTTATGTATGTAATGAACCACATTTAATGAGAAATTGTCCGCATTTAAAATTACTGCGTAGTAACATTAGCTCTACTGCTTCGGGAAACTAAATAGCGCACTTGATACTCGTCCGAGTATTGATATTGAATTTAATCAAGTGAAATTAACTGGTCTGGTAGACTCAGGTGCGGCTAATGGAGCAGTCACACTACGACGTGTATTGCGGCGTGCCGCCAACGCGCTTATGTATATTCAACGCGTCGAGAAACATAAAACTTTTCGGCGCGTTTTGCGAAAAGTCGAAACATCGCAGCGTGTTGCCAGCGCGTTGCTCGCATGTTATTGGCGTGCTGCCAGCGTGTTGCGCGCAAGAAACCCCCGCCGCTTGACCCAATTTCTCAAAAGTTGCGCCGCATTCCCACGGCTGCTAGCGTCTTATCGACGTGTTATCAACGTGTTATCGGCGTGTCGCCGGCGCGTCAGTCGCAGATGGCGGGTTGGGTGCGTGTTATCAACGTCTTATCGCTGTGTTATCGGCGGGTTCCCAAGAAGTCGACGGGTTCCAAGCGTGTTATCAATGCGTTGTTGACGCGTTACAGGCGCGTTGCCGGCGCGTTGACGGCGCGTTGCTGGTAACGCGTATCGACGTCCTGAAAACGTGCCCGTAACGCGCTAGCCAACCCGTCGGCGCGCGTCGGCCAGCGCCGAAAGTTTTGTGCAAGCACAAAACTTTCGGCGCTGCCCGACGCGTGCCGACGTTTTGTATCAAAATCTACATGTACCGACGTGTACCAACGCGCCCGTAACGTGTTTCTAATGCGCCAGTAACGCGTTCCGACGCGTTCCGATGTTTCGCCCAAAAACCCAACGCGTTCCCACGCGTTGTCCAACGTTGATGCAACACGTCGTAGTGTGACTGCTCCATAAAAGTTTAATACATGTAAAAGCATTTAAAAAATTGTTAGATATTGGAATAGCACATAAACAATTGTATCCAGGTAGTAGACTGAGATCAATCTCAGGTCATTTAATTCCAACTTTAGGTATGACTTATATTTCTATTTATAATGAGTTATGTCCTTTCTTTGTAGTTGAATCATTAGCTTTTGAATTATTAATTGGGACAGATATAATGGAAATGTGTAATGCAGAAATTTGTTACAGGAATAAATTTGTTTCCTTATGTGATATTGTGCATCCATGGAGTAGTTTAGAATTAATTGATAACAAAATGGCAGGAATAGTTCTAGAAGTAGACTATTGGAAAAAGCATTTTCCCTTGTTATTTCCTGATTCTAATGAAAAACTTAAAGCTATTAAGGTAGTTGAGATGCATATAGACACAGGTAATGCATATCCACTAAATCAAAGACCTTATAGAATACCTTTGAGTAAGAGAATATAGTTGAAAAAGAATTAAATAAGATGTTAGATGATGATATAATTGAAACTAGTTGTAGTCCTTGGGCTTCACCAGTTACTTTAGTGCCTAAGAAGGATGGTACTATACGTCTCTGTGGTGACTACCGTAAATTAAATGCAGTAACTATTAAAGATGCTTATCCTTTACCCAGGATACAGGACATTTTTGATCAGTTACATGGTGCTAAAATTTGTACCACCATTGACCTTAAATCCGGGTATTGGCAGGTAATGGTAGATGAAGATAGCAGACCTAAAACAGCTATACATACACACATGGGATTATTTCAATTTAAGCGTATGCAATTTGGATTAACAAATGCACCTGCAGTATTCCAAAGAATGATGAATGTAATTTTTGCAGAACATTTAGGTAAATGTTGTCTAATTTATTTAGATGATATTATTATTTATTCACCAGATGAGGAGAGTCATGAGAAAGATGTGAATACTATATTAACTATCTTGCAAAATAACAATATGACTATTAAAGAATCAAAATGTGAATTTGGTGTTAAAGAAGTAAAACTCTTAGGTTATGTTGTATGTTCAGCAGGGCTGAAACCGGATCCTGAAAAAATTACTGCAATAAGAGATATGGCTTCACCGACAAGTAAAAAAGAAGTAAGACGATTATTAGGATCGGCAGGATACTACGACAATTAATTCCAAATTATGCTGATGTAGTCGCTCCTATAACTTATTTAACTAGTAATAAATGTACTTTTGAATGGACTATGGAATGTGAAATTGCATGGAATGAGTTGAAAACACTATTATTAGATTGTGTACTGTTGAAATTTCCTGATCCTTTTAAACCATATAAGCTGTATACAGATGCTTCTGAGTACAGTTTAGGGGCTGTATTGGTGCAGGAGGATGAAAATGGAATAGACAGACCAGTGCATTTAATCAGTACTAGATTTTCTCCTGCTCAACGTAATTATCCTACTATAGAGAAAGAAGCATTTGCTATTATTTATGCTCTAGTAAAATTAAGACCTTACTTATATGATGCAGAATTTACTATCTATACAGATCATGCTCCATTGAAATGTTTTTTCACTAAAGAAATTTGTAATACACATATACAACGCTGGGCAGTATTATTAGCAGAATTTTCAGCTCCAATTGTTTATATGAAAGGTGTAGATAATGTCTGGGCTGATATGTTGTCTGGATTGAGACCTAATACTGAAGCAAAGGAACCAGTAGAAATGCTTACTTTTGATTCACTGTTAGCAGAACAGGTAATTCCTTTTGAACACTATGAACTGTCATATAATGATGTAATTACTGAACAGAAAAAAATGAAAGAGTATAAGTTAGGTGAGAATGAAGAAAATAATTATTTAATAATAGATAATCTTCTTTATTCAATAGTAGCTCCTACTAAGAAAGATACGTATCCTAGATTAGTGTTACCAAAAAAATACAGGAATTCTGTGATAAAAATAGCTCATATAAAGGTAGGTCATATGGCTATGTCTAAAACATTAAAACGATTACAGGAACATTTTCGTTGGCCTGGTATGACTGGAGATGTCCATAGAGTAATTATCAATTGTGCAAATTGTGTGGTTAACTGTAGTAAACGCACACGTGCATATCCACAATCGATGCCATTGCCTAGTGCACCTGGTATTGTGATTGCTGCGGATCTTTCTGGTCCATATCCAGTTAGTACTAGTGGTAATAGATATTTACTGTCTATTATAGATCATTGTAGTGGTTGGGTTGAATATAAAACATTGCCAGATAAATCATCGAAGGGGATTCATGATTATATATTTAATGATTATATTCCTCACCATGCAATTCCTTGTATGTTTATTTCAGACAATAGGTTAGAGTTTAAAAATAAATTGATTATGAATCATTTTAAGGAATTAGGTGTAGAAGTAAGACATACGACACCTTATCATCCACAGTCAAATGGTATGGTGGAAAGATATCATAGGACTATAAAAGGCATTTTGAGGAAATTAGTTAATTCTCGTGCTAATCTATGGGAAACCCATTTGCCTAATGTGATATATGTGTATCGTACTGTACCTTCTGATAGCACTGGCTATTCTCCTTTCTTTCTAACCTATGGTAGACATCCAGGTACGAAGCATAGTTCTTTACTGTATCGATCGACGGGGACGATTGATTCGAACTTAGCCTATCGTGTAGATGATTTGTCTATAGCTTTAGCTAAAGCTGTGCAAAGTCGTAAAGAAAGTCGAAATTATAATGTTGCTCGCTTGAGGAAGAAGGCGAATGCAGTAAAACTAACTCCTGGTGATAAAGTAGTTTTATTTATAAATGAATCTGGACCTTTGGAGAGGAAATACGATCCAGGTTACATAGTCGTTAGATCACGGGGTTCAGTAGTGACTGTAGTAGGCCCTAATAACGATCGTAAAGTTGTTAACCGTGATAAAGTTAAATTAGTTGATTCTAAAATCATTTGGGATGATATTGCTCCACGATTAACTAGAACTGAAAGAAGGAAAGGTATTTCGCAACCTTTGCCTTTCGATCCGATTATTTCTGATCAAAATCGACGCACTAATGAATTATTAGTGAATAAAACAAAAATAAAACCTAAAGTATTACATTCGAGAGAAATTGGTACTGGGCCACTTACGCGACAGCAAGCGCGGAGGGTGGATCCAATAATTGGTAGTATGACGTCAGATAAAAGAATTGACCAATCACAGCAAAGAACACTGCGGAAGGATCGGCGAATCCGCAGACGTCTGAGTGCTTCGGCTCATTCGCCAAAAACTTTCTTTGTTGCTGCGCCACTAATAAATAACGATTGCGCCATGCCTAACCATTGCGTTAATACGAAGCAAATATTAACACTAGCGCAAGTCGACAGCTCCAAAGCTAATCGACAGGGTTTTCGAGGTCTAGTCATAAGAAATATTTATGTTCCTTACTAAATTAGCGCCAAGATTAACGGGTTGTATCGTAAGTTACGCCAGTAATTAAGTTACTAAATACTGTTGTATTACAGAGATACAGTGAATGGTATTGACACCGTAGTAGCATTGCTATAATAAAGTAAATTTGACACTTATTGCTTACCAAATGCTACGGAGCATTTCTGGCGGAATAAGCAAAGAAAGTGGATGCTTTAGTGGAAAATGGTGCCATGTACTAATGTATTGTTATTCTATCGGGACATAGAGCGAAAAAAGTACACCGGTGGTGACTGAATGTCTTACTAACAAATAACAATTTCATTTATTTACCATTGACTTTTCTATTTGTCTAAGTTAAGAGTTAGTACGCCTACGGATTACGGGGTGAGACGTAAAACAGGTGTTACTCGATGGTTTGAGTTTAAACTGTTTAGCTACTGAAAAGAACTAAATTTCGTCACACTAACGACTGAAATGTTATGTTCATATAAACTAATACTATAGCACTTTCGCTAAGACTTTGTAGATGTTATATTTTGGGAAGAGGTAGATCTTGCATATGTAAGAATTGACATTATTAAAGCGGATAAATTGCAAATAACCAAAGATGTTATTTGATCTAATTTAGGACACACCATTGGATTTGCATTAACTTTTCTTAAGTACAAAAATCATTATTCATTGGCCGTGAAAAATCTAAAAACGCTTAAAATAGCACATTGACTTGCATTACCGTATTGATTCTATTAAATTCTCACAGGCTAAAAAACTATTTTACCATGAATATTGGTAATTTATCGAACCTGTACCTCTCGAGTGAGAGAAAAGACGGCTGCGTAAGGTCGATAGAGCAACTCTATTCGACGAGCGTAAACCTTTCGCGAGTATACGGTAAGGACGATAAGAATCAGCAGGCGCAGGCCGGGAGTCAATTTCTTATCGGGTGTCGACGGCAACACGCGTGAAGCGATAAAACTAAATTGTTTTGACTTGTATGAAGCAGTAGTTACAGTTAATTCACCGGTGTGTGAAGCGTAATTAGACATAACATGATCAACATGATCGATTTGTTCTAAAATGTCGCTAATCTTTGTGGTGGTTGACAGGGGTTACGCGGAAGCATTTCGTCATTGACTGGAACTGTGGTAAGGTTCAGGTTTTATGTTTTTGTACTAGTAAATGCGTAACTCGATAACTAAGATACTTAGAAGCATAAACTAACTTAGTTAAGACATCTAAAGTATCTATTCTATATTATTATGTATATTACAATACAGATAAGTTGATTTAACATTATGAAATAAGACAATTAAATTAATTTTTAAGACATTTTTTATTTTTCAATAAGAGATTTATTCTATATGTTCATGTTACTTAGTAGTGTGATATATATTATAAAAGTAATTATTTGTTTAACAATAAAACTAAATAATATTCTTGATTATGATTCATATGGATGAAAAACCTAAACAGAAAGTTGATACTTGTAAACTACAATTTGATTTAAATTACTTTCTGATCCATATGTTCCAGGCTGAAAAATCTTCAGTGAAATTGGAGTAACTGAGTTACTATACAATGAAATAGGAGAAACTGTTGGTAATAATGATTTTCACCCATGTACAGGACTGATCGTTGGATTGATTTCAATTGTGAGATCGAATGTATAAATACTTTTGTAAGAAGTTCTATTCTATGTTGAACTTTTCAAAAATATTCCGCTAAGCAAAAACATTAGTTGAACGTCGGGAGATTTTAAGTAATGTCTGACGTGAAGATCTTTTTCATTTATGTCAAAATGATCTGCAAGATTCTTCCTATTTTTTGTCCTATTGTTTGCTGAGCGAGACATAATTTGCTTTCTACTACTTATCAAGTGGAGAAGATACCTGGTGAGGCAACAGTAATGCCTAGGGTATTGAATGAACTAAATTATTTTTACAAAAGCGACTGTTCGTTGGGAGGTCAGCTAAAATAATTATAGGGATTTCACAATTTTTTATAAATATATTAAGTTAACTTAACAAGAGCAAGATGATCAGATCTAATGCTATGAGTTGAACTGATATATATATATTTTTTTGATATGATCTTCAAACATTTGTTTTTGACAAAATGATCAATATTTATTATTTTTAACTGGGCACAGTTGATCTTAAAAATATGATTAATTTGTTTTTATCATGTACTTATTGAATTATCTAGAGGGATACTAGGCATAGTTGAACCTATGATTATCATTATGTATGATGCTTCACATATCTAGCTTGAGGAAGTGTAATTGATTTTCAGCAGGCTACACAGCGAAATGGGAGTAACTGATGGTAGTAAGACAACAATTGTGAACTATTGGGGAATGACTTTCTAACTAATACAAAATGGCATGAACTAATTACGCTGTAACTCCATTACAGTATAGATAGCTGCATTTACGTTCAATTATTATTTTGAATTCAATAGGACTGAAGAGTTAAATATATTTTTTTATGTGTTTCTTTAACTTGAGGAAGTATGTTATAACTCAGCAAGGCTGAAGAGTAAATTAACATATATATTTTTTTTGAGATCATAAGCCACTTTTTGCAATATGTCATACTATTGCTATTTATTAATTAATATTGTTAAGATTGTATAGACATTGTACTATATTACACTGCATAAAATGTTTTACTATTGATGATATAAAATGATGCAAGAGATGACTAACAACTAAAATTCTTTGAGGTTTGACTGAGAGTTTCCTTAAATGTTAAAATTTTATTTTTCAACACAACCAAAAATGAAACTTACCTGGTGGATTAGGCCACATAAAAAACTTGGTTGTTGATATTACAGGTTCACACGTGCCAGGAGATAACCTATGTTTGTCCGATGGGGGATAAGCATAGCTCAGGGGGCAAATGAGTTTGGTGTCTCCTGGGGTGGGCTGTAATGAGTGCATTCTATCTACGACATGTTGTCTTGGTGAGGCTGTAGTAATGACGTCCTATCTATTGCATGTTCATGAGTGCTCAAGGGGCAAAGGAGTTGTTGTCTCTTGAGGTGGGCTGTAATAGTGCCGCCCTATATGCTACATGTTGTCAGGAGTCTTGTCTTTTGGACATGGGCTATAATAATGCCGCCCTATATACTACATGTTGTGGTACGACATTGTTCTTGCTTGTCACAGGACGGTGTGGCCCACTTCATAGGGATAGAATCAAGTTTTTGGGGTTCATAGGGTTGGGATGGGTTCATGTTACATGTTCTCATGTTGTCAGAGGATAGGACACTAACCGATGTTATTCCATAGGGATGGAATAAAGTTGTGTTCAGAGGGTGGGAATAAACCAAATATTACATGTTCTCATGAACACATAATACAATTTCGAAAAGAAAATCTAATGATTTTGAATTTTCGATTAAAAATGAACAAGAACCTATGAATATTGTCATCATTGTCATGAAATATCAAGGATAGAGGTTGTCTGAATTAATTAAAACAATGCATAAAGACACTATTGGCATCATTGTCAGCAAATGTTATTCAAGTTGAAAATATCCTGAACATAAGGTAACTTGGATATGTATTCATTTGTAAAATGTGTATGGATGTTCAGTGTGCATGTGTTCATATATTATTCATTTGAAAATCATTGACAGGTATGATGTTAAATGTTGCATGTGTTTAGAGTTATTCATTGAAATTCAAAGGCATATGATAGATTAAATATTGCATTGTTCATAAAAATTCATTTAAAGCTAAATAATATAGTGTAAAATGTTCTCATAATTGATTAAATGTCATAATCAGAGGTTGATAAATGGTTCATTTAGAGTGCATGATTATGATTGAATGTTATCATATATTGCATGGAGATGTATTCATTGAAATTCATGAATTGCATTAACATTAATTGTCATGAGATGTATTTCAGATTGAAAGTGTCCCAGGCAGAGGTTGTCTACACAAAAGGTTCTTTTGAAAAAAATAATGTACATATGAGATGTTGAATGTTGCATGAAAGATTCATCGAAAATTCATGGCATAATTAATGAGCGTTATCATATATTCCACTGTTAATTTGTTCCATTGACATTGACATATGATAAACATTGCATATATTATCAAATATTAACTAGCTAAAACTATCATTGACATTAATTGTGTTATAGGGACCTATTGATCATCTTTTGATACTAGATATATATCATTAACATTATTCATGTTGAGGAGACATATTAATGATCTTTGTACTGGAGATGTATATTATTGACATTACTCATGTTATAGGAGCATATTAATGATCATGATTTTACAAAATAGTAACTTTACAGAATTCATTTGAAAAATTATATGATATAATCTATGAGGTTATAGATTTTAATTAAAATTTTTAAAATACTTAGAATAATATTATTGAATATAAACATAAAATTGATATATTGTATCAGTGATTTCTATGTAAGGAAGAAAGAAGTCATCCGTTGCCTTCTACGAACTATAGGATCACCAGACCTGAAACATTGACATCAGTACGAACAGTCAACTATGCTCAGTGTGCGAGGAGCTGCAGCATATACTGATGGTCACTATGTTCGCAACAGAGTTCGGTAGGAACTTTGGCATATGTGACTGAGTCAATGATTTCGCTTCAGCAGTATGGGGAACAATGCTAGTTTCACGAGGAGAACTAAAGCATATGCTGACCAGTGCTTCCATTAGTCTTCGAAAAGATTGCAACAAGAACATTGACATTCGATTGACTTCGTATGCAGCAAGATCAACGCGTAGCAGTTCTGGAGAACTGTATCACATGCTGATCGTCAATATGTTCGCAACAGAGTTCGGCAGGAACTTTGGCATATGTGACTGAGTCGAGGATTTTGCTACAGCAATGCGAGGGACAATGCTAAGTTCGGGTAGAACTAACGCATATGCTGCTAGTGAACGGATCGTGTTGCCGATATCAAGGACGAAGACTAGCGAGTTCACATAGAACTAACACAGAAACACTTATATTCAATATAAATTCGCCGTTTCGTCGTAGAAACGCCTTAACATCATAAATCGACTTCAACAAATACAGAACATTCTAATATTACTATGCTACACGTTAAACTTGAGCAAAAGCATGTAGATCTATTATTATTTAATAAGATAGATAAGTATTATGGTTTTGAAGTTCAAAAAGAACCACTGTCATTGCTTTGTTTACATTATGCCGCCAAGTTACGCTATCGTATATGTTGAATTTCTATTGACGCGATTATATCTGTTAATACTGATAATTGATGCTTTATTTTTGTACAGGAGCTACAAAAACACATATTGATTCATCTTTTGCCATTATTTCGGGATAAAACGACTTAAAATTGGTGAAATCGAAGATTTTGGTCTAGATTTGCAAGAAAATAGTCCCTGAAACTAGATCATCGATTCAAACCGCTTAGGCTTTGTTTTCTCATTGACTTGAGTTCCGTAATGTTATTCCTATGGAGACCTGTCGATCAACCACGCGTCTACCATCGACGTCCCAGGTTTTCTACGAGTTTAGCATTCGGTAAAACAAAATGCCTTGTACAAGCGTATCGATGTGAATGGTTGACAGCAAATACCAAATCCGATTAAGCACTAATGTAAGATCGATGCTAAGTGACTGGAGTGTGCCTTAGAATCGTTGCAGAACGACCTCTAAACCGTCACAAAACTAAAAAATGCTTGGAATAAGCTAAAAATAATGGCAAATGAATCGTATGCTTCTTAAGACATCATATAAGTTATCAGAGGGGTAAAATAAGAATTAAAACATAGTTAAAATTTAAATTATAAAAATTAAATAAGAAATTATTTTTTTAATACCATAAAGAAAAAAAAAAGAGAAAGATTTTTTTCGGAGTTTTGTTGTTGTTTTTTTTGCTCTCAAAGTCAGATATACCTTATCTATTAGCGTGACTATTTCAGACTCAATTTATTATTTAGGTTGATAGAAGATATAGAAATATTTAAAGGTGATAGCTACGTCGTAGTACTGTGCACTTCTTTCTACGCTGCTGGGCAGGTGGTAAGAAGTGGAGGGGTGGAGTACGTTGTAAAATTGTCCGATATAATACATGTGAACCGAAGTAAAGTTACTATAATAAATTACAGACTGCCTATATAATGATAGAAATTAATATATAAAAACCCAAAGGCATATGGAGGATGTGTGAAATTGGTAAACTATTATTCATTAGGTATGGAAGTTGTATAATTGAATAGTCTTTGGAGGGAGTGTCACTGCCGAGATTTGCTAGGAACAGTCTTTGGAAGAGTCACCTCACATGCCCCCTCCCCCCCCACATGGTATTGTTATGATCATTGACCACTGCATTGTATTCTAATTGGAGGATTAAGTCATGTGACCACTGCATTGTACTGTGATTGATGAATGGAGTCATGTGACCATGGCCATCTTGAATTCTAAAAGCCTATATAAGTCAATAAATTGAAGAGTCTCATTCTCTTACTTTTCACTCTTAACCTGTTTCCTTCATTACCTGTAGTGCTTTCATTTGACTTGTCCACACCACCCACACCACCAGCCGGCACGTTTACAGTGTGTCGACATGTGGCTCGTACGTTCCACATACATTACGTGCACATTAGGGGTACATCGGCATACATTAGGAGTACACATTAGGGATATGTTGGGGTATATTGGTACACATTAGCCATACATACAACTGGCGCCCTTCATGTGTCGCTGATGTATATAACCTACTCCCAACGTTCCATTAACGTACGTGAGCGTACCCCTAGCGTATGCGAGCGTGCCGCTAGCACTTCACCAGCGTATCGCCAGCGTATCGCCAGCATGTTGGCGGTCGGTATATCACGGCACCACCTGGCTTCTTCCAGCAGACCTGCTCAACTCTTCAGAGAGGATGGATGTCCCTACACTCCATCTACAGTTCCAGCATCACTACTGAGTTGCCATTTACCAGCATGAGTTAGATCTCTACCTCATGGCTATTCTGGCAGCCCGTGTCGATAGGAGAAGGAGGAGCCAGCAGCGAAGAATGTGGGTCAGACCATGGATCGGGAGGCAGCCACTGTTTGGGTTGTATGACAAGCTTATGGTTGAGCTCTGCAGTGAGGACCCTGCATCGTTTGTCAACTTTATGTGGATGCCTCCCCAGATGTTTGAAAAGAATGTGGTGAGAGTAGGACCCAGGATCACCAAAAAGTACACAACATACAGGGTGCCGCTCGAGCCTGGGCTGAAGATTGCCCTTAATCTGCGGCACCTGGCGATGAAGTTTGGGTGGAGGGTCCCCCACAATGCACAGTCGCTCATCGTGTGTGAAGTGCATCAGGCCATCATCGATGAGTACCTGGACGAGGTCATGACGTGCCCCATGACTCCACAAGGATGGCATGCCATCGCCGACCAATTCCTGGAGAAGTGGAACTTCCCCCATACCTGTGCTGCTCTGGATGGGAACCACATCACCTGCCGGTGGCTTCCAAAGAGTGGGTCACTCTATTACAATTACAAGGGGTTTTACTCCGTGGTCCTGTTGGTGCTTGGAGACACAGACTACAAGTTCATCTGGGCCGATCTTGGGGGTATGGTCTCCTCATCTGATGCCCAGATCTACGACTCGGAGCTGAAGGTGGGCATTGAAGGTGGCACCATCGGTTTTCCAGACCCCAAACCGATCATGAACGGCCAGAAGGATGTGCCGTATTTCCTCATCGGTTACGATGCCTTCGCCCTGCAGCCGACGACGATGAAGCCATACAGCAGGAAGGGGTTGGCAAATGAGGAGCGACTCTTCAACTACTGGCTCTCCTGAGCTAGGAGAGTGATGGAGAATGCCTTTGGCATCCTAGCCAACCGCTATGCAGCACCACCCCTCCACTGTGAAGGTCATCATCACTGCATGCATGGTTGTGCACAACCTGATGAGGATGCGCTACCCAGGGCTGCAGAACCAGCAGCTGGATCGTCCAGAGACTGGGAACTACAACTTTGTTCCTGGAGCATGGAGAGAGGGCCAAAACCTGGCAGACGTAGACATTCTTCCTAGCCCCAACACCGCCTCCAAGACAGGAAAGGAGCAGTGGAATATACTGAAAGACTGGGTCATCTCGCCCACCAGATCACTTTCCTGGCAAGACAGCATGATCTGATGTAAAAAAATTGTATCTGTCTGTATGCACTGTGATATGTCTACTCTTATGATATATTTATGCATACTTACATGTCCGGTATATTGTGAGATGTCTACTGTTACGAGATGTCTATATGTCTATTGCTATAAATAAACTATATCAATTTCTTATATCAAAACACAATGTTTGATACCTACAGGTATATTAGGTGTTGATTTCAATTTGCTATAACATAATTAAACTCAGACAGGTAGGTTTTGAATGTAATTTGTTATAACAAAATTAAACTCAGACACAAATCTAGTTTAAAATACTTATATATTTACTGGGCTAAATTTATGTCCTTTCTCTTTTTAGAAGAATTAAACTCTGATAGCATAACCTAGTTTAAAATACTAATTTATGTACATACTAATAACACAGCACAGAGAGGGAGAGAGAGGAACAGAGACGGGAACAGAGAGTGGGGAAGAGAGGGGAAGAGAGAGGGGAGAGAGGGGGTAAAAGTGAGGGAAAGAGAGAGGGGAAGAGAGAGGAGGAGAGAAAGGGGAAGAGAGAGGGGAGAGAAAGGGGAAGAGAGAGGAAAGAGATAAGAGAGAGAGGAAGAGAGGGGGAAACGAGAGGGAGAGAGGAAGACAGGAAAAGAGGGGAAGAGAGGGGAAGTACTTGTGTCATTAGTATTAATTGGTTTTTATTTTCATTGGCTAAATTCTTATCCTTTGTAGTTTAATTTATAACACAGCTCTATGACATTATTGAACTCAGACACCAAAAATCTAGTTTAACAAATATCTCTATTCCAGAGCAAGAACATCTTTACAGAAGAACATAATAACATAATTAACATAAGAAGATAATAACATAATTAACATAATAAACATAAGACAATATTAAGCACCTATTTATAAATATACACATTCACTTCACATTCTCATTGTTGGGCCCCCCCCCCAACCCCCGATGGTGACATCGGAGCTGACGAGGGAAAGAGGTCTAAATTAGACACCCCAACACACTGGAGATCCCTCACAGCCCCAACAAGTTCAAGAGTCCATCGGACGTTTGGCTAGGTGACCCTGACAACCTTCCAGTTGCCGTTGCTGTGGGAGTAGAACTGCCACTGGCAACTGGAGTTGAGGGCCAGGGCACGTTCACTCTGCTGGCAGCAGGTTGCCATTGAGAACAGGCAGGAGGAGGCATGGTGTGCACAGCCATACCATGTGGCTAAAGTTAAGGCTGACCATGCAGCTGAGGTGCAGGCACCACAGAGGGACGTGACACCAGCTGAGGAAGAGGCGGCACTGGCTGATGGTGCATCAGGAGAGGTTGGACAGGCAGAGGTTGAGGTCGATGCTGTGACTGCACAGGCAGGTGCTGCAGATGCTGCGGATGCTGTGGATGCTGTGGATGCTGCAGATGCTGTGGATGCTGCACCACAGACTGCAGTGGCTGTAGCATATACTGCTGGACATAGTCCTGGGTTTGTGACGACCCATGGTGATACCGGTGGTGGCTGGTGGATCCGCTGCTGGGGCTGGGGCTGATATAGGCACCGCAGGAACCGCACAAACCACAGGAGCAGCTGTAGCCACAGGAGTGATGGAGCCACAGGAGCCATGGGTGCCTCAGGTCCACAATCATCCTCCAACCCGTGACAGAATGCGGTTGATCGCTGCCTGCGCATTCCTCATCATCAGAGAGTTCTGCGCGTAGTTGGAGAATGGTGCGTGCTCGGTAAGGGCTGGTGTTGGAGGCAGCAGCAGGCTCTTCAGCAGCTCCCCAAACTCATCGAACCGCTTCTGGATGGCTGCCAGCAGGTTTACGTCATCTGGGGCTGTCCGCCTACCCTTTCCCCGTTCTCGGACTGCAGCGGGAGGTGTTGCTGGAACCTTTTCCTCCAGCCCAATCTGCAGATCAGGGCAGACATTCTTGGCAGCGTCGAGATCCCCCTGCGCAGCATCTATGGCAGCCATCACCTGCAAGACAAAATCATAAAATAACATAAGTAAAATGAATGCAAATCAATGTTTCCACAAATGAGGTCAACAACACCAAATATCAACAATAAAGAACAACAACAAACATATCAAGTAAAATGAATAAATTGTTTTCTCCAGATTAATAATGTAAATATAATATATCGCTTTGTCGACTTGTCCAGAATAATATCGGTTTTACCAGAATACTAATGCCCAGACTGCCCAAAATGATCAAAGATATTGTACTTACAGTTCTGCAGGGCTCAGCTGGTACCTGACGACTGACTGCAGGGAACCAAACTTCTCCATGATCCAGAGCTCTCTTTCAGTCTGTTCTGGGACTCTGTCGCCGCTCTTCTTTTTGTGAAGCCTCGTGTTTGTGTCCCTCAGCAACTTGAACCACCCCTGCAGATGTATGAAGACCTCCCCATCTGATTTGCCTGGTCCTCCCACATCTTCCCCTTCTTGTCAGACCACCTGTAGTCAGTCATTTTAACATTTCAAATCACTGGGTTCTCCTGGAGGAAATCCAACCTCAGAGAACAGTCATTCTTTTTTGCCTTCTTCTTGCCGGTGGCGAAGCCAGAGGTGCTAGTGGAGGCTAAGGTGGTGGAGGCAGAGGCGGAGGCAGTGGAGGCGACGGATGACGCACGCGAGCTACCACAGGAAGCAGGAGATGGAGAGCTGGAGTGGGGGCCGTGCCTGACTCTGCATCTGCGTCTGTGTCTGCATCTGCGTCTGCATCTGCGTATGTCTCTGCATCTGCGTCTGTGTCTGTGTCTGCATCTGCGTCTGCATCTGCATCTGCATCTGCATCTGCATCTGTGTCTGTATCTGCGTCTGAGTCTGTGTCTGCGTCTGTGTATGTGTCTGTGTCTGTGTCTGCATCTGCATCTGTGTCTG
Organism: Branchipolynoe longqiensis; assembly: GCA_030323885.1. NCBI lineage: Eukaryota > Metazoa > Annelida > Polychaeta > Phyllodocida > Polynoidae > Branchipolynoe > Branchipolynoe longqiensis. Next base: position 12,260,237 of record CM059198.1, on the reverse strand, counting down.
CATCAGCATCTGCATCTGTGTCTGCATCTGCATCTGCATCTGCATCTGCATCTGCATCTGCATCTGTGTCTGCATCTGCATCTGCGTCTGCATCTGCATCTGCATATGCATCTGCATCTGCATCTGCATCTGCATATGCATCTGCATCTGCATCTGCGTCTGCATCTGCATCTGCATCTGCATCTCCAACTCCACTTCCAACTCCATCTCCATCTCTTCAGGCTGGCTAGATGGAGAGTGGTGTGATGGAGAGTGGTGTGATGGAGAGTGGTGTGATGGAGAGTGGTGTGGTGAGGAGGCAGGTGATGACACCAGAGATGGTGATGGTGATGGTGATGGTGATGCTGGCAGAATCTGCTTCTTCCTGCCTCTCCATGGTGTCTCTCCTTTATCTCCTTCTGTCTATGACTTAATTTTTTTTATTATATTCCTCTCCTCTGTTCTTAAGTCCCCGGGTGCTGTTTTCAATTATTTTAGTTCTGTTAAGCTGTGGGTGTCTGGCAGCCCGGGTGAGCACCCGCAGTTTGACGCCCACGAGCTGGTAATTATGAAGCGAGCAGTTATTAAGTCTTCCGGTCATGTAGTATGTAGAGCTTCCCAAATAACTCCTGTAAAAATATGCCATATTATTCACTTTCTAGCTGCCTCGAGTCCCACTCCTCACATAATTATCATTGCACTGCTAATAGGTTTCCTCACCTTACTGCGACAAAGTAACTTAGTCTGCTCTTCACGGTCAGACTTGGGGCCTCAGGTAATGAAGTTTGGTGATGTTGTACTCCGTGATTCTAATTTGTTTGTAACCCTTAGGTCGTCAAAAACACGTAATACCTCTGCTTTTCCTCTATGTTTCGACCTGCCTTCTATTCCTAACTCACACTGCTGCCCTGTTAGTGCTTGGAGGCGTTATGTTCGGATGGTTTTGCTCGCCCCTGATTCACCTGCTCTGGTACAACCAGGGGGGTTTCCGCTCACTGGAAGGGCGCTGCTCCAAGCTTTCAGAGCCGCCGCAGTGGTGCTGTTCAAAGGAAGGAAACAATTCACTCTCCACAGCCTCCGCCGTGCTGCAGCTCAGGCCTGTGAACTGTTGGGTTTGCCATTTCCAGTGATTATGCAGCCTGGTACCTGGAAATCAGCTAGTGTCAATGGATATCTTGCCGGTCTGGTAGTACGGGCTGCTCCTGCAGCACTCACCTCTCTATTGGCCTGAGTCCTGCTCAGTGTCACCAACTCGATGTCTCCGGATTTCTCTAATGAAATCGGACTCGACTCTCATGCTGCTCTGAACTGCTCAGGACATAGGTCCCTCTACCTAGTCCTCAACTTGCCTGCTAGCTGATCCGTCAGCCTAGATTAATTTTATTAAATTAAATTCAAAATAAACTTAACTTAAACTATGCTCTGTCTTGTCTCCTTAATTGTATGAGTGTGTGAATTAAACATGTTGGCTTCATGCTAACACGGGTAATTTGCACACGAGGCTGTGTTCTATTTTTAGTTTTCCTGCTCCTTCCCAGTACACCTAGCTCCTCACTTCGCTGCCGGCTGGTCTTCACTCCACATTGCTCACCCACCCTCCCACCCACGTTTAGAGGCGTGAGTGCTGCACAGTGTCGACAACTAGATGTCTCCGGATTTCTCGAATGAAATCGGACTCGACTCTCATGCTGCTCTGAACTGCTCAGGACATCGGTCCCTGAACCTAGTCCTCAACTTGACTGCTAGCTGATCCGTCAGCCTAGATTAATTTGATTAAATTAAATTCAAAATAAACTTAACTTAAACTATGCTCTGTCTTGTCTCCTTAATTGATAGAGTGTGTGAATTATAATAACACTGAGTCGTATATCGTCCTTACTGGCCTGCGAACATATTAATTGACCCCATTGATCATATAGCAACACAAAGGCATATAGATAGGTTAATAGCGGACAAGCAATGCAGGTGGACTCCATTCCAAATAATATTCGCATAACGAGTTATGCAACACAATTCAAGTCGACATGTTCCACATAATGTAAAATACTTGTTTAGCATGCACCCATTAAAATTGTTTCCAGGTCAGGTGGAAGGTTTTTATTTTTATTAATAGCGGACAAGCAATGCAGGTGGACTCCATTCCAAATAATATTCGCATAACGAGTTATGCAACACAATTCAAGTCGACATGTTCCACATAATGTAAAATACTTGTTTAGCATCCACCCATTAAAATTGTTTCCAGGTCAGGTGGAAGGTTTTTATTTTTATTTTCTATTTTGTATGTAGAATGGTGGCGTACAGGAAGAAGAAAACAAACCATGATATTCATGGTGAGAAGCCATGAGAGGAAGGTTGAGAAGTTCATAGACACTTTCTATCTAGAAATTGAATAAGAAATCATTTACATTACTATAAAATCATCAGGCATGACCCCTAATAGCCTATGTCTGCATTTTGTGCTGCGGGATCGTTAAACAAACAAACTAAATAAAATCGTCCGGATGAAGTTGGTCTGTCATTGCTCAATCATTATAATAGGCAGGAAAGTATTGTTTTTAGTTTAAATATTTGATTTGATGGGTTTAATTTGTTAATAAAACATATTTTGAAGTCGGGGGCATTTCTCAGGTTGGGCCGGGATGCTAAACAAGTTTGTTTGTATCTGGCCTTACTAGAATGTGTTCTTGTTGAAGCCGCCTATAAGGTCCATATTTTGACACACGTGCTAAAACTAATGTTTCATGGTTTCACATAAAATATCTCCAAAGTACGTTAGCCATTCATCTGTAAATTGAGGGACATTAAAACAATCAAAAGTAAATATGTATGTCAAAATATGGCAGAAACTCAAAACTATCGGTCTATGAAACTTTCAAATTAATCATTGCTGCATTGCTAACAGTTGCAACAATAGCGTCCTTTGTATCCATTCACAAATACCAGCACCAACCTGAAATTCCGAAGTGGAGTTTGCGTCACCATCGACTACTTTGACAAATAGTTCTAAAACCACTCACATGGCATGGAAAGGTAGTCAGTCATAAGTGATCACTACAGCATTTAATTCACTGAGAATTGAGTCAAGTGTATTCAACATTTAGTGAAGTGTTCAAATTGGACTTCCATTCAGTATTGAAACACTGACCATGAACAGGAGTTCATCGCTTGCTTCTATTCGCAAAGGCACATCACAGTTTGAAACTGACTGTATATCTCAAGCTAAGCAAAAGAGCATTGGACTCATTGGTCATTGACGAGTTCACAACAAATGATGAGTTACAGTCATCATTGTCACCGATGGACAACCAAGAACATTAGGGTCGGGGTGCAACATTGGGGAAAAAAGTGATAGTGATAGTGATGATGTAAAGTATCCTGCCCAAGTCTTGACCTGATAAAAGAGGGCTTACAGGTGACATATAATTAGCAATAATTCAATAGGGTTAGAATGAAGACATGTACATTTGGGGGGGGGGGGTAAATTAGGCCTAGTTGATTAAGCAGGGGAAATTTCAATCGTGGGCAATTGGTCTTCCTCATTCCACTGTTCCTTCCCCTATCCTACTAGTAATGTCGAGCGCCAGGACAGGTACCGACAAGTATACATTTGTAGGTCATTGGATTGACTCAGCTAGGGTTGGAATCCGACAGTTTGAATCCCACGACTTAGGCCTACCAGAACAGGAAGCAGACCATCAACTCATTCGGCTATCAGCAAATTTAAGCAATGTTTGCTTGGATTTAGCCATAGTCACCATTCACCCCCAATCTGGGTAGAACTGAATCGAGGGTGATTTGTTGATTGGGGGGCGGGGGTTCTCAAGCACATTTCCCACCATGTATGCTGCACAGAGAGTTGCTTGAGACAACATTAATTCTACTGCATGCCGTCAGAGGGTGGGATGGCTGTGCAAATCGTTGACTGTATTGGCAGACTGAAGCAGATGCTTACTTATCTGTTGCGGCAGGTGGGGCCACTGTTGTGTCGGGAGTTGGTGTGTCGGATTTATCTGTTGCGGCAGGTGGCGCCACTATTGTGTCGGGAGTTGGTGTGTAGGACTTATCTGGGGGGCCAAGGTCGTGTATGTTTTGTCATTTCCGAACTCTGAAGTGTTTGGTGGGGGGCTTATTTGTGTGTGGTGGGGGTGTAGTGGGTAGTGGGGTTATAGGTGTGTGTGGTGGGGTGTAGGGGGTAGTAGGGTTATAGGTGTGTGTGGTGGGGTGTAGGGGGTAGTAGTGTTATAGGTGTGTGTGGTGGGGTGTAGTGGGTAGTGGGGTTATAGGTGTGTGTGGTGGGGTGTAGGGGGTAGTAGTGTTATAGGTGTGTGTGGTGGGGTGTAGGGGGTGGTGGGGTTATATGTGTGTATGGTGGGGTGTAGTGGGTAGTGGGGTTATAGGTGTGTGTGGTGGGGTGTAGGGGGTAGTAGTGTTATAGGAGTGTGTGGTGGGGTATAGTGGGTAGTGGGGTTATAGGTGTGTGTGGTGGGGTGTAGGGGGTAGTGGGGTTATAGGTGTGTGTGGTGGGGTGTAGGGGGTAGTAGTGTTATAGGTGTGTGTGGTGGGGTGTAGGGGGTAGTGGGGTTATAGGTGTGTGTGGTGGGGTGTAGGGGGTAGTAGTGTTATAGGCGTGTGTGGTGGGGTATAGTGGGTAGTGGGGTTATAGGTGTGTGTGGTGGGGTGTAGGGGGTAGTGGGGTTATAGGTGTGTGTGGTGGGGTGTAGGGGGTAGTAGTGTTATAGGTGTGTGTGGTGGGGTGTAGGGGGTAGTGGCATTATAGGTGTCTGTGGTGGGGTGTAGGGGGTAGTAGTGTTATAGGTGTGTGTGGTGGGGTGTAGGGGGTGGTGGGGTTATATGTGTGTGTGGTGGGGTGTAGGGGGTAGTAGTGGTATAGATGTGTGTGGTGGGGTGTAGGGGGTAGTAGTGTTATAGGCGTGTGTGGTGGGGTATAGTGGGTAGTGGGGTTATAGGTGTGTGCGGTGGGGTGTAGGGGGTAGTAGTGTTATAGGTGTGTGTGGTGGGGTGTAGGGGGTAGTGGGATTATAGGTGTGTGTGGTGGGGTGTAGGGGGTAGTAGTGTTATAGGTGTGTGTGGTGGGCTGTAGGGGGTAGTGGGGTTATAGGTGTGTGTGGTGGGGCGTAGGGGGTAGTAGTGTTATAGGTGTGTGTGGTAGGGTGTAGGGGGTAGTGGGGTTATATGTGTGTGTGGTGGGGTGTAGGGGGTAGTAGTGTTATAGGTGTGTGTGGTGGGGTGTAGGGGGTATTAGTGTTATAGGTGTGTGTGGTAGGGTGTAGGTGGTAGTGGGGTTATAGGTGTCTGTGGTGGGATGTAGGGGGTAGTGGGGTTATATGTGTGTGCGGTGGGGTGTAGGGGGTAGTAGTGTTATAGGTGTGTGTGGTGGGGTGTAGGGGGTAGTAGTGTTATAGGCGTGTGTGGTGGGGTATAGGGGGTAGTGGCGTTATAGGTGTGTGTGGTGGGGTGTAGGGGGTAGTGGGGTTATAGGCGTGTGTGGTGGGGTATAGGGGGTAGTAGTGTTATAGGTGTGGGTGGTGGGGTGTAGGGGGTAGTGGGGTTATAGGTGTGTGTGGTGGGGTATAGGGGGTAGTGGGGTTATAGGTGTGTGTGGTGGGGCATAGGGGTAGTGGGGTTATAGGTGTGTGTGGTGGGGTGTAGGGGGTAGTGGGGTTATAGGTGTGTGGTGGGGTGTAGGGGGTAGTAGTGTTATAGTTGTGTGTGGTGGGGTATAGGGGGTAGTGGGGTTATAGGTGTGTGTGGTAGGGTGTAGGTGGTAGTGGGGTTATAGGTGTGTGTGGTGGGGTGTAGGGGGGTATAGGTGTGTGTGGTGGGGTATAGGGGGTAGTGGGGTTATATGTGTGTGTGGTGGGGTGTAGGGGGTAGTGGGGTTATAGGCGTGTGTGGTGGGGTATATTGGGTAGTGGGGATATAGGTGCGTGTGGTGGGTGTAGGGGGTAGTAGTGTTATAGGTGTGTGTGGAGGGTGTAGGGGGTAGTGGGGTTATAGGTGTGTGTGGTGGGGTGTAGGGGGTAGTAGTGTTATAGGTGTGTGTGGTGGGGTGTAGGGGGGAGTGGGGTTATAGTTGTGTGTGGTTGGGTGTAGGGGGTAGTAGTGTTATAGGTGTGTGTGGTGGGGTGTAGGGGGTAGTGGGGTTATAGGTGTGTGTGGTGGGGTGTAGGGGGTAGTAGTGTTATAGGTGTGTGTGGTGGGGTATAGGGGGTAGTAGTGTTATAGGTGTGTGTGGTAGGGTGTAGGGGGTAGTGGGGTTATAGGTGTGTGTGGTGGGGTGTGGGGGGTAGTAGTGTTATAGGTGTGTGTGGTGGGGTGTAGGGGGTAGTAGTGTTATAGGCGTGTGTGGTGGCGTGTAGGGGGTAGTAGTGTTATAGGTGTGTGTGGTGGGGTGTAGGGGGTAGTAGTGTTATAGGTGTATGTGGTGGGGTGTAGGGGGTAGTAGTGTTATAGGTGTGTGTGGTGGGGTACAGGGGGTAGTAGTGTTATAGGTGTGTGTGGTGGGGTGTAGGGGGTAGTGGGGTTATAGGTGTGTGTGGTGGGGTGTAGGGGGTTGTGGGGTTATAGGTGTGTGTGGTGGGGTGTAGGGGGTTGTGGGGTTATAGGTGTGTGTGGTGGGGTATAGGGGGTAGTGGGGTTATAGGCGTGTGTGCTGGGGTATAGGGGGTAGTAGTGTTATAGGTGTGTGTGGTGGGGTGTAGGGGGTAGTGGGATTATAGGTGTGTGTGGTGGGGTGTAGGGGGTAGTAGTGTTATAGGTGTGTGTGGTGGGGTGTAGGGGGTAGTAGTGTTATAGGCATGTGTGGTGGGGGTGTAGTGGGTAGTGGGGTTATAGGTGTGTGTGGTGGGGGTGTAGGGGGTAGTAGTGTTATAGGTGGTGTGGTGGGGTGTAGGGGGTAGTGGGGTTATAGGTGTGTGTGGTGGGGTGTAGGGGGTAGTGGGGTTATAGGTGTGTGTGGTGGGGTGTAGGGGGTAGTAGTGTTATAGGTCTGTGTGGTGGGGTATAGGGGGTAGTGGGGTTATAGGTGTGTGTGGTGGGGTGTAGGGGGTAGTGGGGTTATAGGTGTGTGTGGTGGGGTGTAGGGGGTAGTGGGGTTATAGGTGTGTGTGGTGGGGTGTAGGGGGTAGTAGTGTTATAGGTCTGTGTGGTGGGGTATAGGGGGTAGTGGGGTTATAGGTGTGTGTGGTGGGGTGTAGGGGGTAGTGGGGTTATTGGTGTGTGTGGTGGGGTGTAGGGGGTAGTGGGGTTATAGGTGTGTGTGGTGGGGTGTAGGGGGTAGTGGGGTTATAGGTGGGTGGGGTGTAGGGGGTAGTGGGGTTATAGGTGTGTGTGGTGGGGTGTAGGGAGTAGTAGTGTTATAGGCGTGGGTGGTGGGGTACAGGGGGTGGGAGTATAGGTTTGTCTAGCAGTATAGATGTGTGTGGTGGGGGTTTTAGGGCTGCTAAAGGTTGTGAGGTGCCGCTCTGCACAACACCCCTACACTTCCACCACAAACCACCTACACCTCCACCACACACCCTACACACACACCCACACACCCCTAAATCCACACACCCCCACTACACACCAAAATCCTCACCACATGCTATATAGCGAGTATATTGATATACGGGTATAAATCTTCGGTATGGGGTTTATCATAATTGTTATTATTGTCACTGTATAATATTGGTTATTGTCCAATAAAGGACAAATCTTGATTAGCTGCGGCCTGCTAGCCTACGGTGGCGCCACCACCGGCAGTTCTTGGTACTTCTTCTGCTCACTCCATGTATGATTCACTTTGCTTCGAAAAGTTATATATATATACGCTAAGGCTATATTTCCTTGTTAAGAGAAACTAAAAACTCTCAATCCACTTAGCTCTCCTTCTTCTTCCTTCACCTCAGGTAGAGATATGGTTGCTACATATATACATATATACATATATACATATATACATATATACACACGTATGCATATGGGTCACTCTCCTGAAAACTGGTCAGCATGGGATGGGATTTTAAAACATCAATAAAAAAGCTTCCTATTTATATTTTTGCTTATACTTTTCATATTCATGTTTAGATTAGATGAAAGAAATAAGGGAAATAAAATGAACTGCGTGCAACTTTGGTCCTTTTAGTTATGAAGTGTTTTTGTACCAAAAAAACCAATTTTACAGTCAGCCATTTGTAACATGACATATGGGACGTGGTTGAATCCTTATTAACATCTTGTATTGAATTGATATATCAAACAAAATAGTTCCCAAATCAAACAGGAAGTATTTATTAACATGTATGCATGCTTAAATAAAAAAATTAAACAATAGATGTCTTCAGAAATAACATTACAAATTTCTGTCACACATAGAAGCGGTGGTGTCTGGATGCCACACAAATATTGTACACTAATTATTCAGTGAATAAAGCATGGCTGGGAATTATTTCTTTTGTATCAATATAAGCACTACATATTTCTGTATATTACGCCATGATTAATATGCTTCTAAGTATGAAATTATTTAATTCTGCTAAGATTGTTATTAAGCAGACTGTGTGTGTCCTAAACATGTGTTACATCTCAGCAACACATGTTATACTGCCAGAAGACATAGCTTAATCATGGACTACACCTTTATTTTGTATCTCATCAATTTATATTTTACATAGATGTAAAGGGGAGATTTCCAGCTTTCATTTTCAACCAATTCAAATATTAGATTTTAACTCTCCATGTGATACTTCTGGCCAGTTTTCAGGAGAGTGACCCATATACATATATACCCCTACACCTCCACCACACACACACCACACAAACATACACTCCCACCACACACACACCTAATTTAATGCAGAAGGCCTGTTGTCGGATGTTGCCACCTTGCGTGTAATCCGCCCAGAAAGTCCCCCATTGGTGTGAAGGTTCCATAATTCCTTTAATGGCCCAACAGATCCTGAGAGAAACACGGCATATTCCGATGAAATAATTAACTTTTTGCAACCAAAGCATTTATCTAGATTTGATTCTACATATCCAACTTAGCAAAGATCTCCAAAGTTAGCCATTAAAAATAACAGGTCTTTCAAACAAAAGTATGGGAGATTAGACCGATCAATCTAATGGTGCAGTCACACTACGACGCTTCTCGCTGGCGCGCCGCCAACGCACAAAATAAGTTGCACGCGTCGAGACACGTCCAACTTTTCGGCGGTGTTGGGGAAAAGTTCAGCATCCGCGCAGCGTGTTAGTAGCGCGCGGCCAACATGTGTCGACGCGTGCGGAAAAAAAAAAGAGAAAAAGTTTGGCGCGACGGCATCATATGACCTTAGATGTAGCTAGGGTGTAAAACAACAAAGCAACCATTTGGCGCAATGTATGGGAACGACCCTCACATGCGCGCGGCATCTGCCTAGCATTCGCATAACGATCTACCAGCGCTGTCGACGTGCTTCTGACGTCGCCATAATATTGGCACCCGCGCGTTGATGCGCATTGTCGGTCGTCGCGCTTTTTGGATATGCTTAAAACATTGAGCGACCAATTATGCACGCCGACGTTGACCGCCGACCGTCGACCTCCATGTGTACCGATGCTCGCAGAACGTTCCCTTAGTGCTTATCGACGCTTCCCGACGTTTCTCCAAAAAAGGGCACGTGTCGATGCGCGTTGGTGAGAAGCATTGTAGTGTGACAGCCCCATGATATATATGGATCTCAAAATTTGACTGAAAGGCATGTTGGTGGCCTGCATGCTGAACTTTTTGTTGAGACGCCAATAAAGTCATGTTTCTTCCTAGTTACTCACAGATCACTGTCTCCAGGACAGGGCTGCTAGACAACCCTATAGTAGTTACTCACACAGCACTGTTTGCAGGATAGGGCTGCTAGGCACCCCTATAGAACTTACTCACATGGCACTGTCTCCAGGACAGGGCTGTTAGACAAACCTATAGTAGGTACTCCCACAGCACTGTCTGCAGGACAGGGCTGCTACACAACCCTATAGTAGTTACTCACACAGCACTGTCTGCAGGATAGGGCTGCTAGACAACCCTATAGTAGTAACTCACACAGCATTGTCTGCAGGACAGGGCTGCTAGACAACCCTTTAGTAGTTACTCACACAGCATTGTCTGCGGGACAGGGCTGCTAGACAACCCTATAATAGTTACTCACAGAGCACTGTCTGCAGGACAGGGCTGCTAGATAACCCTATAGTAGTTACTGCCACAGCACTGTCTGCAGGACAACGCTGCTAGGCAACCCTATAGTAGTTACTCACACAGCACTGTCAGCAGAGCAGGGCTGCTACACAACCCTATAGTAGTTACTCACAGAGCACTGTCTTCAGGACAGGGTTGCTAGACAACCCTATAGTAGTTACTCACACAGCACTGTCAGCAGGGCAGGGCTGCTAGTCAACCCTATAGTAGTTACTCACGCAACACTGTCTGCAGGACAGGGCTGCTAGACAACCCTATAGTAGTTACTCACACATCACTGTCTGCAGGACAGGGCTGCTAGATAACCCTATAATAGTTACCAACACAGCACTGTCTGCAAGACAGGAGTGCTAGACAACCCTGTAGTAGACCCTCACACACCACTGTCTGCAGGACAGGGCTGCTAGATAACCCCATAGTAGTTACTCACAGAGCACTGTCTGCAGGACAGGGGTGCTAGATAACCCTATAGTAGTTACTCACACATCACTGTCTGCAGCACAGGGCTGCTAGATAACCCTATAATGCTTACTCACACAGCACTGTCTGCAGGACAGGGCTGTGTGACAACCCTATATTAGTTAATCACCCAGCACTGTCTGCAGGACAGGGCTGCTAGACAACCCTATTGTAGTTACTCACACATCACTGTCTGCAGGACAGGGCTGCTAGATAAACCTATAATAGTTACTTACACAGCACTGTCTGCAGGACAGGGCTGCTAGCCAACCCTATAATAGTTACTCACACACCACTGTCTGCAGGACAGGGCTGCTAGATAACCCTTTAGTAGTTACTCACACAGCACTTTCTGCAGGACAGGGCTGCTAGATAACCCTATAATAGTTACTCACATGACACTGTCTGCAGGACAGGGCTGCTAGACAACCCTATAATAGTTACTCACACAGCACTGTCTGCAGCACAGTGCTGCTACACAACCCGTTAGTAGTTACTCAGACAAGACTGTCTGCAGGACAGGGCTGCTAGACAACCCTATAGTAGTTACTCTCACAGCACTGTCTGCAGCACAGGGCTGCTAGACAACCCTATAGTAGTTACTCACACAGCCCTGTCTGCAGGACAGGGCTGCTAGACAACCCTATAGTAGTTAATCACACAGCACTGTGTGCAGGACAGGGCTGCTAGACAACCCTTTAGTAGTTACTCACACAGCATTGTCTGCAGGACAGGGCTGCTAGACAACCCTATAGTAGTTACTTACACAGCACTGTCTGCAGTATAGGGCTGCTAGACAACCCCATAGTAGTAACTCACAAAGCACTGTCTGCAGGACAGGGCTGCTAGACAACCCTATAGTAGTTACTCTCACAGCACTGTCTGCAGAACATGGCTGCTAGACAACCCTATAATAGTTACTCTCACAGCACTGTCTGCAGGACAGGGCTGCTAGACAACCCTATAGTAGTTACTCACACAACACTGTCTGCAGGACATGGCTGCTAGACAACCCTATAGTAGTTACTCACACACCACTGTCTGCAGGACATGGCTGCTACACAACCCTATAGTAGTTACTTTCACAGCACTGTCTGCAGAACAGGGCTGCTAGATAACCCTATAGTAGTTACTCACACAGCACCATCTGCAGAACAGGGTTGCTAGACAATCCTATAGTAATTACTCACACAGCACTGTCTGCAGGACAGGGTTGCTAGACAGCCCTATAGTAGTTACTCACACAGCATTGTCTGTGGGACAGGGCTGCTAGACAACCCTATAGTAGTTACTCACACAGCACCGTCTGCAGGACATGGCTGCTAGACAACCCTATAGAAAAAGTGTCAGGAAGTTGGGTTATGGATATAAGCATAACCTTATGAATTTGCACTCTAAGATGCTCCATAGACTGCACAAATGCTCATCTATCATATACCTCTAAGTTTGGAGTGAATAATATACTCAATCATTTTGCTTAATAGGCTTTAAAAGTCGAATTGAAGCATCTATTGGCTATTATCTTGTTTTCTCTCCAATTCTCTCCCATTTCATCAACTCTAGGTCAATATGGGTGCACATTGTATCTTGTAATCATGTCCTCGTTTTAGTTACAATTGATTCCTATCAAAGCAGTTTTTGCTCAGATTTAAACATAATTGTCATTCGGCTCTACCTGGAGTTTGGTGAAAATTGTATGTAGTTTCTTCCCAACTGCTGCTTTTATATTATCTGTGTCACGGCAGTAATGGCTCAGGAGAATAAACCTGCAGGCACTACCTGCAGGCAAACCTGCAGGCATACACTGCACAGAGATTTGCTCAGACTAAGATCCGTGTGTGCATCATATTGTGCATTTGTGGAGTACTTGTTGGTTGTATGAGTAAGATGAGTAATGCTGGACATTGGAACAACTTCTGCCCAAAATGAAGCACAACTATGAACGCCTCTTTCATTGCGGAACCACCTAGAAATGGCCTGACCAACATCACCCACGGTGCTACTCAATGCAACACTCTGACACCCACCGACACCAGCTATTGGTTCAGCCCAGAACCCCATACCCAGCCAAAATGCGATCATTTCAAACCAATTCAAACCTGGCATTGCTCGCTAATCTGTCATCACTCAAACTGACACATAGTTTGGAGCCAGTCACTTCAAATTGCCGTACCACTCTCCCCAGCTGTAAACCATGCTATGAGGACCTAGCGATCGATATAGGGGAGTGGTCGATCTGTGGAGGTGGTCGGTTAGAGAAGTTTCACAGTAAATGATCATTATTTTAAAGACCAGATAAATGCACATGTATATTCGTACCTTTATTAAAGCTGCATAGTCCAATGAAGCATCAACTTTTCAAAATCAAAACAATTATCTGGATTCGATTCTACATATCTAACTTAGATACTGATGCACTTATTAAGTATTTGTTGCCCGATAGAAGGGAACACAGAGTCAATTTAATAGAACCTCTTACTGCAGAAGCCTATGGTATCAGAGTTTTGGCATGCTTGCCAAAATTATTTTCACAAGTTTGAATTTCAAATATCTCAAAAGGTAGCCATTTCAATTAAAAGTTACTTCAAACTAAACTAAGGTAGATAATAATGATCAATTTAATATACTTATCTCAGAAAAATGTCAGAAACTCAAAGCCATCGGACTGTGCAACTTTAAGTTCAATGGTCTAGCAAAAAACTGCAATTAACCATGGTGTGAAATAGTTTAATCAAAGTGTATCCTTCTATTCAAATTTGTTAATTTGATCTCTTCCGTTCGAATAGGTATTTAATCATGTGCGTATTAAATGTCAGCAGAATGTGAATAGGAATTATTGCACGATTGTACCTTTAGCAACGCAAAATATAAAACAATAAAACAGTATGTTACATCTTTTCTAAGCATTACATTAAAAACTATGTTTGTAAAACAATTAATAATGAAAAGTTAAGGTAGAGGCCTACTAAGTGGATTCTTTTGGGGAACACAACAAACATGCCAATGGAATCTCAAACTAAGGAAATAGCTCATTTACAATAGATTAATCAATAACAGACTTGTCTGGGATATGTGAATCAACGGAGATCACGTGCATAATGCGACCCATTGTTTAGTAATGGTGCTGTCAATAAAGGATTGACGCTACCTTATACCCCTGTCACACTACGATGTAACGAGCCAACGTAAGCCTGGCATGGTGATTTTTCATCATTACGTTGACATACATTGGATTACATTATGATGACGTCAGAATGACGTTAGACTGATGTCGAGCTACGTCACGTTACGTCGTGTTACGTCGGCCCGCGTCAAAGTTTTGAACCTGTTCAAAACTTTTGACGTAACTAGAATGTAAGGGTTTACATTCGCCATACATTCTGTACACATTCAGCGAACATCAATGAAACGCTGGTCACTACATTGCCCTATGTTGCATTACGTTGCATTACGTTGACCCACATTAAAGGTGGCGGGAACGTGCAGTCCGCATTGTGAAAACGTCGGGAAAACAGACACCTAATGGACGTCCAATGTACGTTTACTGTTTTGCCTCCGTTTCATGACATAAGTAACATAAGGTAACATAAAGCAACGTAGTTCTGGCGATGGAATAACGTACATAACGTTCCCTGAGCGTAATTATGTTGTCCTCTCTCGTTGAATGATGCTATCACTAGGCTTTACCGCCGTTACTCTCTCGTCCACTACGCTGCATCCACATTCAACTTGTGCCCAAATTTGCATACGACGCCGAGAAGTTCGACTTTTTTCAAGTTCTCCCTACGTTGACGTCGTTATGTCATAGTGTGACAGGGCCATTAGATAATCTATGCGTTATCACGATATATCTGAATGCGTGCCCCCTTCAGTGATGCCATGTGATAGACACAGCGCTTCTCTTGTGGGGGACATTCCGCAAGCATTTAATTTTCACGTCCATTCTTAATTTCAGTTTATTTCTATATGTAATGGTCGCATCATTCAATTATGCTGTTTCTGTATTATTATATTATTAGATATCAGTCTTACCAATGACAATAAAAGAACTATGTACATATAGTTATATATCCATATATGCCCATATATATCAATAAATATATATATATAAATGTACAATATATATATATATATATATAAGTAGGCGTGTGTATGCACAGTTTGCAAACTACATAGGATAACTATGACATACATAGTTAATTGATGGCATGCTGTTGAAGTCACATGACGCAGAGATGGGTGAGGAGCGGAGATAATTAAGGTCGTATATAATGCTCAACGAGATTACGTGGGCAGGTCTGTCACATGACACAGCGTGTAAGTGGAGTGGTGTACATAAGGCTCAAGGAACATAGTGTGCCGTAGCTCCCAGCCTGATGTTGAGAGTGCAGGTGATGGGTGAGTTGTAAATGAGTAGGACCCGATGTCACACATGCCGTTTTAGGATTGCTGCACATATGTGGGTTGTCAGTGGATTACAGGTGGATTACAGGTGGATTATAGGTGGATTACATGTGGATTACAGGTGGATTACTGAATGGATTATTAGTGAATCACTAGAACATCATCAGCACATTGCTGGATTACTAGTGAATTACTAGATTTCTAGTCAATTGCTAATCTAGTACTAGTACATTACTAAATAATTAATGGTGAAGTAGTAGTGGATTAATTAAGGATCCCAAATAGTCATCGTCATGGAGAGCGGTGACGTTTTATGGACGCCATTTTGTGGGAACAGATCCGAGTATGACAAATTTTGGGTAAGTTCTTCTTTCTTTCTAGAATTATATTTCAATGATGCATAATGTGATGTTGTTCTTTTTCAGCTTCCGCTGTATCTCTTACATTAATATATTAGGTTGATTATAATAACTTACTTTTCTGTAGCTTGGAATAAGCTATGTCTTAAAAGAAGTATTTCAAGTGAAAACGCAATGAATTAATTTTGGTGTGCATGCTGAAACGGTGCACAGAGGCATTGTCTGTGTCGAACATTGAACTAGAAGGATACCACAGGAGCACCAGTCCGAATGCTTCATCTGTGCACTACTATTGAAGGTGGAGTTCTAGAATCAAATCTAGATGGGTCTATTGGCTTCTTAAAGTTGGTGTTTTCTACAAGTCATGTAGGTTTTAGTTTGTGTTAAATTGGTTAGTTCAGTGAAAGCATCACATTTATGAAACTAAGACAATTATGTAAATTTGCTTCTAGATATCCGGCGTAGAGACTCGTGTACTTAGTAACCAATTGTTGCTACATAAAAGTAACACAAAGTCATTCTAATAGAACTTGTTACTGAAGCGGAACGTGCCAGCATTGAGAAGTGCGTGCAACATTAATGTTGCATGTTTGCACTTCAAATATCTACAAAGTTAACTGGTTAAATAAAGTTACTTCAAACTAAAGGCTTAGCAGAGTATGGCTTAGCGAACGTGCTCGCTATATATAATCTTTTCTCTTTTTGTGGGGTGGGAGGTAAATGTTTTATTCATAAGAACCCATCATTTGTCAGCTCAGAAGCACTGATTTTCTAGTCGTCCGTTGTTACAGTAATTCAACCAGTTCTTTGATGATACCTGTATGTAATGGGATGGTGTATGAGAACGGGGAGAGTGTCATGTTTTGTGCTATTTACATTCATCTATTAAACGTACATAAGCATCAAGTGTTTGCTTTACATACCCCACACTGGTGATAATGAAACAGGGGTAATCTGGATGGTGGGTTAATTCATGTAGGCGCTTGTGTCAATGTAGTTGACATTCTTGTGTGGAAAGGAGGGGGGGGTGGTACAGGTGCTGGGCGGATCATTTAATGGCTAAGTAGATTGGCAGTGTGTGGGACAGTATACATTAATTGGACAGAGGAGAGATAGTGAGGAGCAGAGAGGGCTCTGATGCCATTCAGGCGGGGCTCGAGCAGAGGGAAGACCGGGGGGAGGGAGGTGGGGGGGAGCAGTGCGAGGTAGGGTGGGCTTCGTTTGTCTGTCTTTTGATGGGCCTGTCCAGTATCACTTTGAGTGCTGACTTGAAAAATAGACGCGTTCGAGCCCTTCTAACTTCAGGGCAGATATCATTCCACATCCTGCTTCCTCTGTAGATAGGTGCTTTTGTTAGACGGTCAAACTGTAATTGGGAACCACTATAAATAAATCACGAAACATACCAAGGTGGTCTGACGTCTGTGATCAATATAGAATGGGTCCATGGCCCTCTTGTACACGAGCAATACAAGATGGACATATCTCCTGGTGCCAAGATAGTTCAGTTTTGACACCTCATGCAGCTCATACAGGCTGAGCAGTTAGCCTTTGTAGACAATCCTGAGGGCTATACTTTGGATCCTTTGTAATGTGGCTGCCTTTTTTTTTATTAGTTTAAAGCTGTCCAATGAAAGCATCCACTTTTCGAAGCGAAGACAATTATGTAGATTTGATTCTACACATTGAACTTAGATACTGGTGTACTCTTTAAGCATGTCCTGTTATCGTATTCATTGCAATCAATACTCAGCATAATCGCTCTTTTATAGAGCAGTGGTGCTGTGTTCTCACTGATGTAATCTCGCAATTATCTAAGGGTACTAAGTTGGCTGCCAAGTGATTGGGTGAGTGGTTAACAGTCTAATGATGTGGTTAACTATTTGCACGAATCGACTTCTCCCTCCGCACGAACTCTAGTTTGATAGTGGGCCCTTTGGCCTTCCTACATACGATTCAGTCTTAGTTGCATTTATAAGACTCCCCACATCATTGGTGTCGTGACCGTGACACTGGCCATGCTGACCACTGATTGGCCTTGACCTTGGCCTTTATTTGTAATGGATATTTGTAATTGCATGTATAAGACTTATGATTCTTGTAGGACCACACATGCGCAGTGGCCCAATCGGTAGAGCCTATGCTTCCTGTGCGGAAGGTTGGGAGTTGGAATCCCGACTGTGTCAAACCAATGACTTGCAAAATTGATACGTTTCACTACATAGCCTGACAGTCGGCATTACTAGGATAGGGGAAACAGTAGGACCCGCGTTGTGAGTTGCACTGACCTCCCCACTTGAAATTACACATACACGAGTAGGCATAGGTAGGCTGATTGCACCATGGAGCCCAGATAGCCTAACGGTTATGACATTCGTCCCGGAGTTGTAGAAATGTGGGTTCGAGTCTGGTTCCAAGCATAGTATCCCGTTTGTGAGAACATTCACCCCACACCCGACAACAGGTGCATACATACATATATATATGTATGTACGCACATATACATATATATATATATATATATATGTATGTACATTGGTGGACCCTCCTCTTGAGGCATGCGGACTGATGCCACTTCCAGTCTCCGACACTATGACTATGTATATATATATATGTGCTCTATAATCTATTATGGGAATATAAACAAGGACACTACCCCCTAGCAGTTCTCTCCCTTACTTACTCTATACCCTAATGTCACTAAGCTATTACTACCATAGGACTAGGTTAGTTCCTTCATTCTCCACTGCACTGCCACCTGTGAGCAGCTCATGACCGCATGATACCAGCTGCGCCTGGTCACTACCACTACCGCTCCCTCTCAGCAGGACGGATAAAATGTACCAAGGACTGACTGGACCCCGGGCGGGGCTACACCGGGCAGCCCGTGCAACATGCGGCCCGGGGGAAGTGCGGGGTTAGGGACGCTACCGCTGACCTGCATCCCAACCTTTTGGCGCGAACGCGCGCCACGGAGACGCGTGGGCCGGAGGCCTGCGCTACCCACGGGAGGTGCGGGGCCGGCGAGTGGGATGCCACCGCTGACCTGCATCCAGCAGTTTTGGCGCGAACATGCGCCGCTGACACGAGTAGACCGGAGGTCTGCCCCGACTGGGGAGGAGGCGGCATCGCTGGTAGCGATGGAGCCCACCCGGCCACCTACGGCGAAGACCGGAAGGATACCAGTGAAATACACACAAAATTACACGGCGTACACACAGGAATGCAGGAAAGGGTGCATGCAGAGATGCAAAAAATCTTTCCCATCGCCGATGGCGGTGAGACCCGGCTGGTGGCCAGCTGCGCGGACCCGGGTGTGGGCACCGGCCCGCGTGTAAACAACGGCACGTGGGATGGGAGCCCTGGGGGGGCGTGGCCGGTGGCGGCCCCTGGGCATGCCGGTGAGACCCGGCCAGTGGCCAGCGGCGCGGACCCGGGTGTAGGCACCGGCCCGCGTGTAAACAATGACACGTGGGATGGGAGCCCCAGGAGGGCGTGGCCGGTGGCCGCCCCGGGGCATCCCCTGGCGGAAAAACTATGGGATCGACCGGCCATCGCCAGCGATACAGGCGGGGGCCCCAGACGATGGGTACAGCGACCAGATGGACTGAGACCTGAATGGCTCCGGGTGGAGGATGGGGACCACGCAGACAAGCGGGTGTTCTCGGTCGAAGTGTCGGAACCCGGCGGGGACCACGCTATGGACTTTGGTGTCTGGGACAGGTGCATAGGAGGCGTATGTGGCTGCATACACAAAATTGAGGGGGTGATCTCCCAGATGAAGCCATGCAGGGTGTTCACAGAACTCTTCCTACGAGGAGACACCGACCCTGACGCCGAATACATACTGAAAGGGGTTTGTTTTGGTTTTATGGTCCTAAACCACGATTGCACGGCGGCCTATGACTGTCCACATGGCAGGGGGGGTGACAGCACCGACAGAGCCGCCATGTCGAAAAAACTCGACACGGAGATTGAAAGCGGTGCCCTGACGGTCGTCTCAGACCGCCCTACCTGCGTCCACAGGCTGTTCTGCATCCCCAAGGACGGGGGAGGAGTCAGGGGTATAGTGGACTGCAGACGACCCGAGGGGGAGTCGGTGAACAATTACACGGATGGGGTGGCCGAAAAATTCTCATACAACAGCGTGGATGATGTGGCGGCCCTCATGCAGAGGGGGGACAGCCTCGCGACTATCGACATCCGGGATGCATACCGCGCGGTCAGCATCCACCCACGGGATCGCGAGAGGCAGGGGATATTCTGGGATTTCGGTGACAACCCTGTCTACCTCCGTGACAACAGGCTCTGCATGGGCCTAGCCTCCAGCCCATATGTGTTCAGCAAGCTCTCGGACTTCATAGTCCGCTGTGCGGTCCGCGAGGGGGCCGGTGAGGTTGTTAACTACCTTGACGACTTCTGCGTGGTGGCAAGGGACTTTGAGGCGGGGTGCGCCGCCCAAGCCAAACTGATCGCCATCCTGCGGAGGATGGGGTTCCACATCAGCTTCCGCAAGGTCACTTCCCCGGCCACCCGGACCAGGTTCCTGGGGATCGATATCGATACGGTGGCGCTGGAGATGTCACTACCCGAGGACAAGCTTGCCAAGATGACGGCAGCCCTGGGGGAGCTGGAGGGGAAGCGGAAGACCACGAGGGGCCGACTGGAGAGCCTGGCTGGTCTGCTGGCCCACTGCGCCAAGGTGGTCCGAGGCGGACGGACATTCTGTAGACGCATCTACGACACTGTGGGGGGGGTGGCAAAGCCGCACTTCAAGGTCCGCCTCTCCAGTGGTTTCCATGAGGATAGGAAGTGGTGGTTGGCCTTCGCGAGAAGGTTCAATGGGAAGGCCAAGATCATCGGCCGCCACACCCCGTACGTCTCCACATACAGTGATGCCTCTGGTGAGGGTTTTGGCACCATCCACGACCGGGACTGGAGGGTGGGGGCATTCGACAGGGAGGCCGATGACACAATCAGGCGCCAGGTGGGCCACCATCATGCGCCCCCGGATGAGGCCTGCCGAGGAGCCCACATCAATGTACTGGAAATGTGGGCGGCATTCTGCGCCTGCCAGACCTGGGGCCACCGATGGAAAGATAGCACGGTGGTGATGGTAACGGACAACGAGACAGTCCGGGCCGCCCTCACCACGGGCAGGTCGAGATCGAAGGGGGTGATGTACTTCATCCGGAGGTTCTTCTGGATAGCCACAGAGCACAATTTCGACATCCAATCTGTCCACGTGAGGAGCGCCGACAACACCATCTGCGATGCCCTGAGCCGTTGGAACGAAAAAGAGAGCAGGACCAGGGTGAGGGTGGCGGACGCCGCCCAGCTACTCTGCTGCAACTACATATTCATGGACCATTTGCCTTACTCTACTTCCAGTTGCGGAGCTGCACAAGGAGAAACTGGCGATGCAACAGCAGTACTACGCTCCTAACTCGAGGACGACGAGAGGAGTCCAGGTGAGGCGATACCTGGACTTCATCGAGGAATTTGGGGGACATTTCCCTACCACGCCATGCCCGCCATCCCAGACGGCACTATACGCTGTGTGGCTGGCGCGAACACTCAGATACACATCGGTTTTGAATTACCTGAGTGGCTTACATTTTTTCTTGAGATCGGACGGCGCGGAGGCCATTGACTACAAGAGCTTCGAGTTGGCCTCTACCCTAAAAGGTATCAAGCGGGAGCGGTGTTGCCATCCCAGACAGGCAGCTCCCATACTACCAGGCATGCTCAGACGGATCTTCTCCGGCCTGACCTCCTCCGAGGGACACACCGCCTGGAGGGCGGCGGTCCTGTGCAGCTTCAGGGCGCTCCTGCGGAAGTGCCAGGTGACCTCCTCGGACTCAGCTCTACTCAGACGAGACTTTTCCTTCCTCCCCTGGGGGATGATGGTGAGGGTGCGCCGCTCCAAAACCATACAATTCTCGGAACGGATGCTGGAGATTCCCGTGGCCCGTTGCCCAGACCTGTCGCTGTGTGCGGTCCACTGGACCGAGAGGCACTTCGGGCAGGTCCCGGCTGGACCCGATGACATGGCTTTCCGGATCCCGACGCCCGCAGGCTCATCGACACCCCTACTGTACTCAGGTTATCAGGGGATGCTGAAGCATTTCTGTGGTGTGGCGGGGCTGGACTCGGCTGATTACTCCTCACACTCCCTACGACGAGGGGGGTGTACCTTCCTGTCCATGTGCGGAGCCACACTAGAAGAACTCAGGGTGAGGGGGGACTGGGCGAGCGACACCATCTTTGCTTACCTCCAGACCCCCCTGAGTGTACGCATCATTAACGATATCAGGGTCTCCGCCTCCCTCTCCGGAGGTCCGGGGGCTGAATATCAAGACTATTAAGACTTCCGGGTTGGGGGGACCTTGGGGTCTCTTGGCAATAATATATTCCCGCCAGAGAATATATACTCTTTCTCAACCACTCCTGTCTTTTGTTATTCTGTTTCCAGGGGACTACTGTTTATGTGCTCTATAATCTATTATGGGAATATAAACAAGGACACTACCCCCTAGCAGTTCTCTCCCTTACTTACTCTATACCCTAATGTCACTAAGCTATTACTACCATAGGACTAGGTTAGTTCCATCATTCTCCACTGCACTGCCACCTGTGAGCAGCTCATGACCGCATGATACCAGCTGTGCCTGGTCACTACCACTGTAATGTATAGGTACTGCTGGTCACTGGCGAGAGTGACCAGCCGCGCCAGAACCAGCGCAGGGTGGTCCAGAAATAAACACTTGATACTAAGACGTCTTCGTGTCCAGTCGAGTCTTTACATGGTGTCAGATCCGAACCCAAGCCGTATTGACATGCCGTTGTCTGGCCTGAAACCTCCAGGGCAACTGCAACTGGAAGGTGACCTAGGCATTAACTGGGAAACATGGTACCATGCCTACACCATATTCGCCGGAGCTACAGGTGTATCTTCAAAGGCAGAGAAAGCACAATGTTGTGTTTTTTTACACGTGGCTGGGCCCGAGGCCCAGAAAGTGCACAGGGCCATGCATTTCGACCAGAGCACCGAGGACAAAATTAATCCTCTGATAGATGCGTTCCGAGCATACTGCGAGGAAAAAACCAATGTGACCGTCATACGCTTTAGGTTTAATCACCACAACCAGACAACCACTACCATGGACACATACATACGGGAATTACGAAGTATGATAGCGCGCTGTGAGTATGGCGCAATAGAGGATTCACTGTTGCGTGACCGCCTGATATGGGGTGTCAAGTGTGACAGACTCAGGAACCGGCTGCTTTAAACAAAGAAACTAACTCTACAAAGATGTGAAGAAATATGCAGAATGAGTGAGTTCACGGCAAAGCACTTGACCAGTACACTGGACTCAAGCGACAGCCCAGTGGACGCAATACGCACACAGCAGAAGTCAGGCGCCGGTGCACCGGCTCCCAGACAGCAGCCGCCATTCCAACGGCGTGGCCAGCAGAGCGTGGCCACAGCAACAACAACAAAGGCCACATGTGCTTGGTGTGGGTATGTGCACAGACGGGGCGTGTGCCCGGCGAAAGGGAAAGCATGTGCAGGATGCAGCAAAATAGGACACTTCGTCAAGGTGTGTCGCAGTACACAACAATCAGCCACACCAGTGGACGACATTGCTGTGGACACACATAACATCCTGGAGGAATGTAAGCAGGAAGGATTGGCCTCCAGCGATGACGAGCTGTTTGTTGGAGCGATGGACAAGGAACTCGCCAGGATAAAACCGGAGCTGTGGTACGTGGATTTAGCTGTGGAAAAAACACTGGTGCGTTTCAAGCTTGACACAGGATCGCAAGCGAACATTTTGCCTGTGCGCGTATTCAACAAACTGAAGAAGACAATCCTGGCGGCACCGACATGCAGGCTGATCACCTATTCAGGCCACAGGATACAACCGATCGGGGAGGCGACAATCACCGTACGAGATCAAGAGTTGCGGTTCCAAGTGATCGCAGAGGGAGGGCCGATCCTAGGCAAGGAGGCGTGCGTCAGCCTCAACCTGCTCAACCGCGTAGATGACATCGATGCTGATTCGGTGCAGCAGGTTCCACCAAGCATAACGTCCTCGGCGGCTGAAAAACTGGTAATGTCCTATTCAGATGTGTTTAAGGGGTTGGGCACCATAAAAACCGGTGCAAAAATACATGTAGACACAGACATTCAGCCAACGATTGACCCTCCACGACGCATACCTCACGCGATTGAAGAGAAAGTGCGAGATGAGCTTGATAGAATGTTGAAGTTAGGGGTGATTGTCGAGATAACTGAACCTACTCCCTGGGTGAATTCCATAACTATTGTGAAAAAGCCGAATAAGATTCGTATCTGTTTAGATCCTACCAAGCTGAATCGAGCAATAAAAAGAGGGCCGTACCCAACCCGTACGGTCGAGGAAGTAGTGTCCAAATTGGAAGAAGCAAAAGTGTTCTCAGTGTTAGATGCCAATAGCGGCTACTGGCAAATCGAGCTGGACAATGACAGTTCCAAATTATGCACCTTTAATACTCCTTGGGGTAGGTACAGGTACACAAGGCTGCCGTTCGGCATAAAAACTGCCGGCGACATATTCATTTATGAGATGAATCGCATATTAGGTGACCTCAAGGGTGTCAACGTAGTGACAGATGATATCCTAGTGTACGGGCGAACTGTAGAGGAGCACAACGCTAACCTTAAAGCAGTCCTAGAGCGAGCACGGCAGGTAAACCTCAAGCTCAATCCGAGCAAATCCAAGATTTGCCAGTCAGAAGTGTCTTACGTGGGGCATGTAATAAGTAAAGATGGTCTAAAACCCAGCAGAGAACGAGTTCAAGCAATAAATGACATGCCAACACCCACAAACGTAGCAGCAGTTCAGCGGTTCCTGGGTATGGTAGGTTATGTAAACAAATTCATACCGAACATGGCCAGCATCACTAAGCCACTCAGAATACTGTTGAACAAAGAAGTCGCATGGCATTGGGACAGTGAACAGCAGACAGCGTTTGACAAACTAAAAGCACTATTAACTAGAGCACCCGTACTAAGGTTCTATAATGTGTCCAAAGAAGTGGTACTGCAAGTAGATGCATCCAAATCAGGGTTGGGTGCAGCCTTAATACAGGAGGGGAGACCCATAGCATTAGCATCCAAAGCACTAGATGATACCCAAAGCAACTACGCCATAATCGAGAAGGAATTGCTCGCGATTTGCTTTGGGTGCACTAAGTTTCACAACTACATATTTGGTAAAAAAGTGGTGATCCAAACTGACCATAAGCCGCTGGTGGCGATCTTGAATAAACCGTTGCACATGTTGTCTGCGCGCATGCAACGTATGCGCATGCGTCTCTTAAACTATGATCTCACCATAACACACATAAAAGGTTCATCAATGTATGTTGCAGATGCCCTGTCAAGAGACCACAGTTCATCCATAGAGCCGAACAACTTGTTCGACACGAAGTTGACCATAGCAGCAGTTGACATCCTAGGTGGCATCACACAACAGATTCGAGCCGAAACAACACACGATCAGACACTGCAAGACGTCAAACAGCTTGCAGAGACAGGTTGGCCAACACATACAAATCAGCTAACGCCCAGCACAAAACCGTACCATACGTACCGACATGATATAACAGCAGAAGACGGTCTGTTATTTAAGGGGGACAGAATTATAATTCCGCAAAAATCACAGTCAAAGGTGTTAGCATTGATACACGAAACGCATCAGGGCATTGCAAAGAGCAAACAGTTGGCGAGAGATTATATTTTTTGGCCTGGGTTACAGAGGCAAATAGAAGACATGATATCGCGCTGCCTGATATGTCAAAAATTCCAAAACAATCAACAAAAAGAACCGCTGCGTTCGCACAACATCCCAAACGCTCCCTATCAGAAAGTGGGAGAGGACTTGTTCTATGTGGAACAACGAACATTTCTCGTGGTAGTCGACTACTACAGTAAATACCCGGAAATAACAGAATTACCCATAACCACAAGTTTGGCAACGATAGACGCATTAAAGCAACAATTTTGCAGGCATGGCATTCCCGAGATAGTTGTATCCGACAACGGGCCTCAGTTCTCAAGCCAAGAATACAACAAATTTGCAGCCGACTATGGCTTCCAAGCAGTCTTTTCAAACCCTCAGTTTCCCCAAAGCAACGGACAGGCAGAGCGTTACGTGCAAACAATAAAAAAAATGATTAAAAAAGCCATCATGGAAGATAAAGATTATCACATATCACTATTAAACTACCGTAACACACCTATAGTAGGGATCGACGCATCACCAGCGCAGCTGCTGATGAGCAGGAGGCTGCGATCCAAGCTCCCTGTCACACGAGAGCAATTAAAACCTAGGACACAAAGTGCAAAACACAAAGAAATCACCAAGATTCAACAAGCTCAGAAACATTACTACGACAGTCGAGTCGGCAATCAACACCCGAGGTTAGAAATGAATGATGACATTCACTATCTCACGCATCAGGGTACCTGGGCCCCCGGGACTGTTATCGGAGTAAGCAAAACAAACGACAGAGACTATGACATACGTAATCTGCAGGGGAAAACTTTGAAGCGAAACCGGATGCACATACGCAAAACCAAGAAACAACCCTCAGTGCAAGTCGAATGACAAGACCGCATGATGGACCCCCAAACAAATCGCAAACAGCAGGCAACACAGATCGGCGAAAAAAAATCAACAAGATACGGTCGAGTAATTAACCCGGTCAATCGTTTTGGGTACAATTAGCACGCAGCTGTGGCCGTCCATGAGCTAATAAGGTATGAGCGTGGCTAAAGTAATAACGTCTTGTTTATAGTGGTAACTGTATATGTTAAATTGTGCAACTACTGTTAAGAATGGAGATAGACCGTATGACACGGCATACACTGAGATTCGTGAGATCCAATGGACAAAGTGAACAAACGTAATGTTAGAATTAAGGCATTTAATTCTTGATTTCATGACTGCTACCATGGACCAAACTGACACAAATACATGTTAAGCATAAGGGTCGATCGGACCATATTCATGAACTTGTTGGAAAGGGGAGGATGTAATGTATAGGTACTGCTGGTCACTGGCGAGAGTGACCAGCCGCGCCAGAACCAGCGCAGGGTGGTCCAGAAATAAACACTTGATACTAAGACGTCTTCGTGTCCAGTCAAGTCTTTACACCACTACCGCTCCCTCTCAGCAGGACGGATTTTAAATTTTTAGGTGGGCAATAATATATTCCCGCCAGAGAATATATACTCTTTCTCAACCACTCCTGTCTTTTGTTATTCTGTTTCCAGGGGACTACTGTTTATATATATATATATATATATATATATATATGCATGTATGTACATTGGTGGACCCTCCTCTTGAGGCATGCGGACTGATGCCACTTCCGGTCTCCGGACACTATGACAACAGACAAAGATCCGACAACTCACCAGCTGCCATAACCTTGTCGCCCACCCATCCTACATTCAAAACACTGTCGATAGGTGCTGAGTGCCTGAGTTGATGGCTTCCAGCCCTGACCTTAGCCTAAACCGTACATCCCATGAGAATAAAGTTCCGTGTCATGTAGCCCTTTGTTCGCATTGTGATTTATCAATGTGGATAGTGTATTCAATGCGACCACACAACCTGAATGAATGGTTTTGGATATGATTGGAACCACAGCTAAATTAAGGACTCAGTGCTTTTGGGGGAAATTTGCATACTTGGGGTTTTGCTAGGTGTATCGTTCAGACTGGTCATGTTATTTAGATAAAGCACTGACTTACTTGGAGACGAATGTAAATAAATCAGCTAAAATACCAAGAATTGTTCACATTTAGGAGTAACATATAATGAATGTCAAGCTTCTTCATACTCATGCTGTACTGATATTTATTATTGTTATTATTACTATGGGTAGCCACCAATTAATATTAACATTATGCAATACAATAACCATATTGTAATCAAAATACACTTCCCATGTATTGGTAGTAAATCTAATCAATGCTAGCACATATCATTGTTCAGCGTGCATTTACAACGATAAGGGCGATCGTACTATAAATTATGGTAACCATGCACTAATAAATTGCTGTCTATTCCCTCAAAATATACATGGCCATCGAATTATCAATCGTCTGCCCATTACTGGATTAGTTACAGCGTTACTTTTGTCATATGTCCCTAAATATATAATTATTTCAGTGGTTTTTATGTCAGGATTCAATTTATGCACCCAACCTACCTGTATAATGTATGTTAACATGATATTGGCGATGGTGTGATTCCCACTAGTATTGAGGGGTAGCATTTAATAAACCAGTTCCAATGTGTTTGTACATGCACCTAAAGCCGTGATTCTCTAAATCTACTTTTTAATTCAATTTACTTTATTCGCGATTGAAAGCAACACTGCCAGCATATTTGAGTAAAATTAATACATTTATTTGCATTGTATTTATTTCTAACTTGTTCATAAGCGTCTCATTTCAGCCTATCTGATAAGGCACCATTAACCCACTTGGGGGGTGAGGTGTGTTCGGGGGTGAGGTGTGTGCAGGGGTGAGATGTTGGGGGGGGGGGGGTGAGTTGTGCGCGGGGTGTGAGGTGTGGGCGGGCGGAGGGTGAGTTATCTGCGGGGGGGGGGGGAGGTGTGCGGCGGGTGGGGGGGTGAGGTGGGGTGTGGGGGGGTGCGCGCGAGTGAGGTGTGGGCGGGGGTGAGGTGTGGGCGGGGGGGAGTGAGGTGTGCGGGGGGGTGAGGTGGCGCGGGGGGTGAGGTGTGGGTGGGGGGGGGTGGGGGGGGGGCGGCGGTGGGGTGTGGGGGGGGGTGAGGTGTGGGGGGCGGGGGTGGGGGGGTGGCGGGGGGGAGGGGGGGGAGGGGGGGGAGGGGTGGCGAGGGGTGAGGTGTGGGGGGGGGGTGGGGTGTGGTGGGGGGGGGGGGGGGGGGGGGGGGGGGGGGGTGGGTGGGGGGGGGGGAGGTGTGGGGGGGGGGGTGGTGGGGGGGGGGGGGGGGGGTGGGGGGCGGGAGGGGGGGTGGGTGGCGGAGGTGAGGGGTGGGCGGGGGTGAGGTGTGGGCGGGGGGGGGTGGGTGTGCGGGGGGGGAGGGGGGTGGGCGGGGGGGGGGGGGGTGGTGGGTGGCGAGGGGTGGGGTGTGGGCGGGGGGGGGGGGTGGGGGGGGGGGGTGGGCGGGGGTGGGGTGGGGGGGGGGTGGGGGTGGGGGGGGGGGGGGGTGGGGGTGGGGGGGGTGAGGTGTGTGCGGCAGGTGAGGTGTGTGCGGGGAGTGAGGTCTGGGCCGGCGGGGAGTGAGGTGTGTGCGGGGGAGAGGCGTGAGAGGGCGAGGGAGAGAGGGAGGGGGGTGAGGTGTGCTCGAGGGGTGAGGTGTGGGCGGGGGGTGAGGTGGGGGGGTGAGGTGTGCGCGAGGGGTGAGGTGTGGGCGGGGGGTGAGGTGTGGGCGGGGGGGGGGGGGTAAGTAGAATTTGTCACGGAGACGGTAAAGACTGATCAATAACATTTATCTGATACAAAGTGGACACTCACTTTTGATTGTGTATCCGGCAACAACCCAGACTTGATTGATTGATTGGGGCATCCCTCCTTCAACTGATTAGGTCTTATCAGAATGGTGACAGGCTGTACTTGTGGCGAGTGGCTTTATAGTGCTTTCTGCATTGGGACTCACCTGCCATGTCACCGCAACATGACACAATATCCCATTCAGTTCCCCTGTTGAAGGTCGAGAGTCCGAATTCCGGTCCAGTCAAAGCAGTGACTTACTAAATTGATATTTGTTGTTACCTAGCCTGGCGCTCGGCATTACTAGGATAGGGCAAGGATCGGGTAGCTCAGTATCACGATAATGTGACTGAGTGGGAAATTGTGCCAGCCATGTGCTGGCGATCTGGTCTCCTAATGGGGCAGCGCTATAAAGTCGCCATGAGTGCGCACTGTCACAAGTCGGTACCCGTCCTGATATGACGTTAGATGTGGCTAGGACGTAAGTCTCCAAATTTAAAAAAACACAAAAAAAATAGTAGTATTCACTGACACTAGCCAGCAAGATAATGAACCAGTCAGTCATTGCCTTTCCCTAGTGATTGCAAACAAGGAGGTGAGGTAGCAAACACAAGATGCACTTTGTCAGTTTCCTTGTTTTGCATTTGACTTGGCTTCAAGTGAGGTTTTATTTGAAAGGTGTAGTGATTGATTGATATTGCTTGTTGATGGTTTAATGTAATGTCAACAGCATGGGCCGTATTGACAACGAAAAGCTAGTTGTATCTATTCTGTCGGTCTTGTTAATCACATTTGCATACCTACATTGGAATTTTGACAAAATTGTGAAATGGTCAACCAGTGTCAATTAAAGGCAGAACATTATCTCTGATGTAATTTTGAAGTAGTTAATTTGTGTCAACTAACAGCAAGATTTGAGTCTGGAAACAGCTAAAATTACAAAAGGCATTTCAATCCAGTTGTTCTTAGGAACTCTACTATTTGTTGCTGCTTTATGTTGGTGAAGACATATCGCATGTTATTTACCTTAAAATAGTGTTGATGCAAAGCTATTATTTAAGTCTATGCACTCGAGGAGAATGTGCGTGAGTGTTTTATGGTGGTGTCACATTACGACGCATCGCGCAAACGTACGCCGACGTATGCAATTTTTGGCCATTATGTTGGGATACATTGGTATGCGTTACGGATACGTGACGAAGAAGGAGAGAAGGCAGGAGTTGGAATAAAAGCACTTTATTCAGTGAGGATAAGTGCAGCAGTGATAAGTAAGTATAATGTCAATAATAGGTAATCATGAATAACAGTATCAATAGGGTGAATAATGACATCATAATCAATAGTGAGGATATGGATCAAGGATCAAGAGTCAATAGAGCAATAAAGTCAAGTGGGGGGGAGGCGCCCCGAAGAGCCCTGCACCCTATCAAGTATAAAGTATAAGTATGGGTAGTGGGTGGAGAAGAAATGGTGTCCGTGCAGGGAGGGTGAGGGAGGCGAGTGGCTAGGAGCAGCTAGGCGGCCAGTTATAAGGGCCGAGAGAGGAGGGGGGGGAGGGTGTTATGTCAGCATCCCAACGGGCAATGGCGGAAGAGAGATAGGGGGGGTCCTCCTCCCTCGCCACGAATAAAACGCAATGCGAGCATTACGACCGATACGTGACGTGGAGGAGAGAAGGCAGGAGTTGGAATAAAAGCACTTTATTCAGTGAGGATAAGTGCAGCAGTGATAAGTAAATATAATGTCAATAAAAGGTAATCATGAATAACAGTATCAATAAGGTGAATAATGACATCAGAATCAATAGTGAGGATATGGATCATGGATCAAGAGTCAATAGAGCAATAAAGTAAAGTGGGAGGAGGCGCCCTGAAGAGCCCTCTACGGCACGTGTGATGGTGTGGGGGCCGCCCCACACCTCGGGGCCGGGAGAGAGGATGCTGGACTGCCGTAGCATCTCGTAGTACTCGAGGAGCAGGGCGGCCCAATGGATGATGCCCGAGGGCCCGGCGAGGACGAGGTGGTGGGCGACGGCTGCGAGGGAGGCAGGCGTGAGAGGAGGGGCAGGCCGGGCGACGTGCCCGGAGGCCTGCTCGCCCCTGTGACAGACGTCTCGTGCGAGGCGTGAGCCGAACGCGGAGGGGTCGCCCCCGGCCGCCTCCAGTCAGAAGCGCGCCCTGGACAGGACATCCCGGATGGAGGCGGGCGCGACGGGGCGGCCAAATAGTGAGGCGGTGTAGGCGGTGACATCGAAGGGCATGGGGCCAGAGGGTCCCACTGGTGGCCCAAGGCGAACTCGACGTAGCTCCGGGCCTGCCAACGACAGTTCCTCCAGGTGGAAGGGCCGAGGGCGGCGACACGCAGCCCATCAACGGCAGCGACCTCGGAGGCGGAGTATCCTGGAGTTAGAGGCCTGGGTTATATGGGAAGTCGTCGTGGCTGGGATAAGTGTGGACAAGCCCAAGGCGGGCGACCCCGTCCCGGGCCACGTCCACCCAGCGTCCGAGGAGGTGGGCATGGCCTAGGGCATCGGCGAGGATGAGGTCGGCCCCGCGCTTGTGGATGATGGTGAGGTCGAAGCAGCCCTCGGCGGCCATCAGCCAGAGCTCCCGGGCGCAGGTCCCGAGGGTGGGGTCCCGGGCCCGCCCCGAGTCGAGGGAGGTGGCGGAGGCCATGTTGTCCGTATTCACGACAACGTTGGCCCCCGCGACGTCGGTCGGGAGGAGGGCGCGGAGGGCGATGACCAGGTTGACCGCCTCCATCTCGTAGATGCTCGGGAAGCGGGCCCAGAAGGCCTCGGAGTACCCTCGGGCATAGCAGTGTGAGGAGGAGTAGGCTCCACCCCCGGTGAGGCAGGAGTCACACTCTATGACGACCCTCCGGGTCCCTGGCGCGCGGAGGAGGTGGAGGCCGTTGGAGGCGCGTCCATAGGCCGCGAACCATGTGAGGTCCCGGAGGGCGTCGTCCCCAAGGGTGATGGTGATGAATCCGTGGCAGCTGCGCAGGGCTGTGAGGAGGCGGTCCATGAACTTCCTCGCAGGAAGAACGCAGCTGCGAATGTGGTTGAGGCGGCCGAGGATGCTTTGCAGCTCCTGGCGCCCGAGGGTGGGCTGGGCGACTCGGGCCTTGAAGTTGGCGACGAGCTTGTCGACTTTGTCGGGGGCGATGCGGATCGTCATGGCCTCACTATTGATGGCGAAGCCCAGCCAGGAGACCCGCATCGCCGGGGGGTGGCACTTTCCTGAGGCGACCTCCAGGCCGAGGGCGCTGATGAGGGCGATGAAACCGTCGAAGGCCTGGCGGGCCCTCAGGTAGGTGAGCTCACACCCAACAAAGTCATCGATGTAGATGAGGGCGTGGAAGCTCTCACGCCGGAGGATCCAGGCCACCGCAGCGGTCACCCTCATGCAGGCAGCGCCCGAGGAGCGGCAGCCAAAGGGGAGTGCGAGGTCAATGTAGGTGGCCCCTTCAAAGGCGATCCCATATAGGGGGCATGAGAGGGGGTCTGCGCGGAGCTGGCAGTATGCCCTGGATATGTCCGCGGTCCAGGTGTAGGCCCCGGTGCCCTCTCCGATGAGGCGGCGGCCCACGTCGGCCACGGAGGGGAGCATGTAGGCGTGGGGCCTACCCAGGTACTCGCGGCGGGGTATCCCGGCGTTAATGCTGCCCCCTTGAGGGTATGAGAGGTCGATGATGATTCGCCTCTTACCGGGGTCGGATTTGGGGCGGGTCATCATGGGGGAGACCTGTGCCCAGGGGGTAAAGGGAAGGGCGAGAAAGGGGCCTGCGAGGGCACCGTGGGGGAGCTTGGTGGTTATGGTGGCTATGAATTCCCAGAGGTGGACCTGGTGCTCGGGGGCTTCACGGTGGTTGGTGTAGGTGGGGCGGGGAGGGGTGCGGGCTGAATAGTTTGCGGGGAAGCCAAACTCCAGGAGGTCGACTAGGTCTTTGTCGGGGTGGTCCTGGAGGCGGCTTTGCCAGGCGGGGATGTGGAGGCCTGAGGGAAGGGGGATGCAGGTGGCCAAAAAATTGGGGATGCCCGCAGCACGGAGGGTGTGGTAGGCCCGCGAGAAGGTGGGGTGGCGGCTCCAGGTGGTGCCGGATAGGTGGGGGCCATATGGACAGGAGGGTGGGGCGGTAGGCTTGGGGGGTGGGGGCCGCAGGAGGGGGCGGCGGGGAGGGTGTCCTGGAAATCAGGGTTGACTACCTCGGCGACGGGCTCGCCGAGGTCGTTGGGGGGTGGGGCGGACGGGGGTGGGGGAGGAAGGGGGGAGCGGGGAGGAGGTGCGGCAGGGACGGGAGAGGGGGAGGTAAAATTTGTGGGGGTAGGGGTGGAGGGCGAGGCGAGGGCGAGGTGGGCCGGGTGGGCTTGGAGGCCGGGGAGGTGGAGGAGGTAGGCAGTGTCGCCGGGGCGGAGGCCACGGGGACGGCAGGTGTGGGCGGGGGCCACGGAAGAGATTTGAGCGGGAGAGATGTGAGGGGCGGTAGAGATGTGAGAGACGGTGGAGAGCCTATCAGGGGTGGAGGGAGGTAGGGCGGCTGAGATGTGAGGGCTGTGGTGTGTGTGACGAGTGCCGCGGCCAGCGGGGGATGGCGGGGAAGTGAGAGGAGGGCGGTTGGCATGGACAGGGTGGTGGTTGTGGGGCCGGAGGCGGCCGGGAGGGTGGCGAGCTGCTCGGCCAGCGGGGGGTGGCGGCGAGATGAGAGGAGGGTGGTTGGCGTGGACAGGGTGGTAGTTGTTATGGCCGGAATGGTGGCGAGCTGCTCAGCGAGCGACTTCCGGTCGCCTAGGGAGGACGTCGGGTGCTCAGTGGGTGGAGTGTGTAATGTCGCCTTGAGGTGGGGTCCCTGTTCTATGCGGGTCAGGGGATGCTGTACGCCTCTGCGGGTCGGAGTTGGTTGGTCGGGTCTGGGGCGGCCGGGTGGGAGGATGCGGCGCGGGGGGGCGGCAGCTCGGGAGCTCCCTGGTGCAGTCGCATGGGCGGTTATCACGTCCAGCTGCACCGCGTTGATGGCGACTGGGTTGTGCCAGCCATCCGTGAGCCAGCCGTCCGCGACCCAGGTGAATACGGTCTCCGAGTATCGTCGGCCGGTCGGCCACAGATGGGTGACACAGTCTCGCTGCACCGTGAGGTTGTGGTGCAGGAGGCCGGGGATGGAGTCGGAGGGGAAGGCTGGGTGAGCCTCCAGCATCCGGAGGGCGAGGTTGTATTCCTCCATGGACGCCTCGCCCCTTTTTAGTGCCTTCCCCTCCTGCCCCCTCTCGATGAGGTCGTGTGGGAAGATGTATCCTGCTGGAATACCTTTTCACCGGGTAGTGTTCTGCGCATCGGCGGAGTCGAGGATATACCGCACCGCCTCGGCGGCGGAGGTGGGTGTTTGGTCGGGGGCAGCGTGCAGGGCAGGTGGGAGGCGGGCCGCAGAGGCGGCCTGCTGGGTGGGGTAGACTCCGTGCCTCGTGTACCGCCGTTATAGCAGGTGGATGTCGTGAGGTGAGGTCCCGGGGGTGGGGAGGAGGCGGGCCGCCGGGGCTGGGCCTCCCTGGGCCAGCTCCTGGATGATGTCGGCAAGGCGGTCGTATGCTGAGGCTGGAGGCGGGGCCGATGCGGCCGTCCGTTGAAGCGCGACTGCCATCACCTCCACGTTTGAGCGTCCATCCTGGCGTCCATTGAGGATGCCCACGAGGTGGCCTCTGACTGGAGGCTGGGCGTGGACGAGGTCGCAGAGGCGGCATCGGGTGAGGCGGCAGAGGCGCTCCTCCCCCGACGGGTGCCTCGGCGGCCGGCGGGGCGGCCCCATCCTCATGCAGCGACGAGCATGGCTGGGTGGTAGGTCCGGGGGGTGAGGCATGGAGGCGTGGAGGTGTGGAGGCATAGTGAAGATGGCCAAAAAGAAGAAATGGTGTCTGTGCAGGGAGGGTGAGAGGAAGTGAGTGGCTAGGAGCAGCTAGGCGGCCGGTTATAAGGGCCGAGAGAGGAGAGGGGGGGAGGGTGTTATGTCAGCATCCCAAGGGGCACTGGCGGGAGAGAGATAGGGGGGGGGGTCCTCCTCCCTCGCCATGAATCAAACGCAATGCAAGCATTACGACCCATGCGTAAGGGGCTCGTTGCTATACGTCAATGTATGCCGACCTTCATCAAGATACGACGTCATTCGTCAGGGTGTCAGCAAAGTTTTGTGCACGCACAAAACATTCGACCTTCGACAACGTTCAACAACGTTTGACAATTTGTGGATTTTACGTCAGCTGTGCATTATGTATACATTAGGTGTACATTAATGTATGTTAGACAAATGTTGTTCACTATGTTGCACTATGTTGACCTATGTTAAAGGCAGTGGAAACGTACAGTCTGCATACTGACAACGTATGGATAATGTAGTCTAACGTATGTCTAACATATGTTGTGCGTTTCTCCACCATGTCTTGATGTATGTAACGTATGACATATATAACATTCACCAGCATTCTGCGAATGTGACTGTGAGTGTAATTCAATCGTTTTTCGCTGGGAGCCACATTGGTCGTAATGCGAAGCATTACGTTTGATGCGAGGGAAGGAAGAGACCCTCCCCCGCCCCGCGTGTCGCGCTGCCTCTCACCTCAGGCCGCCGGCGCTCACTCCCCCCCCTCCCCCGCCACTCGCCTTTGTCCGCGCTGCTCACGCCTCGCGCGACCCCCGCTGCTCGCCACCTCTCACCCTCCCCCCGGCCTGCCAGCATTCGCACCTCCTGCCGCCGCCGTCCCCTTCCCTCCCTTATAAGGCCGCCGGCGGCCCTCCTCAGGCACTCACCTTCCTGCCGTCTTCCTGCCCGTTTCTTTTTCTACATTTGGACTTTCCACCTCGGACAGCTTTCCACCTCGGACCGCTGCCCAACTCCAAACACAGAAAATGCCTCAAGGAAAGGGCCGTGGACGGAAGAGCTCCCGGGCTGCCCCTCGGACACCGGGGCCTGCCGCGACGCCGCGCCGGGAGGAGTCACCGGTCTCCGCCCCGGCAACGCCCGAGGCACCCTCGGACCGCGGCTCGGGCTCCGAGACCTCAGCCCTACTGGAGGCGATGCAGCGGATACAGCTCGACCAGCGACAGTCCGCAGCCGACGCGCGGCAGTCCGCGGCCGACGCACGCCAGGCCACGGCGGACATCCACGCCCGGATCGACGCCCTCGCCCTCGGGGAAGCTCGCCCCGTACCAGAGCGCCCGACGCCCGCATCAAGACAGCAAGCAGCCCCTACGCCTCGGGCGCGCAGCACCATCACGGAGCGCCCGCCGCCGCCGCCTCATGCGACCCTGCCCGGGGAGGCCCACCCGGAATACGAGCGCTACCACCACCTCGACTCCCAGGCCCCGCACGCCACCTCCCCGGCCTACCAGGAGGACTTCACCCGGCACAGCCCCTCTTCCGCGGCCGACGCTGTCCGGGAAATACTGGCCTCCGCCGAGGCCCGTCACTCCACGAGGCGACAAGGTATTCCTGCCAACTATGTGTTCCCCTCTGACCTCGTGAAACGGGGGGCAGAGAGGAAGTCGGTGAAACGAGGGGAAGCTACGAGGGAGGAATACGTCTTAGCCATCCTCACCCTCCTGGACCACCCCAACTTCCCCTCCCACTCCACCAAGGGACTCCACCACCACCTCCTCGCGGTGTGCCGCGACAACCTGATTTACCCGTGGGGTACCGTCCGCCGGTACTCAGAGAGTGTGTTTACTGCCATCGCGGACGGGACCCTCCCCCACGGGTGGCACGACCCAGTGGCCATCAACCTCCTTAGGCTAGAGTCCCTGGCCACGCTCGCCCAGCCTGCCGCCGCCCAGCCACGACCACTCGACCCTGCCAAGCCCCGGCCCCAGCCCCAGCCCCGCGCCCACACCGACACCCGGGTAGCTTACTCTAGGGAGACCCACGGGCCCTTGTGTTACGCGTGGAATCGGGACCCCACCTCATGCACCCATGCCGCCCCGGGGGAGGTTCATGGCCAAGGGGCTACCAGGATGCGCCACGCTTGCGCCTACTGCGCAAACGTACGGAAAATGTTAACCGTACACAGCGAGGAGGCATGCTTGGCGAAGCGTGCCCGCACGGCGGCCCCGCCCTCCCCGGATTTTTGAAGAGCCGGTACCTCCAGCCCGGCCCGGAGGCCCCTAACCGGCCCACTAACCACGACGCCGCCCCCCGACCATGCTCCCGCCATCCCGACACCAGCCACCTCAGTCACCTCTTTCCCGAGGCGCGGCCAGTCCGCCGCCCCGGAGCCGCCAAGCCCACCGGCAGCCACCCTCCTCACGGGCCCCAGCGCCCCCTCAACAAGGCTCCCACCGCCAATCCCAGCAGTTCTCCGCCTCCCGGGGCGCGGCCTGACCGCCGCCTCGGGAAAGCCGTACCCTCCGGCGACCACCCTCTCCCCGGGCCTCAGCGCCCCCTCAGTAAGGCTCCCACCGCCGCCCGGCCCCAGCCGCCGATCAACCCCGGCCCTGAAGATCACCTCGACCCTGGCGACACCGCCTTCCTCTCCCCCCCCCCACGACCCGCCCCCTGACCCCCCTGACCCCCCCCCTACCGCCCAGGCCTTCGCCGCCCCCCTCGCCCGCTCCCGCCGCACCTCCTCACCCTCCCCCCGCCCCCACAACCACCTCCACCCTCCCTCCTTAGACGAGCCCACCGTCGATGTCATCGACCCGGTCCTCCAAGCCACCCTCCCCGCAGCACCCACCTGCGGCCCCACCCCCGCCCTGTACCGGCCCACCATACTCGCCTCCTGGCCCCACACCTCCGGCGAGGCGTGGGAGCGCTACCCTGCCCTCCGCCACACCTACACCGCCCTCCAGGAAGCGGGCCTCCCTAATTTTTTGGCCGCCCGCATCCCCCTCCCCTCAGGCCTCAACATCCCTGCCTGGCGGTCCCGCCTCCGAGACTACCCCGACCACGCCGTCCTGGACCTCCTCGAGTTCGGTTTTCCCGCAAATTACTCTGCCCCTACCCTCCCCCGCCCTTCATTCACCAACCACCGTGAGCCTCCGGAATGCCTCCCTCACATCCAGGCCTTCATTAAAACAGAGCTGGCCCTCGGCGCCCTCATCGGCCCCTTCCACGTTCCTCCCTTCTCCCCCTGGACCCAGGTCTCGCCCATGATGACCCGCCCCAAGTCCGACCCTGGTAAGAGGCGGGTCATCGTGGATCTCTCTTACCCCCAAGGTGCCAGCGTCAACTCCGGCATCCCCCGACGCGAATACCTCGGGGAGCCCCATACCTACAGCCTCCCGTCCGTCGCCGACGTGGGCCGCCGCCTCATATCCGAGGGCGTAGGGGCCTACGCCTGGTCGGCGGACATATCCCGGGCCTACCGGCAGCTCCGGGCCGACCCCCTCTCCTGCCCCCTCTTCGGGATAGCCCTGGACGGGGCCACCTACATCGACCTCGCCCTCCCCTTCGGCTGCCGCTCCTCGGGCGCGCCTGCGTCCGCGTCACCTCGGCGGTGGCCTGGATCCTTCGGCGCGAGGGGTTCCACGCCCTCGTGTACGTCGATGACTTCATCGGCTGCGAGGGCTCGTACCTGAGGGCCTGCAAGGCCTTTGACGCCTTCCTCGCCCTCACCACAGCCCTCGGCCTCGACGTGGCGCCCGGAAAGTGTCACCCGCCCGCTGTCCGCCTCCTCTGGCTCGGCTTTGCCCTCGACAGCGAGGCCATGACCATCCGGATCGCCCCCGATAAGATCCAGGCCCTCGTCGACGATTGCGAGGCCCGCGTCGCCCGCCCCACCCTCGGGAAGCAGGAGCTCCAGAGTCTCCTGGGGCGCCTAAACCACGTGAGCAGCTGCGTACTCCCCGGCCGGAAATTCATGGCCCGGCTCCTCGGGGCGCTGCGCAGCTGCCGCGGGGCCCCAACCCTCACCCTCACCGACGACGCCCTCCGGGACCTGAAATGGTTTGCCGCCTACGGACGCATCTCTAACGGTCTCCACCTCCTCCGCGCTCCCGAGGTCCGTCGTTGGGTGATTGAGTGCGACTCCTGCCTTACCGGGGGTGGGGCCTTCTCCCCGACCCATTACTACGCCCGACCATCCATGAGCTCGAGGCGGTCAACCTCGTCGTGGCCCTTCGCGCCCTCTTGCCCGGGGACGCGGCAGGGGCCACGGTCATGGTCAACACTGACAACATGGCCTCCGCCCTCGCGCTCGAGTCGGGGCGCGCCCGAGACGTCACCCTCGGGACATGCGCGCGGGAGCTCTGGCTGATCGCGGCCACGGGCTCCTTCGACCTACGCATCATTCACAAGCCCGGGGCGGACCTCCTCCTCGCCGATGCCCTCAGCCGCGCCCACCTACCAGGCCCCTGGGAGGCGACAGCCCGCCGCGAGGTGGCCCGCCTCGGGCTTCTCCCCACCAGCATCACCCATGACGCTTTCCCCTTCTACCCCGGCCTTTAGGTTTTCCCCCCGAGGAGGTAGCAGCCGTCTCCCGCTTCCGCGCCGCCTCCCTCGCCCCGGCGACCTGGAGGAACCGTCGTCGCCAGGCCGAGGATTTCGTCGCCTTCGCGGTGGCCCGAGGTGTGGACCCCCTCGCGCCCACGCCCTACGACGTTGCCGCCTTCACCGCCGCCCTCGTCCTCCGCGGGCTCGCGCCCGCCTCCGTGAAGAACTCCGTCTCGGGCGCCCGCTCCTGGATCGAGGGCGCCGGGGGCCTCACCTCGGGCTTCGACGCCCGCCTGCCCAAGGACGTCTGCCGAGGTGGGGAACGGGCCTCACACCACGTCCAGCGGCAGGCGCCGCCCCTCTCCCCGCAGCAGCTCACGCTCGTCGTAAACCACCTCGCCCGTGCAGGGGCCGCCTCCCTCGTCCCTCGGGCCGCCCTCCTCCTCGGGTACTTCGGGATGCTGCGCCAGTCTAATCTGCTGGCCCCAAGTCCCGAGGGTTGGGGCGGTCCCCACACCCTGACCCGCGACGATGTCCGCCCCGCGCCCGGGGGCCTCCGCCTGCACATCAGAAGTTCAAAGACTATCTCAAGCCCCTCGGGCGCGGTCGCCCTCTTCGTCCCGGCCATCCCGGGCTCCGCCCTCTGTCCCGTCGCGGCCTGGCTCGGAGCCACCGCCCTCTGCCCTGCTCCTCCGGACGCACCCGCGTTCATGATGCCCTCCGGCCGGCCTCTCGACCCGCGCTCCCTCACCGCGCTGCTGCGAGGGGCCCTCGCCGCGCAAGGGGTGCCGCGGCCCGAGGACTTCACCCTTCACAGCCTCCGGCGGGGGGCCGCCCAGGCTTGCCAGCGCGCCGGGGTCCCTATCACCGACATTATGGCTCAAGGCACCTGGACCTCGGCGGCGGTGCACGCCTACGCGCCCCGCCTCGCACCCTCGGGCGCCCCTCGAGCCCTCTCCGCCGTCTTGGTGGAGGGCTCCTCGGCACCCCCCTCAGGCCATTGACATTGATACCACCTGAACTCTGATGACCTTTGATACATTCTACCTTTTATTATCTTACACACATTGTACCTTTTTATCATCTTATTATCTACCTCATTTGATACTTTGTTTGCTCTGTTTGTCTGAGAGGCGTGAATAAACGTCTCTTT
Organism: Branchipolynoe longqiensis; assembly: GCA_030323885.1. NCBI lineage: Eukaryota > Metazoa > Annelida > Polychaeta > Phyllodocida > Polynoidae > Branchipolynoe > Branchipolynoe longqiensis. The sequence continues at coordinate 12,219,701 of CM059198.1, read as the reverse complement.
TCCCACCCCCGCCTTGCTTTCTTCCTTCTCGCGCATCGGTCGTAATGCGAAGCATTACGTTTGATGCGAGGGAAGGAAGAGACCCTCCCCCGCCCCGCGTGTCGCGCTGCGTCTCACCTCAGGCCGCCGGTGCTCACTCCCCCCCCTCCCCCGCCACTCGCCTTTGTCCGCGCTGCTCACGCCTCGCGCGACCCCCGCTGCTCGCCACCTCTCACCCTCCCCCCGGCCTGCCAGCATTCGCACCTCCTGCCGCCGCCGTCCCCTTCCCTCCCTTATAAGGCCGCCGGCGGCCCTCCTCAGGCACTCACCTTCCTGCCGTCTTCCTGCCCGTTTCTTTTTCTCCACCCACCCACCCAACTCTCTCCTTTCTCTCCTACCTACTGGTGGAGGGCTCCTCGGCACCCCCCTCAGGCCATTGACATTGATACCACCTGAACTCTGATGACCTTTGATACATTCTACCTTTTATTATCTTACACACATTGTACCTTTTTATCATCTTATTATCTACCTCATTTGATACTTTGTTTGCTCTGTTTGTCTGAGAGGCGTGAATAAACGTCTCTTTTCCCACCCCCGCCTTGCTTTCTTCCTTCTCGCGCATCAGGCATACGTTGGTCATATGTTGGCCATGCGTTATGTATACAATATGTATACGTCCAACTTTTCCCCCCATGCCAAAAAGTTAGACACATCTCAATGTAAAGAAAGTGATTTTACGCGTTGCCCACACGCTTGCGAGATGTGTCTTAATTTGATAGGACCATTAGAATTTAGATGGCATTGATACCCAATATTTGAATCAATATGTTTTGTATTTTTCAGAGCACAGCATTGACTGTCGACACTTACAACCCAGACCTGACCCTCTGCATGCAGCATTCACTGTTGCTATGGATACCAGCAGCATGGCTATGGATAGCAACTCCCTTGCACCTTCACAGATTGAGACAGTCCAAATGGGTCCACGGGCTGCTCCACTTCAGTGCCCTGAACTTACTCAAATCTGTGAGCTGTGCCATTTTCCCTTTCTGTGTCTTTATCTATGCACAGCTATTTGCCTAGACATACTTACTGACCTGTGTACCTCTACTCATGCTTCCATGTCTGACATCTGACATTCCAAGCACGAAATAGTTTCATGTCATAGAATATGATATAAGTCACAATGCAGAGAAAGGGCAGGGCTACAATGGAACAGGCTTTTTATTCGACAGAACAAAGTTTAATGTTAAGGTGGGAGATCAGGTCGCAAATTCAAGTCCAAATGGAAGCCAGGTGTTCAACCCTATCAGAGACTCATCTATCTGTGGATGGGTGAGCGACACATTAAGGAGAATAGGCTGACTACTCACAGCGGCATCTTAGTGACAAGCGTGCGGTGGCTGCAGGCTGACCGACAGTGATGTCAGGCTCGGAGGCTCAGGGCTAGATACTTTGCTTACGATACGACATGTGGTGCATAATCGGTGTGGACTCAAACAATTGCTTTTAGATTTACTAAGAATTAATTAGAAGCATTGGGCTGGATTGTTAATATGAATAGCATAGTTACTGTCATAGTTGAATATGAGCCCCACTACCACATGCTGCGGTCTCAGCTACTCTGAAAGTTGCCGTGTCAAAAGCTCATTTAGGTGGAAATCAGCTGGCGGGGCAGTCCGGATGATAGGCAGTTCCACCCTTTGTTAGGAGCCACCCCCAATATAGGGTATTCACGTGACATCACGAACCGGATGCGCAGCCATTGTGGCGATATCAACTAGTAAATATCCCATAGAGTTTGCCTTTACGTGCAGTGGAAAACGTCTATTTCATTCAAAATTAATAGAAATCCGAAACCCTAACCTTATATATTTAATATAATCTATTCGTTGAATATGTTTTCTATATGTGTACCAAGCGATTTGTTTCTAGGTGGTGTGGTTTTAGGGATATTTCACTTTTTCTGTATGAAGACTGCTCACAACCATTGACAATGCCTTGAGTTTGCCAGTATGCGCAGTACAAAACGTCTATTTCATTCAAAGTTAATAGAAATCCAGAACCCTACCCTTATAAATTTAATATAATCTATTCGTTGAATATGTTTTCTATATGTGTACCAAGCGATTTGTTTTTAGGTGGTGTGGTTTTAGAGATATTTCACAATGCCTTGACTGGCTTGAGTTTGCCGGTACGCGCAGTGCAAAACATTAGTTTTATTCAAAATTAATAGAAATCCAGAACCCTAACCTTATCAATTCAATATAATCTTATTGGTAAACATGTTTTCTATATGTGTACCAACCGATTTGTTTCTAGGCGGATTAGTGTTATAGATATTTAACTTTTTCTGTATGAAGATTGCTCATAGCCATTAAGTTTGCAGTGTGACAGTGTGTTATTATTTTGGTTACTATTGCCACAATGGCCACACTTCCGCTTAGCGTTACGTCAGTGCATACCCTATATTGCAGTTACCTCATAGTTGGCAAGTTGTGGAGTGGTATGTCACTTCACTCTCCTACCTTGGCAGGAAATGACTGTGAATTGATGCAAAACTATGTTAATGTGTTCTTTCATACCCTATAGGAGGTAGGTAGGTATTGGTACATGGCAATACATTCAGATAATAATGTAAATTTATTCAAGCACCCAATTTAGACAAACAAAATCATTCCAAGACACTGCACAAAAAAACCATGCCACATTTGAAATTTTGGTACAACAACAAAAAACAGTTGAAAAATTCAAAGATTTAATTTCCCAGAAAAAGCTAGCTGAAATGGGTGAGTTTTGAGAAAGTACATTAAATGTAGTTTCTTCATTTAACAATGTCTTTTATCAGTGTTTGAGCACTGGTCTTCCAGCCTTACAGTAAACATGCCTGATACATAAATGAAACTATCAATTGTAATACTAATAGAAAACTGCATGCAATTCCGGTTAAATAATGAAAGTATTATGACATATCTGTTGAATAGGAGCTACATAACATTGAATGGTTCCAGAATTTTATTTTATTTTCCTTCTTTATCAAATAAATATACATTTGTTCATACATTTTTTAATACATACTTTTAATAAATATATATATATGTATATATATATATATGTATATATATATATTATTATTCATTACACATAACAGGATACATGACTGGATTGAGTAGGTACTCTGACTGGCCACAAAAGACCTACCGTTTATTAAACATCATAGCATAAAGAACATAACATCATAGCATAAGAAGATAGAGAACATAAAAAGACACTTGAAATAAAGAACTTAAACTAACCTAAAGCTAGAAATCGGATTCAAATGGGCAGAACACAGGACTAGCCATTGGGGGGGAGGCCGGCCACGCATGCGCCTGGCACCTTAGTGAGTAGATCACCGGGTTCGAATCCCGCACCAACACAACATAGAAAAAGGAGGGTTCCATCACAATAATATTTGTATAAGGTTTTATACCACACATTATTATTCATTACACATAACAGGATACATGACTGGATTGAGTAGGTACTCTGGCTGGCCACAAAAGACCCAAATCAGCCCCAACCAGAGGAGCTAAGCTGGAGGCTGGTGAAGTCAGTTTAGCATGCCCAGGATCACGGCCACTCGCATGTCCAGTGTCAGGCGCTCCACCAGCGACGCCTTGAGGTATTGACGGACACAATCCGATCGCCAATCGCCTCTCTCCTTGATCTCTTCCTCCGAAGCCCCAGATAGGCGGAGGAAAGTCGCCCCACCCGCCTGAGACTATGAGACAAGAATTCAGACGGAGGTAGACCAGCCACGGTACATGCCGCCTACAGTACTGCGGTATAGTAAGCATATGTCAGTGGGACGGAGTGTCCTGCTCTAGGTATCCTAAATACCTGCGCATCCCGCGGGGCTGGGCACTGTTGCAAATGTCTCTTAACCAAAAAAAACGCGCATAATTCTCTGTTCGCAACTCTAGCAACCGGGATTTTATGGACCCGTTCTCTAAACTGATTCGTCTTAGATTTTCGCACAGAAACGAGCATCCCCCAGGGGTAGAACTCCAGATCCTGCCGGAGAAGGTGTGCTTTGCGTAGTAGCGCTCTGAAAGAGAGCAACATGGCTGCCCTGACTGCTGTATGGCCCCTGGTAGGGAACAAGGCCGCAAACAATTTTAGTAACTCATACGGCAGGATTGGTGCTGCTTGCTTCACCTCATCACCTTTTAACCTGCGGATGCCCGCCAAACATTTCTTTATATAGTGATCAGAATAGTTTATCGGCGGACAACCTAAATCTTTCAGGTGATTGTTCAGGCCGCTGAGGTAATTCCTAATGGATGAATAGCATAGTCTATGCGCTAGATATGACATATATAGACATACTTGGTCGGAATCACAGGGGTAAGGGGATACCTGGCCCACGAACACTTCGCAGAAGGCGATATAGGAATTCACCTGTACAGACCGAACCGCAAGAGTCGAACTGGCGTAGTGGTGTCTGTCGTAGTTACGACGCTCCTCCAGGAGTTTGTTCCAATCTGAAGCAAGATTTAACAGCTGAATAATTTGTGACAACACATTGCATCAACTTGATCGGCATCTCTGATGCGCGCAATACTCTGAAACTTATCCAGACGACTTAGGCTGTCACATATCACATTATACTTGGTGTTCACATATACCGATTGTACGTCAAAATTAAAAGTAATAGAAGCCCAAAATATCAGGCGCAACCAAGTCATCGTAATTTAGTTTTTGCTCCGGCCTGAGTTTAAGGCGGCCATCACCTGCGTATTGTCGGTGACAAAGACCACAGTCCGATCCCTCCATGTCTCCCCCCAGCGCCTCACGCCCACCAACACGGGCCACATTTCCAAGACATTTATGTTGTCTGACCTACACCCCACATCATCCGCGCAGACAAAATGATGGCCCAACCATTCTCTTAGCTCATTGGCCGCCTTCAAATCAAAGGCGCCAGCCACCCAGTCCTCACCATGCAACGCTCCAAACCCGAATTTGGAGGAATCGCTGTAGACCGAGATTACAGGGTCTGCCGAGGGGATGATACTCGCTTTCCCGTTGAAAGTGGATGCAAATTCTAGCCACCATTTCAGGTCCAACCTGAAGTCCTCATTTAGTCTGACCTTATGGGTGGCCTTCTTAGCAGAGGCTATCAAGTCGTAGACTCTCCTCGAAAAGGTCCTACCACCATGCACCACTTTACAGCAGTGTGCTAGGACCCCCCCGAGGCCTTCCAACTCCAGCCTCGTCGCCTTCCTTTTTTGCAGGAACCAGTTTAGTTGCGATACTAACTTAGCCAACTTGTCCTCTGGGAGACGCAATTCCATGGCTAAAGAGTCTACATCTATCCCCAGGAATCTGGTTATTTGAGCAGGGGGTGTTAGTTTCCGGAAACTTACATAAAACCCCATCCGTCTTAGGATAGCTACCAGGGCCCGCTCCGCCTCAATACAGCCTTGGATAGTACGACTGACGACACAAAAGTCGTCTAGGTAATTTACACATTCTTCATAACCCTCCCGGACCATGCAACGGACAATGAAATCACTGATCTTTGAGAATACGAAAGGGCTACTGCTGAGCCCCATGCACAAGCGATTGTCTCGGAGATTTACCAGACCCTCGCCAAAGTCCCAGCTTAAGCCCTGGCGTTCCCTGCTGAATGGATGAATATTGACTGCCCTATAGGCGTTGGATATATCTATCGTTGACATATAGTCCCCCCGTTGCAGCAACTGTGTGACATTCTCGACAGAATTATAGCTCAAATTTGCTCTGCAGGCCCGGGTGTGGTCGCTCACACAGAACCCAGTTGGGCTAGAGCAATCCAGGATCGCCCTAAAATCATCGTGCCCCTTTGGCACGGCCCCCATCGGGTGGACACACAAACACGGCTCATCTACTCTGGACACTAGGCCTGCAGATATCTCGAGCCGTAGCCTATCGCTCATCAACTCACCAGTAGTATCATTTGTTATAGATGAGTAGTTACCTTGAAAGTAAGAACTAACACAATCCGGGTCGATTACCCGGTAACCAAAACATGAACCCCTGAGGATGTACTCCCAGTCGGGATCCGTGTCACCTCGGCACATCGCCTCAGCATAGATACGACACGGCTTTAACTGTGTGCAGGCACCACCAATTTCATGCTTGCATTCACAGGTGCTTTGCAAACAACTAGCGAAAACGTTAATACATTTTTCAGAACAGTTATCACCATACTGGTCTAAAACCCACAATGTACAGTGCCGGTCCTCTTCCAGCGGGTCTGCCTTATCCGGCCCGATCACCCTCAACCAGTTGGCACTAACATTGTTCACGCCCGGCGTAGCCCAACCCGCCGGCGTGACCATTGCATCATCAATGTTTGATGATGGAGGCCTAGCAAAGCCCACCTCTACCTCGCCCTGCGGCTTGCCCCGCACACCTAGACCGGTGGCATTGTCCGCACTGAGTGCATCTATATAATCACTGCTTGTGTTCACAACTTCCACCGAATCTAAGGCACAAAGCATCGGGTCAATTTTCAATACAGCATCAGCACTAGAGTCATTGTCCGCGCCACGAGCAACATCAATGATATTTGAATCACAACAATATTTAACGATACATCAAGGAAAGGAGGAGAAACTTGTATTACACAGTCGGCGTCACCAGACACCGCAACATCTACGGTACCAGGGGCCAGGCGTGGCACACCTTGGGCGCCATTTTGAAAGCCCACATTTTTGGCGCGACATTCAAAACCAACTAGGTCAACGGTCCCTGCTGAAACCACCTGTTCAAGAGCACAACCAAGTCAATTTTTCTTATTTTGGCACTCATTAATCGGGTGTGAACCAGATTTACAGCTGAGGCACTTGTGTTCATATTCACATTGGCGTACACCACAACCATCTTTGTTGTAATTGTACGCATAGCAAATTTTTCGGGAGTTGTCATAACTCTTAGCAGTGTAGCCCGATCGTGCAGGCCTACGTGTGTCCTTGCTGCTCCGAGTGTTTTCTAAATTAAAATATAGCAATGACAATTCATGATCTCCCATCGTGAAGGCCTTCAGCCCATTCTCTTTCACCTTGTCTCTGATAGTTTGTCATAACCCCGATACGCCTGATCAGTATAAGTCGACGTAGAGGCATGCATGCACATGTAAGCAACATGGCCGATATAGCGTACGAGATCGTCGTATTCAAAACCGACCCGTTTCCCGCACTTCATGCCCCATATTAGGGCCGTGTAAACCAGCTCCATTACACTAAGTTTTTTTAATCGCTTCTCATTCATTGTGTATTTGTTCAACGCAAACTTACTGCGCTTGCGCCTTCTCCTTCTCCTCCGTCCCGAATCACTATCAGAAGCCGAGCCCTCCTCCGAGCTACTGTCTGTGGGCGAGTCATCCGGGTCATTGGTCGCCACAGGCTTCTTCTTTCCGGATGATTTATTTTTCATTGCACGAATCACCATCACCGTCTCCTCCTCCGGAGATCCTGCGTCCAGGACCGCCCGTAGCTCCTTCTTGCGACATTCGCGCGCCCTTGCCGCCACCAACCGTCGCAGCTCCCTCTCCTCGTCATCCTCCTCGTAGTCTTCTACCACGAGTCGCGGGCCCTCGCCAGAGCGCCGTGATGAAACACCCGGGGCCAGCAATTTCTCTGCCGCATCCCCGGTATTCTCCTCGCCCGACGAGCTGGCCTCCGCCTTTATCGATCGCTTGCTGAGCCTCGTCCGCTTGCACTTACTGCCCCGGGGAGGCTTGTGTTCCTCCCCACATGTTGCACATATGTCTACCGGCATCTTGTCGGACATGTGCAGGTACGTCAGCCACAAGCTAGAAATCGGATTCAAATGGGCAGAACACAGGACTAGCCGTTGGGGGGAGGCCGGCCATGCATGCGCCTGGCACCTTAGTGAGTAGACTTGCCCCCAGGCCCCCCCGTGGGAGCTGGAGGATAGCTGGAGGCTAGACTTGCCACCCCCATCAGGGGGTGGCAAGTCTAGCCTCCCCCTGATGGGGGAGGCTAGACTTGCCACCGGCCTCCCCGTGAGCGTGGGGGGTAGCGGGTTCGAATCCCGCACCAACACAACATAGAAAAAGGAGGGTTCCATCACAATAATATTTGTATAAGGTTTTATACCACACATATATATATATAAACATACAGTATATATATATATCCTATTCCTTCAATCTACTCAAAGCATCACAATATTTATTCAAGTTACTTTTAATATATATTGATTGAATAGAATAATTATTCCTCACTGACGACCAAAATAAGTGCTTAGTGTAGTACATAATATGGCTGCTCCTCGAACGCCCGGTATTAAGCGCTGTACTTACTACAGTATTGTCAGTTATAAATAACAAATTCTTATCCCGCCATTCCACTTGCCAACGCATCATCGCGGCATAAATAGCATACAGCTCTTGAACATTAATGTGGTCCTCACTAATCCCCTCCTCCGTGGCCACCATATGATGTCCCGCATAATTCCGCAACCTTGCGGTATCCGCCTGATGGAAAGAACCAACCAACCAATCAGCCCCATACAACGCTCCGTATCCCCACTTGTAGGCATCGCTGTAAACCGACTCTATCGGAGCGAAATTCTGTAATATCTTCGCCTTGCCATTGAAGCTCCCCGCATAGTCGAGCCACCAATGAAGGTCCTCCCTAATGCTTTTGTTAAGCCGAATTTTATAGTGTGACTTCTTGAGGCGAGCTAGCAAGTCATAAATTCCCCGAGAAAAAGTCCTCCCGCCCTTGATCACTTTCGAACAATGAGCAAGTAGACCCCCTACATGCTGCAACTCTTTCTTACTAGCCTTTTTCCTGCCCTGCAATCTAAACAAAATATCGATTGTTTTGTCCAATTTATCCTGCGGCAGAGTCAGCTCCAACTCAACACTATCAATAAATATACCTAGAAACCTAACTTTAGTTTCAGCTGCCGTCACCTTCTTATAGTTAATGAAGAATCCTATTCTGCGCAAAATTGAAATCACCGTCCACTGATTGCGCATAGCCTCGGGCTTTGAATGAGCTATCACGCAAAAATCGTCCAAATAATTGATGAGTGACTCCACGCCCTCTCTAACGGCACACCTAACAACAAAATCAGAAATGCACGAAAAAATGTATGGACTAGACAAAAGTCCCATGCACAAACGATTATCACAATAATAAATATCTTCCTGACTGACCAGCGACGGACCTAACAAGCCCTGCCTAATCCTATCCGATGGATGTATAGATACAGCACGGTAAGCGTCCTTGATATCAATTGTGCATAAATAATCTCCCCGTTGCAGGACGCGGACAACATCATCGACTGAATTATAAGAAAATTTCTTAGCAACTGCATCCGTGACATTGTTTACGGAATAATCTGGCCTGCTGCAATCAACAACAACTCTTCCCCCACCATCCGACTTCGGTACTACAAAGACCCCATGGGTACAACATGGGATATCAGAGACTTCAGAGATCATATTTGCATCTAACTCCTCCTGAAATTTTTTAGTAATTAATTTCTTGTGTTCACTTGAACACCTACTCCTTCTAGTTAAGTCATATTTCAAATCACACTTGTTATTAATAACTTTGAAACCAAAAGTGACACCCGTTAACATAAACCACCAATCCGGGTCCACCTCTCCTCGATAGAAACATTCAATGAAAACTCTGCAAGGACGAAGCTGTGCCGGAACCCCTGCAATAAAATGTGTACAAGTGCAACTACCCCTATAACAATTCATAGTCACAGGCAAACAAACAGAACTTAAATCTTCATGCACAATAGTAACAAGCAGGGTACCATCACAATTTTCAACAACAAAATCAGTTTCCCTTCCCAATCCACAAGGAAAAGTCCAAAGCAAACAATCAATCATAGTTGGCTGAAAAGTCAAAGGAATGTCCATGCCCCCCCCCCCTCCCCCACACAGTCAATCAGCACCCCGCCTTCCGGAATGTCTGGAATGTTCTGAGACACCGGTAGGTCACATGTCACAACCCTGTCATGACACCCCCCACCATCCGCACAGTCTATCACCACCCGGTTCACCGGAATGTCCGGAATGTTCTGAGACACCGAGAGGTCGCATGTAACACTCCCCCCATGTACACGCCCCCCCCCACCCCCCAGCTCCCCCCAGCACTTCCAATACCGGCACACTGCCGGCCACATTATGGCAATCAACACTCAAAGGGGTATCAGCACAATTAGAATTCAAATGATGTGCATTTCTAGTGAGGGCAAAAGAATCACATGAGGGCAAATGACGCACATGCCGATTGGTTGCTATAGACGAAATCGGCCTTTTGCTCTTTCATTCTTTACATTTATATTTCTTATGGCCCTTCGAACCACACTTGGAACATTTATGTTCATATATGCATTCCTCCTCTGTCCTAGAGCAACCGTCATCCCCGTTCCACTGATAACAACACTCCTGCCGCCTTCCTTCCAAAACCACTTCCAGCACCGGCCTTGCGCACCTTTGCATTCTGTGCGCCATAATGAACAGCACTCTCACCAGAATTTATTTTTGCAAAAGCCGCCATGCCAATCCTCTCTGCTGACTTCCGCACAGCCAAAGCATAGTCTACATGCGCGGAATCCCTGAAATAGTCGTCCCTCGCACACACCGCAATAAATACCATGTGCTCTAATATAGCTCTATAATCAGCCACATTCAACTCAGCAATGTCCAGCGCCCATACACCAGTGGCAGCTAATACCTCATACCCATTCAATTTCCGCACTTCCTTTCCTGCAACAGTGTACCGTTTCAGCGCCCACTTACTGCACCGTCTCCTGCTGGAGCTACTGTCACTCCTGCTGCGTGTTTGTCGTCGTCCCCCTTGTTCACGAGTACGCACCCGCGAGCGGCCATAGCTGGAAAACGCATTCAAAACATCTCCCGGCACTTGTGGCGACGCCCCCGCATTCCACGCAGACGACGGCAGCCCTCCGTCATCCACGCGGTCTACCGTCCGCTCTTCCGTCCGCTGCAGCCGCCATCCAAGCTGTCCGTCACGCACCGCCTGGAGCTCCCTCATGCGCACCTCAAGTGCCCCCAGCCGCACCTCTGCTTCTAACCTGGTTATTTCATCCTCCACTCTCTTCTCTCGGTCATCCACCGACAATGACGCCAATGAAGCGTCCACTAATTCAAGCTCCCCGTCGTCCGCCTCCTTTTTTCTCGCCGCCATAGTCGAACGCCGTGTCGTCGGTCTTTTTTGCTGCTCCGCAATACAAGCCGTCTTGTCGTCCTTTTTATGCGACTCCCCACAGTCACGACAGAATACCATGTCGTCTCCAAGCACGACGAACACGGCAAGACGAACCGACAGCAGAAAACAAAATTCTCTGACAGCAGAAAATTGTTGACAGGAGAACCGCCGGTAGACGACCGGAGTCAAACCGGTAGGCAACAGCCAAGCGAGCAGGAGATGTGGACAGTTTGAAAAGCAGGTGCGCACTGGCCAAACAGAGGGGGCCACAAGCACAAAGTGGTGCTGCAGTAGCAGGCGGTCATGAGACCCAATTAGGCCAAGCCAACTTATTTATCGTTGGCGCGCAAGGTTTAGGCCAAACCAATTCAATTCCGCACACACGCGGTTGGCTACTGCGCAGTAGATAATATAAACAATAACGGAGGATAGGCCGCTCCGCCCTTTATATATCGATAAGTACTTATCCTATCTATATATATATATGTATATATATATATATATATATAAATATATATATATATATAAACATACAGTATATATATATATACAGAGTGCGTATCTTTTTCAAAAGATGCTGCTTTTCTTACCTCCTCTGGCCACACAGAAGGCGCAATCACCATATGATTTAAGAATTTAACCAAATAGAGGTAGCATAGTCGTGCTATTAAGCTCCAATAATTTGCTTGATACTTACCGCCCCACATAGTGGACGTTTGTTATCGAGTATTCGCCTGTTTGAGTGTTTCTTGTTCTACAGGTGTTGGGGATTGCCTTAGTGCTTGTGGCAGCTGTAAACCTGCACAACACTGTCACACAAACACAGGCCACACCCCCCGTCGAACACAGCTTCCAAGTGATACGCCTGCTCACACTGGTACAGTTCTTTGGAAGTATATAATTACATGTATATATGGACATATATGTATATCTATGTATTTATTCATATGTATATTAGTATATAAGTATATATATACAAATATAACTCATACATATGTATGTATATTGTATATGTATATGTGCATGTGTGTATGCATGTGTATATAGTTATGTATGTATTACTTATATATACATATATGTATATATGTGCATGTGTGTATATATGCATATATAATGTCTGCATATATGTATATATTTATATGTGTATATGTGTTTATGTGTGTGTTTGTATGTGTATGTGTGCATGGATTCATATGTGCATGTGTGTATGTGTCTACGTGCATATATGCATATGTGTGCACGTGTGTACGTGTGTATTTGTATAAGAGTAGATGCATAGAAGAATAGATGAATGGATAAGCCTGAATAGACTTGTTTTCACCATTAGACAGTTTGTCGATAGAAAGCCCAAGCCTACACTTTTACCGACCCAAGGGATTTTTAACCTCCCACACCACATAGACATGGTATGAGAGCAACTGGCCTTTGATGATGCTGTAAGTTATACACAGCGGTGGAAATCCAAATTGGCAGAGGTGGGGGCATGGGGAATCGAACCACCGACCTTCAGATTAGGAGTCTGACCTAGAAAAAAGTCAGACACTCTAACCACTCCGCCACAGAGAACACCACAGTCTAGTATGCTAGCACCAGAATGGCAAGAAGTGTGGGTTCAAATCCTGCTTTAGGTGCACTGTTTCCCGTTTTCATCACCCCACGACACTGGTGCTATGACTAGGATCCTAGTTACATGCTGTATGGCTGTTGAACCTACCCTGTGTATGTGTATGTAAGTGTATTGAATGTATGTATATAACAATATGTATGCCTTGAACAATACTATGTACTAAGATATACATGATTTGATTATCAGAATGATAGCAGAATGATAATGTGGTTATCATGTTTTCATTTCGGCCCAGATGGTGGTTGTCGGGTTTTGCACCTGAACCTTTCAAATATATATATTACCAATACTAATTATATATATACTTACTTTCTACTTACTACTCCTAGCAGTGAACTGCTTTTCCTTCCGTCGGATTGTGGTTAGTGTTGGTGAGGTTGGACTCCCTGCTGATACAGGCCCTGAGTGCCTTCATTAACAATGGCTAATGTTGACGCGGCATAGGTCACGTGCGCGCACACACGCCTGCTACCAGCATCACTTACTCAGATTTGTTTTCACTTTTGATTAAAGCTGCATAGTCCGATGAAAACATACAATTTTCAAAACCAAAATAATTATCTAGATTTGATTCTACATATCTAACTTAGATGCTGGTGCACTTATTAACCATTCGTCATCACATATAAGGGGATACTGAGTCAATTAATAGAACCTGTTACTGCAGAAACCTATGGTGATAGAGTTTTGGCAAACTTGCCAACATTATTTTAGCACATTTCCATTTCAAATATCTCAAAAGTTTGCAATTTAAAAGAAAAGTTACTTCAAACTAAAGTAAGGTAGATTATAATGAACAACCTAATATGTTTATCCCAGAAAATGAGAAAACTCAAAACCATCGGACTATGCAACTTTAATAAACGGACGGGGCATTTGGGTCCAGGCAGAGTTCGCTCAACAAGCATTATTGTCTCGCCTTTTACTTGTGTAATGATATAAATAACTCTGTGAATTTATTTTATTTTGTTTATTAAAATGGCAGGATGAGGTCTGGGGTGAGACAAAGCAGAACCTGACTATCGAGTCGGCCTTCTTCGGGATTCTGATGACTCAGCTGATTGCGTCATTCTTCGCTGACACGGCTGCTCTGACATCATCATCTACTAAGGACCTTCCTGAGGAGAAGTTACCACTCCTGACGAAGAGCGAGTCGCTGGAGGATCCCGGCACTGGGCGGAGGGTAAGTTTGCTGGATTATCTCCCTGATTCTGTTATGTGGCATGACAGTCGCCGGGTTGAGGCAGCTCAGCAGGAAAGGAGGTCACCGATAGGTGGGGTTGCAGAGAGCGTGGCGAGGGAACCGGTGGTGCCCACTATAGACCTATTTCAATGTTTGTAAACATTGTGTATGTGCGCGCAGCTCAGCTGCAGAACGAATGCACACTGCCACTGGGTTTGCCAGTACGTGCAGTGCAAAACGTTTATTTTATTAAAAATTAATAGAAATGCACAACCCTAACCATATAACTTTAATATAATCTATTCGTTGAATACGTTTTCTATATGTGTACCAAGCAGTTTGTTTCTAAGTGGTGTAGTTTTAGAGATATTTCACTTTTTCTGTATGAAGATTGCTCACGCCATTGACAATGCACTGGCACTGACACTCAGAATATCCCAACTTTCACTATTATCTCTGTTTTTAATGCTTTCAGTGTAAATTGCTCTTAGGATACATTAAATACTTCAGATCTTCCTCTTCAATCGCGCATTAAGATATTTTTAATCGATCCAATGAAAGCTTTTAAATTTATTTTACAAAAATAAATGCTCCACATAGACATAGCATTGGCGTATTTTACCCTTCGCGGGCAGTTTGCCGGTACGTGCAGTGCAAAACGTCGATTTTATTCAAAATTTATAGAAATCCAGAACCCTAACCGTATCAATTTAATATAATCTTTTTGGTAAAGATGTTTTCTATCTGTATTCCAATCAGTTTGTTTCTAGGTGTTGTGGTTTTAGAGATATTTAACTTTTTCTGTATGAAGATTGCTCACTGCCATTGACAATGCATTGAGTTTGCCGGTACGTGAAGTGCAAAACGTAGATTTTATTCAAAATTTATAGAAATCCAGAACCCTAACCATATCAATTTAATATAAACTTTTTGGTAAACATTTTTCTATCTGTATTCCACTCAGTTTGTTTCTAGGTGTTGTGGTTTTAAAGATATTTAACTTTTTCTGTATGAAGATTTCCCATAGCCATTGAGTTTGCAGTGTGACCGGATGTTGTCCTGCAGCCAAGCAGCGTGCGCACTGACCTAAATAGCCATGCTGACGTCATATGAAATTGGTCAATAGACCTATTTCATGTGACGTCAGCACGCCTATCTAGGTCAGTGCGCCCGGTGTTTGGCTGCAGGATGACACACTGTCACACTGCAAACTCAATGGCTATGAGTAATCTTCATAGAGAAAAGGTGAAATATCTCTCAACCCACACCACCTAGAGACAAACCGCTTGGTACACATATAGAAAACATAGTCAACGAATAGATTATATTAAATTTATAAGGTTAGGGTTCTGGATTTCTATTAATTTTGAATAAAATAAATGTGTTGTACTGTGCGTACCAGCAAACTCAGTGCATTGTCAATGGCCGTGAGCAACCTTCTTACAGAAAAAGTGAAATATCTCTAAAACGACACCACCTAGAGACAAACCACTTGGTACACATATAGAAAACATATTCAATGAATAGATTATATTACATTTATAAGGTTAGGGTTCTGGATTTCTATTAATTTTGAATAAAATAAACTTTTTTTACTGCGCGTACCGGCAAACTCAGTGTATTGTCAATGGCCGTGAGCAATCTTCTTACAGAAAAAGTGAAATATCTCTAAAACGACACCACCTAGAGACAAACCGCTTGGCATACATATAGAAAACATATTCAATGAATAGATTATATTAAATTTATAAGGTTAGGGTTCTGGATTTCTATTAATTTTGAATAAAATAAACGTTTTACACTGCGCGTATGGGCAAACTCAGTGGCAGTGTGCATTCGTTCTGCAGCCAAGCATTGAAAGGGGTCTATAGGCGGCGATGTATGTAGGCGGGGTGGTGGGTGGCCATCGGTCTGCTGGCGGGGTGGTTTGCTGTTGGTCCATACAACATTGGCGAGTGGCAGTGAGCGTGGGGGAGGGGGGGGGGGGGGCTGCCGTAACGTGGGGAACTGCAGACGGGCCAAGACTCGGCTAGGTCAGGGGGTCACGTCATAATGGTAAAGCATGGTGCTTCAGACATCGGTCCAAATGTCAGTGAGATAGAGGCGGGGCACGAACCGGGTATCGAGTGGCCTTGTTTATTTTTATTTTATTATATTTTGTTTTGGTCCATTAGTTGTTTAAGCAGGGGAAATTTCAGTCATGGACTACTGGTCTTCCTCATTCCACTGCTGGTCGATAAAAAGCCCAAGCCTACACTTTTACCGACCCAAGGGATTTTTTACCTCCCACACCACATAGACATGGTATGAGAGCAACCGGCCTTTGATGACGCTGTAAGTTATACACAGCGGTGGAAATCCAAATTGGCAGAGCTGGGGGCCTGGGGAATCGAACCGCCGATCCTCAGATTAGTAGTCTGACCTAGACAAAAGTCAGACACTCTAACCACTCCACCACAGAGAACGCCACATTAGATGTTGTATGCTGTGATTAGGGGTTCGTGTGGTGTTTGTGATCAAGCCAAGTTGGTCTATTTCAGTCTTTTTATGTCTTTCAAGCAGAATACCCTCCTCTCGCCGAGCCTGCCTCGGGAGAATTCATTGGGGGGGGGGGGGAACCGGACTCGAACCTTCAACCCCACCCTGTGGCATTCTTGATGCTAATTATAATACATGCAAATGAGAGACTTTAATTATGCTAAATAGAATGCATGCACATGAGTATGTAATTATGCTAATTAGAACACAGGCATATGATAGACTTTACGTACGCTAATTAGAATACTTGCAAATGAAATGAGATAGTTAAATAATATTGATTAGAATAAAGCAAATGAGATACTCTCGTGATGATTACACATGTTCATAAAATACTTTAATGATGGCTCGGTACACCATGCTGTTTCTTCTAATCAGATGAACATGGAGTTGCCAGAGCTGAGAGCCTCGTTCTGGATGTGCACCACATTCCAATGGATGTTACCGTAAGTGAACGAAAGAAAAATATCAACACATTCTGGAGTTTAGAATTTATAAATACTAGGCAATCTTTAAAGCTGCATAGTCAAATGAAAGCATCAAATTTTCAAAAGCAAAATACTTATCTATGTTTGAACCTTCGTATCTAACTTAAATACTGGTGCACTTAATAAGTATTTGGTGCTACATAAAAAGGACATACGAAGTCAATTTAATAGAACCCATTACTGCTGAAGTCTCCGGAGTGTCATAATTTTGACAAGCATGCCAACATTAATTTTGCATGTTTGCACTTCAAATATCTGCAAAGCTGGTCGTGTTAAAGCAACCTTACTTCAAAGTAAAGTAAGGAGCTCGTGGGATAACTCCTCATTCAATTCAAAGCAAGTACTCTCAAAGTTGATACATATCGCGACCTAGATTGGCGCTGAGCAGCACTCGGGTAAAGCAAGGAGTGGTGGAATAGAGGAAACCCAGTTCAGTGCTCTCTGTTTGTTTGTTTCTGGGGATTTCATGTTCTAGCAATATCTAAGGGCATATCAGGATGGATACCGACACGTGACAGTGTGCACTCCTGGTGACTTTATGGTGTTGCTCCAATGGGGGACCAGGCCGACGGCACCATGACCCAATAGCGCACTGAGTCACATTATCCTGATACTGTGCACACTAGTCCTTGCCCTAATCTAATAATAATACCGGGTGCTAAGCTAGGTATTGACAAGCATCAACTTTCTAAGTCATTGGTTTTAATTGACCAGGTTTTCGAACCCAGAACCTTCCTCAGGGAAGCCAGCGCTCTTTCGGATTCGGCCACCATGGGCCATATGCATGGAGCGGTGTTAGCGGCGTGTGGTGTTAACCATCTAACACTGGGTAGCTATCACCGGTTATCAGGGGCGTCGCGAAGTATGTCACGCCGTATGCATGGTGGCCTAAACGGTTAGTGTTAGCTATATGTGAATCAATTTATTCATTATGGAAATCTCTCTGAGCCTGTTGCCGGCGAGCACGTGGTTGGGCCTAATATATTGCCTTCTCTACCCACCGGGAACCAGCGCACTTGTTACTGTGTGAGCCTGTTCCCGGCGATGACCGCTATTTGACAATATCGCCGCCGAATCGGCGTCGATTTGTTTAGCTTACATTCGTCGATTCGACAATATTAATATAGGCGCCGATTTTGCGGCGGCGTTAATATTGCTTCGAATTTATGGTTAATTTGCTGAAAGTTCACTTATTGTGTATGTAATTCTGTTAAATATGATAGCATTGAATAGATTTGGGCCTAATATATAGCCGGCGATTCGGCGGCGGCAGCGATGTGTGTTTTGTTGATATGCGACAGTATGGATATTGACGTCGAAGCGGCGGCAGTGATTTGTCGATGTGCGACAGTATGGATATCAACGTCGGCGATCTGTTTACTTTACATTCGTCGATTCGACAATATTAATATCGCTGCCAGTGCGGCATCAGCGTTAATATCGCTTCGTTTTTAGGGTTAAATTGATGAAATTTCACTTATTGCGTATTTAATTCTGTCAAATATGATAGCATTGAATAGTTTGGTCTCCATCCTGACACTAACCTAACACTAACACCGCTGTAAACCTGCTAGGGGGTAGGTTTACATTCTTCGACTTTAAACGTGCGGTGTTAGGCCTAACACTGCTCCATGCATAACAACTTTTCGGCGCTAAACCAGAAATCCCGCCCTAACCATGGTTTGGCTCGCTAACACCGCTCCATGCATATGGGGCCATATCTACGTTATATATGTAGTTTAGAATTACCCTGGTTAATCAACAAATTTAAATGAAGATATTTTATTTGTTTGTCATGGTCTTATTATAGGTCATATTGAGGTTTTCTTGGTTGTATGCTGGGTGAGCGGGTAAACTATTAAGGGAACCCAGATAACCCAGATAACCAAAGGTCTGTTGTATGAATTATTCGCATTCACATCCTCATTACTACTATTTTAATATTGCAGCGCTGTCTGGAGGGGGTTCCGAAAGACTGTGACATTCGATGATCTCTATGACCTTCGCCCAGGAGATGACTGCACCGCCACCATTCCTTACTTCTACAGCGTCTTCAACAAGAAAGTGAAGACAAACAAAAGGTATCTTCAGTGAAATATATTCAGGCATCGGTCAATGAATGGCAGTTCTCTGTGCACATTAATGTAAAACTAACGTACCCCACACGTACGTACTGCTGTGATGTTGTTAATTATATTCCCTGTTGTTTAAAGAAGAGATTTGTTTGCTTTTAAATCAATGGTAGGAAATAAAAGCAGTAAGCATCCAATGCTATGTGTCAAGTGCATTAGTAGATGGACGATGTGATATATGCGTAATAGACATATAGGTATGTGGCTAATATATGTTAACGAGATGCAGAGGTTTAGACAAAGGATTATGCTAATGAGATGACGTCATAGAAAGTTTAGCCGGCGGGTTCAGCGAGCCCTAGGCCGTGAATAAACCATTCAGTATCCAGAAGTCAAAGTGTTCAGACGTTGTACTTTCACAGACGAGAGTCCATGAAATGGTGATGCAAAGGTCATGGCTGAACAAACTAAAATATAGAAATAGGGCAACGGTGAAACGAGGTCACAAGAAAAGTATGTTTTTAAAAGTTGCTATGGTTCAGGGCTCTCCTGGAATATTTGGGCATTCTATTAAGTTTACAGAATAACCCTTCCAAACAACACAGGGTATTTGAATAGTGACAAAAGCAGCATATATATTATAGACCCCGAATGTTCAAGGGCCCCTCGCTAAATGCTAATTACAAGCTATAAATTGATACTATGTATGTCGTAATATCTGAGTGCATAACAAATGAAAATAAATAATTACTTTACCATGCAAGTAAGAAATTCATGTGTTTTAATATTTGTGTATTTGTCCAATTTAGAGCCCCGTTACAAATCATGCTCTAGAGCCCACACTAGCTTAATCCGGCCCTCCACCAGTGTCTAAGTTGGAATTATAAAATCGAATCTAGGTATCTCTTTCTTTTGAAAATATAATGATTTTAGTGGACGATGCAACTTGAACAAGATATATCACAATCCTGCAGGGTACTGCCAGACCACCCTGCCGGTTTATTGTCTAGCTTGGTAAATAAGGAAAGCAAAGACTACAACTTTCAACGTTTTGCTGGTGTCGCTTTGGCACTCCCGCCCTACAATGATACACGAGTACGAGCGGGGCGTGAACTTCTTTGTATTTCACGTGACCCTGGTGAGATGGGATTCAGGGTCGCAACTTTGCTTCAACTACAGGAGTTTTGGTGTGCTTATCTAAATTATTTTGCATGTTTTCACATCTAGCATCTCAAAATTTGTCAATGTTCTTATTCTAAGATAAGGGAAAGTAGGTTACAATAGTTAACTATACACTTTATCCAGAAAATACACCAACGAAGAAGGAAACAAAGTTACACAATCAATTGTTGTTGAGCCTCTGTCACAATTTCTAGATACACACCTCAGACTACCTACTATGGCATAATCTACATAGGTTTGGACTAGGAATGTTAACGAATAGCTAAGTGTGAATGGACTTGATGTGAAAACCTGCAAAATAATGTGAGCAAGCACGCCAAGTATTGTGTAGCTGAAGCTAAGCTGTGACCCAGATGTCCACCTCAGCATGATCGCGCGGTAATCAAAGGTGAACTTATGCTGCACTGAATGGAACTAGTGAGGAGAGGTCGCCAGCATGACCTAATATGTTAAAGGTCGGCCTGACCCATTGCCTGCTCGGGGTGTTTGGGTACGGGTGTGGGCTAATAAGGTGGCGTAATATTCATTATATGCAGCAGTCAATTGATTAATGAATTGACGACAGGGAACCAGCTTGTGATTTTCAGGTGGTACGCAGATGGAATAAACCCCTATTGAAATAAAACGGTGTGATATAAAACGCTATAAAACAACATATATTTTAATAATAACAAAATATGTGTATTCTCAGGTGGTGCGCTGCTGCGTACCTGCATATATAGAAGCTATGCCCCTGCACTAGTAATAGTAGTATCTTCCTGTGATATGTGTGAGCAAATCTAGAACGGTGTCAAGCTCTGATGGACCGTGGCCTACTCCGCTTGTAGAATAAAGATTAACTCAGAGATCGCTTCAGACCCTCGGGCATTTCCTGCTTTATTCTGCCAAGGTCAGAATATAATTGACCTGTCATTGCCCAGTCAGTTAACACGTAACCTCCATTGGAGGAGGCCACTAGTTACCAGTGGAACACACAACCTTGTGGACTGTTAGTCCTACTGCTAGCATGTTTCCACCTGTTAGTACCTTTTAGCAACAGGGGTAAGCCTAGTCAGCTCCATCACCATGTGGTAGCTGTGATATATGCGTAATAGACGTCCAGACACGTGGGTAATATATGCTAATGAGATGCATGATGTTCTAGAGAGTGAGTGGGATGGGGGAGTATGTAAATGAGATGACGTCATGGAAAGTTTAGCTGGCAGTTCAGTGAGCCCTGGACGGGAATAAACCAGTCAGTATCCAGAACTCAAAGTGTTCAGACGTTGTACTTTCACATGGTGTCAGATGAGGAAGAATGCCACCCGCTAATACACTGTCGGGTTTGCGGCCGCCTGGTCAGCTTGTCCTCAGCAACAACGCGAGATCGAACTGCGAAACATGGATCAGAGCATATGACATATACACCATTGCTGCAGGTGTCATCTTGAAGGCGGGACGAGTGCACTGCTGCATCTTCCTTCACATCGCTGGCGAAGAAGTGCAAAAAGTTTTCACCAATATGTCCATCGCGCTCGCTGACCGAGACAGGATCGGACCACTGACAGAAGCATTCCAGACATATTGTATAGGCAAGTGCAGTTTGATAATAACAAGGTACAAGTTTAATTTGCATAATCAAGCTACAGAAACTATGGCTACGTACATCACGGTGTTGAGAGACAAGGTAAAGGATTGCGAATATGGAACAGTGGAAGAGTCGCTGTTGCGCGATCGGTTGGTGGCTGGTGTAAGGAACGTTAATTTACGTAACAAACTGCTGCAAACTGCTGAGTTAACGCTGGAGAAGTATGTGAGTATGTGTGAAATGAGTGAGTTTAGTTCAGATCTGTTGGAGGACACCAAATCAGATGTTGAGAGTAAGGAAATGGATTTTCTTAGGAACTATGCTACTGCGTGTACCGGTGCACCGGCAGTCCGGTCATCGGTGACGCCATCTTGGAAACCGCCATCTTGGAATTCTGGCGGTGCCGGTGCAGGAGAGTTCAAGACCCGCTAACAGAACTGTGGGTACAAACACCGCCTAGGAGTCTGCCCAGTGAAAGGCAAAGCTTGCATATCCTGCAAGAAGATCGGGCACTTCGGTAAGGTCTGCTGGAGCAGACTGGGCAGCGTCAACGAGTTGACCGTCGAAGCACCCGACTATCACAATGCTGAGCAAGACCCGGATCCGGCGGAGGTCAACATGCTGACAATGGATCTGTTCATCGGTGCCGTTGACCGCGGTGCCGAGCAAGATGCCGAGCTGTGGTACACGACCGTCCGCGTGAATGGTCGTCCTGTCAAGTTCAAGCTCGACACCGGGTCGGAGGCAAATGTGCTTCCGAGGAACGTCTTCGACAGAGTTGCCCCGGGACAGTTGACAAACACCAGGTGTTCGTTGGGGACGTTCTCGGGACATCGGATCACTCCTGACGGGGAAGCGTTGGTGGATATGAACGGCAGAGACTTCAGGTTCCAAGTGGTGCAGAACTGTCAGCCTATCTTGGGGAAGCAGGCTTGCGTGACATTGAACCTGCTGGCATGGGTTGATGGGGTGCACTCTGCCATGCTGACGAACATTTCCAAGCTGTATGACAGTCCCAGCGCCCGGGCTGAACAGCTGGTAAGCGAATACAAAGATGTATTTCAAGGTTTAGGTCTTATCAAGGCAAATGCTGTTATTCATGTTGATAAATCTGTGAAACCTGTGATAGATCCACCTAGGAGAATCCCATTTGCTATTCAAAGTAAAGTACATAGTGAGCTTGATCGCATGCTGGAGTTAGGTGTAATAGTTGAGCAAGATGAACCTACCGAGTGGGTTAATTCCATAACTATCGTAAAGAAACCAAATAAGATAAGGATTTGTCTGGATCCGACTAAGTTGAACAAAGCGATAAAGAGAGGGCCTTTCCCTACCAAAACAATTGACAAAATTATTGCCAAGACAGCAGATGCAAAATATTTCTCAGTTTTGGATGCAATGACAGCGTATTGGCAAATAGAGTTAGATGAAGAAAGTTCACGTCTGTGCACATTTAACACTCCGTGGGGCCGGTACAGGTACACCCGCCTGCCTTTTGGCATCAAAACAGCCGGTGACATTTTTATTCAGGAAATGCACCGTGTCATAGGCGATCTACCCGGTATCGGGATAGTCACAGACGACATTTTGGTATATGGGTCAACTGTTGAGGAGCACAACGAGAGGCTCAAGGCCGTGTTGGACCGAGCTAGGTCGGTAAATCTCAAGTTAAACAAGACAAAATCTCTGTTATGCAAAACCACAGTGAAGTATGTAGGTCATCAACTTACCCAGCAAGGTGTGAAGCCTGATCCAGACAGAATACAAGCAATAGTAGACATGCCAGAGCCGCGTGACAGACAAGGCGTCCAAAGGTTCCTGGGCATGGTTGGGTATGTGCACAAGTTCATACCTAACATGTCCGAGATTGCCAAACCACTGCGCACGCTCCTTGCTAAGGATGTCGCATGGCACTGGCAAACCGAACAGCAGGGTGCTTTTGATAAGTTGAAGGAAAAGTTAAGAACTGCTCCTGTGTTGTCATATTACAATGTCAAGAAACCCATTGTTATTCAAGTGCATTCCCATCTCATGCACTTAATTCAGCGCACTGTGGTTATGCCACTATCGAAAAAGAAATGCTCACCATATGTTTCGGATGATAGAGGTTTCATGACTATATCTTTGGCAAGGAGGTTAAAATTCAAACGGAACACAAGCCATTGGTGGCGATAATGCAGAAACCGATTCACAAACTTTTGGCCAAAATGCAGAGAATGCGAATGCATCTGCAGAATTACAATATTCAACTATGTCATGTGAAGGGTTCTTTGATGTTTTTTGCAGAGCACATAGAGCCAATGTAGGTAATGGTAGCCTGTTCGATGACACATTCTGCATGGCTGCAGTGGACATGCAATCGTCAAACTTCTTGAGTAAAATTGTCAGAGAATATGAAAGAGATGTGCCCATGTCCATGTTAATTACGCACATTGAGGATGGGTGGGACACTACACGCATACAGACACCGCCATGTCTTAGACAGTAAATCCCACACAAAGACGAGTTAACGGTAGAAAACAATCTGGTCAGGAAAGGCAATCAGGTGGTGGTTCCTCCAGGTCTCCGCGGTTAGATGATTGAGGCATTACACAAAACACACTTGGGCGTAACGAAATCCACGCAGCTGGCGCGAGACTGCATGTTCTGGCCTAACATAAATAAACAAATTGAGGAAAAAGTGAGTCGGTGTGACACTTGCCAAAACAACCGGAAAAATGTGCATAATGAGCCGTTAATAAACCACCCGATAGCCTGTCAGCTGTATGAAAAAGTAGGAGCAGACTTGTTTGAGTTAAATCATAAAAATTACCTGATAACTGTGGATTATTACACGAAGTATCCAGAGGTGACGTTGTTGGGTGATACATCGTCTGTCACAGTCATTGAGGCGATGAAGGATAATTTTGCGAGGCATGGTATTCCTAGTCAGGTCATTTTGGACAATGGTCCACAATTTAAGAGCCATGAGTACAGGGAGTTTGCACAACATTATGGTTTTAAAGCCGTGTATTCCAGTCCGCAGTATCCACTAAGCAATGGCCAGGTGGAAAGGTTTGTGCAAATGGTAAAGGACATGTTGAAGAAGTGCGAGAAGACAAAGACAGACTTTCAGTTAGCTTTGTTGAACTATCGGAACACTCTGTTGCCCATCTTGAATGCATCTCCGGCTCAGCTGCTCATGAGCAGAAGGCTGAGAGGGAGGGTGCCGATGGCGGAAGAAATTTTGGTAACCGAGACCCAAAATTTAAAGAAAGGCCAGACAGTGAAAAGACAGCAAAGCCAGAAAGTGTTTCATGACAAAAAATGCGGTAAGCTGCACAAGCCTATGAAAGTTGGGGATAAAATAAAGTACAAAAATCATGCAGGACAATGAAAAAAAGGAGTGATTTTAGGTCGTACAGGTATCTCAGGGAGAGAGTATCAGATTTTAAACGAGGCGGGTAATATGTTGTATAGGAACAGGGTTCAGATTATAAGGGCGCCCGAGGGGGGGCAGCCCGAACCAGTTGGGCAGACGCAGAGTGGGTCAGCGTCATTGCCAAATGTAAACAGTGCGGCTAATCTAAGTAGGTCAGGTCAGGTGATTAGGCCGGTGAGCAGGTTAGACCTGTAGTGAGTCAGTCGTGTTGAGTGTATATACACAAACACATGTGCATGTAGGATTAAGTTGTGTTTCAGCTGCATTTGGTGTGTGTGTTGTAATTTTGGACAATATGTTATGTGAAGGCTAAGCTGCCGATCAATCAGAGTACTTCAGTGCCATCGTGCACTCATACATTCGCTAGAACCTGTGAGTTAAGCTAAGTATGCATATATGTTTACTATTATGTTCGTTCTTTGCTGGTGCTGTATATGTATAGTGAATGTCATTTTAAAACATTGCATGTTTCAGAAATACTTTATGGGGGGGATGTGATATATGCGTAATAGACGTCCAGACACATGGGTAATATATGCTAATGAGATGCATGATGTTCTAGACAGTGAGTGGGACGGGGGAGTATGTAAATGAGATGACGTCATGGAAAGTTTAGCCGACAGTTCAGTGACAGAAAGAAATGCTCACCATATGTTTCGGATGGCGGTGCCGGTGCAGGAAGGTACCTGCACCGGCACCGCCGGTGCAGGTACCCTCAGACATAACTACAACACATGCAATCAGACATAACTACAAAACATGCAGTAAGTCTGCCTAATTATATATATATATATATATATATAATTAGGCCACATTCTAAGGAGGGAACCTGCTGGGCTTCTACACCGTCTATAAGTAGAAGCCCAGCAGGTTCTCAATGGCTTCTACTTATATTTATATGCACTCAGGGCACCACCTGCAGGGTCAGGGAGGACGTAAGGGGTATGTCTCACTGCATAGAAGTATGCCCTTCTATGCAGTGAGACAATGTTTGAGAACATTGTCTCACTTTAAGGAGGGGGTCGGGGAGGGCGTCTAATGGGTAGATTCTAAGGAAGGGGTCGGGGAGGGCGTTTACGGGGATGCCGTGTGCTTCTCATAGGTTTGTTTTTCTTCCACGCATCCCACAATGCACCATGCCGCTGGAATGGCGATGTAGTCTATGCCATGCAATCAGGCTGTTCTCGTCACGTTACCACCCATCCTTTACTGGCAAGGCGGTAAAGACGAGGGTAGAGTGCCTGACTGACTAGGCGGGTTTTTGAACACACTGAACTTAAAGCTGCATAGTCTGAGGAAATATCAAATTTTCAAAACCAAACTAATTATCTAGATTTGATTGTACATATCTAACTTAGATACTGATGCACTTATTAAGCATTTGTTTCTGTGTAGAAGGCAATACTGAGTCAATTTAACAGAACCTGTTACTCCAGAAGTCTAAGGTGTCAGAGTTTTGGCAAGGTTGCCAAAACTAATTTTCGATGTTTGCACTCAACATTTCTCAAAAGTTTACCATTTAAAATTAAAATAATTTTGAACTAATGTAAAGTAGATAGTAGTGATTGATCTAATATATTTATCTCAGAAAAAAATAGAGACATTCTAAACCATCGGACTATGCAACTTTAACCAATGACCACAAAGCCAATCGATGAGTAAGTTAGTAAAAGCTGCCGCCTCATGTTGCTCCTCCGTTGGTGTGGTGAATTATTGGTTCCGCTCCAGGGGTCAGCTGGAGAACGTGAAGAGTGCGTTTTACAAGGCCCTCTTCTACACCGTCGGCTGGCCCCTCGTCCGGGCACTCGGCCTCCAGTTCCTGTCAGTCACCCTCTTTCTACTTAACCCTCAACTGCTCAGGTGAGGCAAATTTAAACTTGCATTGTCCGATATTTTGAGCTTCTGTTATTTTCAAAGATAAATATATTTGATTGATCGCTGTTATCTGTTTGAAGAAACATTGCTTTAAAATGACTATGTTATGTGATATTTGAAGTTTAAACATGCATAAATGAATTTGTGCATACTTGTCAGAACTCTGACACTATAGGCTTCAACAGTAACAGGTTATATTCAATTTGACTTAGTATGCCCTTCTATGCAGCAATAAATGGTTGATAAGTGCATTTGTATCTATGTTGGACATGTGGGGTCAAATCTAGATAAGTGTTTTACTTTTGAAAATGTTATGCGGCAGGACTTCTTTTATGCTGTCATAGCTACATAATTATATGGTTATATATATATATATATATATATATATATATATATATATATATATATATATACATATGTATAGGCCTATATCACATGTATATGTTCATATACACATATAAGCACACGTGTATTTATATATATATATATATATATATAGATATATATATATATATGTATGTATGTAGCTATATATATATACATGCCTACATATATGCACACATATATCATAAATAACAAGTAAACCTACATAGACATACAACACATGACATGAGGAGCTGGCATGTTGGGTGCGCCTTGCAGGTTGCTGCTCAACTTCATCCAGACTGGCGACCCTCACACGTGGAAGGGCGTTGTGCTGTCCTTCCTCATCTTCTCCGTCGCCCTGCTCAGTTCTGTAATCAGACATAACTTCTTCTACGTCGGGTGGAACGTCGGGCTCAAGGCGAGCTCAGTCGTCAACGCCATCGTCTGCCGGAAGGTGAGTCAGCAGTTTTATGTTAAATTCTGTTATAGTTGCATGGTCCGATGAAACATAATCGGGTTAAATGAGTGAGTGGCGCTCATTTGCTGTCATTGCTGGCTAATGATTTGGGCCAGCATGGAAATAATGATATATCAGTGAATTTATTACACCACCCTCTTGACTGCCTACTTTGAGAAAGCCATTACGCAGTGATGCCACTTACAAATTCGGTCAATCAGTAGATGTCCTATGGACGTTAATAAATATACTATACCATACCATGTAAATATGTATATATGTGGGTGGTGAGGGATGTTATAGAATTATTTAGTTGGTGTGAGGTATTGACCCTTGCATTGTGTTTGTTGGCGTGTTGTAGAAATACTGCTAGGCTGGTTGATTGAGGTGGTCTATTTGTCAGTTGTGGGAAGAAGGATACGAAGGGGGAGGGATAAAGTATGAGCGGTATATTGTTGGGGATTGAGTCATATATTGTTGGTCACCGTGACAGCAGTGTGATTGTCAGTATTCAAGAGAATAAATATGTATCTGATTCAAGAGGCTTCCTGTTGACAGTAGGAAGCACACTTGGGGGAGGGGGGAGAATCAGAAGTTGTTGACATGTAGGACGGACGCCTTCAATCAATTAGCGCTATTAATTGCTTCCTCCAGGCCTTGCGCCTCGGGGCTGGATCAAAGAAGTTAACAACTGTCGGCGAGATGCTGAACTTATTGTCTGTTGATGCGCAGAAGATCCAAGACTTCTTCACATTCAGGTGAGTGAGCCATCAACGAATCAACTACTTTTGTTCACAACCAGCATTATTGCACATTATGTCTATCCATATTGTACACACTTTTTAATGTACCAGCCTATTGATGTAGGCATCAACGAATTAAAATTAGGTAAATAACTGTAGTATTGCATGGTCGGAACACCAGTGTCCTGGCGATGACAACAATAATTAGTTTACCGTGTCTGTTAATGAATTAGTTCTAAAGGTTTACTTACAACATTAGTTCTTCCCACTGCCGCCAGGTGGTAGGTTGATGATGGAAACCATATAGATCATTGTTGTTATTATTGCTTACATTGTCTCCTAATTCATTAATTCTGTAGTCTTACCCACATTAATTCTTTCTACTGCCGCTAGGTGGTGGGTTAATGCTAACAAACATAGATCGATTAATACTGATATTGTTGCTCACGGTGCTTCATACTACACTAGATCTTACTCACATTAGTTCTTCCCACTGCCACCAGGTGGTGGGTGGGTGGTTGGAATCACCCGTTGGTTTGACGTGCGTTCCCTTCCCGCAGCCACTTGATGCTCGACGTGCCGGTGCAGATCATTGTCACCTGCATCCTCATATGGAACATGGTCGGGTGGACCGCCATCGGAGGCATCCTGCTGCTCGCCATCGTCATTCCACTCAATGGCTTCTACTTCGGGAACCAGGTCAGGAAGCTTCAGGTAGGACCACGCTAATGCACAGACAGTTGAGATCAGTGGACATATATTATATATTTGGAGGGGGGAGGGGTTAAATATGCTTAGGCTGCTGAATAAGTTCTTTGTCAGCGCCAAAGGACAATGCTAATGCATAGAGAGCTCAGTGCAAATTTCTTTGTATTATTATTAAATTGTCTAATGGTGAAAACAAGTCTATTCAGACTTATTAATGACAGGCAGTATAAATCTTCAAGAAATTATTTATTTATTTGTTGATATATATATGTTTATTCTGCTGAATAAGTACTTTTGTCAGCGCCGAAGCACTTGTTTTCCAGCCATTTTTAATTCTAGATTATTGATACAAAAAAAATGTATATTGAGGATATATGTGTTAAGGTAAGCTAACAATACACCATTTACAGTATATAGCACAGTGGATTCCTGCTAGCAGCCTGCACGTATCACAGTAATATGGCAACATTAGTGTCATAGGACTACATCAATAATTGAGAGATCAATGTGAGTATTTATGGTTCTTGAAGTTTTACGTCCTGGCAACATCTAAGGTCATATCAGGACGGATGTATGACCGTAGATGTTGCAGGACGTAAACAACAACAAACACCAGCGAGGGCGTTTAAGGGGTACGTTCTAAGGAGGGGATCGGGGAGGGCGTCTAAGGGGTACACTTTAAGGACAGGATCGGGGAGGGCGTTTAAGGGGTACACTCTAAGGAGGGGGTCGGGGAGGGCGTTTACGGGTTACACTTTAAGGAGGGGGTCGGGGAGGGCGTCTAAGGGGTATACTTTAAGGAGGGGGTCAGGGAGGGCGTTTAAGGGTTACATTCTAAGGAGGGGGTCGGGGAGGGCGTCTAAGGGGTATACTTTAAGGAGGGGGTCGGGGAGGGCGTTTAAGGGTTACATTCTAAGGAAGGGGTCGGGGAGGGCATTTAAGGGTTACACTTTAAGGAGGGGGTCGGGGAGGGGGTTTAAGGGGTACACTCTAAGGAGGGGGTCGTTGAGCGCATTTACGGGTTACACTTTAAGGAGGTTACGGCATTTACGGCGGTTTTTTGGTTTTTTTTTTATTGAGGCTGTATTTATACTGTCCATAGCATATAAGCCTGGGTATCCATGCTTGTTTTCAATGCTGGCCAGTTGTAGTGTTGCTATTATCTTACCACACAGTGGCTGCTGATAAGGTATTTGTTTGCCTGCATTTCAGTAGCAGATAGATAATTGGTTAGTATGGTTAATAGCCTATGTTAGTTTTTTTTGATTTTCTTGGTATATATGTATTTATTTTTTCTACTCTTATTACTAGACTAGCCTACTCCTATTTACATATCATAGGCTTGTACGTAGCTGTGTAGTGTGCCATCCGGCAACCTTTGGCATGGTCACCTTCCATTGGGCATCCCGCTGGTGGGCCGTGACATATCACATGCCCCTTTGGAGTGCAGCTTAGTGGGGGTTTCCTAGCCTTATTTTGCACAGATATTTTTTGTAAGTTACACTTTAAGGAGGGGGTCGGGGAGGGTGTCTAAGGGTTACACTTTAAGGAGGGGGTCGGGGAGGGCGTTTAAGGGGTACATTCTAAGGAGGGGGTCGGTGAGGGCATTTACGGGTTACACTTTAAGGAGGGGGTCGGGGAGGGCATTTAAGGGGTACATTCTAAGGCGGGGGTCGGGTAGGGCGTTTAAGGGGTACACTTTAAGGAGGGGGTCGGAGGGCATTTAAGGGGTACATTCTATAGAGGGGATCAGGGAGGGCGCCTAACGGGTACACTTTAAGGAGGGTGTCGGGGAGGGTGTTTAAGGGTTACACTTTTAGGAGGGGGTCGGGGAGGGCGTTTAAGGGTTACACTCTAAGGAGGGGGTCGGGGACGGCGTTTAAGGGGTACCTTCTAAGGAGGGGGTCGGGGAGGGCGTTTAAGGGTTACACTCTAAGGAGGGGATCGGGGAGGGGGTTTTAAGGGTTACACTCCAAGGAGGGGGTCGGGGAGGGTGTTTAAGGGGTACAGTTTAAGGAGGGGGTCGGGGAGGGCGTTTAAGGGTTACATTCTAAGGAGGGGATCGGGGAGGGCGTTTAAGCGGTACACTTTAAGGAGGGGGTTGGGGAGGGCCTTTAAGGGTTACATTCTAAGGAGGGGCTCGGGGAGGGGGTTTAAGGGTTACACTTTAAGGACGGGGTCGGGGAGGGCGTTTAAGGGTTACACTCCAAGGAGGGGGTCAGGGAGGGTGTTTAAGGGGTACAGTTTAAGGAGGGGGTCGGGGAGGGCGTTTAAGGGTTACACTCTAAGGAGGGGATCGGGGAGGGCGTTTAAGGGTTACACTCTAAGGAGGGGGTCGGGGAGGGTGTTTAAGGGTTACACTCTAAGGAGAGGGTCGGGGAGGGCGTTTAAGGGTTACACTCCAAGGATGGGGTCAGGGAGGGCAGCACTGTCTGCTGAATCATAGGGATGTCGATTAACCCATTTTCCTGGAAATAATACAGAAATATATTAATATGGTTTTAGAAATGATATTGTATGAAATGGTTGTTCATAATAACTTGTGCTGCTCGGCATCACTGTGAATAGAATAACACTTACTTATGTATGCTTTCTTTTTCTTCTATATTACAGGGAGAGCAGATGGTTCATAAAGATACCCGACTCAAAATGATTCATGAAATTCTGAACGGAATGAAGGTAATTGAGCTAGAGGTTTTTCTTTACATGTCTAATATTATATATTTTAAGTGATAGTTAAATATGTGCTCTATACAAAAAAGCCCTCATAGGAATATGTTTTTAAAAATGGCATGGTACCCACTAATACCCCTGTCAAACTATGTCATAACAGGCCAGCGAGTGGGCAATGTAAAAATCACTTTTTTACATTGAGATATGTCAAAATTCTCAGCGTTTCAGGGCCAAATTAGACGTCAGTGCAACGTAGTGGACATAGGCAAAACGTTGGTCCAATGTAGCTGTAACATGTTTCAACGAGTTAGAACCTAAAAATAAAAAGGCCCAACCTAAGGCTAACGAGCCTCCAGCATGCATGGCAGCTGCCTACCGAAACCCTAGCAATGGCTTAACATAGGACTCGCATAATTACGCCCACCCTAATGTAGCTACGTAATTCATAACATGAGTCTATGTCAGGAGGGGGCATGAGCACCGTCAGTCTACCGACAGTCCAGTATGCTCAGCGTAAGGACAGTGAGGCAAAACGTTCACACCACATTCGCTTACTTTCGAAGAATGTTGGTGCACGTTATATGTGTTATGCGTCTGCCAGTCATTCATCAACTACGTCGAATACATGACACAAGACACATTGGACTTACGTTAGACTAATGTCAGACACACATCAGAGACACGTTAGACCTACGTCGAGATACATTAACACCATGTTGTCAGCGCGTGGGCTGCACATTCCTTCCGGCTCTCCATCAGTCTACCGTGAATCGACGTAGCTCAACGTAGACCAACGTAGCTCTACATATCTCGACGTAAGCCTAACGTGAGTGCAACATAAGCCCAACATAACCCAACATAACCCAACATAACGGCCTTTACGTCGAGCTACATCAAAAGTTTTGGGTATGTCCAAAACCTGACGTGTGTCACCATATCTTGACATAGGCTTAACGAACGAGTAACATATTATGACGTAATGGCCAAAGTTCACCTATGTGGGTTATGCTACCATGTTACGTCATAGTGTGACAGGGCATTCAGTAAGCAGGGTTTAGTTCCCTCTTCTCTCGCAATGCACCAACTGCGACTAAGCAATCACAACTGTTGGCATGTTTTTTTAAACGTATATTTAAATATATTTGTAAAAATATACGGATTTTCGGTTAAGAATTATATATTGGCAGAGAGCATTATTATTCTTGGGCGACGGTGTGGGGACAAGGTTATATAAACTAAAAGTAATAATACCCCACTCCCATGATGACATGATATAAACTGTGTGAAATATATGTTCATATATTATGCCTGAGATTAATGAAGAGATGTTCCTTTAAAAGAGACAGACAGTACATGATTATTGAAGTGTTTCTCTATGTATTCATAAAGAGTGCAATTGGAGAAAAAGGACATTTTGAATATATATATATATCTGTAACTGTATACAACTACTGGTTCACCCATGACCATGGGGAAGGCTCACCTTCAGCCTCATTTGCATATGCACTCAGGGCACCACCTGCAGCTGAATTGAGTGACAGACACCTCCACTGGGGGTTGGCTCCCACCCCAGCTGTGGGGCCGCCTGATTGGCTGACTGTGGGACTGCCCAGTCACCTGCACTACCTCGGCCTTCTGACCACACTAGCCTGATACTGAGATTTAACTAATTATTCAGGACACTGCTTCAGTCTCACTGGAGAGTGACCACTCTACTCCTGGCTCTTGAGTGAGACACCTACTCTAGAGCAGGACCCCAGACACTCTGTCTGATGCTATCCAAATTCACATATTCCAAATTGAGTTGAGTGCAACACCCAAAGGACCCCAGTTCCAAGGGCTGTAGGCACTGCTTCCTATATAGAAGTAAGGTAATGAGACATCGTGTGGACAACAGGTAAGGAGTGAAGGTGATACGTCACAGGTAGGTGGACAGGGGTTGATGCCAATAAAGCGCAACTTATTTACTGTTCATCTGTGTGACTTGTTTTCCTTTCTCTTTTAAGTAATGGCTCCAGAGTTGGTTATATTGATTTAGGATGATTGCATCACAGGTGAAATGAAGAGGAAGAGTTCTGTAGTATTATCTGGTGTTCATGCGGCCGAGCATCCAGAAATATTATATACTGTTTAAAAATATATGTATTTGTATACACCTGAGTATGTCACATAGGTAATGCAACAAAATCAGAATGCGATGCTTAGAGCAGGACTGGAAACTATTCGTCTGCCATGTTTGTGTTAGGGTCCTAACCATTAGTCTATCTAAGCCTCATGAGGTACCTCACTACACTCGTGCCCATGTCTGTGTTAGGGTCCTAACCATTAGTCTATCTAAGCTCCATGAGGTACCTCACTACACTCGTGCCCATGTCTGTGTTAGGGTCTTAACCATTAGTCTATCTAAGCTCCATGAGGTACCTCACTACACTCGTGCCCATGTCTGTGTTAGGGTCCTAACCATTAGTCTATCTAAGCTCCATGAGGTACCTCACTACACTCGTGCCCATGTCTGTGTTAGGGTCCTAACCATTAGTCTATGTAAGCTCCATGAGGTACCTCACTACACTCGTGCCCATGTCTGTGTTAGGGTCCTAACCATTAGCCTATCTAAGCTCCATGAGGTACCTCACTGCACTCGTGCCCATGTCTGTGTTAGGGTCCTAACCATTAGTCTATCTAAGCTCCATGAGGTACCTCACTACACTCGTGCCCATGTCTGTGTTAGGGTCCTAACCATTAGTCTATCTACGCTCCATGAGGTACCTCACTACACTCGTGCCCATGTCTGTGTTAGGGTCCTAACCATTAGTCTATCTACGCTCCATGAGGTACCTCACTACACTCGTGCCCATGTCTGTGTTAGGGCCCTAACCATTAGTCTATCTAAGCTCCATGAGGTACCTCACTACACTCGTGCCCATGTCTGTGTTAGGGTCCTAACCATTAGTCTATCTAAGCTCCATGAGGTACCTCACTACACTCATGCCCATGTCTGTGTTAGGGTCCTAACCATTAGTCTATCTAAGCTCCATGAGGTACCTCACTACACTCATGCCCATGTCTGTGTTAGGGTCCTAACCATTAGTCTATCTAAGCTCCATGAGGTACCTCACTACACTCGTGCCCATGTCTGTGTTAGGGTCCTAACCATTAGTCTATGTAAGCTCCATGAGGTACCTCACTACACTCGTGCCCATGGAATCATAAGTCTCATAATTACAATAGCAAATATCCACGTAGCACAGTTACAGTATATGGCAAATATTGCGCATTCAGCAAGATTCGAACACACTTCTTATCAACCTGGGGCTAGCGTGCTAACCATTACACCAGGCTTTCTGATGTAATCACCCTCTCCATGCCCCCCTGTTTATGCGGCTCCTTGCCTGAGCGGTCAGTGCAGACAACTACACTCGCCCCCCTATAATTATAAGGATTTTAAATGGCTTACATTCACGGGTTGTGTAATGCATACAGTTATGTACATACAGGCAGTGCACTTCCATATACATACACCGTCACATGGTATGTTCAACAACCATGCAATCTGTAGCTTGTATGGAATGCACGTCATGGCAACCAGTGTTGTGGGAGTGATGAAAATGGGAAGTGTTGCACCTAAAGTAGGATTCAAACCCCCACTCTGTGCCACTTCAGGACTAGCATACTAACCATTACACAACCGAGGCTTCCTGATGCATCATCCTATTCACCTCCATCTGTCTATGTGGCTTCTTGCCTGAGAAGTCAGTAGAGACGACTACGCTATTATCACGTCTTCCTGTTTGCAGATCCTGAAGCTGTATGCCTGGGAGCCTTCGTTCAAGCAGCAGATCTCCGAGTCACGTGGTGAAGAGATCCGCTTCTTGTCAGCTGCTAACATCCTGAACGGCATCTCTCACTCCATCTGGTGCATCCTGCCGTATCTCGTGAGTTCCATTCTCAACGTGTTACTTATTCTAAATGGCTTTTAAAAGAAATTCATAATGAATCATTTATTCATCTGAATGTCTCTTCTAAATGCGGTCCGTTCGCAATGGCCGAATTGGTGAGAGTGCAAGCGTTTTTTTAATAAGCATGTTTATTCATCTGAATAAAATCTTTCCTCAGCGCCTAGGCACTGGTCCTCTGGTTGTGTTTAACTTTGGCCATTTACACGCCAATTTTAAAATAATAAAATATTATTATTGCATTCAGCTAATTAAGTGTTTGTGGTGTATCTGGTCAGTGCATGCATTCAGTGTGTGCATTTAATGAAGGTCGTGACTGTTGGTTTTCTATGTCGGCTTATGTTGATATAGTCTCGGTTTAGGTCTAATCCAAATTTAGCTAACTAAGTGGTTGTAATGTCAGGGATTTGAAAACCTAGCCGAGTCAAACCAATCACTTACCAAATTGATATTTGTCATTATTGAGCCTGGTGCTTGGTATTAATAGGAATGGGCATGGACTGGTCAGCTCAGTATCAGGATAATCCTACTGAGTGGGATAGTGGGTCAAGGTGCTGGTGGACAGGTCTTCCATTGGAACAGTCGTCTTTGCCGTGATATCTTATCTAGACTTTCTAAATTAATATTCTTGGTAGTTTAGTCCGTCCTGATATGACCTTAGATGTTGCTAGGACGTAAAACAACAACAACAAAATGGTAGTTTTGTGCTGACTTTTGTTGTCAGCTGCTAAAGACAGGTTCCTCTGCCCACAAGTGTTTAAAAAAACGAATCTTTAGGTGTGATAGATTCACTATTCATTACATTAAATGATAGTTCTATGCACATTTAATACTCGCTTCTAAAGTAGGATAGGGCAAGAAGTGGTGTGTTATGTGTCAGGATAATGTGACTGAGTGGGATAGAGAGTCATGGTACCGGTGGCCGGGTCTCTCCCAGCACTATAAAGTCGTTATGAGTGCATAGTGTCACAAGATTGTGCCAATCCTGATATGACCTGAGATGTTGCTCGGACATAAAATCCTAACATACACACAATCCAAAATTCGCCTACAATCCGAGTTTCAGCTGAACGTGCATGCCTTGCAGAAAAGGGCAATTCCTTTCACTAAGCACTGGTTGTGGGGCATATTTCCCTTCGCTAAGTATTGTGGATGCATGTATATAACTACAGACCTCCTGGCAATATTCACTCAGTATGTGCTGACGATAACAGGTCACATGTTTAGTGCCGACGTTGACTGCAGAAAAGGTCTTTTTCCTTTCACTAAGCACTGATTGTGGGGCATATTTCCATTCGCTAAGTACTTTGAGTGCATTCTTACTGCAGACCTCGCTGGCCGTGTTCGCTCTGTACGTGCTGATGACGACGGGTCACGTGCTCAGTGCTGACGTGGCCTTCGTGACGCTCTCCTACATCAACTCGTTCCAGTTCGCGCTGGCCAACCTGCCGCTCGGCGTCTCCTTCACCGGGCAGGTGGGTTTGTTGTTGTTTTACGTCCTAGCAACATCTAAGGTCATATCAGGACGAGTACAGACTTGTGACAGTGTGCACTCATGGCGACTTTTTAGTGCTGTTCCACTGGGAAAGCAGACCACTGGCACCATGACCCCCACTCAGTCACATTATCCTGACACTGAGCCAACCAGTCCCTGCCCTATCCTATTAATGCTGAGCGCCTGGCTAGGAAGCGGAAAGTATACATTTTTAAGTCATTGATTTGACTCGACCAGGATTCGAACCCACGATCTACCAGCATGGGAGACGGCCGCTCTAACTCATTCGGCCATCCTGTCTGGTCTACCGGGCAGGTGGGCGTCCGTCTGCACCACGGGTTCAAGCCCAGCCATGTGGTCTGCTCTAGGAACACCTGGTTTTGATTGAATGGTGTCTGTCCTGGCTGAATATTGTCTGTTCTGACTGAATGTAGTCTGTTCTGACTGAATGTTGTCTGTTCTGACTGAATATTGTCACTTCTGACTGAATATTTTCTGTTCTGACTGAATATTGTCTGTTCTGACTGAATATTATCTGTTCTGACTGAATATTGTATGTTCTGACTGAATATTATCTGTTCTGACTGAATATTATCTGTTCTGACGACGGTTATCAGTTCTGGCTGAATGTTGTATGTTCTGACTGAATGTCATCTGTTCTGTCTGAATCAGTGAATGTCATCTGTTCTGACTGAATGGTGTCTGTTGTAACTGAATGTTATTAGTTGTGTTGAAATGCTGTTTGCTTTGATTGAATATTGTCTGTTCTAAATGAATATCATGTGTTGTGATTGAATTTCATCTGTTCTGTCTGAATGCAATCTGTTCTCACTGAATGTTGTCTGCTCTGACTGAATGTCGTCCGCTCTGATTGAACTGTATGTGTTGTGACTGAATGTTGCCTGTTTTGAATGACTCGTCTGCAGTAGGACATCTTTTTGTTCTAACTGAATATAATTTACTTTGCCTGAATGTCGTCTGCTCTGACTGATTGTTGTCTGCTTTGATCAAATACTGTTTGCTTGTATTGAATATAGTCTGATTTAATATAATGCCATATAGTCTGACAGAATCTGGTCTGCTCTGACTGAATGTCGTCTGCTCTGACTGAATGTCGCCTGCTCTGAATGAACATCATTTACTTTGAATGAATGTCATCTGATCTATGAAAGGTTGTGTGCTCTGGTTAAATGTCGCTTTGTCTCAGTTAATATTTCTTCCTATGACTAAATATCATCAGCTTTCACAAAATCCCATCTTTCAAAACCACGATTAATTTATTAAAATGCTAAATGTTGTTTAAGATTAAAACAAAATCCATTTCCGAACCTTTTTCTTTTAGAAATTATCCTCAATTACCAACAAGTGTCGTCTGCCCTAAATAGACGTCGCACCACGCGTGTGGTGGGTTATGTCTGCTGTAGGTAAATGTCGTCTCTTTGGGCTATTCTTCACACAGGAAGTGAGCTTAGATAGATTAAATACCTAGTCATCTGTACACAGGGGTTCGTATCTGCGGCTCGAATTGCACAGTTCCTGGCACTTGATGAACTCAGTGAAGACACTGTAGAGACCACCGACGACATGGAAGGTACCAGCAAATACTCTACATTACATATTATATAAGTATAATATAAATATCATAAAAATATAGCATAACATAAATATAAAATAAGCATAGCATAACAATAATTAAAATATATGAATATAATATAAATATAATAACAACATATAATATGAATATGATACGAATATAATATAAATATAATATGGACATTGATAGGAATATGATATGAAAATAAAATGAATTTAATATGAATATGATATGAATATAATATCAATATTGCACGAATATGATATGATTATAATGAGAATATTATATGATATAGTATAAATATAGTATCAATATAGTCTGAATATAATATGAATGTAATATGAATATGATATGAATACAGAATGAACATAATATGAACATAATATTGATATAATATTAATATCATATTAATATCATATTAATATCACATTAATTGTGTAGTGATGAGGAATTCTGACAGCAAAAAATAGTAAGGTGGCTGGCAGTATATTAATCTACACAATTTACTCAATTGTTTACTCCAAGCATAGCAGGCTATGATAGCTAAGCCTTTAAAATATATATGTAGCATGTTCGATTGCAAACGCATATATGGCTATGTCTGTAAGCCACCCTTGCAATACTTTTTCTTTGGGGTTGTTTAGCATCCCTGTCCTGGAGACAGTGTTGTGGGAGTAACTATGGATTGAGTAATCCCTAGTGACTTATTCGGTTTATAATATATAAATATATGTGATGTAGAATGCGTTATGCATGTATAAAGATACGTATGGGAATTATTATTATTATTGTTATACTCCGTAAGACCCAACACTGTGCCGGTGGCGCCACCTGTGGCCTCCTCGCCTCCACCGAATGTAGGCCAGTGTCAGTCGCACGATGGAACTAGATAATATGAATCTAACAAGTGTTTTGTTGATAATCACAGAGGCGGTGGTGATGGAAGATGCAACCTTATCGTGGGAAGATGACGAGCATGCTGTTCTAAAGGAGTATGTCGCTTGTGCCCTTCATCCATGTATGATTACTGTCCGGTATAAGTGGAGTGAGATGCACACATAGAGTTAGCAGCGCATGAAGCACTCTGTCTTTTCCGTGGTATCTTATCTATTCTTTCTATATGAATATCCTTGGTAGTTTTGTGCTGATGTTCATTGTCAACTGTTAAAGACAGGTTCCTCTATCCACAAATTCGGCAATAGCAGTTGCGGTGGCATAGTTTCACGCTATCGCCACCAGGGGCGCCACAATCATAACGAGATTACGCAAGAATGGGAGGTGTAAACCAGGAATGGGGCATGTTAATACCAGGCACTGGACGCGGTGGCCGAATCAGTAGAATGCAGGCTTCTCGTGTGGAAGGTTGGGAGTTTGGTTCTCAGCACAGTCAAATCAATTGAAAAATAACTGTCTGGCCATCTCAGTTACTCATCTTACTCACTCTATCAGGTGGATCCTGGCAACTGTCTGCCAGTCTCCACCCGCCAAATACCAGAAACAACTCATAAGAAAGGGAAGACAAGTCACGCAAGATTGACAGTGATAAGGTTGAGCTTTATTGCTACAACTCTTGTTCACCTACTAGTGACCTGCCACCCTGACTCACTTACAACCTGCCACACAGACCCACATGGCTCCCGCTTGTTCAGTCTAATCAGTGCCTACAGCCCATTGAACCTAAGTCCCATGGGTGTTACACACAGCTCAGTGGTGAACTGCTTCTTTTGGTATCTCTAGAGTGAGGGTGTATGTATAGCAAGTGCAAGGAGTACAAGGTGACTGGGCTCACACAGCCAGGTAATCAGACACCTCTGTATCCTAGGAGGGGTGGCTCCCAAGAGGGGCACCTGTCACTCAACCCCAGTGCAGGTGGTGTCCATAATATATGCAGAATGGCTGGGTGTGCTTACCCAGTGGTCCCGTGGTAACAAGTAGTCATCATACAGTTACAATAAACATTAATACCTGCTCCCACTCCATTTGCACTCTTCTTGGTGCATGGAGGGAACATTCCTGTAATTAGTAACCATATCTTAATATCCGGACATCATACCGCAATCCCAGTCACTGTGCGTCATAACATTTACACATAGTTATTTATATGTCACACAGCGAGTGGGAACACATTGCATCGCTATTACATAACAATGGTCCCCAACTCCATTGCCCAAGATATTGATATGATTCAAAGCTTGTCTATCACGATCGAAAGACTGTATATTTTTACACAATGACTTACAAAATTGACACTTGTCGCAACCTAGCCTGATGCTCAGACGACTGGTTAGCACAGTATCAGGATAATGTGACTGTGTGGGATAGGTATATAATTGGGTCAATGTGCTGGTGGTTTGGTTTCCTTGTGGGGCAATATTATAACGTTGTCATGAGTGTGCACTGCCACAAGTTTGTACCTCTCCTGATATGAACTTAGATGTTGCTAGGACATAAAACAACAAGAAACAAACTAATACAAGCACATTTCTCTTTGATAATACCAGACACAGTCAAAGTAGATAAGAGTCTGAGTAGGGAGATCTCCCTAATACACACATTGTAAATAGGGGAAAATAGCATGGCCGAAGGGGAGTGGTAGCAGTGATCCCACAACATTTTGAAAAAAAGTGATGTAAAATGGTGTGTTCTGGTGTACGTTGACAAAAAATATGCGTAGATATAAAAATACAAGCTAAAATGTTCCTCTGATGGGATCACACAAATTAAAAGCAGGAAATCGGGAGATTGGGGTTATGTTGCTATATTTTAGGGAGATCTCCAGCTAAATTGGGAGACTTGGCACCTCTGCAGAGTTAGTTGGCTACTCCCCAATAGCATGACCTTGACCTATTTCAGCATTAACCTTGAAATCAAGCGCGGTGAACTGGTAGCCATTGTGGGCCACGTCGGTGCTGGGAAGACATCCATAATGTCCACCCTCCTCGGGGAACTCAACAAGGTCAAAGGTCAAGTGAAAATTAACGTGAGTAATAAATGGGCCCTCCCTGGGGAGACGTAACTACGCACGTCGATCCTGCTACCAGAAACAAACCACTCTTTAAATACCCCCTTATTGTTACCCTTATATGCCTAGAGTCCCATGTGGAGACAAGTGTAGCCTACTTGGATTTTAACATATGAATGACGTCATGGGTGGGATTCCCTCATCACTTGACCTAATATGGTTCCACACATGACCCACTATGGTTCCCCACAGACTAGGGAACACCGGGGAACCCCTTTTGGTTGCACTGGCACACTAGCCATTGTGACACTCCCCTCCACATATT
Organism: Branchipolynoe longqiensis; assembly: GCA_030323885.1. Classification (NCBI taxonomy): domain Eukaryota; kingdom Metazoa; phylum Annelida; class Polychaeta; order Phyllodocida; family Polynoidae; genus Branchipolynoe; species Branchipolynoe longqiensis. The sequence goes on along the minus strand of CM059198.1, from coordinate 12,177,235 downwards.
CATTTACACACGGAAAAGCTGCACAGTTCCAGTCTCAGTGGCCTAGACCTGGTCTATTTAGATTGATGAGGCAGAGTCATGTTTCTTTCTTTAAGGTGAAGTGGGTACATGTTTGACTAAATGCATTATTAACGGCTGCCCGTACCAGTGGCGATTAGCCTGGCAAATCATTGTTTTTTTTGTTTCACTTATCCACTGTTTTAGAATCGCATAACCTGTCAAAGTCAAATGGGTGCTCAACTCATTCAACCGTCAAGTCATATCAATATATTCATTCCAATCTGTAAATCCTTCCTTTTTTTCAGGGAAAAATGGCATATGTTCCACAGCAGGCTTGGGTACAGAATGCGACGCTGAGAAACAAAATCCTATTTGATACACCTTATATTCACCGGAAGTTCAAGAAAGTAATCGAGTCATGCGCATTGACGCATGACCTCGAAGTACTGCCTGGAGGGGATTCAACTGAGATTGGCGAAAAAGTAACTATTTCTGTGATATGATTTCTCTAACGTCACACCATATTATTATTGCTACATTATTCATTTATAATTTGCATAAGCCGATGGTTTTATGTTTCTGCCATAAGATCTACATAAATATACTTTGTAGCATTATTATGTACTTTACATTAGGTTGAAGTACTTTTATTATAAATTGTAACCTTTGGAGATGTCTGAAGTAGAAACAGGGAATTTGGGTTTCGCACCAAAATCAAGGATCTAGGCTTTGTTTACCCATTTATAGGACAGGAGTGTCAAACTGTAAGAACGGATTATTGAGTGCACCACTGCTTAAGCTGGATATGTAGGATTAAATTCCTCAGAAGAAGCCAGAGAATTTACATTACAGGAGTTACCAAAAATATGAGTAACTGAATGGCTCAGTACTGTCAAGTGTAGAGGGATAACATTTAAAAAAGTAAGCTCGGATAAATATATAATGAGTTCACCAGTATCTAGGTTGGACATGTAGGATCAAATCTAGGCAGGGGCCTAGCTTGTAGTTATGCAGGTACGCAGCTAAGTACCACCTGAGATTACAACTTAAAAAATATATATATTATATAAAAGTGTGCGTGCTCTATGTACTATAGTGTTTTATTCCATCACCTTAAAAGTCTGTGTAGCAGCTGAAAACCAGGTCCCTGGTAGGTAAGTGTATTGGCTCAGAAAGTGTGATGGCTTCCTTCAATTACTCAGCTGTAACATGCATGTAATACTTATACCTAGGGTATAAACCTGTCAGGTGGACAGAAGCAGAGGGTGTCGCTGGCACGTGCCGTGTACCAGGACCAGGACATCTACCTGCTGGATGACCCACTGTCAGCAGTCGATGCGCATGTTGGCAAGCACATCTTCGAAAAGGTCATTGGCAAAAGAGGAGTCCTTCAAGATAAGGTTTGCTTGAAATGCTATGTACTAGCAACATCTAAGGCAATATCAGAATGGACCCAACTTGTGACAGTTCACATTCATATCGGGTTTATAGTGCTACCTCATTTGGATATCGGGCCACCATCACTATGACCTGATAACCCACTCACTCATATTATCATGATGCTGAGCTAACCAGTGCTTGCCCTATCCTATTAATGCTGAGCGCTAGGCTAGGTAGCGGCAAATATCAATTTTGTAAGTCATTGTTTTGACTCAGCTGGATTTTGAATGCTTGACTTTCTACACACAAAGTCAGTCATCGCTCTTGCTGAGGCTTTGACTACCCTGATTTGTCTTGTTAGGTAGCAGCTATATAGCATATAATTGCTCAGTGCATTTAATTTATTATCCATCTACAAATGTAGGCAATTTACCAATATTTCGAACACTAACCCTGTTTAATGTAACAAACTGCTATAGTTTACAGACCAATGTTCCGGTACTGACAAAAGATATAATTCACTAAATAAAATTACATTTTATAAATTAAATTAAATAATCCCGTATTGTAATCAAAATTAGGAATTCAGCACTTTTTTTTAGCAAGATATCTTGTGTAATTATGAAAATTACAGTGACAAATGTCTCTTAAAATAGGAACAAATTGGTCAAAGGCTATTCAGGGAATCACTATTATGCAACTTTGACATGGCTTTCCTGTGGCTATATATAGGCCTACAAATGTATGTAAAATGCTTGCATATAGGTATACATACAGTGTCAAATATGATTTTAGGTCAAATGTTACTTGCCAATTTGTTATAACAATGTATGTTGCATAAGTATGAACTTTAATTTAGTGTGACATTGGTTGCTCGGCTGGAAGATCACCCCTTGGGGAAGCCATAGTTCACTTACTAGATGTTAGTGGTTAAATAAAACTCAACTCAAATCAAAAGAAGCTGAAGCAATATTGTCTAAGAGGGGTGTCATTCAAAGGAATATAGTCGCTCTGGTTTTATATGTCTGTTTTTTTTCAGACCCGGATCTTGGTGACGCACGCCGTCACCTTCCTGCCCCACGTGGACCGCATCGTCGTTCTCAACGACGGTCACGTGACCGAGATGGGCAAATACGAGGAGCTGCTGGAGAACAACGGCGCGTTCGCTGATTTCCTGAGGACCTACCTCATATAGGAGGAACTGGATGATGAATCATCGAATCTTGGTAGATATATGTATATATCTGGTTGGAAGATCACCCCTTGGGGAAGCTTTATAGTTACTTTCCTACATTCAGTTTGTGGTTACATAAAACTCAAATCGATTAGAAAAATAAATATAGGCCTCAAATCATGTTCGATTACTATCTTTATTCTTAAATCCGAAGAATTCTGAATCTTAAGCACAACTGACCCCAATGATTTCAGATTAAAGGGATTGTTGATTTGTGTATACACATATATAGTCAGCTACGTTAGAGATGTTTTTATTATAATATTATCTATACTATCCTCACAGCTCTGTCCTCCTCCTGCACACTAACAACAACTGGGGTAGGTTTCAACAGGCACACAGGAGAGTTTGTGTTGGGGGGTAGGTTGATAGCAATAGAGAATTCATGCAAATCTCTACTGGAGACCATGTTGTCGGAGTCCAGTTCTGGTGCCTAGTTCTAGCCTGGCTGCCTGTAACAGATGTGTTCCATGTATATATGCGTTATTGTTTTACCGGATGTGCCTAGTTCTAGCCTGGCTGCCTGTAATAGATGTGTTCCATGTATATATGCGTTATTGTTTTACCGGATGTGCCTAGTTCTAGCCTGGCTGCCTGTAACAGATGTGTTCCATGTATATATGCTTTATTGTTTTACCGGATGTGCCTAGTTCTAGCCTGGCTGCCTGTAACATATGTGTTCCATGTATATATGCTTTATTGTTTTACCGGATGTGCCTAGTTCTAGCCTGGCTGCCTGTAACAGATGTGTTCCATGTATATATGCTTTATTGTTTTACCGGATGTGCCTAGTTCTAGCCTGGCTGCCTGTAACATATGTGTTCCATGTATATATGCTTTATTGTTTTACCGGATGTGCCTAGTTCTAGCCTGGCTGCCTGTAACAGATGTGTTCCATGTATATATGCGTTATTGTTTTACCGGATGTGCCTAGTTCTAGCCTGGCTGCCTGTAACAGATGTGTTCCATGTATATATGCTTTATTGTTTTACCGGATGTGCCTAGTTCTAGCCTGGCTGCCTGTAACAGATGTGTTCCATGTATATATGCGTTATTGTTTTACTGGATGTGCCTAGTTCTAGCCTGGCTGCCTGTAACAGATGTGTTCCATGTATGTATGCGTTATTGTTTTACCGGATGTGCCTAGTTCTAGCCTGGCTGCCTGTAACAGATGTGTTCCATGTATATATGCTTTATTGTTTTACCGGATGTGCCTAGTTCTAGCCTGGCTGCCTGTAACAGATGTGTTCCATATATATATGCTTTATTGTTTTACCGGATGTGCCTAGTTCTAGCCTGGCTGCCTGTAACAGATGTGTTCCATGTATATATGCTTTATTGTTTTACCGGATGTGCCTAGTTCTAGCCTGGCTGCCTGTAACATATGTGCTCCATGTATATATGCATTATTGTTTTACCGGATGTGCCTAGTTCTAGCCTGGCTGCCTGTAACAGATGTGTTCCATGTATATATGCGTTATTGTTTTACCGGATGTGCCTAGTACTAGCCTGGCTGCCTGTAACAGATGTGTTCCATGTATATATGCATTATTGTTTTACCGGATGTGCCTAGTTCTAGCCTGGCTGCCTGTAACAGATGTGTTCCATGTATATATGCTTTATTGTTTTACCGGATGTGCCTAGTTCTAGCCTGGCTGCCTGTAACAGATGTGTTCCATGTATATATATGCTTTATTGTTTTACCGGATGTGCCTAGTTCTAGCCTGGCTGCCTGTAACAGATGTGTTCCATGTATATATGCTTTATTGTTTTACCGGATGTGCCTAGTTCTAGCCTGGCTGCCTGTAACATATGTGTTCCATGTATATATGCGTTATTGTTTTACTGGATGTGCCTAGTTCTAGCCTGGCTGCCTGTAACATATGTGTTCCATGTATATATGCTTTATTGTTTTACCGGATGTGCCTAGTTCTAGCCTGGCTGCCTGTAACAGATGTGTTCCATGTATATATGCGTTATTGTTTTACCGGATGTGCCTAGTTCTAGCCTGGCTGCCTGTAACAGATGTGTTCCATGTATATATGCTTTATTGTTTTACCGGATGTGCCTAGTTCTAGCCTGGCTGCCTGTAACATATGTGTTCCATGTATATATGCGTTATTGTTTTACCGGATGTGCCTAGTTCTAGCCTGGCTGCCTGTAACATATGTGTTCCATGTATATATGCGTTATTGTTTTACTGGATGTGCCTAGTTCTAGCCTGGCTGCCTGTAACAGATGTGTTCCATGTATATATGCTTTATTGTTTTACCGGATGTGCCTAGTTCTAGCCTGGCTGCCTGTAACAGATGTGTTCCATGTATATATGCGTTATTGTTTTACCGGATGTGCCTAGTTCTAGCCTGGCTGCCTGTAGCATATGTGTTCCATGTATATATGCGTTATTGTTTTACCGGATGTGCCTAGTTCTAGCCTGGCTGCCTGTAACAGATGTGTTCCATGTATATATGCGTTATTGTTTTACCGGATGTGCCTAGTTCTAGCCTGGCTGCCTGTAACATATGTGTTCCATGTATATATGCTTTATTGTTTTACCGGATGTGCCTAGTTCTAGCCTGGCTGCCTGTAACATATGTGTTCCATGTATATATGCGTTATTGTTTTACCGGATGTGCCTAGTTCTAGTCCGGCTGCCTGTAACAGATGTGTTCCATGTATATATATGCTTTATTGTTTTACCGGATGTGCCTAGTTCTAGCCTGGCTGCCTGTAACAGATGTGTTCCATGTATATATGCGTTATTGTTTTACCGGATGTGCCTAGTTCTAGCCTGGCTGCCTGTAACAGATGTGTTCCATATATATATGCTTTATTGTTTTACCGGATGTGCCTAGTTCTAGCCTGGCTGCCTGTAACAGATGTGTTCCATGTATATATATGCTTTATTGTTTTACCGGATGTGCCTAGTTCTAGCCTGGCTGCCTGTAACATATGTGTTCCATGTATATATGCGTTATTGTTTTACCGGATGTGCCTAGTTCTAGCCTGGCTGCCTGTAACAGATGTGTTCCATGTATATATGCTTTATTGTTTTACCGGATGTGCCTAGTTCTAGCCTGGCTGCCTGTAACAGATGTGTTCCATGTATATATGCTTTATTGTTTTACCGGATGTGCCTAGTTCTAGCCTGGCTGCCTGTAACATATGTGTTCCATGTATATATGCGTTATTGTTTTACCGGATGTGCCTAGTTCTAGCCTGGCTGCCTGTAACATATGTGTTCCATGTATATATGCGTTATTGTTTTACCGGATGTGCCTAGTTCTAGCCTGGCTGCCTGTAACATATGTGCTCCATGTATATATGCATTATTGTTTTACCGGATGTGCCTAGTTCTAGCCTGGCTGCCTGTAACAGATGTGTTCCATGTATATATGCGTTATTGTTTTACCGGATGTGCCTAGTTCTAGCCTGGCTGCCTGTAACATATGTGTTCCATGTATATATGCGTTATTGTTTTACCGGATGTGCCTAGTTCTAGCCTGGCTGCCTGTAACAGATGTGTTCCATGTATATATGCGTTATTGTTTTACCAGATGTGCCTAGTTCTAGCCTGGCTGCCTGTAACAGATGTGTTCCATGTATATATGCGTTATTGTTTTACCGGATGTGCCTAGTTCTAGCCTGGCTGCCTGTAACAGATGTGTTCCATGTATATATGCTTTATTGTTTTACCGGATGTGCCTAGTTCTAGCCTGGCTGCCTGTAACAGATGTGTTCCATGTATATATGTGTTATTGTTTTACCGGATGTGCCTAGTTCTAGCCTGGCTGCCTGTAACAGATGTGTTCCATGTATATATGCGTTATTGTTTTACCGGATGTGCCTAGTTCTAGCCTGGCTGCCTGTAACAGATGTGTTCCATATATATATGCTTTATTGTTTTACCGGATGTGCCTAGTTCTAGCCTGGCTGCCTGTAACATATGTGTTCCATGTATATATGCGTTATTGTTTTACCGGATGTGCCTAGTTCTAGCCTGGCTGCCTGTAACAGATGTGTTCCATGTATATATGCGTTATTGTTTTACCGGATGTGCCTAGTTCTAGCCTGGCTGCCTGTAACAGATGTGTTCCATGTATATATGCTTTATTGTTTTACCGGATGTGCCTAGTTCTAGCCTGGCTGCCTGTAACAGATGTGTTCCATGTATATATGCGTTATTGTTTTACCGGATGTGCCTAGTTCTAGCCTGGCTGCCTGTAACATATGTGTTCCATGTATATATGCTTTATTGTTTTACCGGATGTGCCTAGTTCTAGCCTGGCTGCCTGTAGCATATGTGTTCCATGTATATATGCTTTATTGTTTTACCGGATGTGCCTAGTTCTAGCCTGGCTGCCTGTAACAGATGTGTTCCATGTATATATGCTTTATTGTTTTACCGGATGTGCCTAGTTCTAGCCTGGCTGCCTGTAACAGATGTGTTCCATATATATATGCTTTATTGTTTTACCGGATGTGCCTAGTTCTAGCCTGGCTGCCTGTAACAGATGTGTTCCATGTATGTATGCGTTATTGTTTTACGGATGCGGTGGCCGAATCGATACAGCACATGTTTCTCGTGTGGAAAGTCGGTAGTTCGAATCCCGGTCGAGCCAAACCAATGACTTTAAAAATGTATACTTGTCGCTACCTAGCCTGGTACTCGGATTACTAGGATAGGGAAAGGACTGGTTAGCTCAATATCACGATAATATGACTGAGTGGGAAATCGGGTCATGGTGCTGGCAGCCTGGTCTCCCAGTGGGGCAGCACTACAACGTGACCATGAGTATGCACCATCATAAGTCGGTCACCATCCTGATATGACCTTAGATGGTGGTAGGACGTAAATCAACAACAAACAAGCAAAACATCTTCGCATCTTGGTATGTCGATTTTCATTTATTGATGTGTATGCAAACATGTATGACTGCCTCGCTATGCTACTCGCCACTCCTGATATGACCTTAGTTGTTGCCAGGACGTAATATTCCAACAAACCTCTCCCGTCCTGATGTGACCTTAGTTGTTGCCAGGACGTAAAACTCCAACAAACAAACTATCATATATGTTTTCAGAACTGGCTGAGCTTCAGCGGAGAATCTCGGCGCTGTCTGCGACGGACAGTGAGGCGGACATGAAGCGGCCTCCTCCTCCTCCTCCTCCTCCTCCTCCTCCGTCAGGTACATCACATGCATTATGCTTGCTTCTTTTTTGTTAAATTCTTTATTCAGCTGAACAAATCTCTTTTTCAGCTCCGAGACACTGGACTTCTGACCACAGGTTATATACACAAATATCGTTTAATTACATAATTCACAACGTGAACAAAGAGGTGTTATATAGTGCTGTATGTCTGTTCGAGTTCCATCCAGACCCCCCCCCCCCCACCCCCCGGCCAGGTCTGCTTACAACAGCATTGATTCGTTTTCTATGGGTTCGATCCAATATCAGTGAATATGGTATACATTTATTGTGGGCTAATGTTCTACCTGACACTCAACTGTTGTGAGATTGGTTGGTTCATGGGGTGGATGGCTCGGTGTTCATACGTGATCGATCATGACTACACAGGCTCAGGTCTAGGGAGGATAATGGACTAGGCACTAGCAGTTAGATGTTGCAGATGATCAGAAATTTCAGATCGGAAGATTGACGTTGGTTAAATGTTGCAATGTTGGTTTTGTTGGTGTGTTTTTTTGTAAATATAGTTTATTCATTGAATAAAGTCTTTTGTCAGCGCCGTGCCAGTGGTCTTCCAGCCATGTGACAATACAGTTATTTACAATATATGCACATGTAGTCTGATATCGTCACCAGCAGCTAACCCAAATCAGCTGAAATAACAATATCAAACATTCAAAGACTTAAATGTGGTATAGTTTGACAATTCACATACAAAAATAGCAGTTATATGTTGTATTCCTACACACTTGATACATACATGTGTATTGATTAGACCTTTACATTACGGAGTGGTTAGGTGCATAGTTTCCCTTCATAGGTTTGTATGTCTACTATGTTGTGAACTGCAAAACTATCATGTTGGAGTTAACATTTTGAGATGTTAAATGTCGCAATGTGATCGGAAATGTTACATTGAAGGCTAATGTCAGTTAGGTGCTGCAAAATGAACCGATATTTCACATGATTTCTGTAGTGAATACCTAATTAGTTTTCCCTCATCATGAGCGTTTTTTTTCTTTTAACTAAACAAAACAAATCTATATACATCAGGCAAATAATATAAGTCCAACGTGCACAAACCATCACCTGATACAACTGGGCTCAGAGGACAGGTCTACATTCAACGTGCTGTGCCTGGGACTCGTGTCCATGTGGACGGGCGAGTTTGTCTCTCCATCCACCCGATTGGCCAGCGAGGCGGGGCTTTCACACCTTCTCCACTGTCACCAACCACTTACCAACCCTCCGTCACTTTGCAACTAACTGCCAACACGCACAGTTTCCACCCACCCGTCCGCGCTACTGCCATTGTTGTACTTCTCAGGACTGGGCCCAGACGCCACCATTTTGTCTCAATGCACCTTTGTTACCCGTACTTCTCTGTTCAGTTATTCTTCAACCTTAAAGCAGCCACGCTGTTCATTCTGTTCCTCCCTGCATCCACGTGAATGCCTGCACTGCTAACTGAGCTCGCACTTGTATGCAGACATCGTGGCCAACGTTCAAAGCAGTCTCGTCAGAGCCTGTCTGCTCAGTCAAGCGGAACAATGGATGAGTCAGTGAACAGCAGGCAGACGACGGGAACACGTCTCATAGAGGAGGAGACGTCTCAAGTTGGAAGTGTGAGTCAGGGTTTACTGATAGGTATTTACATATGTATAGTATTGGTGATTAAAGTGGGAAATAGTTCCATTACACTACCTAGGCTCCCTGCTCCAATCACCCTATTCACACCCAGCTGTCTGTGTGGCTGAGAGGTCAGTGCGCAGCATGTATGTCTCCTATATAACCGACATATCGAATATCTGCTGTACGTTCTATTCATGGGAAGAATGATTGCATCAGAAAGCTTAATTATCGCATGCGCAGCATGTATGTCTCCTATATAACCGACATATCGAATATTTGTTGTACGTTCTATTCATGAGAAGAATGATTGCATCAGAAAGCTTAATTATCGAGTGTACAGCATGTATGTCTACTATATAACCGACATATCGAATATCTCCTGCATGTTCTATTCATTGGGAAGAATGATTGCATCAGAAAGCTTAGTGGATAGGACGCTCCCACTACAGAATGACAGAAATGTGGGTTCGAGTACCTCTCTATGCGCGATGTTTCTGTTCGCTGAAACACCTCCCACGACATTACCATAACGTGTCAACTGCATTTGTTTTGTTTGTCTTTCTAACTACGTGGGTGGTTTTTATTGGTTTTTTTTGTGTTTTTTTTCAATGTGGAATTATAAATACAAAATGTTAAATTAAAGCTGGCAATTCTTTGCAGATGAATCCCCGTGTTATATGGACTTTTATGAAGGCTGGAGGACTCGGAAAGTGCCTTATCATTCTCTTCTCACAAATCGGTTTCGTGGCGTCACGGGTCCTTACAAACCTCTGGCTGAGCTCAGTGAGTAAAACGTGATGTTGGTGTATTTGTCTATTAATATTTTATTGCCCTGTCGCTGGAAGGAGGACGTAATTGGGTTGAGTGTATGAGGGGGGCTCATCCGCTGTCATTGCTGGGGACACGAATTACAGCAAAGCACACGCCCTGACCCACCACCAGGTGGCAGGCAGCCAGTCACAACTCTCACTCGCCTGCGGTGGCTGAATCGCTAAGAACGCAGGTTCCATATACGGAAAGTCAGGAGATTGATTCCCAGCCGAGTCAATCCAATGACTTATACAATTGTTACGTGTCGGTACCTAGCCAGGTGCTCGGCATTAATAGGACAGAACAAGGGCTGGTTAGCACAATATCTGAATTATTTTACTGTGTGCGATATCGGGTCATGGCACCAGCGCCCTAGTCTACCAGTGCCCTGGTCTACCTGTCCCCTGGTCTATCAGTGGGACAGTACTTATAAAATTGCCATGAGTGAGCATTTTTACAAGTCGGTACCCACCCTGATATGACCGTATATGTTGCTGGGATGTAAAACATCAACAAACAAAGCATCTTCACATCTTGTTGTCGATTCTCTATATGTGCCTGACTTCCTCCTTATGCCAGACACTCTCCTCAGGCGAACACCTCCTAAGCAGACAATGAGTAGCCCACGTGTTGATGATCTTGCCTAAGCATGGGAATAAACTTATGTTTTTCCCCCAATGCTGATTTCTCATTCTGTGTGCCCGTGCCAGCAATGAGTTCTACAGTAATAACTGTGCCATTCTGATAGTGATTAAATATTTCCATTGTGCTTGCGAACAATAGGTTTGAAGATCATCAAATTAGTGTCTTGCCATTTTATATTGCATAATATGTTGAATTTGCAACTTAACATGCCAAATATATTGTTTGAATACTGATATATCATAGCCCGCTACCGTTGGAGTGAAGAATTTAATATATCATGTAGATTAATCACATTTAAAAGTCTAATTGGCAGCACCCACTGGCCAACATCTTGGTTTTTCTGTCTTCTCTCCCAGTTCATCAACTCTACATCTAAATAGATCAACATTGCATGCTGGAACTCGCCCCCCCCCCCCCCCCCACACACACACAGTTGTTCATAGTTGATTTTCATCAGGGCAGTGTTTACTCACATTTAAACAGAGTTGTCATTCACCCCTACTTTGTGTGGGGTGGGTATTTTTACCTATGTGTAGGCCTGCACTGTGTTTCACCCCCCCCCCCCCCACACACACACACTCCCACCCTAGGGAGACTGGATGGTGGCCGGCTGAACACCATCTTTGGTCTCTCGGAATTGACATATTGCATTACCATCGCAGTGGACGAGTGATGTTCCAGTCAATGGAACGCTGAGTCTTGAACATACACAGGTCAGGCTTGGAATCTACGGAGGGCTTGGCGTTCTTCAGAGTAAGTATCGACCAGCCATACATGTATACAACATGTGTAAGTACATAGGTCCTACAGCATATGTAAGTGCAGAGCAGCCATGCAGTATACTACATATTACATATGTAAGTATATACAGCATATGTAAGTGCAGACCAGCCATGCATTATACAACATATGTAAGTATATACAGCATATGTAAGTGCAGACGAGCCATGCATTATACAGCATATGTATGTATATACATCATATGAAAGTATATACAACATATGAAAGTGCAGACCAGCCATGCATTATACAGCATATGTAAGTATATACAGCATATGTAAGTATATACAGCATATGAAAGTGCAGACCAGCCATGCATTATACAGCATATGTAAGTATATACAGCATACGTAAGTGCAGACGAGCCATGCATTATACAGCATATGTAAGTATATATACAACATATAAAAGTGCAGACCAGCCATGCAGTATACAGCATATGTTAGTATATACAGCATATGTAAGTATATACAGCATATGAAAGTGCAGACCAGCCATGCATTATACAGCATATTACATATGTAAGTATATACAGCATATGTAAGTGCAGACCAGCTATGCATTATACAGCATATGTAAGTATATACAGCATATGTAAGTATATACAGCATATGAAAGTGCAGACCAGCCATGCATTATACAGCATATGTAAGTATATACAGCATATGTAAGTATATACAGCATATGAAAGTGCAGACCAGCCATGCATTATACTACATATTACATATGTAAGTATATACAGCATATGTAAGTGCAGACCAGCTATGCATTATACAGCATATGTAAGTATATACAGCATATGTAAGTATATACAGCATATGAAAGTGCAGACCAGCCATGCATTATACTACATATTACATATGTAAGTATATACAGCATATGTAAGTGCAGACCAGCTATGCATTATACAGCATATGTAAGTATATACAGCATATGTAAGTATATACAGCATATGAAAGTGAAGACCAGCCACGAATTATACAGCATATGTAAGTATATATACAGCATATGAAAGTGCAGACCAGCCATGCATTATACAACATATGTAAGTATATACAGCATATGTAAGAATATGCAGCAGATGTAAGTATATACATCATATGTAAGAATATACAGCATATGTCAGGATAGACATTAAACATATATAAGTGTGGACCAACCCTGCATTATGCAGCATATATGTAAGCATAGTACTGAGTCGTCATGTGTCCTCAATTATAGGAATATAAACAAGGACATATTTCCCACACATTTCTATTATATAAACTATTTTAGCATTATAACTATCTGTATCAGTATTAGTATGTATATATATATATGTGATGTCTAATGCAGTATACGAGTATAAATGCAAGGGAAACATATACTGTATGTATCTATTCCTCCTTGGCGCATTGGTGGCCCCCCCCCCCCCCCTCTCCCAGCTGTCGGGGTAATTGTTATGTGGCTGTCACACTACGACGACAAGGGAGGGACGACAGCGCGGCGGCTGGGATTTTGTGAAATCAGGACGGCATATGCAAATTCGGGCTAAGTTGGACGACAATCGGACGACATCCGGACGACAAACAGGACGACAGCGGGACGACAGTGTCTGTGTCTGTGTGTGTGTGACTGTGTCTCTGTGTGTGTCTCTATGTGTGTGTCTGTGTCTCTGTGTGTGTCTCTGTGTGTGTCTCTGTGTGTGTGACTCTGTGTCTGTGTGTGTGTCTCTATGTGTGTGTCTGTGTCTCTGTGTCTGTGTGTGTCTCTGTGTTTCTGTGTGTGTATCTGTGTGTGTGACTCTGTCTCTGTGTGTCTCTATGTATGTGTCTGTGTCTGTGTGTGTGTTTCTGTGTGTCTGTGTGTGTGTCTCTGTGTTTCTCTGTGTCTCTGTGTCTCTGAGAGTGAGAGTCAGAGTCAGACTGAGAGTGAGAGTGAGAGTCAGACTGAGAGTCAGAGTCAGACTGAGAGTCAGACTGAGAGTGAGAGTCAGACTGAGAGTGAGAGTCAGACTGAGAGTGAGAGTCAGACTGAGAGTGAGAGTCAGACTGAGAGTGAGAGTCAGACTGAGAGTGAGAGTCAGAGTGAGAGTGAGAGTCAGACTGAGAGTGAGAGTGAGAGTCAGACTGAGAGTGAGAGTCAGACTGAGAGTGAGAGTCAGACTGAGAGTGAGGGTGAGAGTCAGACTGAGAGTGAGAGTGAGAGTCAGACTGAGAGTCAGAGTGAGAGTCAGACTGAGAGTCAGAGTCAGAGTCAGACTGAGAGACACACACACACAGAGACACAGACACACACAGACACACACACAGACACACACAGACACAGACACACACAGACACACACACAGACACAGAGACACACATAGACACACAGAGACACACACATAGACACATACATAGACACAGACACACACCCGGAAAGTAGCCCGCGAAGGGTAAAATACCGCGGTAGACACCTCCGACTCTTTGATGAGTAGATGACGACAGCGCGGCGACAGTGCCGCGGCATTGCCGCGGCAGTGCCGCGACAGTGCCGTGACAGTGCCGCAACATCGGCTGTCGTCGCCGGTCGTCGAAGTTTTTCAACATGTCCAAAACACCCACGACAACCCGGCGACAGTCGAGAAACTGGAGGTGTCGCGGAGGTGTCGCGGTGGCACCTGCGCGACACCTGTGCGACACCTGCGCGACAATCGACGACACACCGGAAGTCGGTGTCGCAGGGCTGTCGTCGCCGCTTGTCGTCGTAGTGTGACAGCCACATAAGGCATGGCCCCCTTGCACCACACACACTAGAGGAATTGTCCATGTTGCCGGAAACATGCATAATTCACAAACCCTGACTACGGGCCTGATATGAGTAGCACCATAGATACCGTTCGTAGCGCGCGTTGCTACGTAAAAAATTAACTTCCGGTAGTAGATTCAAGGCTTGTCCAGTACTTACCTGGCCACCGTCGTCGACGGATCACCTGAGCAAATTTACAAAGTTCTTTGATATTGTCGAATATGCCGAAACACAGCAAGGTGAAAAGTGTGGTGGGAAGGTATTCTAAGGCGCTGTTGGATTCAATGGATCGATCGGGAGCTTCTAGTGGCAATTCTGTAGATTGCAATACATTGGGAAGGAGGATCTCGTCATCTCGTCTCGACATTGTCGAACTGGATGGCCATATGGCAAGGACATCGCCAGTACCATCTACATCTCGCAGGAGGAGTCTATCACTGGAGGATATTGCGACGCTCCTTGACGAGAAATTGGCTACATCACAGGCACCTCTTTTGGCACGGCTACACGATTTGGAGTGTGTACAAGATGGCGGTGCTGGGTCTGTTATAGCTCCACCGCCGAACATGCCGGAAATGTACCCAGATGACGTCAGAGGAATGGATGTAGCATCCGTAGTCAACACGACGGTTGAATGTACACCGGTTCGCACGAGTGCTTCGTGTAATCCGAGGTCCAATCATCATACGACGAAAGGTAATGTGCATGTCGTTTCTAATAAAGTCGCCGTAAAAAGGCATGCTGATGATGAACAGTTTAATGATAGTGATCAGGGGAGTGATGACTCAATGATGAGTGAGTTGATTAGGCTTACCCGTAAGCGTGCCAGACACTCTAGAAAACTCAAGTTACTGCCCCATAAGTATGTGATCAGACATGAAAAAAAGGGGAAAGTCGGTCAGGGGGAATCCACGTGGTTCGAGTATTTAAGTGCCATGCGCCGTATGGTGAGGCGTGGAGATGTGCCCCTGGCTGGGACGTACATATCGATAATCACATCGAGTCAATTCTAGAGATGGCTCAGAATTACTCCTGGATAACCTGTCTCACATACAGCGAGAAAGTCTTTAACATGATCGCCGATAAACGGCTGCCAGCAGGCTGGGAGGATGAAGGCAAAATAGTGGAAATAAGGCGAGATGTGTGTGGACTAGGGAAACGTATTGAGGCTCATTCAGTTAAGCATGTAGGTGGTGGGTCTTCATTCTCGGAATTTAGAAAGGGTGTGGATGCACGACCGTGCGTCATTTGGAATAAAGGTGGATCATGTGGATTTGAAGAAGATCATGGGGAAGGTGCAAATCGTTTTGTCCACATTTGTGCTTATTGCGCATACAAACTTAGGCGCAAACACGCCCATAAAGAAACGGAATGCCGTTCCAAAATTTGTGCATCCGAGTTGCCTAGTGACGCAGTCGGTAACCGTGTGTCAAGTTTTTAAATTGCAGTGGGCTGGGCGCTGCGATTCCGTGTGAGAAAGTGCGTACACCGTCGGCAGGGATATGCAAGTACATCCACAGATCGTCAGATGGCGACACCTTCCATGATTCTTCACATTCTTCAAATCGCCCGGGTGGCCAGTGCATTAATCAGGTCGGTGCGGTTGGTTCGCCGGTGCCATGTCGGCCATCTGTGTTACTGTTGTCACCCCCCCACCCCCGTTCCAACGTTAGTTCTGAAGCAAAAGTGAAATTACGTTGTCAGACCCTGCCCGGTAAAAGTGATGACGCTGATTTGACAGCCCCTTTTGCCCCAATTTCCAGAAATAATAGTGTTGTTACGGTCCAATTTGATAAAAGACGACATATGCCATCTAGCGGTTTAAATAAGAAATGGGAGTTCCTTAATTCGTCAAGGAAGGGCGCCACGGGAATGATTATTAGTAGGTCAAAAATACCATATCGTGGATCTTACTCTGATCCATATCGTAGGTACGGTGGATCCCTTCACTGGTTTAATCATAAATACAAGTCCCTTAACGGTAATATTCAGGATGTCGGAACGAGTGGGGGGGCGGTGTGCGGTGCCATTTGGTACGGTGTCACAACGGACACCCACGGCACTGGATTTGCCTCTGCCCGGGATCGTACCACGTCATAGCCATGGCGACGCGGATGCTTTCCACTGGCCGTCTCGCCTACAACCGGCACCGCTGCATGTGTCTGATGCTCTGCATACTGGCTACGTGCCTGACTCTGACTGTGATGTAATTGCTGTGGTTGATCGAGCTGCCCCACGTGGAGCTAATCAACCCTTTTTTCTTAGTGACTCTGACACTGCTGTGTTGCCTAGTATCGGCCCCGCCGCTGATTTAATTAATATTTCCCCTGTCAAAACCCATCAGCTGTCGGTAAGCTCTCAGCCTTGCTCTGATGTTAATGTTAAAGCTGGGAGCTCTGTTTCTTCTGTTCGAGACTCTGATGGGAGGTGGCTTGCTATTAGTCCTTCGGATGAAACCAATCCGCTCTATAATAGACTGAATGATGACAATAGCTGTTCTGAGACTGCTAGGGGATCCATGATGGATCCCACTCCCTGTATAGTTACTAATAGGGAAAATGACACTGGTATAGTCTGCCCCGTTAAGTTGTTAATGTCACCTGTTAGTTTGGTTGCCCCAGTTGATGTTACCAGTGTTGTTAAGAATCCGTTGGAGTTGGAATGCCAGTTTGATTCAATTGATTGTGATGGTTCAGACATGGTTGATAACTTTAATATTACTGAATTTACAAGTACGGGTAATAAACCGTTCAGTGATCCTTCACCTCTCGAATACAAGTTACATGTTTTAAAATATTGACCTACTTTGTCACCAGCAATAGTTGTAAATGGGCTAGATGATCCCCCGCTTTTCAAAAGATATGCATTTATTTATAATCAGGTACGGACTTCCGGTCTACCGAATTATCTATCGGCCAGGCTACCGGTTCCTTCGGGGTTGATCATTAGGAACTGGAGACGCTTGTTAGCTGATTATAGGGATGCCAATCTAGTCAATTTTTTAGAGTTTGGCTGGCCAGCTAACTTTACTGGTAAGGGTATTCCGACTTCAACAAATGTTAACCATGCCCACTCAAAGGAAGACCTTTTTTGGATTGACAAGTACGTTGCAACTGAATTGACCCACGGCGCATTGCTGGGACCATTCGATCACCCCCCCTTTTGTCCATGGGCACAGGTTAGTCCAATTATGACCCGCCCCAAAAAAGGTACTGATGAGCGCAGAATTATAGTTGATCTTAGTTTTCCTAAGGTGTGTAGTGTTAACTCGGGTATCAATAAAGGGTTTTATCAGGGTGAACCGTACAAATATAATCTCCCGACTATTATGTCGCTGGCGAAACAGGTGACCAAATTAGGATCTGGCTGCTATATGTGGTCTATTGACCTGGCGAGGGCATACAGGCAATTAAGGACCTGCCCTTTATGTGTGCCTTTATTCGGTATTAAAGTAGATGGGAAATTGTACTTTGACATAGCTCCGCCCTTTGGCTGCAGAACTTCCAGCATGGCCTGCGCACGGACTTCGGCCGCCGTAGTGCATTTGATGACCAAGATGGGTTTCTTTGCGCTATGTTTTTTAGACGATTTTGTGGGAGTAGAAAATTCTTTCGACAAAGCACACCAGACGTATTCATATATTTTACGGTTGACTAAGGTTCTAGGCTTACAGCTTTCTATTAAAAAATGTGTTCCACCCACCCGTAAATTAATTTGGCTAGGTTATGAGATAGATTCCAAAACACTGGTGATCCGTATCCCAAATAAAAAATTATTGGACATTTTGTTAGAGTGCCATAAATGGGTTGTTGGCCGGTTAGTTACTAGGAAGAACGTTCAGCGACTGGTCGGACGACTGCAGTTCATTTCTAAATCTGTGACTCCGGCCCGTATTTTTATGAATAGAATTTTGGAATTCTTGAGGGGGACACCATTTATAGGTAAGGTGCTAGTCACACAAGGCCTGGTTAGAGATGTTGCTTGGTTCCTGCGGTTCGCAGAAGGTCATAATAGGCTTGTTTTGCTTCGCCATGCTCCTGTTCAAAAGTGGATGATCGAGTGTGATTCGTCATTGCTTGGCGGGGGTGCGTTCAGTTCAACTCATTATTATGCTAACAAATACGCACCCGACTTTCTTAAAAACGGATTTCATATTGCTCAATTAGAGGCAATTAATTTGGTTGTGGCACTCAAATACTTATCTCCTGTTAACCCCCATCTATATCAGATTATCATTAATACCGATAATTCTGCTTCCCAACAGGTACTGTCCTCTGGCGCCGGTAAGGACCCGGTCTTGTGCGCCTGTGCCCGGGAAATATGGAGGTTCGCCGCCGCATTCACCTGCACGGTACAGGTGATACACAAGTCGGGTAAGGACCTGGTACTAGCGGATGCCCTTAGTAGGTTGTATTCTGATGTTAAATGTAAACGTGTGGCCGACGAGTTATGCCGAAAAAATTTGTTGACCGAGATCAATGTCTCCCATGATGGCCATGTTTTAGACTTATCTTTGTGATCTCTCTGCCAGTTGATAATTTAAGTTTTGTTTGCGTTTATCAACTTGCAGGAGATAAGCGTGCGCTTGTGGATCGGCTAAGTGTCTACTTTTCGGCGGGATTATCGACTGGGACCTGGCATAATAAAAGGGTGCAGTTCGGGGAGTATCTTGGGTTTTGCAAAAAGGTTGGAGATAACCCCAAACGCCCCAAAATAAAGACGGTAATGTCATATACCTTACACCTAAATGATAAATTAAACACAGAAGGCGCAGTAAGAAACTACATGAGTGGGGCATGGACATGGGTAAGGCTATTTAATGGTAACACGGAAGCATTCGACTGCTATGCACTATCACTGATTAAAGCTGGAATATATAAGTTGAAAGAAAATACTGTAAAGAGGGCGTTTCCCTTGAAAATTAAACATATTAAAATGATGATTTTAAAATTCAGAAAGATTGGAGATGATGGACTGGTGTTAATTGCTGCCTTACTAATAGGTTACTTGTGTTTGCTAAGACAGTCTAATTTGTTCTATTCCGAGGTAACGGGAGGTGACGGTCACATGCTGCTCGTTAGGGACATCGAGGCACATAACACACACCTGACGATCAAAGTCAGGTCCACCAAAACTACGCACAAGCCTGAGGACGTCTACAGCATCGATATACCGGCCGGGTCGAACCACACCTTCTGCCCAGTGTACGCATGGTCCAAGTACACCGACCTGAAGGAAACACATGAGGGCGCCCCAGCTTTCATGCTTCGCGACGGGCATCCCCTGACGGCGTCAATCTTCAGCAAGTGCATGCAATCGGCGCTGAAAGCGTGTCGACTCCCTTGGTGGCCGCTAGTGACTTGCCACAGTCTTCGGCGCGGGGGAGCTCAGGCATATGCAAGTGTGGGCATGCCCCTTGAGTCCATAAAAACTGTCGGTAGATGGAAGTCTAACAGCGTGTTCAACTACGTGAATAAAAATGTTGTGTAGGGAGGAACCATTATCTCTCGTGTTCCAATTTGGCTGAGAGATTATGGCTCCTATCTCCTTGTTATAAAAGTGCTGAATGAAATGAGTGGCGAATGTGTGTGTGTGTGCCAGATGTGAGCTGAACGTGTGACCGTGACCTGCCCGAGCTGCTGCCTCATGTCTTCTGTCAAGTTGCCTCAAGTGAAATCACAGAGTATCTGATAATCTGTAGCATAATGCATCATATGTCATATGATAGTACAGTCATAGGCGCGACCTGCATTTAATCACTGAAATAATGAATGATTAATTGCTATCTAATAGATGATCTGCATATAAGTAATGACCCGATTAATTTCTATCTAATAGATGACCTGCATATAAGTAAAGACATAAAAGAAGTGATAAAGACACAGGTTGTACTACCTGATGATGATAGAATAATTGTAGCTAAATAGTCCAATTGTATTATTGGAAATAGCTAACATAACATGTTCCCAAAGGCGTAGGCAACAAGGCTGTTGTAAAATTTATTATGCCTGAGTAATAAATTTATTAGCCCATAAAATGAATTATCTGTGTCTGGTTTTGAATTATATATATATATACATATATATATATATATATATAGTTGCGTATGTGCATTGTGTAACCTCTTATCTGATTATACAAGTACAATTATCCAGAAGCTCTATTAACTCTGAGCAATCATCTACTGTTCATCCCTAACTGACACTCCACTGATTTTGTTTGTTTGGGGGGTAAAGTATTTATTCATAAAAATATGACATTTGTCAGCGCCAGAGCACTGGTCTTCCGGCCATCTTACTATTGGAATTGACATTCTAAATAATCTAAGTTTGGTCAGTGCTGTATTAGTCACAGCACCGATCCTGTAGAATTAAGGGAATGGCTCCTGCTGTATAATGTACAGCACCAGTCACTGCGATTCATGCAAAAATGGGGAGCAGAACCGAGTAGAATATGTATACTCGGGCAACTCAAACAATTGTTGTGGGTTACATTTTTCTCTTATAAAACAAGCTAGGTTTATAGTTGACAAGACATTTTGTCTGTCTTATGTAATGTTCAATGTGTTTAAACAGTTTGATAGTTGTGTAGGATGTTCGGTGTGTTGATGGTTTGTTCATGATGGTTAAGGGAGGTGGCACGGGAGGGGGGCCCATTGGGGTGGGTGGTAGGAGGGAAAAACCCACAGGAGAGCAAGCGAGGTTGTGGGGGGGGGGGGGCAGGAGCTCAGGGTTTTGCTAGTAATTACTGCAGTAGTCGTTCAAGGGCCTGAATAAACAGGTGGGCTCTATATGCATTTTTGAAGGCAAGTATTGTTTCTGTTTCTCTGACTCTGATAGGGAGGTCATTCCACATGACACTACCTTTGTAGATTGGTGCTCCGATATATTTATTTGTTGAAGGGTGTGGTACATTGAGCAGAGTGGAGGCTCCTCTTCTTGTTATTCTATTTGTGCGGTCAATGAATTTTTCATCTTTTGCGCATTTGTGCATTAGTGCCATCAGGTGTATGTCCCTTCGCTCTGAGAGAGTATCCAATTTTGCTTTCTTATGCACTTCAGCCACACTGAGTATCTTGCCTTGGTAAACTGTTCTCAGTGCTCGGTTCTGAATTCTTTGCAGTTTGATCTTTTGTTGTTTTGTTAAGAGTTCATATATGATGTCATTGTAATCTATAACAGGCAATATTGTAGTCTTGTACAGGAGCAGTGCAGTGTTTTCACTTATGAACTTCCTTAATTTCCTAAAAGTTGTCAGTTTTAGTGCCAGTGTTTGATTCAGTCTTGCCAATTGTCGGTTCCCATTTAGTGTGGAGTCAAGAGTTGTGCCCAGGTATTTGTAGGAGTCCACTTCACGGAGTAAGGTTCCACCTATTTGTAGTTGGATTTGAGGGGCTCTTGTTTTTCTCATTTTCGTCCCATAGATCACATACTCTGTCTTGGCACTATTTACTGTTAGTTTATTTTCATAGCATCATTCACCTTATCTAGCACCATGTCTGTCTGGGCTGCAGCTGCCACAATATCTCTATTGTGTACTGTGAGTGCTGCATCATCAGCAAATAATGTAAATGTTGCTCTTTCAGATACTAGTGGTAGGTCATTAATAAAGATTAGGAATAGCAGGGTTCCTAGGATGGAGCCCTGTGGCACCCTGGTCTTGACTATACGGGTGGTGGACTCATTGTTGTTTAGTTTTGTGCACTGCATCCTGTCCTTGAGATAATTTGTGAAGAAATTATATGCTTTGTTGCCTAATCCAGCTCTTGCTACTTTCTGCATCAGGATCTTGTGGTCAATTGTATCAAATGCCTTCTTGAAATCAAGGAAGACATTGATTGTTAGTTCACTTTTATCCATGTTGCCCAAAAGTTCATCCAGTAGAGATGCCAGAGCCCCTGTTGTGGATTTGTTTTTCCTAAATCCATTTTGCTGGTAGGTCAGGTAGCTGGATGATTCAAGGGATGCTTTAACTTGGTCATGTACAATCTGTTCAATAATCTTTCCTGGAAGTGGCAGGATTGAAATTGGTCGCAGTTCACTGCAGTATCTTGGGTTATTGGTCTTGGGGATTGGGGTGACTGTAGCTACCTTCCATGCATCAGGGAAGATGCCTGTTTTAATTATTAAGTTGTACATATGTGTGAATTCCCTAATTAATGTTATCACCATCTTTATCAGGGCAGTACTGATGTATTTTATACCAGACGATTTATGGGATGATATTTGATTTGTTCTGTCTAGGATTTCATCACAAGATGTTATTTGGAGATCCTCAATCAATCAATAGTTCCATCCTCTAGTCGAGGGTTGGATGCAATGGTTCTCCACTTGTCCCGATGTTGTGCTGTTCTGATAGACTGTGAATAATTCAAGCCTGTCCACTGTGAAATATTTGTAAACCATGATGTTCTTGGTCTCCCTCTCCCTCTGCTGCCATTCACCTTCCCTTCCAACAATGTACGGTATATTGAACTCTGACGAATGATGTGGCCAAAATAAATAAGTTTCTTTGTCTGTATAGTGGCAAACAAGCTTTTCTTATTTTTAATTTTTCTGAGAACTTCTTTGTTGGTGATCTTCTTTGTCCATGATATTTTCATCATCCTTCGATAAGTCCACATCTCAAATGCTGCTAAACGTTTGTACATTTTCTTAGAGATTGTCCATGTCTCTGCCCCATACATTAGAGTAGACCACACATAACACTGAAGAATACGCTTCCTTGTTTGCATTAATATCTTACTTGATGTTAACACTCTATTCATTTTGGAGAATGTTGTTCGGGCTATTGTTATCCTTCTTTTAATTTCTTCCTCACATCTCCCATCATTTGTAATCTTTTGTCCGAGATATATGAATTCGGATACTTGTTCTATGTTTGTGCCATCTATGGTTATATTGACATTTGGTTTATCTGTCTTTTTACTTATAACCATTGTTTTGGTCTTCCTGGCATTCATCTTCATGTTGAATAGTATTCCAGCTTTATTGATTCTATTCACTATATCTTGTAGGTTTTTCTCACTGTCTGCTAGTATTACACTGTCATCGGCATATCTAAGATTGTTGATGTTCATGCCACCTATTGTCACTCCCTTGCAATCTTCAATGTGTCTGAAAATCATCTCTGTGTACAGGTTAAATAGACATGGTGACAATACACACCCCTGTCGAACTCCTCGTTTAATCATAACTTCATCCGATAGGCCCTGCTCCATTTTTATAAATGCACGTTGTGTCCAGTATAAGTTCACAATTAGTTTAATGTCTTTGCCATTGACACCAATATCTTGTAAACATTTGATTAACAGTTCATGATTGACTCGGTCGAAGGCCTTCTCATAGTCAATAAAGCAGGCATAAACATCCTGGTTCACTTCACAATAACGTTCACAAATCATTCTCATATTGAAAATCCCTTCACGTGTACCTCTTCCAGATATAAACCCACTTTGTACGTTACTGATTTGTTCTTCAATTTTCTGTCTGTTTCTCAGTAAAATTATCTTCAGGATCATCTTCAACATATGACTCATCAGGCTTAATGTTCTGTACTCAGTACACAATGTTGGTTTTAGCTTCTTTGGGAGTCGTACAAATATGGATTCATTCATATTCAATGGTATAAATCCAGTCTCATAGATGTCAGTTACTAGCTTATGAATGATTTCAATCCCCACTTCATCTAGTCCTTTTATCATTTCTGATGTTATCTGGTCACTTCCAGGAGCCTTACCTGCCTTTAGATCATTGATAGCCTTCTCAACCTCTGATACTAATATAATATTCCCATCTTCTTTCTCGATTGTGGGTGGGTTCCCTCTGTCATCATTGTATAGTTTGTTTACATATTCTTCCCATCTGGACTTTATATCATCTTCTTCAAAGAGCATTTTGCCGTCTTTGTTCTTGATACATTTACTGCTTCTCTGTCTGTATCCTTGACCTGTTATCTCTTTCACTTTCTTGTGCATCTCTCTTGAACGATGTTGAGACTCAAGTTGTTCCACTACTTCACACTTCTTATTCCACCATTCATCTTTAGCTTTTTTGCATTCATCTTCTATTTCATTCTTCAGGTGTTTGTATTTAGGTGGATCAGTGGTTTTCACTTTCTTCCTTTCTGCCATCTTTTCTAGTATGGTTTGCGTCATCCATGATTGCTTTGTCTCTCGTTTTTTATTTGGTAACACCTCCTCTGCTGACTTGACCATGCTTTCTCTGAGAGCTTCCCATTCCATTTCAATGTTGTTATACTCTCTCTGAGGAGTTTCTTCATTCATCAGTACACTGAATTTGTTATGAACAGAGACATTATACTTAGTTCTGTATTTTGCATCTTTTAACATGTTCATATCCATTTGAATGTTGTTTTTAATTTTGTTCTGCTGTTTCAATTTCACTACCATACTGATTACTACTGGATTATGATCCGAACATATGTCAGCACCTGGATATGTCCTTGCCTGTTTGATACAATTTCGATATCGTTGGTTGACAAGAATGTAATCGATCTGGTTCCGATATACATCACCAGGGCTCTTCCATGTATATAGTCTTCTCTTTGGATGTTCAAATAAGGTGTTAGCAATTACTAGTTTTGATGTCAAACAGAAATTTATCAAGTATTCACCACGATCATTTCTCTCACCTAAGCCAAATCTTCCTGTTACTGGATATTCATGTTGTTCTCCAACTTTCGCATTCCAATCGCCCATAACAATTGTTATTTCTCCAGACTTGGTGTATTCCATTACCTTTTTGATGCTGTCATAGAACTCGTTGACTTCTTCATCATCGTGATCTGAGGTTGGTGCATAAACTTGCAGAATGTTTATATTGAACGGTTTTCCCCTCAGCTTCATCATAATAATTCTGTCAGATACTGGCCAGAATCCAATCATTGTGGCGGCAATGGACTTCTTCATCATAATTCCAACGCCATACTGATGTTTTTCATCTCCAGAATATATCATATCTACCTCACTATCACCTATCCTCCGTCACCTGTCCATCTCGTCTCAGCTATACCTAGGATGTCAAGGTTTAGCGCTGTCATTTCCACTTTCAGGTTGTCATATCGGCCTGGTTTGTACAATGTTCGTACATTCCATGTACCAATCTTTAGCACCTTTCCTCCAGTTTTCAGTTGCCTGACATCAGATGCATACCTTCCTATTTTAGGCTTTGAGTTTACATTGTCATTACGAGGTTTCTTAATAGTTGAAGGAAAGGTGCCTCCACTGTAGCTATTAGAAGGCTTCCCCGCAGAGGGACCAGAGTTGTCTCCATCTCTAAATTTGTTTCCATTAATTACCATTGCTTACTATGGGTAAATACTTGGTAGGTTCCCCTTCCTTTCCAAGGTGACTGGCCACTTACTCATCTTTGTCAGAGTGTGCCCTGATGAGCCACATCATCTTGCTGTTACACCTTCAAAGCTATTGATCTTCTAACTCATCTGCTGCTCCAGTCTTCATGCACTTGAAGGGGTGACATCCCCTGACCACACCAACAAAGTTGATGTGCACCGCACTTAGTTTAGGCCGACAATTGAGTCGGTATGGCCGCTGGTGTGCACTACCAACTTCTGGTCTTCCCATAAATGGGACTAGCCGCACGGCAGCGGGGGTTTTAAATCAGAGTTTACCTTCTCCTAGATGAGCAGTCAGCCAAGATTGACGAGCCCCACCTGCCCGAAGCATCTGGTTTTGAGGCGCCAGAGATCCGCCTTTGCCCCTTCTCCCGTCAGTAGAAACAGTTTCGCCTCGTGAAGGCCGGGAGTTGGACTTGGTTATCAGAGGCTGTTTGATACGCATGCCATGAGAAAGTACTTTATAGGTAGTGAGAGCTTATCCTCACTGGAGATCCTAGTTGTGGTTAATTAGTTTGGCTTGGTAACATTTTTGTTGGGCTGTTCCTCGGTTAAATTTACAAGCTAACCTTTCTCCTATCTCGATGAAATAGTTATTGATTTCTTCTGTAAGTAGGTTATCAGGTATCACATTGCCAGAAAGGCTACTAATTTTGGTCTGGTTTTCTGGTTCAATCTGTTTGAGTACATGCCAGCATTTGTTGGCATTGTTTCGATGTTTGTATAGTTGGTCTTGGAGGAATCTTGCTTTGGCTTTTCTGACTTCATTTCTTGTTTTCCTGGTCATACATTTGGCTATGAACTCATCACCAGGGTCCTTTGATATTTCAAATGTGTGTCTGAAGTAGTCTCTGTCTTGTTGTAGTTCTGTTAGTTCATCATTAAGGTACCCAGCTATGTTAGTTCTAATAGTGAGCTCTACTAGGGGACAATGCATGTCAGCTGCTTTTGTTATTGTTGTGTTAAGCATTTCCTAGCATTTGTTTGGGTCTTGTTCCACTAGGAGCTCTCTTTGGTTGAATTCCTGCAGTGAGTTTTCCAATTCTCTCTGATCACAGTTTTGGTATGGGCGTCCCCAGTAGGTGGCAGATCTCTTGTCATTCTTATTTTCTTTTTTAGTATGTATATTGGTTTGTGGTCACTTATATTATAGTTGATAACTCCTGCATTGGTGCAGTGCTTAATATTGGTGAATCCTAGGTCTATTGTTTTGTCAGAGGTTCTGGTTATCCTGGTTGGTTTGTGTATCATTTGCTGGAGCTCATGATCTGCAGTAAATTGTTTCATTGTTCCCCACAGAGTCTGTTTCTTTTCATTGTAATCCACATTAAAGTCTCCTAGTATGAGTATCTCATATTTGTCCATGTCGGTTATTTGTCTCATGGATTCATTTAGAAGGTCAATTCCTTCATTTAGATTGCCATCGAGAGGCCTATATATGTTGCCGATGAGTATACTCTTGGTGTGAGGTCTGATTACAATTGCCCATTGTAGTTCGATGTTGCAGTTGGAGAGGTTAAGGTCCTCATATTTCGATGTATCAGTATACAGCTAATTTTTTTAATAAATTCCCAGTCCACCTCCTTGTTTGGTTTGACCATCTGGCCGCTTTGTTTTTCTGTCAGCTCTGTGTGTGTGAATTGGGTGTATGAAGTGATGTGCAGTGCATTAATTATTTCCCAAAGAACGTTTGTGTAGCCTGTCGCTCTCATTTCAGCCATATTTGCCACGCTGCTGATGGTGTGTGGAATGATGGGGTGCACAACTGCCTCACGTGAGATGCACAAGCTCCTCCTCTTTAAGATTGTCCATGCACCAATGTCCTTCTTCGACACGACACCTCTTGGGAGGATCATGAACAGGTAGCTTCTCAGTGTACTGCAGGCGCGTGGCAACCAGCTTAGAAAGGGGCGTGGCACTCTGCGAAGAAGGGGGCGTGGCACTGTTTTATAAAGGGGGCGTGGCACTGTGTTAGGAAGGGGGCATGACACTATGTTAGAAAGGGGGCATGGCACTGTGTTAGGAAGGGGTGTAGCACTGTGCTAGAAAGGGGGTGTGACACAATGTTAGAAAGGAGGCATTGCACTGTGTAGAGAAGGGGGTGTGGCACTGTGGTAGAAAGGGAATGTGGCTCTGTGTTAGCAAGGGGGCATGGCACTATGTTAGAAGGGGCGTGGCTCCATTTAGAAACGGGGCGTGGAACTGTGTTAGGAGGGGGGCGTGGAACTGTGTTAGGAAGGGGGCGTGGCACTGTGTTAGAAAGGGGGCGTGGCACTGGGTTAGCAAGGGGGTGTGGCACTGTGTTAGAAAGGGGGCGTGACACTGTGTTATAAAGGGGGCGTGGGACTGTGTTATAAAGGGGGTGTGGCACTGTGTTAGCAAGGGGGTGTGGCCCTGTGTTATAATGGGGAGGTGGCACTGTGTTAGCAGGGGGACATGGCACTATTTTGAAAGGGAGGGTGGCACTATGTTAGAAATGGGGTGTGGCACTGTGTTAGGAAGGGGATATGGCACTGTGGTAGGAAGGGGTTGTGGAACTGTCTTAGGAAGGGGGCGTGGCATTGTGCTAGGAAGGGGGTGTGACACTGTGCTAGGAAGGGGGCATGGCACTGTGCTAGGAAGGGGTGTGGCACTGTGTTAGAAAGGTGGTGTGGCACTGTGTTAGAAAGGGGCATGGTACTGTGTTAGGAAGGGGGCGTGGAACTGTGTTAGGAGGGGGGGGGGGGTGGAACTGTGTTAGGAAGGGGGCATGATACTGTGTTAGAGGAACATGGCATTGTGTTAGGAAGGGGGCGTGGCACTGTGTTAAAGGTGGGTGGTAAGAGTGTTAAATGTGGGATGATCACAGGGTTGAAAGTGTGGAAGTCACAGGGTTTATGGTGTTTTAACCACTGTGTTAAGCATGGTGTACCACTCTGTGTTACGAATGTGGTGGCAATATGATTAAGCGTGGAGGTGTCACTTAATTAAATATTTTGTGGTCGCAGAATTCAAAATTGGGTGTTCACATTCTTAAACCAATGGTGGCAGCATGAAACAAGGGCTAACCATTGTGGTAAAGGCGAGAGGACAAAGGTGGGTCGTAACAGTGTTAAGGTAGAGGTGGTGATAGCATTAAAGGTGGGGGTGGCCACTGGCTAAAATGGTGACAGTCACTGTCTTCATAATGGGGATGTCCCAAAATGATGTGTCCCAAAATTATTTGTCTCATATTTTCACTCCAATATAATATAAAAGTAACTTCACCGTAAATCAAAGTAGATTATCATTAGTCGCCTAATAGATCTACCTAAAAAGAATTAAATGGCAGAAACTCAAGCCAACGGGTTACCTTAAGCTGTGTTTACACGGGGAATTGTGAAACGTTCTAGACAAGGCGATTTATATGAAGCGTTTTAGAGACCCGTTTACACGGACAGAGTTTTGAAAGTGTTTTGTCGCCGGGAACAAGCAGCCTTAGTTCTGCCTGTAGCCGGCGAGCACTGCTATTTGTTTACTTTACCCTCGTCGATTCGACGCCGATGTAGCTGCTACGTTAATATCGCTTGGAATTTAAGGTTAATTTAATTAAATTTAATTATTTGAGGATGTAATTCTGTTAAATATGATCGCATTCACTAGATTTTGGCGTAATCGGGCCCTAACACTGCCGGGCACCAGCGATTAGTTACTGCTCCCCCTGTTCCCGGCACGCACTACTATTTTATACTATCGCCGCCCGGGAACAAGCTGAATTGCTCCATCCAGACCACCTCCTGAGGTGGTATAGATGAAGCGTTTCATATGAAGCGATTCAGCCCTAAAACGCCACAGCGTCGCGTTTACACGGGAAATGTGAGTCGATCTAGGCAAGTCGTTTCATATGAAACGTTTTAAATCACCCGTGTAAACACGGCTTTACTGTAACGCCATGGTCTGGTTGGCAGTGGAGGGGTCGCATGGTTAAAGACCTATCAGTGAGATGGGCGCATGAACTCTTCATTTTAGGTTCTCAAAGGACATGAACATGCTGGACTCGAACCTGCCGATCTATCTGAGGATGTGGCTGTTTGCCATTGGCCCTCTCCTCTCCATCATCATACTCATCTCCTACACAACACCCTCCTTCCTCATCCTGCTGGGCGTTCTCTTCTTCCCGTACGCCTTCCTGCAGGTACGTGGGTGGGACACAGTAAGGCGCCGCACAAGGAAGACAGTAATTAAACAAAAACATTCAATCCGTAGCCTTAGACCATAATTAGTTTCATTCAGACAAGCAAGGGAGACGGAAATGGGGTTAATAGTTTTAACAAAAACGAAATCAATAACAGTAATCAGGTGAGGCTTTGAAGTTGGCAGGGACCCTAGTTACTCCCGCAGCCCTAGTTACTCCCGCAGCCCTAGTTACTCCCGCAGCCCTAGTTACTCCCACAGCCCTAATTACTCCCACAGCCCTAGTTACTCCTGCAGCCCTAGTTACTCCCACAGCCCGAGTTACTCCCGCAGCCCTAGTTACTCCTGCAGCCCTAGTTACTCCCGCAGCCTTAGTTACTCCTGCAGCCCTAGTTACTCCCGCAGCCCTAGTTACTCCAGCAGCCCTAGTTACTCCCGCAGCCCTAGTTACTCCCACAGCCCTAATTACTCCCACAGCCCTAGTTACTCCCACAGCCCTAGTTACTCCCACAGCCCTAGTTACTCCCGCAGCCCTAGTTACTCCCACAGCCCTAGTTACTCCCGCAGCCCTAGTTACTCCCGCAGCCCTAGTTACTCCCACAGCCCTAGTTACTCCCACAGCCCTAGTTACTCCCACAGCCCTAGTTACTCCCACAGCCCTAGTTACTCCCGCAGCCCTAGTTACTCCCACAGCCCTAGTTACTCCCACAGCCCTAGTTACTCCCACCACCCTAGTTACTCCCACAGCCCTAGTAACTCCCGCATCACTAGTTACTCCCGCAGCCTTAGTTACTCCTGCAGCCCTAGTTACTCCCACAGCCCTAGTTACTCCTGCATCCCTAGTTACTCCCACAGCCCTAGTTACTCGTATAATGATCTGATGAATACAACTAACACAAAACTAGCCATAGTTAAACATTTTGAGCTAATGGGGCTGTCACACTACGACATTTCTCCCGGCGACCTGTCAGCGTTGAAAATACAATTTTAAGCGTCAAGAAACGTTAAAGATTTAGTGGAAATATGGGGAAATTGGACGTTGTCGCAGCGTGTTAGTAGCGCGCCGCCAACGTGTGTCGACGTGTTGGGGGGGGGGGGGGGGGAAAAAAAAAAAGTTTGGCGCGACGTCTTCATATAACCTTAAATGTTGCTAGGGCGTAAAACAAAAACGGCCCAGTTTGCCGCAACGTGTGAGCAACGACCCTCCCGCACGCGTGCCGTCTTCCTAGCGTTCCCATAACGTTATTCCGGCGCGTCCAACGCATTGCGACGTGCGCCTAACGTCCTTACCCATATATTTGCGCGCGCTGCCGGTCGTTGGTTTTTTTTTTACATGCTTCAAACCTTGGGCGACTACTAGCGCGCGTCGGTTTGCGCCGACCATCAGCGTCAAGGATAGTGTACCGACGTGTAGCGAAATGTACCGACGCGCGCATAACGCGCCCCCAGCGTTTCTCGATATTTCACCCATTTTCGCCCAAAAACACCACACGTCGCCTGGTCGCCGGCGGGAAGCGTCGTAGTGTGACAGCCCCATGATCAGCAACATACAATTCCACACAAAACAATCAGTTGATATCCACATCACTATTATTAATTCTTGTTCTAAATATTAAAATGCTAAATGTGTCAATAGACACTTGGTTCAGAGAAATATATAACCAATATCTGATTAACCCTATTCATTTTCTAGTTCTACATGTGTCATTAACCATAGGATATAATATAAACATGAATAAAATAAGTAAAACTGACTCTGGCTATGGCTCTAACACTAGTCTGAGTGCCCAGATTTGTCTAAATCTAAATGCACATGGCATAAGATGTGCTGATTATGTTGATGTAAATGCAATGCCCCATAAAAGATTAATATCTTAATTTATTATAGGGGCCTATATATTTTTTTAGTTTGTATTCTATGTTTCAAACAAGAGCTGAGATGAGCTGAAACCAACACATTTCCTAACTGCACCCAGTGTATTGGCATGTGCCATGTGCTTCTCCGGGGTTTGTTTTTCTTCCACGCATCCCACAATGCACAGCACGGCTGGAATGGTGATGTAGTCTATTATCATCAATCATCAGAATCATGTTTTCCCCTTTCTGTCATGCTGTCCCCCTCTAACGGAATATCCTGGTACTAAGATAGCCTGTGTGGTCCTGATGTGACAGCGGGTCTACATTACCTACGGAGCCCATCTGAAGCGCATCGACTCAGTGCGTAGGTCACCGATCTATATAGCCGTGTTTACACGGGTGATTTAAAACGCCACATATAAAACGCCTTGCCTAGATCGACACACATTTGCCATGTAAACGCGACTCTGAGGCGTTTTAGGGCTGAATCGCTTCATATGAAACGCCTCATCTATACCACCTCGCGAGGTAGTATAGATGAAACGATTCAGCTGGTTCCCGGCAGTGTTAGGGCCCGATTAGGACGAAACCTAGTGAATGCAATCATATTTAACAGAATTTCCTACTCAAATAATGAAATTTAATTAAATTAACCTTAAATTCCAAGCGCTATTAACGTAGCAGCTTCATCTGAGTCGAATTGACGAGTGTAAACTATACACCTAGCAGTGCTTGCCGGCTACAGGCGCACCACAGGCTGCTGGTTCCCGGTGCCAAAACACTTTTAAAACTCTGCCCGTGTAGACGCACCTCAAAAACGCTTCATATGAATCGCCTTGTCTAGAACGTTTCACAATTCCCCGTGTAAACACGGCTTATGCGCACTTTGACGAGATGGTGGGCGGGGCGACCTCGATCCGGGCCTACCGGCGCCAGGACGACTTCATAGCGAGGGCGAAGCAGCTCATTGACAACAGCCAGAAACCCTTCTTTATGCTCTCCGCCGCCCAAAGGTGGGCGCCCCAGCCGTGACGTCACAGAGGGGATAGTTGGATCAGGTTGTTAAAGTTGCATGGTCCGATGGCTTTTGAATTTTTGTCTTATGTTTTAGATAAATATATCAAAGTGATCATTATGAGCTACTAATCATTAGTCTGGAGTCATTTTGATGAAAAATTACTAGTTTTGAAGCAATTTGAACTGAAAGAACCCAAAATAATTTCAACAAGCTTGCCAAAACTCCAGTGGCTATGACCTAGATGGTCATATCGCGGTCACCATGTGATGTGAGATGACCTACTAATCCTGGAACCTGACAGGGCTGTAGGTAGGTATTTCTGTTTGGGTTCTGAACATTCTGGGAACGGATTGGTGCCATAGGCTCTTGGCACTAGTGTTTAAAAGAAATTTGTAGAAAGGT
This sequence comes from Branchipolynoe longqiensis, assembly GCA_030323885.1. Lineage (NCBI taxonomy): Eukaryota > Metazoa > Annelida > Polychaeta > Phyllodocida > Polynoidae > Branchipolynoe > Branchipolynoe longqiensis. Next base: position 12,143,990 of record CM059198.1, on the reverse strand, counting down.
TAATTTGATTTATACCTATCGAATTGACCAAGTAGCATATAATATCCAACATCACATATACATCAGTAAATGACTGACATCGTCCCAATGGCAGAAATGTCAAAACATCAAACTATGCAATTTTAATCAACGAATGTTAAAAAAATTATTTGAAATTACACAATTTGATTAATTATATCTATAGAATTGACCAAAGCAGCATTGGATATCAAATATCAGATATACATTTGTATATGACATCATCCCGATGGCAAAAGGTCAACACCATCAGCCTGTGCAATTGTAATCAAAGAATGTAAAAAAACTAATTATTTTAAAGTGGGGAATGATCAGGGATGCTCATTTGGGTTCATTGTTGGACGTGGCGGGCTACGAGGCTGACCTCCCCCCCTTCCGCTGGGGGGTTGGGGTGGGGGGGTGACACACAAACATGTGTATATCATATTTTTTTTTTTTTTTTAATTGTTATTGAGCCTGTATTTATACTGTCCATAGCATATAAGATCGAGTACTCGGGCTTGTTTTCAATGCTGACCAGCTGTAGTGGTGGAGTTATCTTATCACACAGTATAGTAGCTGATAAGGTGTTTGATTGCCTGTATTACAGTGGCAGGTAAGGAATTGTTTAGTATGGTTAGTAGTCTATGTTAATTTTTATGGATTTTCTTGGTATATATATAAATAATTTTTTCTACTCTTATTACTAGACTAGCCTACTCATATTTACATATCATAGGCTTGCACCTGGTTGTTAGGTGTATTATCTGGTTAATTTTGGCATGGTTACCTCCCATTGGCTGTCCCGCTGGTGGGCCGTGACATATCACATGCCCCCTTGCAGTGCGGCTTAATGTGGGTTTCCTAGCCTTATTTTGCACAGATATTTTTTGTATGTTTTTAGGTCAGGAATTTGTCGTTCCTTTACCGTTTGGGCATTCCATGCCTTGGCAGCCATTTCCAGTGTGCTCCTTTCGTAAGCTTTGATTTGGTTTCTGGACTGCCTTAGTAGTGGCGTGTTATTTGCTCTTGTGTTCCTGTGTGGTTTCGTTAGGAGTTTAACGTCTTGACTGTAGTCATATGCTAATGTTTTGAGGTGAATTATTCTCCTATTTTCTAGTAATTTTACTTTTGTGTATGTCATAGGTGGGGTGCAGTTTGTCTACTCTTAGGCAGATTTTTAGGGCTCTGTTTTGCAGTATTTTCAGTTTGTCTAGTAGTTCTTTTTTCGCGCCCATGTAGATTACATCCCCATAGTCAAAATAGGGGAGCACCATGCCTTTGAAGATTTTTATTGACATTTCTTGTGTCATGTAGTCTCTTAACTTTGCAAATAGCCATAGTTTGTGGTTTATGTTTTGGATGATTTTTTTAATACATAGGTTGTAGTTTAGTTGGCTGTCCAATTCAAGGCCGAGGTATTTATAGTGGTCTACATTTTCTAATATTTGGTTTCCTAGCTTACAGTGTAGGTTTCCTTCTGGCGTTTGTTTATGCGAGAAGAGTACTGTTTTTGATTTGCTTGCATTGATGGTTATTTTATTGGACTCACACCATTCATCCAGTTTTAGTTGGAGTTTATTTAGCTTAGTTATTACCTCCGCTTCTGTGGTGCCCTTTGCATATATGACTGTGTCATCCGCATATAGTTGGAGGCATTCAGTTTGCAGCCATATATGATGTATATACTAGTCTTATACGATGCACATGCAGTAAATACATTTTATATATGCACTAGTATATATGTCATATATATACAACGTATATACAAGGTATGTATATATTTTGGGGGGTCCATATATATATATATATATATATATATATATATATATATATATATATAACAAATGCAAATTCCTTAGATAGCAATGCAGATTTCCAGGTTTAATGATGGCAGCAACTGTTCTGGTCATGCATTATCGTTTGGACGGGATCCATCGCAAATGCGCCGTGTTCTGGGCTTAACTCTATGATGGCTGCCCCGGAGAAAATCGTATATCAAGGGAGCGAATAAATAAATAATAATTAAATAATAATAGGCAGCACCACAAATTGATATGCACATAATGCTTATATTCCACACATATCGTTATTCTTGGTCCATATATATATGGATATATATATATATATATATATATATATGGACCAAAAAAAAAAATATATATATATATATATTGATTGGCGAATAGTAATATATATATATATAAATTTCAAAATTTAAATGACCCATTGAATATCCAACATGGAGAGGAGGGGCAACACCCACCTCATTTCCCCTTCCCCTCTATGACCCTGCACAGTAGGCCTACTTGGTTGGGGGTGGCTAATGAGGTCATGAGATTGGCCTAATTGGTTAATGGCCTTCCTGCATAATGGCTGTTTCAAACTGAGTGTTCAAAGGGGTGAGGTTATAAATTGACTGGTTATTCTGTATATGCTGTCCCAAATCATTAGCTAATACACTAGTATCTAAGTTTTTTTATATATTTTTTTTATTGAGGCTGTATTTATACTGTCCATAGCATATAAGCCCGGGTACCCAGGCTTGTTTTCAATGCTGGCCAGTTGTAGTGTTGGTGTTATCTTACCATACAGTGGCTGCTGATAAAGTATTTGATTGCCTGCATTTCAGTAGCAGCTGGATACTTGGTTGGTATGGTTAATAGCCTATGTTAGTTTTTGGGGGATTTTCTTGGCATATATGTATTTATTTTTTCTACTCTTATTACTAGACTAGCCTACTCCTATTTACATATCATAGGCTTGTACGTAGCTGTGTGGTGTGTTATCTGGCTACTTTTGGCATGGTTACCTTCCATTGGGCATCCTGCTGGTGGGCCGTGACATATCACATCCCCCCTTGCAGTGCAGCTTAGAGGGGGTTTCCTAGCCTTATTTTGCACAGATATTTTTGTAAGTTTTTAGGTCAGGAATTTGTCGTTCCTTTACCGTTTGGGCATTCCACACCTTGGCAGCCATTTCCAGCATGCTCCTCTCATGAGCTTTTATTTGGCTTCTGGTCTGCTTTAGTAGTGGCGCATTATTTGCTCTAGTAGCCCTTTGTGGTTTTGTTAGAAGTTTAATGTTTTGGCTATAGCTATATGCTAATGTTTTCAAATGAATTTATGTATGTCATAGGTGGGGTGCAGCTTGTCTATTCTTAGATAGATTTTTAGGGCTTTGTTCTGCAGTGTTTGCAGTTTTTTTAGTAGTTTTTTTCTCGCATCCATGTAGTTTACATCTCCATAGTCAAAATAGGGGAGCACCATGCCCTTGAAGATTTTTATTGACATTTCTTGTGTCATGTAGTCTCTTAGCTTTGCAATTAGCCACAGTTCGTGGTTTACTTTTTGTATAATTTTATTTATACATAGTTGTAGTTTAGTTGACTGTCCAACTCAAGGCCTAGGTATTTGTAATGGTCTACATTTTCTAGTGTTTGGTTTCCTAACTTACAGTGTAGTTTTCTTTCTGGCATTTGTTTATGCGAGAAGAGTACTGTTTTTGATTTGCTTGTGTTGATGGTTATTTTGTTGGACTCACACCACTCATCTAGTTTTAGTAGAAGTTTATTTAGTTTAGTTATTACCTCCTCTTCTGTGGTGCCATTTGCGTATATGACTGTGTCATCTGCATATAGTTGGAGGCATTCAGTTTGCAACCATTTTTCAAGATCGTTTATATAGATTATAAAGAGTAGTGGCCCTAACACTGACCTTTGGGGTACACCACATGTGACAGGTTGGTTGTCTGATAGTGTATTGTTTATTTTAGTTTTTTGTTGCCTGTTGTTCAGGTAGCATCTTATCCAATCCTTAGTGTTGGATTTTATGCCCATAGTTTTTAGTTTTTCCAGTAGTATTTTGTGGTCTACTGTGTCAAATGCTTTGCTGAAGTCAATGAAGGCAGCTCCAACTAATTGTTTTTGGTTAATTGATGCCATTATGTCATTTGTTAGGTTAGCTATTGTTTTTGATGTTGAGTGCAGTTTCCTGAAGCCCCCTTGTCTTTCGTTTAGTATATCGGTTTTTTCCAGGTGTTCATTGATGTGTCTATGTAACACTTTTTCAATGAGCTTGCCTGGGGTTTGAAGAATTGATATTGGCCTGTAGTTTCCCATGTTTTGTTTGTCTCCACCTTTGTGAATGGGGGTGATGGTTGCCATTTTCCAGGCTGAGATGTTTGTTTGTTTGTTGTTGTTTTATGTCCTAGCAACATCTAAGGTCATATCAGGATGGGGTCCAGGCTGAGATAAAACGCCCCTGCTCAAAGGAGATGTTGAATAGGTCTACTATGGTGGCCAGGATGGCTTGGAGTGCCTCTTTCAGTATTTTGGTTGGTATTTCATCTATTTCACTTGGTTTATTCATGTCTATGTCATTTATTAATTTATTTACTTCTATCATATCAGTTGGATATATAGGATCAAATGTAAGTAGTTGTTTTAATTTTGACAAAATTATATTTCATCGGACCATGCAACTTTAAAGCTGCATAGTCCGATGAAATATCAAATTTTCAAAACCAAACCAATTATCTACATTTGATCTTACATGTCTAACTTAGATACTGATGCACTGATTAAGCATTTGTTTCTGCGTAGAAGGCAATACTGAATAAATTTAACATAACCTGTTACTGCAGAAGTCTATGGTGGCAGAGTTTTGGCAAGCTTGCCAAAACTAATTTTCCATGTTTGCACTCAAAATATCTCAAAAGTTTACCATTTAAAACAAAAGTAACTTTGAAATAATGTAAAGTAGATACTAGTGATCGGTCTAATATATTTATCTCAGAAAAAATACTGAAATTCAAAACCATCGGACTATGCAACTTTAAATGACTGTGAAAAGTGGTGTTGTAATGGTGAAGGAAGAAGTGGAGGGAAGGAAGCAGGGATCGAATAATGGATTAGAATAACTTTGAGGGGAGAGTGAGTCAATCAGTGAGGCAGTGAGTTAGTGAGTCAGTAACTGAGTCAGTAAATGAGTCAGTGATGGGGCAGTGGGGGTGTCTTATCACAGTGAATGACTGAGCTACAGTAAATAAGTGAGGGAATGAGTGGCTGAGTCACAGTGAGTCAGTCACAGAGGGATGGAGGGTGGGACAGAGTGAGTGGGTGACCAGTTGACGCTTCATCGTCTACTACCATATATGCATTTCACCTCATTAACCTCATTAACTTGTATACTTAATCCTGTCACAGCAGGTGTGATGTTTAAAACAGCTCTTGTAGATTCAGAATGGTTATAAATGTTTTTGTTTTTTTGTTAAACAAATATGTTTTGTTCCTATTATTATTCTAGTAATTCTTAACCTTTAAGAGAAGGTATTTACGTTTGTTTGTTTGTTGTTGTTTTACGTCCTAGTATTTACAACTACCTGTTGTCAGTCAGCAGTGTTCTTATCCTGACCAAAAATAGCCCTGCTCCTTATATTCCTTTTTCGCGACCAGGTGGCTTGGGGTGACGCTAGAGACGCTAGGCTCCTTCGTCATCCTGTCAGCCACTTTGCTCGCCACCCTCTCCAGGGACTCCATCGGCGCAGGATTGGCAGGCGTGTCGGTCACGTATGCGCTGCAGGTAGGTTCTGTCACCTCACTCCCATCCCAAACAAGGTGAAGCAACGCCGCTCCTACCATTAGGGGCCACCACATGTGGTGAGGATGTTCTGTTCAGTTTTGTCATGTGCCGTAATGAGTTTGAATCTGCTGGCGTTAACTGGGTGTATCCTGGAATCTGAGGTTCATCTGGCATTGTTGTTAACACCTTGTCAAGCTGCCTTTTGAATGAGTGTACACTGCAGTTTGATTAGTTTTTTTTTGTTTTTTTATTGAGGCTGTATTTATTCTGTCCATAGCATGTAAGCCTGGGTACCCAGTCTTGTTTTCAATGCTGGCCAGCTGTAGTGTTGGTGTTGTCTTACCAAACAGTAGCTGCTGATAAGTTATTTGATTGTCTGCATTTCAGTAGCAGATAGGTAGTCTGTTGGTACGTTTAGTAGCCTATGCTACTTTTTTGGGCCCTCTTGGCATTGTATTTTTGTTACATTCTTATTACTATGTTAGTTGTTTTCTTAAGGTTCTATGTTAGTGTTTTGGGGTTTTCTTGGGAAGAGTTTTCCACTTTTTTTTCTACTTAATTCTATACTAGCCTATTTTATTTTATTTACATGTCCATAGGCTTGTACGTAATAGGTGGTTGAGTTATTTTTGTTTGGATTTGATTTGATTTATATTGTTGTTGGATATGTTACCTGGCTTTTTTATTTCCGGTTATCCCGCCCTGGGCTGTCCAGTTGGTGGGCCGTGACATATCACCTGCCCCCTTGTGGTGCAATTCAGTTGGGGTTCCCAGTTTTTATTTTGCACAGATATTTTGTGTACGTTTTTAGGTCAGGGATTTGTCTTTCTTTCACCATTTGTGCATTCCATGCCTTGGCAGCCATTTCCAGTGTGCTGCTTTCATGGGCTTTGATCTGGCTTCTGGTCTGCCTCAGTAGTGGTGCCTTGCTTGCTCTGGTGTCCCTTAGTGGTTGGGTTAGACGCTTAATGTCTTGGCTATATCCATATGCTAATGTTTTTAGGTGGATTATCCTTCTGTTTTCTAGTAGCTTTACTTTAGTTCTTTTGTGTAGGTCATAAGTTGGGTGTAGTTTGTCCACTTTCAGGCATATTTTCAGGGCCCTATTTTGTAGTATCTGCAATTTTTTAAGTAGCTCTTTTTTAGCACCTATGTAGATTACACCCCCATAGTCAAAGTAGGGGAGTACCATGCCTTTGAAGATTTTTATTGACATATCTTGTGTCATATAGTTTCTTAGTTTAGCAAATAGCCATAGTTTGTGATTTACTTTTTGTATGATTTTTGTTACACACAGATTGTAGTTTAGCTGGCTATCTAGTTCCAGGCCTAGGTATTTGTAGTGATTTACACTTTCCAGTGTTTGGTTTCCTAGTGTGCTTTGTAGGTTTCTTCCTGTGATTGCTGTATGTGAGAAGAGTACTGTTTTAGATTTATTTGCATTGATGATTATTTTATTGGATTCACACCAGCTGTCCAGCTTTAGCAGGAGGTTGTTCAGTTTGGTTGCTACCTCCTCTGCTGTGCTTCCTTCTGCATATACGACAGTGTCATCCGCATATAGCTGGAGACATTCTGTCTCCAGCCATTTTTCTAGGTCATTTATGTATAGTATAAATAGTAGTGGTCCCAGGACTGATCCTTGGGGTACACCACAGGTGACAGTTTGTTGGTCTGAGAGTGTACCATTTACTTTAGTTGTTTGTTGCCTGTTGTTTAGGTAGCATTTTATCCAGTTTATTGATTTGGATTTAATGCCCATGTTGTTTAGTTTTCTTATTAATATGCTGTGGTCTACAGTGTCAAAGGCTTTGCTGAAGTCGATGAAGGCTGCTCCAACTAATTTCTTTTGGTTCAATGATGCCAGCACATCACTTGTTAGGTTTGCTATTGTTTTTGATGTGGAGTGTAGTTTTCTGAAACCTCCTTGCCTTTTGTTTAGTATATTGTTTTTTTCCAGGTGCTCATTTAAGTGCCTGTGGAATATTTTTTCAATTAGCTTGCCTGGTGTTTGCAAGATTGATATTGGTCTGTAGTTCCCCATGTTTTGTTTGTCACCACTTTTGTGTATGGGGGTGATGGTTGCCATCTTCCATGCTGTGATGAAGTGTCCCTGCTCAAATGATATGTCGAACAGGTCGACCATGGTATCTGGGATGGCTTGGAGTGCCTCTTTTAGTATTTTTGTGGGGATTCCATCTATTCCACTTGGTTTGTTTTCATCTATGCCATTTATTAGCTGTGTTAGTTCTTCTAGGTCAGTTTTGCAGGTGGGGATTTCATCTTGGATATTTTCTGACTTGTTTTCCCAGATTCTTGTGAATTTCTTTGATAACCTTTGTCCTACCGTGGCAAAGTGTGTATTTAGTTTGTTTGCTGCATCACTATCTGTGTGAGTATTTCCATCCTTACCCTGGAAGCTTATCCGTTCTTCTATCTTATTTTTGGGGAATAGTAAGCTTACATTATTCCAAAACTTATTTGTGTTGCTTCCCCAGTCCTTGTCTTGTTTTATTATATATTTCCTTTTTGCTGCCCTTACTGCTTTGACTTCGATGGAGTTCTTTCTGGCAGTATTATAGGCCCTTTTATCCTCTGGGTCTTTAGTGCGTTTCACTTTGTCACCTAGCCTTCGTTTTGTTGCGATATGCGTTAACAGTTCCCTGTCTACCCACGGGTCTTGGTTTCTCTGTATTTTTAGTTTCTTTATGGGACACAGCTCATCTAATGATTGTTTTATTTCTGTGACAATGTTATTCCAGTAGATATCAGGGTTATCTTTGTCTGTTGTGAGGTTGTCTATATTTTCATATAGGTGGTTTTTTAGTGTTTCTTTTGAGTAGTTCTTTAGGGATCTGCCCATCTTATATTTATATCGGCTTGTGCTTTTGAGTTTTTTCCTCGTTACATATATTAGCTCATGGTCACTTATACCCCAGCTTCTAGTGCCCCATTTTGTGGCATGGTTTGAGTTGGTTAGTATTAGGTCAATTGTTGAGCTATTGTTTCCTAGTCTTGTGCTGTATGTAATAAGTTGCTGTAGCCCTAGGATTTTGATAGTGGTTTGTAGCATTAGTTTATTTTTGTCGTTGCTACTGTAGTTTATGTTGAAGTCCCCTAGCACAAAGATTTCTGCATTTGTTAGTTTTCTCACTGTATTTAAACTTTTCTCTAGAGTTTCAAGGAATGTTTCAATATCCCCGGATGGTGGTCTGTAGAGGCTTGCTATGGCTATGTTAGCCTGCTTCTCATTTTTTATTAGACACCATAGTAGCTCCAGGTGTTCATTTGAGTTGTTTGCCATTTTTAGGGCCTCAGTGTCTAGATTTTTTAGGTTTTGCAGTAGATTGCAACACCTCCACCTTTTTTTGTTAGGTTTGCTATGTTAGTTTGCTGTCTGTCATTACGTACAAGCCTATATCCTTCTATGTCTATTTTATTGGATGCACTCTGGCAGTTTAGGTGGGCAAAGTGCGTGCCCCTTCCCAGCCTGCATTCAATTTCATCTACCATCTTTCTTTACCTTTAAGTTTGGCGTTTGTTAGATTTCGCAAGTTTTTAACTTTGTTTAGATTGTTTTATGGGCGTATGGGCTGGTGCATACAGTACATATGCCCTGTTTTGTTATATAGTTTCATACATTACCATAGATTGCACCTGTGCGAGTGGAGGGGAGGTACATGCCCTGGAATGGATGTTAGCTATACCCAGTATTTCTAGTGCTTTAAATTTTGGTTAGTGGTATTTTATGAAAAGTTTGTGATACGCATTGTATTGAAGAGCTGAACTACCCAGACAGAAATAATTCCTTCCCACAGAGCTTTTGTTGACTGTGAGGTTTTTGTATTTATGGCTGGAACATTACCAAGTCTGCCATATCTTTTTGAATGATACGTTGTTAAGCCATAGTTAGATACTTTGTCCTCAATCATTTCCCATTTGACGTTCAAAGGAGTACATTTTGAATACGTTGAGTCTGCCCCAATGATCCAGGCACTTGGGACCTTTGATATATGATGTGAAGCTGCGTTGCAGTGACTCTAGTATACTTTAGAAGTGAGTATATATATATGACACATTAGTTGATTAAACAGTGAATTTCTAAGAGTATTAAATGGCTTCTCATGTGACAGGTTGTGGGTTAGCACCTCGACCGAGTGAAACCAAAGATTTATGAAACTGCCACTGCCTAGCCTGCTGCTTGGCATTAATAGGGTAAGGCGAGGACTGGTTTGCTCAATATCAGAACTTCAATGTTGCTAGCACGTAAAAGCACCGCAAGAAGTTCTAATTGATTCATATTCGATTGGTGGATGGGTTGATAATATTGATCATAAGATTGGATGACAACTTAACTTGTTCACACTTGATGTTACAAACCAGATAGGGTCGTGTTTCTAAGGTGTTTTCAATGGCGTGTCTTATATGGTAACTATTTCTTAATATGGCATTTTATGCTGTTCATGCGCCTATACCTGTCAATATTCACCTTAAAACCGTAAAGCGACTTAGTATTGATTGAATGAAACGTCACTTTTAATAGTTGATGATTGATAGATGTATATAATCGAGTCTAACAAGTGTGAATTGTTTCAGTGTGTTTGATGGCTTCTCCAGTATTGATTTAGTCGGCTATAAATAAGCCTGTATCAGAATGGCAATGCCACCTCGTATTTCCAAGATGTCCAACAATTTAACTACCTACAAGGCTCAGTGTTGTTTAAAGGGGCAAAGAATGCTTCACTGCTCATAGTATTCGATTATAGCATAAATGCTCATAGTAAGCCTATACTTTACTGCTGGGAAGGGTGGTACGGAGATTTGAGGGGACTGGCTCTACACTGTGTCAGTTTAGGTGCTGGCAGGGTATTGAGCGACTGGGTTTGAATCAATTTGAAATGATCACATTTCAGCTGCCCGTGGGGTTCTGGACTGAATCGATAGGTGGCATCAGTGGCGAATCAGAGTGTTGCATTGAGTAGTGCCAGGTGTTATAGTTCAGGCCGTTTCTGGGTGATGGCACCAGGAGAGAGGCGTTCAAAGTTTCAAGTTTTAATTTGGGGTCCAGGATTACCCATGTTACTAGCAACATGAACAATTACAGAGACGGCATTAAAATTAAGTTGTTCCCTGCAATAGAGGTCCCCAAGGAAAGTGTAACAAAACCTACTCTGAATAATGGTTAAAGTTAAAGCCATTGGACTGTGCCCTATAACCTATGCAATTCCATATATTCCTTCCCTGGATGACGTCACAGAATGGACTCTTTGAGTGCCGAACCAGTAGGTAAAGACTGATCTATTCAGGGGCATTAGTGTATGTGTCCGCGGGCTATTCCAAGTTCAATACAGTTGATATTTATAGAATATGAGTATTTTGTTAAGTTATATCAAATAGTCATGTAAGGAAGACATGTAACAATTCAAGTGACGGATTTTAAACGTTGGTCATGGGACAAAGTACAAATCTAACAAAGGCTGATTCATCTAATCTTCTTATATGACCTTGGATGTTGCCAGGACGTAACACCCCAACAAACAAACAGAAGATTCGTGTAATCACTCTCCTATGTAACTTTGACACCACTTGTCCTGTGGCAATATGTAAAATGTTTGCAGGTAAGTATACATACAGGGGCATATATCCTTTTCAATTGCTAATTTGTTTAACAAAGTATGAAAATTACAGTGATGAATGCCCCCTAAAATAGGAACACATTAGGCAAACACTATTCATGGAGTCACCATTGTCTAACTTTAACATCACTTGTCCTGTGGTCATATGTATATATGCATGTGAAATTCTTTAATACATGTATACATGCAGGTACATGAATGATTCCAGGTACACAGTTCAATTGCCGATTTGTTGTAATAATGTATTTTGTATAAGTGTTAATTTAATATGACATTGGTTGTTCGGCTGGAAGAGTACCCCCTGGGGAAGGCATGCAGTAACTTTACTCCATGACTCGGTTATATAAAACTCAACTGAGCTCAAGAAGCAGCATTTCCAAAATGATATTTGTGATATGTATTGGTGTTGCGTTTTTGTATCTACATTGTAATGCTTCTGATGCTTTCATGTCCATGCTTAGATTACCACTTTGCTGAACATGACGATTCGGTCATCTACTGAGCTGGAGACGTACATGGTGTGTGTCGAGCGAATAGATGAGTACACACAGGTAGAATCAGAGGTAAGTCTGCTCCGAAAATCATTTGATATTTTGTTGTAAATGTTAGTTTAACCGTATTGTTAGTTTAAGTGCCTGTCAACGGCGATATTCTACCACTAAAGACGAATTAATGACAATTGTCATATATACCAAAAAGTGGCGCCATTATTTTTGGGATTCTGAATTTCAGATCCGTACCGGCCACCATTCGGGCTCAGATGCAGTACTGGTAATACCAGCTATCCCGCGTTTGGCGGGGATAATGCGCGCTTTTGCGGCATGGTCTCGCAACATTTGATAAATGTCCTCCATGGTATGTCTACCAGGGGACCACTGTTTAATTATCATTTCGCGTTCCTCACGGTCACATAGACCATTGATGAACATGGCTACAGTTTTGCAAGCTATTAAGTCCTGCGACATGCCGCATCCTAGACCGGCTTTCTTGGCCTTGGACTCTAGCATCATTCCATAATATATGGAATTTGCGGAGTCTGAAGCCCGTTGGAACCGCTTCTCAAAGAGTTCCCACTTAGACATGGGATCTAACCCCTTGAATTGCCAAGCCAAAGCTTCGACCAACTCATCTAAAGTGGCACAATCGTCTTGTTCCCACCTATCTAAGGCTAGTTGGCCAGGTCCATCCTGCAGTAGATGCAATAGACATGTCAGCGCTGTGGTTTCATTCCACCTATTGACTGACATTACCTTGCTAAACTTCTCCCACCAGGTATCCCAGTCTTGGTTGATACCATCAAAGGGAGGTACTTCCACAGCCCCTACCCTAGCGGGTTGGTACTGCTCTTGTACACTTATATTGCGGTCTCGCAAATGCATAGACCGACTCACAGCCGAGGCTCCAATCCCCGGATTTATATTTGAGGCCTCCATCACAGCCCGGCGAATTGCGGGGTTAGATTTAATGATGGCCTGCTCTTCACTAGTGAAGCGATAAGTAGCAAAGGAGTCGACACTAGTTGACTCCCGCATGTGGCAAACAGGGGCGCTTCGCCCAATTTGCGGTATGGTGACAGCTGGTCTGCCGCTAGATGCGTTGGACGCATTTATATTATTATTACTATAAGGGCAACGCCCGTTTTGTTGCTGAATCATATCCAGCATATCATTGGTTATACCAGCATCACGGATATCGGGAGTGTAGTCTTTTTGACCGTCCCTTTTTGCCTGATGCTCAACAAACTCCTGCCATTTGGCATTCAATTCATTTTCGCGGGACAGGAGCTGCTCCTCCCACGCTTCTAATGTTTTAAGTCTGTCCCGTTTTGCGTCATGCAGCGGGGTAGGTAACAAATAGGATAAATCAATCTCCGGGGGAGGCAGAACGGATGTGCGAGTGGCATCCGCTCTCTCTTTCCGGGGGGAAAGAGAAAAAGGTGCCTTCCTCGCGACCAGATCTACCGTCCGTGGGAGGTAGGATCTTTCTGGATTCTCGCGGGGCCGTACCCGCATTTGAGATTTGTGAGTTCGCAAATAAGGATTGGGGTGAAGTACCACCAGAGCAGACTGGGTCCACATTTAATGTAAGGGGTGAAACGCCACCAGAGCAGACCAGGTCTGCATTCAGTGAGGCACCATCCGAAGACAGCGCCTCCTTCTCACTCCCACCTTCCCCCATATTTCCTGCTGACCACAGGCAGCTGCGGCAAGAAGCCACGGGGACTCCAGGGTCCGGGTGTTTTCTCGCCATGGCTTTACTGCCGTCACCAGGTAGCAATATAGTTATGTACCCCTTACAAAAAAACTGTTGACAACGTTGCTACAAAAAATTCTTTATTTTAGAACTGTACTATAATTTTGAAGAATTTGGCACTGTTGTTAGGTGTGTGTATTAGATTTAAGATATTTATATATATATATTTGCCGAAAAATGTAAAAGTTCACTAAAATTTGGAAATCCCCATAAAAAAATGAAATCAATTCAATTCAATTCTTTTATTTTAACTCTCTGCAAGGTATGTTTACAATAAATTGAGGTGATACAATAAATGCATACAAATTCCTTACAGACAGAAAGGATCCCAGAAAAGCGATGCTTATCTAGCTGGTCTCCATGATGTGAATGAATAAGTGATGACAATAACAAATTATTAAACCTAAGCTACATTTTTAACTAATGATTATGATGAGCTACTGATGCGTCTCTTTACAGTTAGTAAGAAACAAAGTAATGATAGGAATATTATATGGATATTGTGTCATGGATTCATGTACTTACATGCAGTATCAGTAAATAAAAGAAATGTCAGAAAAAGAGTGAGCAACTAAGAGAAATAAACAGTAATATACCCAGATATTAGTGCTTCTTTGACTTGGTCGTTTCTTGCTATTTAGAGATTTATTTAGATACGCTTAAGAATTTGGTATGCTTTCAGAAAGATTACAGTTAAATACTAGGAAAGAAATGAATAAAAAGCCGAAAAGTGTAATAGTGTCACAAGTGAAAAGAAATGGTCAAAATTAAGCAACAAAACAGCGCGTAGCAGACCCGACCAAACAGTCTGAGATCTGCCAAACGACTGCCCTGAAGCTCCAAACACGCGTCATGACGTCACCTCCAATCCGCGACGCGCTTCGTCGCTAGGAGCCACTGTAACAAATGGGAGAAAGGCGGACTAGTTCAAAGCTAACTGCCTCCAGCCCAACTAAACGTTCTATTTAAACCGATCTCGAATATCGGCAGGCCAAAGTAGCAAATTTAATACCCTAACTAAATATAACGCCCGTAAAGCCTTATGCCGGGGTAGCTAATCCTCGTCCCAAACGACTCTATCCATTCAGAGCGACACAAGGGTAATGTCGTTATTATGGGAAAATGACTAACGTTTGGGTACCCACTGTGGACTCAAGGCTCTTGGCCCTCACAGCGAAAGATATAAGACTAGCCGCAGAATAAAACAGGAGTACCAATTTGGTTCAACACTAATATTTCCCCATTATAATGTAACCCCGGGTACTCCCTAAACCGTCATGTCACGTCATGAAGCATAAAGACAGTTGCCGTCTGCTACTTTCACCGAACGAATGTGCTGTCAATAAAGACAACGACACCGTTTTTCTTCTGATAAATAGTGTATCAAAAGTAAATTAAAAGCTATTACACTCCTTACAATCCTGGTCATGGCACCAGTTTAACCGTCGGGCTATTCCACCCCCGCTTAAGGCGAGCCTACGAGTTAATTTATGTAATTATTTCCATGTGAATTTCCTGGGTATGCAGCGCCCCGACGCTGCCTCTCGTCCCGTCTGCAGGTAGTCCATCGCCGTCGTTGTCATTCCCGGGCTAATTACGGTTTTGTCCCTCCCCGCATTTATCGGCCTAAAGCAATTATTTGTTATTTCAACTAACTGGCTGTCCTCCCCACCATTCGGTGTATATTGATATGACTAAATTAATCCAAAACTAAGCAGACACACTCGTGTTGCTGCCACTGTCACTGTTAATCAGCCTAAGTTACTGTCATATTTTTAGCCAAAATAGTCCTACGTTAATTCCGTTAATATGTCTGTTATTATCTTCCCGCAGATGGGTTAATTAGCTGCATAAGGCCATTTAGGCATAAGGCCCTTAATTACATACAAAGCAATCGAATATCAAGTTGACCATAGTGGTTAATCTACAAAAAGACTGGAGGATAGTAAAGAATGCAAGGAATGTTCCAATTCTCCTTTGCAAGAGCTCACTGCTTTATTCTTACCCAAACTAACAATATAGTGTAGCAACATGTCAGATCCACACGAGTCAAACCCTTCCCATATAATGAAGTTAAATAAGTTCGGAATTTCGACAATAAAAGCCTAAATCTTAGCTAAAACATCAGAGCATGCAAAAACACGTCCGATGGGTCTGGGTCCGAACGCCCGACCTCCCATCGTTGCTAGGAAAGTCACAATTGATGTATCCTAGCAATGCTTAACAGGAGTGAACCCAGCCCCGCAAATGGTGGTAAATGCGAGTCTGGTGAGTAGCCCACATTTCATAATGCGAGCTAACCAGTGCAGGCCCGCATCTCCATGGTCGAGTAGTCTCGCCCACTTCACTAGCATAGTGGTTCACGATGAATCCCACTATGACATGGTCGTGGTGGTGACTACACTGATCCTTGTTTGCTGAGAAGTGGCAACAGGGCCGTGTAGCAGCACGCTAGCAGGAGCAGTCGCTAGGTGGACTGTTCCACCCATTGGTAGTGGCAACCCCCTCATTAGAAAATGTACACCATTACAAATACCTAGGCCTTGAGTTGGACAGCTAACTAAACTACAACCTATGTATAAATAAAATTATCAAAAAATTAAACCACAAACTATGGCTATTTACTAAGCTAAGAGACTACACGACACAAGAAATGTCAATAAAAATCTTCAAGGGCATGGTGCTCCCCTATTTTGATTATGGAAATGTAAACTACATGGGTACTAACAAAACTGCAAATACTGCAGAACAGAGCCCTAAAAATCTGTCTAAGAGTAGACAATCTGCACCCCACCTATGACATACACAAAATAACCTAAGTGAAATTACTAGAAAATAGGAGAATAATTCATTTGAAAACATTAGCATATAGCGATAGTCAAAACAATAAACTCCTAACAAAACCACAAAGGGATACTAGAGCAAATAATGCGCCACTACTAAAGCAGACCAGAAGCCAAATAAAAGCTCATGAGAGAAGCACGCTGGAAATGCCTGCCAAGGTGTGGAATGCCCAAACGGTAAAGGAATGACAAATTCCTGACCTAAAAACTTACAAAAAATATCTGTGCAAAATAAGGCTAGGAAACCCCCACTAAGCTGCACTGCAAAGGGGCATGTGATATGTCTCGGCCCACCAGCAGGACACCCAATGGAAGGTAACCATGCCAAAAGTAGCCAAATAACAGACCACACAGCTATGTACAAGCCTATGATATGTAAATAGGAGTAGGCTAGTCTAGTAATAAGAGTAGAACAAAATAAAATAAATATATGCCAAGAAAATCCACACAAACTAATGGCCCTGTCACACTACGACGTGACTACGTCAGCGTAACCACAACGTGAAAATAATGATATCACGTCGAAGTTATCGGCGTAATATGCAAATTGTGGACGTGAATGCCGCGTAGTTGACGTGAGCATAACGTGAAAGTAACGTCGACGTAACGTCGGCGTAACGTCAGCCTAGCATAGTGTGATGGACATAGCTAAGCGTGGGCGTAACGGTATGCGAGCGTGGTCGACGGCGGGCTAGCGTAACTGAAACGTTGGTCAAACGTCGGTGTAGCATCGTGACGTTAGCTGTAACGTGACAACGTTAGGTGGGAGGGTTAATTGGTGACCTGACCGGGCATTAGTTTAACGTGACCGTAACGTCGCCGTAACGTGCGCGACGTGGACGTAACGTGACCGTAACGTGACCATAACGTGACCGTAACGTGAGCGTAACGTGACCGTAACGTGCAAAACACCCGTCGCAGGGTAGATGTCTGGGTATATAAGGCTGGTGTGTTGGTGGCTAGTCACAACTTCTCCAAGATGCCGCCAAAACAGAGCTCCTCGTCCACCTCCAGTTCAAGATGTTCCAGATCTGCTGCTGCCAGCCCGCAATTTGTCAGAGGAAGAGGTAAGGGGCGAAAAAGGATACAACGTCCACCATCACCAGCCCCACCGTCTTCACCATCACCACCACCACCAACACCACCATCTCCAAGGGTAGCCTCTCCTGGTCAGCACACCGACACCACAGACACCACAGACACTATGGGAGCGTATATATCTCCTTCTTCCCCGTGCTCCCGTGGATCTTCAGGAGCCTCCACCTCGTCCGTGTCACACGGTGGTCAGGTGGCAAAAAGGAGGGTCCGGAAATTTGATTGCACCCTGCCTGCAGACGAGGAGGAGGTGCTCCTGGAGTTCTTACACGAGACCCCAGTGATATGGAACGCGAAGCTCACTGACTATCGCAGGACGGACCGGAAAGCGAAACTGTGGCAGGAGCAGGCAGTCAAGATGGGGAGAAGCGCCACACATCTACAGGGGTGGTTTAAGTCCATGCGAGACAGTAACACCAGGCTGCATAAACAAAAGAGCGGTGACGGGACAAAGGAGCGCACTGAGAGGGAGCAGTGGATCATCGACAAATTTGGCTTCCTCCGGTCAGTCGTGCGGCACCGGCCGCAGCCCGTCAGAAGTGTAAGTACTACATGTTGTCATGTTCATTCATGTGCATAAGATGAGTATTTGGTAAGAGTTAATTAGTTTACATATGGTTTGGCCAAGTGATTTAGGTAATAATTTGTTATATATTTAGCAATTTGTACACATCATTCCGGAACCAGCAATGTCCCTAGTTAATGCATTATACTATTAAACCATGTGGATATCATTATTATGCACCTAATATTGGTGAAAACCATGGTACCAACATTATAATAAATAGATAATGGGAATATAATAACAAAACATGTGGAATTATTGATTATGGCCATAACCAACAATCATATCCTTATACCCCTGTCACACTAGGACGTTTCTCTCCAACGCGCGGCGACGTGTGTCCTTTGTTGGCAAAACGTCTCTGTGTGTGTCTCTGTGTGTCTTTGTATGCGTGTGTGTCTCTGTGTCTGTGTGTGTGTCTGTGTGTGTGTGCCTCTGTGTGTGTCTATCTGTATGTGTGTGTGTGTATTTGTGTCTCTGTGTGTGTCTGTGTATGTGTGCATGTCTCTGTGTATATGTGTGTGTGTATGTGTGTGTGTCTGTGTGTGTGTGTGTCTCTGTGTATCAGAGAGATAGAGAGAGAGACAGAGACACAGACAGAGACACAGACAGAGACAGACACAGACACAGACACACAGACAGAGACACATACTGTACGCTTTTATTTTATTTTAAACGCTGACGGGTCCCCGCTGAGAAACGTCGGAGTGTAGTCTGCTTATTGTATGTAAGTGTGTGCATTAAAGTGTTATTCAGGTGATTGTGTAAAGTAATGTTGCGTTGTTTGCATTGTACTTATGGCCCTTTATTATTTTGTCTTCCAGGTGCTGCCTGCCCTTCAAGGAGTGGCCGTTGATCTGGGGGTGGCAGAGACTGCGTGTGGGGATGTGGACATGGCCATCGACCCCGAACAACCGCACACAGCAACAGGCAAGAGGAAAGAGGCGACCACAGAGGAGGACCTTCTGCACGTGCTCAAACAACGGGTCGATGCGTCGGGTAAAATGTTGGCCACCCTCACAACACCGATGACGAAGAGCATGGCATTCGCGAACTACGTCCGTGACTGTTTGTCCATGATGACTAAGGGACAGTTTCTGTATGCTCGCGCCGCCATGAACACTATCCTAACCCAGGTCATGGAGTCGGAGGTGGCCGACGACGGCACTGTGATCTCTGGGCCAGCACTTGCCACCATTTGTTCCGCTCCCGTCACCATCCCTGCCGCCTTGCCGCCACAATCTGTGACAGCAACTTACCCGTCATCCACAAACACCTCCTTGTGCGTGTCCCCGGGCGACGGATTCCAGCCCGACCCCCAGCAGTGGCGCCATCAACCGCCACCTGGTACACCGTGGAGATCACAAGGCAGCGACTACATGCAGCAGTACATGATGGCGCCCCTACAGCCTGCCCCGCTGCAACCTTCACCAGTGCGCCCTGCCCCAGTCCAGCCTGTGCTGCTGCACCATCCGCGCAGCCACCCTGCGGCGCTCCACCATGCGCCCCTGCAGCATCCCATGCCGCTGATGCAGGCACCGACACCCACATGTACATCCACATGTACACCGACTTGTTCGCCGCGAATACTAATGGGTCCGCCACGACCGCAGCATAGTATGTCACCAGCACGGGAGGTGGCACCAACTCCAGGTACGAGCACGGGAATATCAGGATGGGTGGTGCACCAGACACATGTTACGCCAGCACGCACACCAACGCCCACAGGGTCGGAGGGGTTTCTTAATCTGTCCGGGGTGTCGGGCATTTCGACCCTGGAGCAGGACCTGTTTGTGCCCGGGGAGGTGGCAAGCCCCACACACGGCAAGGGCAAGGACAACATGGACACCGAATCAAATTGAAATGAACAATGTTTACCACATGTGAACTCATTTAATATACGTAGACTCTTGTATATTCTAACTGTTTTTCATTGGGACTGAATATTTTGTGGATGGGGGTTACATATGTATATATTTGTGAGGGTTTGGTGGAAGTTGTTTAAAATAAAAAAACTATTTGTATTGTTCTACAAATTTCTGTGTCGGATTGTATTTGTTATTAAACATCATATCCTTATGTTAATCAGTAAATCATAAGTGCTTTGTGCACTACACTATAACTGAGTTTGGTATTTGGCCAAATCGCATTAGATTACTGCATTTTTCTCTACTCCTCCCCCCCCCACCCCTTAAATAAATGGCATGTATATTGGTTAAATATCCACCAACGTAATTCTCTGCATACAGTTGACCACACCCCACTGACATGTACCTGTGTAAGTCCTTGCTGTGGGAAAAAAGAAAACCCATTCACATCTCCCACCCCCACATTGTTAACTGCCATGTGTTTATCTCAGGTTTTACTGGGCTCCCACCGCCTTATCTACATGTAGCTATCACCCTGATTAAAGTTGTAAGCTGGGAAAGATTGCAGTTTGTCACAATTACTGATATCAATATATTAGGCCATGTTAACATGGACAAAATTTACGGCGCTTTGTACAAGGCGGATAATCTGAAACCAATTAAGCCGTGTTCACACTGGGAAAATGTAGAGCGATTTAGATAAGGCGAATCATATGAATAGATTTAGTTTGAAAGTGTTTCGCGTTCACACGGGCACTGCTTGAGTCGGTTTAAGGTGGAAGTGGATATCTGTGCATGAGCAAGTGCAGACTAACCAGCGCCAGTTTCGCTTAGTCGACGTCGGCACTAGAGAGTGTGGGTTGCAGCTAGATATTTATAGACTAAATCATATTGTTTTGCAACCGTAAAAAGTTCTGCTGGGCACTGAAAAGCTTAAAATAAATCATCAAAAGAATCTATGTGCACCTCTAGCAGGTTCATACACCAAATTATATTATATAGTGTGAGGTGCAAAACCGCCTCAAGTAAGTCAGTTGCGTTCACACGGGCGATATAAGTCGAATCATAAAATTCAGTTCATATAAAGCATCTACATAGGTGGTTTATAAAATCGGAATTATATGATTCGAATCACCCCTAAACCGCCTCAGCCGCGCGTTTACACCCCAAATGTGAGCCAAACTATACAAGTTTATTTTTATCATTGCAATTAACTGCCCCGTGTGAACACGGCTATAGTTTAACTGGCATTATGCCAAATATATTTGCCCAACCATGTGGAGAGTCTGAAACCATACACTTATACAGTAACATATTGAAAGAAGAGGCAAATTATAACTGACATGTAAATTCAAGTTTGATACAAATAACATATTCATATCGTTTATTAAAATGACCTATAACATCTGAAGATCTCACATTTTATCCTAACACACAGTATATTGAACACAGTACATTTTAATATATCAATTTCAGTAACTATAAACCCCTCCATTTCATAAATTATCCAAACACAGTACATGAATATCCCACTCCAGTCGCCACACTTCAAACAGTCATATCATGTCCTCCTGCCATTCCACTGAACCAGCTGGCGAGTTGACCCAGTCTTTGAGCAGCTCCCGCTGTGCCTTTCCCGCCCTGGAGGCAGTGTTCTGGCCACCTATTGGTGGTGGTATTGGTACTGGTATGTCCTGGAGATTTCTGCCCTTTCTCCATGCTCCTGCAATGAACTCGTCGTCCACATTTTCTGCCCGGTCTAGTTGCTGGTTCTGCAGCGTCGGATATCGGATCCTCATGAGGTTGTGTAGCAACATGCAGGCTGTGACGATGAGTTTCACGGTGGACGGGTGGTGCTGCATCGTGGTCAGCAGCACTTGGAACCGGTTTGCCAGGATGCCGAACGCATTCTCAACTACTCTCCTAGCTCGGGAAATCCTGTAGTTGAAAATGCGTTCAGCATGTGCCATTCCCCTCCTGCTGTATGGCTTCATCAGGGTCGGCCGTTGCCCGAACGCATCGTTACCGATGATGAAGTATGGGATGGTCGTCTGGCCCGCAACAATAGGCTCTGGTGGGGGGAAACCTATGCTTCCATCTTCAATGGTGGCTTTCAGGTCAGACGCGTTAAACACCTGCGCATCGGATGCGGACCCTTTACCACCAATATCCGCCCACACAAACTTGTAATCCGCATCCACCAGTGCCATGAGGACGATGGAGTAGAACCCCTTATAATTGAAGTAGAGGGATCCACTCCTTGGGGGACACCGGCAGGCCACATGCTTCCCATCAATGGCCCCGCAGGTATGGGGGAAGTTCCACCTTTGCAGAAAGTTGTCTGAGATCGCACACCATCCGTCCGGTGTTGTGGGGCAGGTCATCACCTCGTCTATGTACTCTGCTATGATTGCCGTGCACACCTCCCTCACGATGACAGATTGGGTGTTGTGTGGCACCCGCCATGCAAACTTCATCGAAACGTACTTGTTGCCTGATGCTAGGTGTCGCAGCGTAAGGGCAAGCTTGAGGCCAGGTTCGAGCGGCTTCCTGTAGGTTGTGTAGCTTTTTGTGATACGCGGACCCACTCTCGCTAGTATCTCATCGAACATCTGGGGAGGCATCCTCATGAAATTGACGAACGAAGCCGTGTCCTCGTTACGCAGTTCGACTAGAAGCTTGTCATACATCCCAAACTCATGACGCCTGCCGATCCACTGTCGCACCCACAATCGCTTTGCCCGAGCTTGTTTCCTTCTCCTTTTGGCCTCTATATACCGCAGTAGGAGCACATTGATGTCATTATCAGCTTTCAGAATGGCAAGTTGGTAGTCCTGCATGATGTACTGAAGTAGATGTGTCCGCTTGGAAGAGCTGAGGTGTTGTGGTGACAGGAGGACATGGTGGGTCTTTATATACTCCAAGACAAGACGTTCACAAGACGTTCAGAACATGTTATATTCACGTTCGGATCACGTTAGTCACGTTATCAAAACGTTACGCGATCGTCAATGACGTGAACTACGTCACGACACGTTCGCAACACGTTATAACGACGTTATCGACACGTCATCGTGTCGCTCGGGCGACGCTCCGTTATGTCCATCCACCGTTAACTTAACGCTGCCCACACGTTGCTCCCACCCGGGCCGTCGCTCTGACGTGACATAACGTGACTCTAACGTCATTTACGCTGCTATACCGATCGCGGAACGTCTACCTAACGTCATTGTGACGTCATCCCGACGTAACGGCTTCACGTCGAGATACGTCGAAAGTTTTGAACAGGTTCAAAACCTCGACGCGTGCCGACGTAACACGACGTAACATGACGTAGCTCGACGTCACTCTAACGTCATTATGACGTCATCATAACGTAACCCAACGTACGGCAATGTAATGACGAAAAATCATCACGTTAGGCTCACGTTGGCTCGTTACGTCGTAGTGTGACAGGGGTATAACATAGGCTACTAACCATACCAACCAATTATTTATCTGCTACTGAAATGCATGCAATCAAATACCTTATCAGCAGCTACTGTGTGGTAAGATAACACCAACACTACAACTGGCCAGCATTGAAAACAAGCCTGAGTACCCTGGCTTATATGCTATGGACAGTATAAATACAACCTCAAGAAAAAAGACAAGAAAAAAAGAAAAGGGTGGTTACGTGCTACCCAGTTAGGTAGTCACAGGTCATTCTTATTCTGACCTTGGTGGAATAAACCAGGGAGTGCCCTGAGGTTTGAAGCAATCTCAATGTTACTCATTTATTCATCAAGCGGAGTAGGATGTGGTCCAGCACACTATCAACAGGCCTGCCAAGCAGTCCTGATTTAGGCAAAATCGGTGGCTGAGTGGGCAGATAGGAGGGGGAGATGCGCCACCTTGTAAAATTCTCCGATTAAAAGTATATTGAATATCAAGATTGCTAAATAAGAAACAGTACTTCCTATATAATGCTCACACAAGGGGGGGGGGGGGAGCAATGCCCCTTTAAGCACAATCTCTCCCCCTTATCTCGCCCAGCCACACAGTCTCCACAGGTTATGTAATCCCAGATAGCTAGGTGGTGGCCAAAGCTGGGTGGGAGGGCGGTGAGTCCTTAAAGCAGCCAATGGTGAACTATGTTAAGCAGAGATTATGCGGGAGAGGAGTGACTGGTGTGCATGAGTGTAATAGCCAATGAAAAGGTCTATAACATCCACTGTTGTATGTATCTAAAAACATATATACACTGAATAAAACTAAGCAACCAGGTCTGATCTATCTACACTTCTCCGCTGGTGCTGAACTCGGATGGCGTGTTGTGTTGTGTGCTGTATCTACTATGGGGTAAGCTCTAGCATGTAATTTATCTAATACAGATATAAAAGGGGGAACTTTGAATCATATGCCTTATGCAGGATATTAAGCCTTATGCAGGATATTACGCCTTATGTAGGATATTACGTCTTATGCAGGATGTTAGGGCATTCTAGCCTTGTTGAGCAGTATAGCTAATAACATGAGTGAACATAAGGAAAGTAACCATAACTCTCGCGTACCACCTAACTGGATAGGCCATCAATAGTATTCAAACGCCTGCATATATATAAGGCGGGGACCCGCAAATACGGGATTTCATAACCTGCAGGGAAGGAGGGGAGAAATAGAGGAGCTGCTTGGCCCCCAGGTCACACACCAAACCCAGACAACAAGGAACATATCATAAGGAAGTTTACATTCATACTAGATAATACTAGCAGACACTATTTATAGCAGGATGTGTACATACGTAATAATATTTGCATACAAATATTTATACATCACATAATCTAAACAAATGTTTCATAGGCTGCACAGGTTGATGTTATTTCAGACAATCGAATCTATCCCTTGTTCATGACATTCCCCGCAGGCGCCGTGGGACATGCCTTCAGACAAATCAAAGCGGCTAGCTGATTGGCCCTCGGAGGGTCAGGTGACCTTCTGGAAGTACGGGACGCGCTACAGGAAGGGCCTCGACCTTGTGCTCAGCGATGTTGACCTTGAAATTGAATCTGGAGAGAAGGTCAGCTGCTAGTTCTGTTCATTATCTAAACAATAGTCACAGGATCGCTCTATTTTAACGAAAGGACGCCATTTTGTGTATGAATAGGCATAGACTACTAGCTGGGGGAAGTGACCCATTTGAAATCACTCTGTCCACCCATGAGGTGGGTACACACTATTGGGCTAAATTAGGTTAGGTAGTGACAAGTATCAATTGTGTATATCTTTGCTTCACTTGATTCGAACCCACTTGGCCTTTCCGTTCAGTCAACCAAAGTCAGAAGATGCTGAATGAGTTGACCACCCGCCTCCCTTATTGGTAGGTCATGGGATTCGAACCCTCACTGAGTCAAACCAATGACTTAAAAATTGACACTTGTCGAACCTAACCTTGCGCTCAGCATAACTAGGATATGGCAAGGAGCAATGGGATGACCTTTGTCCGTGATTTAAATTTCCTCTGTATAATCAACGAATGTACCCTTCCCTGATCAAATGTACCGTAATGGTGGTTCTAGTGCCATTCTACCGAACATAAAACACCTCGATATAGCAGGGTTTCTTTTCGTGTTCATGTAGTTTTTAGTTTTTTGTTCGGGTGGTTTTATTGCTCTGAATAAATATCAGTGCTGACGCACAGCTCTTCCAGCCCTAATGACAATTGCCACTAGACACTAAACAAAGTTAAAGCAATACAGATAGACAAGTATTAACAAATTGAAACCTAAGCTGAGCCTATATCTGAACGAAAGCAGAAATATAAAAGTAAATGCACTTTACATAGCGGTGTTATTGTTCATGCTCAACAGATCGGTGTCGTCGGCCGTACTGGGGCTGGAAAGTCGTCATTGACCTTGGCCTTGTTCAGGATCATTGAGGCTGCTCAAGGTCAAATTTCAATAGACGGACAGGACCTGTCGGAGATCGGTCTGCATTTGTTGAGGAGGAAGCTCACTGTAATTCCACAAGTGAGTAGTTAGGGTACCCATGATGTATTCTGGGTTAAATCTGTTTAATCACTAATTCCAAAGGTCAGTAACTGATGAAATCAGGGTAAGAGTGATGTATTCTAGGTTTAACCTGTTTAAGACTGTAATTCCACAGGTGTGTAACTGATGTAGTTAGGGTACCCGCGGTATATTCTGGGTTTAACCTGTTTAATCACTGTAATTCCACAGGTGAGTAACTGATGTAGTTAGGGTACCCGTGATGTATTCTGGGTTTAACCTGTTTAATCTTTGGACTAACAGACTTAGTCAGGAGAATGATGGTGTATTCTGGGTTTACCTGTTTAAGCATTGGACTAACAGACTTAGTCAGAAGAATGATGGTGTATTCCGGATTTAACCTGTTTAATCATTTGACTAACAGACTTAGTCAGGAGAATGATGGTGTATTCTGGGTTTAACCTGTTTAATCATTGGACTAACATACTTAGTCAGAAGAATGATGGTGTATTCTGGGTTTAACCTGTTTAAGCATTGGACTAGCAGACTTAGTCAGAAGAATGATGGTGTATTCCGGATTTAACCTGTTTAATCATTTGACTAACAGACTTAGTCAGGAGAATGACGGGGTATTCTGGGTTAACCTGTTTAATCATTGGACTAACATACTTAGTCAGAAGAATGATGGTGTATTCTGGATTTAACCTGTTTGATCATTGGACTAACAGACTTAGTCAGGAGAAGTATGGTGTATTCTGGGTTTAACCTGCTTAATCATTGGACTAACAGACTTAGTCAGGAGAATCATGGTGTATTCTGGGTTTAACCTGTTTAATCATTGGACTAACATACTTAGTCAGAAGAATGATGGTGTATTCCAGATTCAGCCTGTTTAATCATTGGACTAACAGACTTAGTCAGGAGAAGTATGGTGTATTCTGGGTTTAACCTGTTTAATCATTGGATTAACAGACTTAGTCAGGAGAATGATGGTGTATTCCGGATTTAACCTGTTTAATCGTTGGACTAACAGACTTAGTCAGAAGAATGATGGTGTATTCCAGATTTAACCTGTTTAATCATTGGACTAACAGACTAACAGACTTAGTCAGGAGAATGATGGTGTATTCTGGGTTTAACCTGTTTAATCATTGGACTAACATATTTAGTCAGGAGAATGATGGTGTATTCTGGGTTTAATCTGTTTAATCATTGGACTAACATACTTAGTCAGAAGAATGATGGTGTATTCTGGGTTTAACCTGTTTAATCATTGGACTAACATACTTAGTCAGAAGAATGATGGTGTATTCCAGATTCAACCTGTTTAATCATTGGACTAACAGACTTAGTCAGAATAATGATGGTGTATTCTGGGTTTAACCTGTTTAATCATTGGACTACCAGACTTAGTCAGGAGAATGATGGTGTATTCTGGGTTTAATCTGTTTAATCATTGGACTAACAGACTTAGTCAGGAGAATGATGGTGTATTCTGGGTTTAACCTGTTTAATCATTGGACTACCAGACTTAGTCAGGAGAATGATGCTGTATTCTGGGTTTAACATGTTTAATCATTGGACTAACAGACTTAGTCAGGAGAATGATGGTGTATTCTGGGTTTAACCTGTTTAATCATTGGACTAACAGACTTAGTCAGGAGAATGATGGTGTATTCTGGATTTAACCTATTAAATGATGGTAATTCCATAGGTGAGTGATGAAGTTAGAATAATGATCATGCATTTTGTATTAACCTGTTTACTCACTGTCCTTCCCCAGGTCTATCAGGTACATATGATAACAAGTATTCCTTCTGGATTTGGCTTGTTAAGTCACTGTATTTCCACCGGTAATGTATCATGTTAGGATAACAATTACCTATTCCGGATTTGACATGTTTAATCCCTGTAATTCCGCAAGTAAGTACGTAAGTGTTCAAGTTAGGATAGCGATCCTACATTTTGGATTTAACCTGTTTTTTCACTGGAATTTCGTAGGTAACTGTTAAACATAGAATAGTGATCACACTTTCGCGATTTATTGCTTTTTTAACAAATTGAATTGAATTATATTTTATTTTACCATAACCGTTTGCAGGTTTTTTTCATGGGCATTCACCAAGGAGGTAATCTTCCGGCGCGTGCACCCAAATGTATCTTTGTAAACTAATAATAGATAACTAACAAAAGTATCTAAACAATTTGACAGTTTACCAATAACATTAAGATAAATTACAACTTAGGCAAATAGGCCTACTTGGGATAGATATAGATATGTCATGGCTAGATGTTTTTCTAAAGATGAAGGTGAAGGATCATACAGGAGCTATATACGTTATAGCATCCTAGAGATATGTAAAAAATACATACAAGTATGTAGCACAGATGACATAATCCATGCCAAGCCTCACATACAGAAGATTTTGTGGGGACATTGATCAACACGTGGAAGTTTCTGAATGCTGAGTATAATGTGGATGAGGCCTTGCTATTCAGACACATACAGGGAAGTAGTACCAGAGGTCACTCCAAGAAGCTTTTCAAGCCAAGGTACAACAGCTCACTCAGAGGGGCCTTCTTTTCACAGCTAGAGATAAACATGTGGAATGACCTACCGGAAGAAGCGGCGGAAGCAGCTACCATAAATCAATTCAAGAATGCACTGTACACGGCCTGGGCCTGGGCCAGAGAAACATTTCTGTATGATTTTGAGGCTGCATACCACCAGAGCTGAGAGCTACGAGATTTGTATAGGCTACCACAAGCCTGCATCAAAGAAGAGGATAATAAATAATAATAAATAAATGAGTAATTAAGACTCATTTTGAGTGGAGTTGAGGTGGGTATAATCCTTGAAACGGGATAAAATCATGCTTATGATATTAGCTACATTTTATACCTATTCTATTTCGCAGGATCCGATCATGTTCTCGGGGTCCCTCAGGATGAACCTTGACCCCTTCAGGAAGTACAGTGACCATGACCTTTGGCATGCCCTGGAGCATGCACACCTCAAGTCCTTCGTGGAAGCCTTGGATGGGGAGCTCAACTACAACTGCGGAGAAGGAGGAGATGCTCTTAGGTGAGGGAGTTAGCAGCGGGTCATTGGAGTTTTCCGTCCTAGCAACATCTGAAATCATAGCATGTGAGAGTGCACACTGATGGTTAGATAAGCGATTCACCCCAATCCAGATAATAGGGGTGAATGACAACCCTACCTAAATCTGAGCAAAATGTCATTCGGTAGGAATTAACAATAAAACGAAATGTGAAGGTGGTGGTAGTTAAGAAATTGAAGGAGAATGCAACAATTAAAGAAAGAAAGAAAGAAAGAAAGAAAGCAAGAAAGAAAAGGAAGGAATGAAAGAAAGAAAGAAAGAAAGACGGCAGCCACATGAAGCTCATGATTTGCCTATTAAAATCTATTAAGTTACATGATTCCATACATTATTCACGCAAAAAGTAGCATGTTATTTCCTTATGTGCTTATTTCCATAACACAGCCTTTTGACACTTGTTCTAGTGGGTTGTTTAGCAGCCCGGTCAGTCTGACTCGTCTCGCCATTACTTTGAGATTTAGCCAGAAATGGTGTAACATGTACGCCTATAGTGAGTTGACACAATTAAAACAGTCGTGATTGGGCAAACCACTCAGGTGAGACTAGAAGTATTGCATAGTAAAGTGGCTGTAAGGCGACCATAACGACTTTACTTATGCACAATTATTATAATAAAATGTGACTAGTTATAATGTGTATAGCATGAAACAACCCATTCTCTCTTCATTATTTATGGTCCACCTAGTCTGAGCGTCTGTGTGACCAAGATGTGGTTATTGTTATCATTCAGCCCTAATGACTGTCCCCAGTGATAGGCTAGGCAATATTACACACTTGGAAAGTAGTGCAAATCCTATCACTTTAAGTAGTTTGAATGTTTTGGGGTATGCCTTATAACCTATGTAAGTATACTATTCCCTTTTATGTGTAATGACATAAAACTAATAATAATAAATAGTGGGTACTCGGAGTCTAATAACATTAGACAGACAAATCCTAACCTACAGGGCTCAAATAGCCAATTCTAGGTATAGTATTTCATTAAGCTACATGGAAGATTCATGTATGGAATACATGTAAAGTCTTGTGACCAGATCCTTACAGTAAATACGCCTGTAAATTAAACTTGCCGGTGCCAATGTGGCCTCCTCACAAAAACCCTCTTACCACTAGTATGAGTCCTAAGGAACAGAAAGATGGTGACCTTAATTAATGGCCAGCTCTGCGTGTCTTTCAGTGTTGGACAACGCCAGCTAGTTTGTTTGGCACGTGCGCTGCTGCGGCGATCCCGTGTGCTGATCCTTGATGAGGCGACAGCGGCTGTGGACTTGGAAACTGATGCGCTCATCCAGGCCTCCATCCGGGAGCACTTCGTTCACTGCACTGTCATCACTATTGCACACAGGCTCAACACGGTGCTGGATTATGACAAGTAGGTATACTTGGTAGACACTCAAGACAACACTCCATATATACATATATAGAGAGAAAGAACCTCAGTATTGTGCTCGATTATGATGAGTAGACCTAACCGGATATTTAAACACGTTTAATATAGCGTTATATACATTGACAAACTCAGCACTGCTCTGTACTAGACCATAAGTGAGTCTATTTTGTAAACAAATTCAATAGGGTATGATATACCTTAACAAATTCAGCTCTCTATTAGATCATAAGTAGGCCTAAGTCTATTTCGTAAACAAGCTCAATAGAGTGCCATGTACATTGACAAACTCAGTATAGGCTACTCAGCTAGATCAAATGTAAGTCTATTTTGTAAACAAGCTCACCAGAGAAGGATAAACAAGGACACACTCAATACTGTACTAGATTAGGACCAGTAAGTCTATTCTGTAAACAAGCTCAATACCCTGGCATGTAGGGTCTACATTAACAAATACAGCACTTTTTATTCATGGGTAGGGCCTACTGCTTGGAGGTACAAAGTGCACGCCACCGGAAGTTGAAAGGTGGGGCAGGGCGGGCTCACTGGAGATGTGGAAAAAAAAGTAGCACATGCCCTGTTCAATATTTAATAAGGTAATCGATCGAAGGTGCATGTATTCATTGAGTACACACCTGCAACGTCCATGGTGACGTCACCGGAAACAATATGGCCGCCAATGGTTAAGCATGCATCTAAAAATAGAAACGATGAAAACCACGGTGGCCCACTGGTGGTCAGAAGTGTCTAGAGAGTGTAGTGACGCTAGGAGCCAATGAGGTTGTTTGTTGGCATTTTGTATCCTGACAAAATCTAAACTCATATCAGGATGGGTACTGACTTGTAGCAGTGCACACTCATGGTGACTTTATAGTGCTGTCTCATTAGGATACCAGGCCACCAACACCATAACCTGATATCCCACTCAGTCACATTATCCTGATACTGAACAAACCAGTCCTTGCCCTATCTTAGTAATGCCAAGTGCCAGGCTAGGTAGCTACAAGTATCAATGTTATATGTCATTGGTTTGACTTGACCGGGATATGAGTAACTGTATGAAAATAATACATAAAGGCTCTTGTGTCTTTCAGAATCTTGGTGCTGGAGCAGGGTAGAGTGAAGGAGTTTGACACCCCGACCGACCTCATTGCAGACACATCGTCAATCTTTCACAACCTCGCCAAGGAAGCTGGGCTTGTTTGAGGACAGAATTAAGAATCTATGTGTGTCCAGTATATCTGTCCTAGCTACTAAACTAGGTTATGGGTCAGTCTCTGAAACTGAGCACTCAATTGTGATATAGAGACCAAAAGTGAAAACTTTCCAAAGAACAGCAGTGTAGGCCTACATATTCATATGAAGGCTTACGTGTTGTGATTATCTCAGCGTTGAAACAGAAAGCTATTTCACTCTTTGATTTTGATCTTTTGCAAATTGAGCACTAGATTAATATCGCTCATGTACCATGGAAATCAAACACACGTCCAGAAGATCATTTTAGCATACACAACAAATTCAAACAAGATGTTACTTATTACAGCTAAGCAAATAAGAGTAGGCCTTGCTATGGTCTTACAAGAAAACGTTGAAAAAATGTTGAATAAAAGGTTGGGTAAATAAATGTGCAGTGTTCATGTGTAAACTTTCAAATTTTCACTTTAGCACCAAATCATATAACCATCCTTTTGATACACTTTGTGGTATAGATTAAGTATATGTTCATGCCTATGTCCACATTGCATCACAACACACTGTTACATGTACATGTATACAGGAAGTCGTATTTGTTTAATGTTGAATGTTTTCAGTTCAGATATCTTGGAAGTTCACCATTTATAATACCATTTACTTTAAACTAAAGTAACATAGATTGCAAGGATTAACCTGTAATAGTTGAAGGGTTCAGGCGCACAAACCGACAAATCATATTGAGTAGCAAATTATATAATGGATGTGGCAGCTTCTGCAAAAAAAGCGGATTTGATTATCGGAATGACGGCAGCTTCAGCTCAAAAGAGGTAGTCATGGTTTCATTTCAGCCCGGATGGCGTGTGTGGGTTTCTATGCCTGAACCCTTCATTTATCTTTCAAATATGGCAGAAACTCAAAGCCATTAGATAATGTAACTTTAGCTTCAACTAGAATATTGTGCATACACAAATTAATTATGTTGCCTCCTTGCTCTCCAACTATCTGCTAAGTTAGTCAATTATCATGAAAGTTACTCAGAACTACATACAGTACAGTATGTTATTATTGTCGGTCTGATGTATTTAATTAAAAATTAGCAAGAGACGTTTTTCAACCATATAATTAAAACTGCATAGTCCAATGAAAGGAAGACACTTATCTAGATTTGATCCTGCAGACTTAATTGAGATCCTGATGCTTTCATGAAGCTGTTGGTGGTGCATGGACGGGGATACTAAGCAACTTTAATCAAGTATCCTACTGCTGAAGCCAATGGTGTCACAATGTTATCGTGCTTGCCAAAATTATCTTGGCATATTTTTACTTCAATTATCCCAAAAGTCAGCCATTTAAAATAAAAGTTACTTCAAAGTAATATACATTAGATTTTACCAATCAATCTAATGTATTAATCTTAGAAAATGGCAAAAACTCAAAACTATCGGAATTTGCAACTTTAAGCAACTGTTTAATAACCTAAATATACATTTTAAGATGCCATAACTAGTCTCCAATGTACCCGACTTGATCGTCTGGTTCTCAACATTTTCTTGCCAAAATGCCAGATATCTAGAACCATATTGGAAGATTGCTACAATAATTCATATTCATTAAATGAGAGGTTCACTAATGTTTGGCAATGTGCTGTGCGTGGATTTGAAAAAAACCTACTCTCTTTATTTTATGCATTCTTCTTATAAAAATAACATGCACAGTAATATATGTACTCAACGGACAACTATGCATGCAGACCAATGTTATCCTTGCAAAGCAGGCGTCCTATCATTGGAGAGACGGTCAAGTGAGACATAACAAAGTTTTGTGAATTGAAAAGCTGTCCAAATGAGTCGCATAAAACAGGTGCTGCTATATTTATTTATTTATTTCAAAATATTGTATATCAGACATGTAGATATGAGGAACTATTGAATATGTCGTAGTAGGCCTATATGTCCGTATCTACACAGCGAGACCTGTTGTAATGTCTGACCAACAGTCAACTGCGACAAGTTATATGACTTATGGTGCTGCCATCTAGCAGTTCTAATTAAGCTGGTAATTATCGTGAGTGTGGTGGTGAAGTTTGCTAATTCTTAATATGATAGTTACCTGCCTGTTTATTACAGCCAGTGTCATATATGTACATATATGCAGGGCAGAACGGGCATGCGACACTGCCGGAAATAAACGAGTCTCTACTCAACTCACAACGTGTATGGACGTCTCTGTCATATCGCTCTTACATGGTGTCAGATGTAAAATGGTGGACACAAGTACCACAACATCTCTGACTGGCCTCAAACCGCCAGGCCCACTAATTCTTGACAAAAATGCAGCCAGTAATTGGAAAATATGGTACAGGGCCTACAAAATCTACGCCACAGCAGCGGGAGTCAAAACCAAACCGGAGGACGTACAATGCTGCATATTCCTGCATGTCGTGGGGCAGGAAGCTCAGAAAGTGCACGCTACTTTCCAATTCACACACAGCGAGGAGGACAAGATTGAGCCATTATTAAATGCGTTTCGTGAGTACTGTACAGGCAGAGCCAACATAATTATCATGAGATATCGGTTCAACACGCAGAATCAGACCACGGAGGATATGGCCACTTACATCACCACCCTCCGTGACAAGGTGACAGACTGCCAATACGGGGAGATGGAAGAGATCCTGTTATGTGACAGGATAGTAGCAGGCGTCCACAGCATGGAACTACGGGACAAACTACTCCAAACGGCCGACCTAATGCTGCAAAAGTGCCTGGAGATATGTCAACTAAGTGATTTCAAAGCCAGACATTTGAAGGAGAAACAAGACGAGCTATCCCAAGAAGTGGACACCATTGCAGCCAGGGGCGCCGGTGCCGGATCGTGACCACCCACCAGACCAGGAGCGCCATCTTGGAATCAGCGTGGCAGGTACGACAACAACAACACAGCCCGCAATGTGTGCGGCAACTGCGGGTTCGAGCACCATAGAGGAGTATGTGTAGCACTCGGGAAAACATGCAACTCATGTCGTAAGCTAGGACACTTCTCGCGTGTGTGCCGAAGCAAGCCAACGCCAGTCCATGGAGTTACGTGGGATCATCAGGACAGACAACCAGACATGGAACAACAGGGAGCAGCCATTGCCCTAGTGGATCAGCTGGACGCGGACCTGTTCATCAGGTCCATGGGCAACGATCACAATGATCAAGAGGAGACATGGCACAAAGACCTTCGCGTGGAGGATCGAGTCATCCGGTTCAAGTTGGACACAGGTTTGCAAGCCCACCTGATCCCCAGGAAAATCTTCAACCAACTGAAAGAAGCGATGCTAACGGAGCGTAAGTGTCGACTCATCACCTACTCCGGACATAAGATCATCCCTGATGGCGAGACAAACCTGAGCATCAATGGACATCAACTGAGGTTCCAGGTGGTGCAGCAGGGTAACCCGATCCTGGGACAGCGAGCGTGTATCCAGTTACGGATTTTAGCCAGGGTCGATGAGGTACACGAGGCAGGTTCGCAGGGATCCCCCAGTGCACCTGCAGACAAAATGGTGAGCAAATACTCTGATGTGTTTACTGGGTTAGGCCTAATAAAAACTGATGCTGTAATACACACTGATCCAAATGTGAGGCCTATAGTCGAGCCGCCACGACGTATTCCATATGCAATCCAGGGTAAAGTTCACGACGAGATTAAACGAATGGTTAAGTTAGGAGTAATCATAGAGCAACACGAGCCCACCGAATGGGTGAACTCTATCACCATTGTATGCAAACCAAATAAGTTAAGAATTTGTCTCGACCCCACGAAGCTCAAAAAGCGATCATGAGAGGCCCATACCCCACTAAGACTATCGATGAAGTTATAGCTAACACTGCCCATGCAAAATACTTATCTGTGTTAGACGCGAAGTCAGGGTACTGGCAGATCGAGGTTAGCAAAGAAAGTTCACTCATCTGCACATTCAACCCCCCCTGGGGATGGTTCAGATATACCCGGCTGCCCTTCGGCATTAAGACAGCCGGGGATATCTTTATCAAGGAGATGCAGAGCATTCTGGGGGATCTGCCAGGTGTAGGGGTGGTGATGGACGACATATTGATATACGGGTCCACAATAGAGGAGCACAACAGCAGGTTGCAAGCAGTACTGGAGCAGGCAAGATCAGGCAATTTAAGGCTTAACTCTGACAAAACTAAGATATGCCAAATGCGAGTTTCATATGTAGGCCACTTGCTCATGCAAGATGGAGTCAAACCAGACTCCTCTCGAGTTCAAGCGATCGTAGACATGCCCACTCCACATGACAAACCCAGCATGCAGCAATTTCTTGGCATGACCGGATATGTGCAAAAGTTCAATCCGAACATGTCAGAAATCACAAACCTTTACGAACATTGCTGGCAAAAAGATGTGTGGCACTGGCAAGCAGAACAAGAAAGCTCTTTCAGAACCTTAAAAGAAAAACTGAGAAACGCTCCAGTCCTACCCTACTATGATGTAAACAAAGCAATCGTCATTCAAGTGGATGCCTGCCAATCAGGGCTGGGGGCCGTGCTGTTACAGAGCGGAAAGCCGGTAGCGATGGCATCCAGAGCACTCGATCACGCACAATCCAATTATGTGGTGATCGAGAAAGAAATGCTAGCCATTTGATTTGGATGTCAGCGATTCCACGAATACGCATATGGTAAAAAGATAAAAATTGAGACCGATCACAAACCGCTCATTTCGATAATGGAGAAGCCCATTCACAAGTTATCTGCACACATACAGCGTATGCGCATGTGCCTATTGAATTATAATATATTGTTGACACGTAAAAGGGGTTAACCTTTTTTTTGCAGATGCACTTTCCCGAGCGCACAGCGACACACTAGAGCCCAGCGGCCTGTTTGATGATGAAGTCAGCGTGGCATCAGTCACAGCCACGTCAGACATAGTGACAGAGATACAACAAGAGTATGAGACAGAGATGACATGAAACAACTAAAACACTACATAAACGACGGATGGCTAATGTCAGACATAACGTGATAGCAGCGTTAATCCCATACAAAGCACATAAAGATGATCTGACGATCGAAAATAATAAGATAATGAAAGGCAACAGACTCATCATCCCCCAAAACACACGCAACAAAATCATTGAAATCCTTCACGAAACACACTTAGGGATCACCAAAACAAAACAATTAGCACCGACACCGTATTTTGGCCCAACATCGACATGCAGATAGTCCAAAGAATAGAACAATGCACAACATGCCAAGCGAACAGGAAACAACTACACCACGAGCCATTAATAAGTCACCAAATACCAAACCGTCCATACGGAAAAATAGGGACGGACCTGTTTGAATTAGACCATGAACAGTACATCATAACAGTAGATTATTATTCTAAATACCCCGAAGTGACACTATTAAACAACAAGTCATCTCACAACATAATTAAGGCCCTTAAAGAAAACTTCGCATGACACGGGATACCACAAAGAGTAGTCTCAGATAATGGCCCACAGTTCAGAAGCAGAGAATATACCGCATTCGCGAAACACTACAACTTCACGCCAGTTTACTCTAGTCCACAATTTCCACAAAGCAATGGCCAGATCGAGAGGTTCGTCCAAACGATAAAGAACATGATGATAAAATGCAAAGCACAAAATCGGGACGTAGAATTAGCATTACTAAACTATAGGAACACACCTCTGATCACACTAAACACATACCCAGCTCAACTCCTAATGAGCCGGCGGCTCAGGTCGAGAGTCCCAAAGCCCTCGATGAACCTCAAACCCAAAACACAAACAAACAAAACACAGCTGATCAACAAAACACAACAACAACAAAAATACTACCACAACATCAAATCAGGACGACCACAGAAACAATTAAAAGCAGGCGACAAGGTCCGATATCAAAATCACAAAAAACAATGGGTCCCAGGCACAATCACCGGCACCAAAGGACCGACAAGCTGAGAATACCAAATGAGAAAACCAGACAACAATCACATAACAGAAACCGCATCCACCTAATGAGAACACCTGACCAAGAATACCTAACTGATATAGCCCCAGACATTAGACAAACAGAACAAAACAGAACACAGGATGAACAAGAAAATGACAAACAATCATCAGAACCAGAGCAAATGATCAAAACACAACAGCCGATAGCCCCACAACCAAAAGTATCAAGATACGGATGAACCATACGGCCTGTCGTAAGACTTGACCTTTAGCAAGGCAACCATGCGAAACACAACATAACAAAACATACTCCGCATAATAGCGTGACACGCAGCGATCGGGAAGAGACACAATTTAAATGGTATTCAGGTCTTGGGAAATGAGACGAAAGCTATCAACACACTGTTACAAAATAAGCGAACAGGCTATTTGTAGTTGATTGTGATTACATAAAACTGTATAAAATGTATGTTGATGAATGTGATCGATGTCACAAGAACACTCTCACACTAGGATACATGTCGTCAAAGTCGAACATTCGAAACCCTAACAAGTTTCACAAATGATCACAATCAAGAGTACATACATGAAAACAACTGTATGGATTGAACTGCTTGAGCATTGATTCCGAACTTGTATTTTGAAAGATCATATCGCATATAATTGTACTTTCTAGAATTAAGGCGTTAAGGACAACAAAATCCACATGTTATCTTTCGTTACCTCACAAGAGGGGAGATGTCATATATGTAC
This sequence comes from Branchipolynoe longqiensis, assembly GCA_030323885.1. Classification (NCBI taxonomy): domain Eukaryota; kingdom Metazoa; phylum Annelida; class Polychaeta; order Phyllodocida; family Polynoidae; genus Branchipolynoe; species Branchipolynoe longqiensis. The sequence goes on along the minus strand of CM059198.1, from coordinate 12,105,731 downwards.
ATATATGCAGGGCAGAACGGGCATGCGACACTGCCGGAAATAAACCAGTCTCTACTCAACTCACAACGTGTACGGACATCTGTCTCATATCGCTCTTACAGCCAGTACCAGGAAACCATATTGCCTGTGCAGATCACTACACCAGTAGTCACATGGTCCTTTACCCTCAGTTAGTGACATGTAATGAGACATCAGTAAGATCAGCTAGGTGTGCCAGCCTTTAATGCTCAGTGCAGCTGGTTAATGAGTTAGTGGTCTGCGGGCTGAGATCTTTGCCTGGTTAATGAGTTAGTGGTCTGCAGGCTGAGATCTTTGCCTCGTTAATGAGTTAGTGGTCTGCAGGCTGAGATCTTTGCCTCGTTAATGTGTTAATGGTCTGCAGGCTGAGATATTTGCCTGGTTAATGAGTTAGTGGTCTGCAGGCTGAGATCTTTGCCTGGTTAATGGGTTAGTGGTCTGCAGGCTGAGATCTTTGCCTGGTTAATGAGTTAGTGGTCTGCAGGCTGAGATCTTTGCCTGGTTAATGAGTTAGTGGTCTGCAGGCTGAGATCTTTGCCTGGTTAATGAACTAGTGGTCAGCAGGCTGAGATCTTTGCTTGGTTAATGAATTAGTGGTCTGCAGGCTGAGATCTGGCAGGCAATCCTTACACGCTTGTCTGTGTTGGATATTTTCAGCGTCAGACACTGTTAAGTATGTTTGCATGTACATATGTATATTTAAAATGGTGAGATGGTAGATCAATTTTTTAATTGTTCGGATTTTGTTCTTTTCTTTAGTATGTGGAGAGAAGTGTTCTGTTTACCTTGCCTTGAAAGGTATTATTAACAAGTTTTTTTTAAAGGATTTCTTTTTAAAAGGATGTATTTCTTCAATGGAGGAGCAAGAGAGCATGGTGCGTACATTTCATGTTTGTCGTTTGTTTTAAATGAGTCTTCAGCGATGACAATAACCTGAGAAACCTCCAAACCATTGGGTTATTATTGGTGGGATATTTATGTTGTTAATATTCCGATCTAAGTGACCGGGCTCGTGATAGCTGGCAAGCTCAGGGCAAATACGTGTGAAAGCACGTATTTGTCACACAGCAACAAAGAGCCGGGTATCACTGATGTATCAACATAAAAAGAAATGAAATTAATGTTAATCAATTATTCATTTTCATTTGATTCATTCCATTCTATTTCCTCCTGCTTGATCACATAAACACAAACAATTGATGCTTTAATAAGATTTTATTTTATTTTTCCGTGAATTTAAATGATGCAAATACATTCCAATGTACATTATTATGTACACTTCAAGATGGAAAACGAATAGAAATGCCTTTAAAAATATGTCAAATTAAAACCCATGATTCTCAAATTTCTTCAACTGACTCCCAAAAGAACTGACGTAGGTTAGAAAGATTGTATAATAGAGAAGGTAAAGGTTAAACTGTATTATTGCTCAGTCGGTTAAATAGATTAAGGTTTCAACAATAACTTCTAGACCTCCACTATGCTTAAGGGTCATCTATAAGTTACATCACACAATGTGGGCCTTTTTTCGCTGAACCCACCTTTCATCTTTGTTTGTCCTCGTCAAAACACGTCGTTTAACTGACAATCAGGGATTGGCCGTCCTCTTCAGGATACAGGTCCACTATTTGGCTTCGAATCTGAACTGGTCATATCTCTATCCCTATCCACATCACTAGAAATCCCCAGATCGATCTATTTACCATAATGTCGACATTATTCTCCTCAAGTGATTACTTGAATTAAAGCTGAAGAAAGGATTTCTAATTCTCGATCCCGGTTCGGAAATTATTAAATTATCGGATAGCATAAGGCGGATCTTAGTCATATATTCACTCATTTTCATCGCAGTCTTGGTAGTCCGAGTTCACTGCTGCCTCAGTAAGTGTGAATCTGTGCCCCATCACGCCAGGTCGCAGCTTTAGGTTACATATCAGAAGGTAGGTAGGTGCCCGTGCTTCATCCTTCAGTAGAGAACCTGCATTTAAAACTCACGTTGCAGCTATAACCACATGCCGGCTGATATCCCATGTGTTTCTAATACAGCGTGAAGTGAAAGTGTTGGAGCAAATATGTTACATGAGATAAACAGCCACTTCCCATGTCATGGTATACGTGCATTCACCACTCCACCACATTCTGCCATGTAAGCTGTAGATGTGACAAGACAAGTCACGTGGGTCCCAGCTTCAGTCCTTTCTGATGGACAAGCGGAACTCGGAAAACGTGTATGCAATTACTGCATCCTGCTAAATATGCATTTTGACCCTATTTGTCCATTTGAATATTTGCACAAGCACATGACAGCATTCCTGACAAGTGCCTTATTGCTCATCACATTTCTCGGGCATCACTGTATACCACCTACCTATAATGTGTACGTAACTTACGGACTCCCCCTAATTCAAGCCGGTCTCCGGCTCCTTGGAAGAGCTGGCGTTCTCTAATAGATCGTTGCTGCAGTTGGAGGTCACACTGTGCGAACTGGAAGTGAGCGAATAGTCCGAAGTCAGATCGACACTGTTCAACCAGTCCTGGATGCGTCGGCACTTGTCAGGAGAGAGCAGATTGTTGTTGGCGATGTACTCCATGGCATTCGCGTGGCAATACTCTTTGCCCATGTCAACCAAGTCCGGCTGCGAATCGGGATCAGTTTGGGCGGCCTTCGCCTGAGTGGCTTCACCAGCTGTGATTCCCTCCCAGAGGCAGGTGGACCCTTCTTGCAGCTGCTCCTTGCGCTTGGGGCATGTAGCCGTCTCCATGTCTACATTCAATGCGCTGGCCCCAAATGTCTGTTCGGGTGTTGGCTGAGCTGCGACCTTTTGAGGCGAGCCTCGGTTTGGTGCTCCTACTCCAGCGGTCGCCAGTCGCTGCTGCTTCTGTTGCTGCTGTGTGTTGAGGATCTCCGTCACAGTGGCCATCTTGGTTTCCTGCTGCTTGTACTTGGCAAGCAGTTCCAGCGCATGTGTGTTTCTCCACATGGGAGCATCGCCATTACCGGTACCGGCCCCAGTGCTGGTGTTGACTGGCCGCCATTTTTCCAAATGCTTCTGATACTGCTCATGGCGCCAGTGCCGGATGGTCTCGATCTTCTTCTGTTCTGAGAAGTCCAAGTTCACATCCATATTTAGGTCCAGGTCCAAGTCCATCTCATGCAACCTGAACTGAACATCGCTTTTCTTGTCCATCACAGTATGACTCTGTTGAAATGATAGTTGTGGATTGTGCACCTGCGCGATAGATTTGTTTAAATCTTTCAAATCAACACACTCGTCGGCAACTCGAAGAGCAACCCGCATGCAGACATCAGCATCGGTATCCTCATCCCAACTTGACCGCTGGAGCTGCGCTGTCCTGGCAGTTGCAGTGACGATGTTGGCATTAGCCCGAGTTGTGTGTCGCTTCACCCCTCGCAGGAAGGAGTTGTCCAGGAAGCGATTCTTCTCATCATTAACGCGTGACAAATCCGGCAGCGCATGAGCATCATCATCTGCCCCGCTCGAGCTGTGCTTCCGCTGCTGCTTCCATTGCTGCTGCTGCCGAAAGTGCTTCCCGGTCAGTACACCGTCGAGTGGCCAGTGCCCCAGGGACGGGCCGCCAGAGCCTCCCCCGCCGCCTCCGCCTCCGCTGCCGTCAGTGATTGGCGGGAAATGCATCGGCTCGTTCCTGGACCTCCCCAGCCCCGCCCTCCCCGCCACCTTGTCCCGGGCGGTGGCCCTGAGCCGCCCGCCCCCGACAACGGGCACCACACCCTCCCCGCCGCCAGCCAGCACCTGCCGAAGTAGGAGTCTGCTCGTTTCCTTCTGCAAAATGGCCGCCGCCGTCGTCGCCGTCGTCGGCGTAGCCGCCACCTTCTTCCGCCGCGCCTCGTCGGTTACCTCCGGTTCGCTACTCCGCCGCCGCCGCCGCTGGTAGCGCGGCTTCATGACCGAGGCGACACGGCTGGGGCTCGGCGCCGTGCTGAGCAGCAAGGGGCGGTTCAGGGCCGTGACACCAGGTGGCGAGACGTCGAGTTGGAGCGAGGTGACACCTGGCGGATTCTCCGAGTTCAACGTGTCGAGCATCACCTGGACGGGAAGAGACGGGAAGATGAGCCAGGGAGGATACAAAGATCATTTCAGAAGAATGCAATATCCCCCCCCCCCCCAACCTGAGAATGTTCTTTTAGTTTGTTTGTTTTTTTCTTTTAATTTTGAAATATATTAAAGTTGCATGAATGGGTGGGTTGAGTTTCTGTCGTATTTTTTTATTATAATACATACTAGGTTGATCTTTATACTGTAGGCCACATTGCTTTACTTTGAACAAATTTGTGACAGGGACCTAATGACGTCATGTGGTTTTATGAATAGTCAGAAATAAAATAAAAGAACACCAAAAAATCTAGCTTTAGCGCCAACACACATACTTTGTCATTTCTCAGATACGAGTGTTTGTGCCCAACGCGCTCTGCACAACTGCATAGCGTTGTACTTTCACAGCTACTACTACTGCACATAAATACAGGAAATCGTTTCTAATGTAGGATATTTGTAGGCACAGAAACCAGTTTGGCTTGACAAGAGTATTTCTCTCAGCTCCAAGATACAATTGATGCGCTCCCTTGTCACATCAATCTTCCTATATTCTTTTGAATCATGGACTGCCACAGCACAACTCCAAAGAACAACACAAAGTAGGGAAATGAGGCGCTACCACAAGACACTACACATCTCATACAAACACCATGTTACCAATGATGAAGTCCATACAGACAATTGGACCACATAAAGATCTCCTGACAATCGTAAACACATGACAATTGCAGTGGAATAGCCATAATTCCCATGCATCAGGTCTGGCTAAAATCATCTTGCAAAACACAGTGACAGAGGGAAGATAACAAGGTGGACAAAGGAACAGGTGGGAGCATCAGGGAATGGACAGGTCTGGAGTTTGGCAAGTGAGGAGTAGAAAACAATGAAAAGTGGAGAAAAATGGTTGCAACGCCATTTGTGATTGCACAACGCCCCTCAATGTTCAGGAATTGGTGATGGTGATACCAAGTATGGTCATCAGGGGGGGTGTGGTCATCAAGTGAGTGCATGGCATATAAGTGAAGGATGGGGCTGGGAATGATACCAACCCCAACTTCCAGTAGATGTGACCCGGCATGATGAGTCGCAGCTTCAGTCCTTTACTGAGGGACCAATGAAACTAGCAACACATGGAAACCTTTTTTTGGCGCTTTTTGCATTTTGGTAAAAAAGCTCTTTATTCATTATTATTATTATATTTCTCTGGTAAGACAATGCATTTGAAGTGTGGAGGGAAATGTTCTAGAACTGATAAGGATGCCAGTGCATGCCATACCCAGATGTCAGCTGCCAGATTGCTCTAGGGGAATGATCGGCGTGGGAAATCATGCAAATAGTTTTCATTAATTAAATGTTGGTTCAAAAGGTTACAGACGGGAACACATTAACTTATACTTTCCATGTGAACATCTGCTGAAGTAAATATCCCAGAAAGGGATGGACCAAATTACAAGCAGCAATTTACACCGACCATAATGGAGGCGTTGAGAAAGTGAAGCTGTCTTTACATAAATATCCATGTATTTTACTATAAAAAAAATATATATCAAAATAGATACTTATATGAATATATATGTGTTTGGATATACTCTAGTTATATAACATATATAACATAATTTATAATATATAACATACATGACATTTAATATATATAATATATAATATGTGATATATGATATATAACATATGATATATGATATATAATATATCGTATATCATATGTCGCATATCATATTTTTTGGTACATTAGTTGTTTAAGCAGGAGAAATTTCAATCGCGGACAATTGGTCTTCCTCATTCCACTGCTCCTTGCCATATCCTAATAATGCCGAGCGCTTGGCTAGGAAGCAACAAGTATAAATTGGTTTGACTCGAAACAGGGCTCGAACCCACAAGCCCAGGGTCTACCAACGCGAGAGATAACAAATTATCTTAGTTTTATATGGATACTTTAGTGTTTTCGTTTAGGTACCAGCGAAATGTGATAGTCATGGTAGGGTAAGGTGGGCGGGCCCTGACCCACAACTACCCGAGGCTAGTACCTCGGGAAAACACCAGTTATCCATCATCGGTACCCAGGTAAGATTCGTATAACTATATTATTTTACCTCGGTCGTACGCCCAGGGAGAATTTTACGTAATCTCATTTTTTATCCTTTTATACTTAATGTTGTAATCATACTATATTGCTTTAGTGCAAAAAGTAATTTTGTATCTCACCTGTCTTTAGTCGGTAAGTAGGCGAGTCGCCAGGCCGCTTGGCTTTTCTAGTCGTTTGTTGTAATGTTTTGCAAACGACCTAGCCATCTTCAAAGGATCCGTGTGCAAGGATTCTCTTTACTGAGATTCCTAACTGTCTTGCCTTGGAGACCATGCTCAATGCATTGAGTGGGATGCATAGCATCCCATATTGACGCCTGCCTGTTTAAGAACCTTGATGGTCCATCTTGTGAGTGTGTCTCTCGAGATAGCTTCATGCAGTTTAATAAAGCTGATTAGAAGCTGTCTGGAATTCCTTATTCCAGGTGACTTGGATATACACGCCCTAATGGCTGAAACTACACATATCCGTTTATCTTCTGGAAAACTATTTACATGTACTGTGAACAGTGGGTGCCCTGTCCGATTCGACTTTAGTAATGTCTCTAAATTGAATGTTGCCTATTCCATATCTATTTCTAGTCCATCCAGTGAGAGTGCCACATCCCAAAACCTATTATATTTAGGTTTGGGTGGGTTTCTTCCATACACCAATCTAATGGACCAGTGTACTACCTGGTGCTTTCCTATCGTTTGTCCATATATTCTTGGTAGAATAATTGAAAGTGCACATCTTGCTGCATTCATTGCATCGGATCCTAATCCTTCATCTTCTAATATTATGGGGTTCTCTGTGGCGGAGTGGTTAGAGTGTCTGACGTTTTTCTAGGTCAGACTCCTAATCTGAGGGTCGGCAGTTCATTCCCCATGCCCCCAGCTCTGCCAATTTGGATTTCCACCGCTGTGTAGAACTTACAGCATCATCAAAGGCCGGTTGCTCTCATACCATGTCTATGTGGTGTGGGAGGTTAAAAATCCCTTGGGTCGGTAAAATTGTAGGCTCGGGCTTTCTATCGACCAGCAGTGGAGTGGGGAAGACCAGTCGTCTGTGACTGGGATTTCGCCTGCTTGGGACAACTAATGTACCAAAAAAACAAAAAGAGAGACAAATAAGTGTTCACACTTCCTGTCTACCATTTGCTATATCGCTATAATATTCTTAGAAATCTTAATATTTGGGCTATTGTTGGTTTTAATGGCTTGACTCCTTTTAGAAGACAATGAAGTCCCCATTTCTTTAAAAAACTTGTGTATAATTTCACCGTTCCTTTCCTCCAGGCGTGTGAAATAAGTCTTTCTTGTGTAATTTTGTCTAATTTATTGTTCTAAATGTTTTCTTAATAAAGGAATGCCAAAAGGGGTGTCGCTGACACATCTCCGTGGACTGTTAGTGGTCCTTGATGTTGTGGGTTGTTCCTTTCTCGTGGGAACCTGAGCATGTATTTTGCCTCTAATGTTATTGCCGCTAGCCATGGTTGTGTGTCCCATTCTGGTACTATCAGTACTGTGTATGAGTGATCCATCTTGATCTTCCTGGCCACTCTGCTGATAATGCTGAATGGTGGGAATATATAATAGAATTTATTATTCCAAATTTTAAAAAACATCTACTCTCCCGGGTTCTGGTTCTGTATGCAAAGACACATATATTGGTAACTTTTTGTTGTTGCATGATGCAAATAAGTCAATTTCTGGTTTGCCCCATTTATAACAAATGTGGTCGAAAATACTCTGATTTAATGACCATTCTAGATGGTCATGAAAATGTTGACTTTTCTTGTCAGCCAAAGTATTTTGAATGGCTGGAATATGTGCTACTGTTAGCCATCTCTCCTGTTTCTCTGCCCAGTCCCAAATAAGTTTGGCCAAATAGTTATATGGTTTGGAATGGGTCCCTCCCATATTACGTATTTAAGCGTAGCTGTTGTGTTGTCTGTTAATACCCTTACATGATTTTTAGGTAGGTGAACTAGACTATGTAATACTAGATAAATAGCTCTAAAGTTCTAGTACATTTATGTGATCAGAGATTTCATCATCCATCCACCGACCACCTGTTGCCTGTTGGTCTATGTGAGCCCCCCATCTTTCTAGGAAGCGTCTGTTGTAACTGTAGTGTTGGGCTCTCCCATTCTAATGGGGTTGCGTGAATTCTTAATGTATGACAGCCACCACATAATATCTTGTTGACCTTCTGGCGAAATCGTCATGGGCCATTCAAAGTTTCCTTTAGTGCGAGCCAACGCCAAGTTCTTATCTATTTCTAGCGATTTAATATGAGCCTTGCCATAAAGAATAGCTAGTGCATATGGTATCATAATTCCTATCAGTATTGTGACTTGTCTTATCTTTGGTTTGTTCAATTGTAATAATTAGTTTGCTTGTGGTTGTAAATTTATCAACTTTTTGTTCCATTAATGAAATGGTAATTTCTGTGGTGTTAATAAAGAATCCCAGAAACTTTAACTTCTTTGGTAGTGTTAATACTGATTTAGTTTCATGTATGTAGAATCCTAATTCTTTTAATGTCTCACATAATTTGTCTACTGATGTCTGACAATGTTTTTGTGTTTGTGCAACAATAAATGAGTCATCGATATAAGGAAACATAATATGCCCTTCCCTAGCCATCTGGGAGAATATTGGTTTTAGTAACCTTTTGAAAATATGTGGAGAGCAAGCTAGTCCATTAGGCATGCACGTGAACTCATACAGTTTATCGTTCCAACAAAACCTGAGATATTTATGATCAACTTTATAGATAGGTACTGTATAGTATAGATCTTTAAGATCCACACTGGCAAGCCAGGAGCCTTGTGTTACTAAGTCTCTAGTTGTGTCTAATGAAAACATTTTGAAATGTTTGTATTCTACAAATTTGTTAAATAATGTTAGATCTAGAAATAGTCTTACATCTCCATTTGGTTTGGGTCTCAAGAATATATTAGATATGAATTCCCCAGCCACATGTAGTGCTGGTTCTATAATGCCTTTTTCACAGAATTTAAGGACGTGATTATCTAACGCCTCGCGTTCTGAACCGTGAAATCGGTAAGGGAAAGGTATGCTATTTTGAATAGGTTCCTCAATCAAGGGTATTCTTACTCCTTCTGCTAGACTAAGGATAGCTAAATTCTGCATAATGTTATTCCATTCCGGTAGGCAATTATTGAGGTTACCAGCTTTAAATATGCTTACTGGTGTTTGCGTTGCCACTTTTGTTCCCTGGGCAGGGGGAACGGCTTTTCTGCATTGAACTCCCTCTTGAAGAGTCTGTTCCCATCATTCCAGCTGAACGACTGCCTTTGGCCCCTTCTCCTGACTTGGAAGCTTAAGTTTGTTCCGAACCGGGATCCTTGTTGTCTGGTTCGCAGGTTTAGAAAATCCTGCCTCGTCTTCTTGAAGCGGGTAAGATTTGTGTCTGTGAACTTCGTTTTGTCCATTTCCATATGTTTCCCACACTTGGAACTGGTCTCCACTTATTTGAACAAGTGCTGGAGTTGTCCACCGAACATCTTAGTCTTGTCCAGTGGTTTTCCCTTAATGGGCTTGGGGGCAAGGAATAATGTGTATTCCTTCCCGTCATTGTCCAAGACCTTCTTTGATCTGGCTACCTCTTTGCCTCCATCCGTGCAGACCGCCTTGAAGACATTTTCGAAACATCTGTCGGACAGGAAATTGCTTGTCGCTGTCAGCAGCGCAATTCCTCCATTCATCTCCTCGCACGGCAATGAAAATTTATTCTCAGCCATCATCCTGTTGGATATAGGTGCAATGACCGAGAGTGCGGAGAGTACCCTTTGTGTACTGTATGTAGAACCGTTTCAAACTCCGCCTCTGACTCAGATCATCCCATTAAATATCACTTTCACAATATATTCTGAATGAAACCAGAATCCCCGGGACGGGATGGGTGACACTGGAGGCTGAGCAGAAGGGATACCTGCTCCAATGCTACACTTGAAATTTAGCCACCTCAAGGGGGGTGCAAACCAAGGAATATTTAGAGTTTGCTGAGTTATACAATATCAATAGATCGCCTATGCCTTGCTCAAACGAGCAAGTGGCACTTTATACTACCTGGCTGGCCAGGACCCTCAAATTTAATTCTATGCAAAACTACCCCAGATAGCACACAGCCGTCGGCCTGACGTCGGCCCGACGGCGGCCGCTCAGTCGGCCCGATGGTGGAAACCGCCGTCGGGCCAACGTTGTTTTGTCCAACCTCCCGCCGTCGACTCGACGGCGGCTGCCGCCATCACCCCGACGGCGGAAACCGCCGACGAGCCGACGGCAACAAAACAACGTCGGCCCGATGGCGACAAACGAGAAGACACTCTAATGTCAATACCTACAGGTGCAAAAATACTAGTTTTATTCAAAATTAATAGAAATAGAGAACCCTAACCTTATAAATTTATTATAATCTTTTGTGGTAACGATATTGTCTATATATGTGTACCAAGCGATTTGTTTCTGCGTGGTGTGGTTGTAGAGATATTTTCCTTTTTCTGTATGGGTTAGGGTTAGGGTTAAGGTTAGTGCTTAATTAAATACAGAAAAAGTGAAATATCTCTACAACCATTCCACGTAGAAACAAATCGCTTGGTACACATACAGACAACATCGTTACCAAAAAGATTATATTAAATTTATAATTGATTGATTGATTGGTGGTTTCTTCATGCCGTGTCGGCAGCATAGGCCATATTCACGGCAAGAATTGTTTGTTTTTTATTCAACCATCGCTTTTACAGAATGCAAAAGCACAGAATCAATTTTGTGTCAGTACACTGTGGACCCTAAAAAGGTTAGGGTTCTTGATATCTATTAATTTTGAATAAAACTAATATTTTGCAACTGTACGTATTGATACTATAGTGACAGTGTCTTCTGGGAAAAAACCAAGATGGCGGTTCTTCGTCAACATTCCGTACAGGGTAATTCAAATCGTATTAACACGAATAATTCCATTAATACATCCTAATAAATTACAAAACTTTTACAAAATAATCTAAACATAATAATAAACAAACCTGTTAAATAATTCCTTAAAATTCCTCCGATTTTTGGAGTTATTTGTAGAAAAAGAACGCTGCTCAACGATCGCACGTTTTCCGGTGGCGACTTGAACTGAGTCGAACCGTCAACAAACCGTACCCGATAATTCAAATTGTATTAACATGAATAATTCCATTAATACGTCGTAATAAATTACAAAACTTTTACAAAATAATCTAAACATATTAATAAACAAACTACGTCAGCATATGCTAACGCGATGCCTCGTAGTGTGACAGGGCCTTAACAGTGCAAATAAAAACACGCCAACCTGTGTCAAAGCAGTGTGCACCTCTGCAGACCAGCGCCAAGTGAGTACTCGGAGCGATCTGCGACGTCCTTAAAGTTGCATAGTCCGATAAAAACATCAAATTTTCAAAACCAAAGCAATTACCTACTTTTGATCCCACATATCTAGCTTAAATACTGATGCACACATTAAGCATTTGTTGCCACCTAGAAGGGAATGCTGAGTCAATTTAACAGAATATGTTACTCCTGAAGCTAGATGGTGTCAGTGTTGGCGTGCTTCTCAAAACTAATTAGGAATGTTTGCATTTCAAATATCTTCAAAGTTAGCCATTTTAAAACAAAGTTACTTCAAACTAAAGTGAAGTGGACTGTAACAATCAATTTAATATATGTATCTAAGAAAAGTGACACAAACTCATAACCATCGGATTATGCAACTTTAAGAGCAAAATCTGTAAGTTAAAAAAGTATAATCCGATGGGTTTTCTTTAGTATTTTAGATGAAAATATTAGGTTGATTGGTATAGTCTACTTTAGTTTATTTTGGAGTAGCTTATAATTTGAAAATGCTAACGGAGATATTATAAATGAAAACATGGAAAAGTAATGTTGGGGTGCACCATGCTGGACGTATGGTTTGTTGGCCCATTTTCGAGCATAGCACTGTTAGCAGTATAATACAGGAACACCAAACTGCAACATATGTTTATTGCATGCACTGGTATGTAAATTGAATAAGTAGGATTAATTCTAGATAGGCCTAAGTGTTTTAATGCACAGAAGGGATGCTAAGTCAACTTAATAGAACAAGTCATTGTTGAAGCATGTGATGTCTAGCATTTCGACATTCATACCAAAATTAAGTTGACATGTTTTCACCTAAAATACCATCAAAGTTAACCCGTTACACTATTTAAGCTTCTTTAAACTAAAGTAAAGTAGGCTAGACCAATCACCCTGATATATGTACAGTGCAATCTAGATAACAGATTCACCCCATACTTCCAGTACAGGGGTGAACGACAACGTAGTCTAAATACGGGCGAAAATAGCTTTAGTATGGAACAAGAAGTAGAATGCCTGGCACCAGTGTCAAATGGTTACTTATATCAGCACAGAGTTGGTGAAATGGGAGAGAATGCAAAAAGACAAGATGGCGGCCAGAGAACGCCGTCGATTTCACTTTTAAATTGCATTAAAGTATGTTTTAATATATTTTCCAACTCAAAAGTACCGGGTAAATATGAAGACATATACAAAGAATAAATGTTGCTTCTTAGATTGTGAAATTGGGCTCTCATAAAGACTCATTTCATTAGCCCGATTTTTCGACCGTTTTTATATAAGGCTGGTCTTCACCCGTGTACGACAAGTACCGGGTGAATCTTTTATCTAAGTGAAATCTCGCTATAACGCGCACTGACTTAACGCGAAATCGGATATAGAGCGATGATTCATTGGACCCAGAATTATTTAATTCAAAGGTAATTCAGTAACCTGAACCCCGATTTACCGCAACCCCGCTATTTTTTGCGATGGCATTTCATTAACCCCAACGATCGCCTTTTAACTCGGTTTCACTGTATCTAACAAATATGGCAGATACTCAAAACAAGCGGATTATGCTTACTGGTGTTTGCGTTGCCACTTGTTCCGAGGAAGGTCATTGCGGCTTACTGACCTAAATAGCTACAGTGTGACTTCACAAATCCGTGACCTACATCCAGCTATAAATAATTCACACCAAATCGTTCAAAGTATTTAAACTATATCACGTCCACTTGGCCGAACCGAAACTCACACCAATTTGATTTGAAAGCGAGGTCAGTTGCACAACTGATCCCAGCAAGACCCAAGCAATACCATGGTTTGCTGTTGTGTGCCTAGATGCAAACATGGATCAGGTAGTGAAAGTGCTATTCCGATATCTTTTCAATTATTTCCAAATAAGGCTTCAGATAAATTCCAACCTGGTAAGGTTATTGTCCTACATGTTTCTCTCATGTAGATTGCAGTGAAATTATTCTAGCAACAATTTTCGATTAGATAAAATAAAATAGCACTTCATTTGTCTATCAAAGGTGCAGAGTCAGCTGAAAACATCAACTTGTTAAAACCAAAACACTTTCCTGAATTTAATCCGATCTATCAAACTCAGATACTGATACTGATGCACAAATAAAGCATGTGGTGCTGCAAATAAGGTAATACTAAATCAATTTCATAGAACCTGTTGCTAATAAAACCTATGGTGGTCGAATTTTGACGTGCTTGCCAAAATTAATTTATCTTCAAAGTTAGCCATTTAAAAAAAGTTACGTCAACATCAAGCAAAGTACATTATATTGATCAATATATAATGTATTTACCTAAGAAAACAGCAGAAACCCCAAACCACCGGACGATAATACAACTTGAATGAATGCTCGTTACCTTCCACCGTGTAAGCTGTAGCTGCGACCCGGCATGCTGGGTCACAGCTTCAATCCTTTCTGGCATGCTGGGTCACAGCTTCAATCATTTCTGCCATGCTGGGTCGCAGCTTCAATCCTTTCTGGCAGGCTGGGTCACAGCTTCAATCCTTTCTGGCATGCTGGGTCACAGCTTCAATCCTTTCTGGCATGCTGGGTCACAGCTTCAATCCTTTCTGCCATGCTGGGTCGCAGCTTCAATCCTTTCTGCCATGCTGGGTCGCAGCTTCAATCCTTTCTGGCATGCTGGGTCACAGCTTCAATCCTTTCTGGCATGCTGGGTCACAGCTTCAATCCTTTCTTCCATGCTGGGTCACAGCTTCAATCCTTTCTGGCATGCTGGGTCGCAGCTTCAATCCTTTCTGGCATGCTGGGTCGCAGCTTCAATCCTTTCTGGCATGCTGGGTCGAGGCTTCAATCCTTTCTGGCATGCATGCTGGGTCGCAGCTTCAATCCTTTCTGGCATGCTGGGTCGCAGCTTCAATCCTTTCTGGCATGCTGGGTCGCAGCTTCAATCCTTTCTGGCATGCATGCTGGGTCACAGCTTCAATCCTTTCTGGCATGCTGGGTCACAGCTTCAATCCTTTCTTCCATGCTGGGTCACAGCTTCAATCCTTTCTGGCATGCATGCTGGGTCACAGCTTCAATCCTTTCTGGCATGCTGGGTCACAGCTTCAATCCTTTTTGGCATGCTGGGTCACAGCTTCAATCCTTTTTGGCATGCTGGGTCACAGCTTCAATCCTTTCTGGCATGCTGGGTCACAGCTTCAATCCTTTCTGGCATGCATGCTGGGTCACAGCTTCAATCCTTTCTGGCATGCTGGGTCACAGCTTCAATCCTTTCTGGCATGCATGCTGGGTCACAGCTTCAATCCTTTCTGGCATGCTGGGTCGCAGCTTCAATCCTTTCTTCCATGCTGGGTTGCAGCTTCAATCCTTTCTGGCATGCATGCTGGGTTGCAGCTTCAATCCTTTCTGGCATGCTGGGTCACAGCTTCAATCCTTTCTGGCATGCATGCTGGGTCACAGCTTCAATCCTTTCTGGCATGCTGGGTCACAGCTTCAATCCTTTCTGGCATGCTGGGTCGCAGCTTCAATCCTTTCTGGCATGCTGGGTCACAGCTTCAATCCTTTCTGGCATGCATGCTGGGTCACAGCTTCAATCCTTTCTGGCATGCTGGGTCACAGCTTCAATCCTTTCTGGCATGCATGCTGGGTCACAGCTTCAATCCTTTCTGGCATGCTGGGTCGCAGCTTCAATCCTTTCTGGCATGCTGGGTCACAGCTTCAATCCTTTCTGGCATGCTGGGTCACAGCTTCAATCCTTTCTGGCATGCTGGGTCACAGCTTCAATCCTTTCTGGCATGCTGGGTCGCAGCTTCAATCCTTTCTGGCATGCTGGGTCACAGCTTCAATCCTTTCTGGCATGCATGCTGGGTCACAGCTTCAATCCTTTCTTCCATGCTGGGTCGCAGCTTCAATCCTTTCTGGCATGCTGGGTCACAGCTTCAATCCTTTCTGGCATGCTGGGTCACAGCTTCAATCATTTCTGGCATGCATGCTGGGTCACAGCTTCAATCCTTTCTGGCATGCTGGGTCACAGCTTCAATCCTTTCTGGCATGCTGGGTCACAGCTTCAATCCTTTTTGGCATGCTGGGTCACAGCTTCAATCCTTTCTGGCATGCATGCTGGGTCACAGCTTCAATCCTTTCTGGCATGCTGGGTCACAGCTTCAATCCTTTCTTCCATGCTGGGTCACAGCTTCAATCCTTTCTGGCATGCATGCTGGGTCACAGCTTCAATCCTTTCTGGCATGCATGCTGGGTCACAGCTTCAATCCTTTCTGGCATGCATGCTGGGTCACAGCTTCAATCCTTTCTGGCATGCATGCTGGGTCGCAGCTTCAATCCTTTCTGGCATGCTGGGTCACAGCTTCAATCCTTTCTGGCATGCTGGGTCACAGCTTCAATCCTTTCTGGCATGCATGCTGGGTCACAGCTTCAATCCTTTCTTCCATGCTGGGTCGCAGCTTCAATCCTTTCTGGCATGCTGGGTCACAGCTTCAATCCTTTCTGGCATGCATGCTGGGTCACAGCTTCAATCCTTTCTGGCATGCATGCTGGGTCACAGCTTCAATCCTTTCTGGCATGCTGGGTCACAGCTTCAATCCTTTCTGGCATGCATGCTGGGTCACAGCTTCAATCCTTTCTGGCATGCTGGGTCACAGCTTCAATCCTTTCTGGCATGCATGCTGGGTTGCAGCTTCAATCCTTTCTGGCATGCTGGGTCGCAGCTTCAATCCTTTCTGGCATGCTGGGTCACAGCTTCAATCCTTTCTTCCATGCTGGGTTGCAGCTTCAATCCTTTCTGGCATGCTGGGTCGCAGCTTCAATCCTTTCTGGCATGCATGCTGGGTTGCAGCTTCAATCCTTTCTGGCATGCATGCTGGGTCACAGCTTCAATCCTTTCTGGCATGCTGGGTCGCAGCTTCAATCCTTTCTGGCATGCTGGGTCACAGCTTCAATCATTTCTGGCATGCATGCTGGGTCACAGCTTCAATCCTTTCTGGCATGCTGGGTCACAGCTTCAATCCTTTCTGGCATGCTGGGTCACAGCTTCAATCCTTTCTGGCATGCTGGGTCACAGCTTCAATCCTTTCTGGCATGCATGCTGGGTCGCAGCTTCAATCCTTTCTTCCATGCTGGGTCACAGCTTCAATCCTTTCTGGCATGCTGGGTCGCAGCTTCAATCCTTTCTGGCATGCATGCTGGGTCGCAGCTTCAATCCTTTCTGGCATGCATGCTGGGTCACAGCTTCAATCCTTTCTTCCATGCTGGGTTGCAGCTTCAATCCTTTCTGGCATGCTGGGTCGCAGCTTCAATCCTTTCTGGCATGCATGCTGGGTTGCAGCTTCAATCCTTTCTGGCATGCTGGGTCGCAGCTTCAATCCTTTCTGGCATGCTGGGTCACAGCTTCAATCCTTTCTGGCATGCTGGGTCACAGCTTCAATCCTTTCTGGCATGCGCGGTCACAGCTTCAATCCTTTCTGGCATGCTGGGTCGCAGCTTCAATCCTTTCTGGCATGCTGGGTCACAGCTTCAATCCTTTCTGGCATGCTGGGTCACAGCTTCAATCCTTTTTGGCATGCTGGGTCACAGCTTCAATCCTTTCTGGCATGCATGCTGGGTCACAGCTTCAATCCTTTCTGGCATGCATGCTGGGTCACAGCTTCAATCCTTTCTGGCATGCATGCTGGGTCACAGCTTCAATCCTTTCTGGCATGCTGGGTCACAGCTTCAATCCTTTCTGGCATGCTGGGTCGCAGCTTCAATCCTTTCTGGCATGCTGGGTCACAGCTTCAATCCTTTCTGGCATGCATGCTGGGTCGAAGCTTCAATTCTTTCTGGCATGCTGGGTCACAGCTTCAATCCTTTCTGGCATGCTGGGTCACAGCTTCAATCCTTTCTTCCATGCTGGGTCGCAGCTTCAATCCTTTTTGGCATGCTGGGTCACAGCTTCAATCCTTTCTGGCATGCTGGGTCGCAGCTTCAATCCTTTCTGGCATGCTGGGTCACAGCTTCAATCCTTTTTGGCATGCATGCTGGGTCACAGCTTCAATCCTTTCTGGCATGCATGCTGGGTCACAGCTTCAATCCTTTCTGGCATGCTGGGTCACAGCTTCAATCCTTTCTGGCATGCTGGGTCACAGCTTCAATCCTTTCTTCCATGCTGGGTCGCAGCTTCAATCCTTTCTGGCATGCTGGGTCGCAGCTTCAATCCTTTCTGGCATGCTGGGTCACAGCTTCAATCCTTTCTGGCATGCATGCTGGGTCACAGCTTCAATCCTTTCTTCCATGCTGGGTCACAGCTTCAATCCTTTTTGGCATGCTGGGTCACAGCTTCAATCCTTTCTGGCATGCATGCTGGGTCACAGCTTCAATCCTTTCTGGCATGCATGCTGGGTCGCAGCTTCAATCCTTTCTGGCATGCTGGGTCACAGCATCAATCCTTTCTGGCATGCTGTGCCGAAGCTTCAATCCTTTCTCAGAAACCAATGGAACTGGGAAGATCTGTATTACCAAATATGTGGATAGTTGTGCTGGGTGATAGTCCATTGCTAACTATATCTTGGCGCAGGAGACTTATTCCTGCACTATGTTGAGTACCTATGTTGTACACTATACAGCATAGGCTGCTCCGCCAGTTTTAACGTTCAGAATGGGGTGTGATGCACACAATGCAGCACATTCCACTTCCCCAGGTATCATATGCATTGATCGCTTCAATGGTTGGAAGACCAGTGCCTCAGCGCTGACTAGATATGTGTTCAGATGCATAAAATATCTATCCCCCCCCCCCCCACAAAAAAGGTTTTCTTGCTTGCTGCTGTAATTTCAATTAAAGCCATAACAGTATGGAGAGTATACATTCCAGGACCCCGATAGGCTAGTACCCCTCTAGGTAAAAGATTCGCACTATTCAGAGTAAGGGTGAATGACAACCTTGCTTAAATCCAAGGAAAACCTGCTTCATGAGGAATTAAGTGAATGTGGAGGTTCCATTGTGCAGTGTTTAACTATTTTGGCGTGAAGTTGAGAAATTGAGAACGAATGCAAAAAACTACAAGGTGGCAGCCACAGAAAGCTCATGATTTGACTTGTAAAGTATATTAATTTGCATGACTTCATAAATTATTCCCCTAAAAGTAGTGAGAATTGGTTATGAGATAAGTATTTGAACAATATATTATACTTAGCATATTAGATTGCAAAATGAAAAGGTTATTTTTCCATTATCCAGCAGTCCAGCTCCACCTCCACAGATCGATCACTTCCCTATATCGATCGCTTTATTCGGGTCCCAACAATGCCATTGTAACCATATGCTAACTCCCTAGAGCGACCACCTCCCTAAATGGACCACTTAAAGTCGGCCCCAGGTCGGTCGATTTAGAGAGGTTTAACTGTACATATAACTGAATGAATGTAAAATATGACGGGAAACCAGTGGCCTGGCACTCACAAAGTAAGTTTATTCACTGAATAAACCATCTTTTACCGAAAAGGGGGAGATTTTTTAGATGAGTGGACCACTCACTCGCACCAATTATTATAGGACCATTTGCATGCATGAATGTAAGCGGGTCACGTGGTACAGACCTGGTAGTGTAGGGAGTAGTCCATGGTCGGCTTCTGCACAGGGCGCGTCATGACGCCGTTGTGACGTCACATGAGATGGATGTTTGACGTCACGCGCGTGGCGTCGGGACGCCTTGATATACACCTGGTGGCTTCACATTGACCTACTCTAGATCACGTGAACAGTCAGGTGACTTCAATAATGTCGTCCACTTGTATCAGCTTACAAGTGTTTACAACTGGGGTCATTATTCTAATGCCTGGAAAGAAAAGAATGCATCGTTTTATAGACACGTTGCCCACTGCAATCAAGATTACGTTACTTCTATTCTGAATGGCCCTGTTTGGCAAAACAAAGCAGATGGGTGATGTTTTGCTATTAAACTAATAGAACAATACTTCAATTAAATTGTTCGATTTTAGTTGTGCAGGCTCTAATGTTCAAACTAGGAAAAAGACCTATCAAATGCATTTAATTTCAGCTTATTGTGTTGTTGTTAATGTATGAGTCTGCCCAATGATTCCAAAACATTGTGAATAAATGAATTAATAAAAGCCATAGATTCCAAACCACAAACCCAGCTACAGCTTACAAGCAATATGTGATAATCCCGATACACTGATCATATGATAATATGTTATCTAAATATCTTGGTGAATTTCAAGTGATGAGTATCTATTTATTTATGTAGCTGCTGGGGTCAATTAGGGGGAGTGGGGGTTGTCAATGTAACATAGAACAACATATATAACCTCACTTTTAGCTGGCCAATCATGGCATAAATGGCCCATTAGGGGACTGACATGAGAGATTATTCCCACTTACACATACACACTTTTGTTCTCTAAGCATACTTTGTCCGCTATAGACCCCTTTCAATGTTTATAAACATTGTGTATGCGTGCGCAGCTTGGCTGCAGAACGAATGCACACTGCTATTGAGTTTGCTGACATGCGCAGTGCAACACATAGATTTGATTCAAAATTAATAGAAATGCAGAAACCTAACCATATAGATTTAATATAATCTTTCGTTGAATATTTTTTCTGTGTGTGTGCCAAGCGGTTTGTTTCTAAGTGGTGTAGTGTGAGAGATATTTCACTTTTACTGTATGAAGATTGCTCACGACCATTGACAAGCATTGAGTTTGCCGATATGTGCAGTTCAAAATGTCAATTTTACTCAAAATCAATAGAAATGCAGAACCCTAACCTTATAAATTTAATATAATCTGTTAGTTGAATATCTTTTCTATATGTGTTCCAATAAATTTGTTTCTAAGTGGTGTGGTTTTAGAGATAGTTCACCTTTTCTCTATGAGAATTGCTCATAGCCATTGAGTTTGCATTGAGTTTGCAAATCCCCTCACCCTATATGCTGTTGTGTATTCAACTGGCACATGGCAAATCTATGGAGAGGGGAGCACTTTGCTTGGTTATTTTTGTTTTGTTTTGTTTATTAGTTGACTTCTTCATGCCATTGCTCCTTGCCCTATCGAAGTAATGCTGAACACCAGGCTCGGTCGTGGCGAGTATCAATTTTATAAGTCATTGGCTTCATTCGGTTGGGATTGGAACTCCCGACCTTCCGCACGGGAAGCCTGCGCTGTTACCGATTTGGCCAGCGCGTGCGGTGTGGGCATTACGTAGCACAGTGGTGTGGTCGGGATAGAGTATACACCGCACGATGGGTTGCCAACAACCACCGTCCAACTGTACGTGTGTAGCAGCCGTAACGCATTAACCACACACACAATGTATGGCGTTCCAGTTCACCCATGGACTCAATTAGCACCCACCCACACACACAGACACTCTCATACACAGGCTACAAAAAACAAACACCATAAGGTGCACTGTGCCCATGGGTCATGATCTTAAAGGTGCATAGTCCGATGAAGCATAAACTTTTCTAAACCAAAACTCACACCTAGATTTGATTCTTCATTTATATATATATATATATATATATATATGTATATCCATATTATGGAACGCCATCTCTTGTTTTATTCAATATTTTGACATGTCATTAAATATTTAATGATATGTCTGATTCGAATTAATGATGTCATCAAATATTTCAAATGATATTAAATATTTAATGATCTCATTAATTCGTTTTAGACACATCATTAAATATTTAATGATATCATTAATTCGATTTGATCATCTCATGAAATGTTTAAATCGGGGTACTTTTTATTCTATTTAATCATATGATCAAATCCATTTGAACACATGATTAAATGTATTTTATCATATCATTAAATCAATTTCATGATATGATTAAATATAGTACATTTAGACATGTTTAAATCTATTTAGACAGATCATCAAATCGATTTGATGATCTGTTCAAATCGATTTGATGATCTGTTCAAATCGATCTGATGATCTGTTCAAATCGACTTGATCTGTTCAAATCGATTTGATGATCTCTTCAAATCGATTTGATGATCTGTTCAAATCGAGTTGATGATCTGTTTAAATAGGACTTAGTTGACTCTTAGATAACGAATGCTCCCTGGACGCCTTCCCTTCTCCCTATCCCGCCCCCTCTCCCTCTCTCCCCCCAGTCCCCCTCTCCTTCTCCCGCCCCCCTCTCCCTCTCCTCCTCCCGCTCCCATGTCCCTCTCCCTTCCCCCTTTCCTCCTCCCGTCCCCCTCTCCCTCCCCCCTCCGGCCCCCTCTCCCCCCTACCGTCACCTCTCCCTCTCCCCCCACCATCTCCCTCTCCGCCTACCATCCCCCCGACCTCTCCCATCCCGTCCCCCGACCTCTCCCATCCCCCTCCCACTCCCGACCCCTTCCAATCCCCCCTCTCCCCTCCCATTCTCTCCCGTCCCTCCCCTATCCCCCTCCTTGGCCCCCATCCCATCTCCCCCCTCCTCTCCCCCCTCTCCACCACTCTCCCGTATCTCCCTCTCCCCCTCCCTTCCCCTTCATCTCCCCATCCCTTTCCCCTGTCCCCCTTCTCGCTCTCCCCCCTCCCTGTCCCCCTCCACGCCCCCTCCCCACTCCCCATCCTTGTCCCCCTCCCTCGTCCCCGTCCCCTCTCCACCGTCCCCCACTCTGCCTCTCCCTCTCTGCCATATGTACCTCTCTCCCGTATCACCATCTCTGCCATATCTCCTGTATTCCCCTCTTTCCCATATCTCCCTCTTTCCCTCTCTCCTTCTCTCCCTCTCCCTGTCTCCCTACCTCACCCCTCCCTCTCCTTATTTATTCAAATACTTCCAGTAATAGGGAGCATCAGTTTTTGTTAGTTCCAGAAGTATTTAATGATATGTTTAAATCGAGTTTATCATATGATCAAATCCATTTCAAAGTATGTTCAAATACAGTCTATTTCATCTTATCATTAAATCAATTTAAAGATATGATGCTTACATGTGTTTAAATGGTGTACCATTTAGGGAGATCATTTGATGATATCCTCAAATGCATGTTATGATATAATTAAATCGATTCTATGATCTCATCAAACATAGAATATTTAAACATTTAACTCTGGCAATATTTGAAGTGAAAATATGTCAAATAAATTTTGAAATGCTTGATATCATAGATTTCAGCAGAGACAGATTCTAATAAAGTGAATTAGTATTTCCTTCTGTGATTCAGTAAATGATTCTAACTTAATCTAAGTTGGATATATAGGATGAAATCTAGATTCGATTCTGTGATTTTATTTGACTATTTAACTTTATGCTTTCGTCGGATTATGTAGCTTTAACTGCGATTACTTTCTGATTTCTTCATAAGAGGCGCTTGGAATACATCAATGGTTATTTTTAAATCATTGCTTTGACTCGGCCGGAGATCGAACCCATTGTTAACTAGCGGTATTTTACACACTAGAATCTTTATAGGAAATAGAACCCTAACTTCGGTGTGTGGAGGCTGGAAAGCACTAATGTATGATATTACTCAAGCGATGATCCGCTTACTGTATCTGCTTACTATATCTGCTTACTATATCTGCTTACTATATCTGTTCCAAGGAATATCAACCCAACAGAAATTAAGTGTGGTAAAGTCTAGTAGGGAGGGGTGGCTGGCTCCTCCTGCTGTGCTGTCTCCAGGTCATCTGCCTGCCACACCCCCTGCCCAGCTCTTTTATTCAGATGGAAAACATTCAAAATACAGGTACACAGTTGCTGGGAGTCTCCTCAGTCAGAGACAGTAACATGGCATTTCATTGGTTGAACTCCTCCAGGCAGGGTGGGAGTGGGTGGACCCCCACCACTCCCACCAGCCCCCTCCCCCCATCTAGGTAAGGGGTGGGGGGGACAACCGACCCACCCCAAGTCAGATACATATTTTTCCATCAAGTTCACCAATTACACTTCTATGGGAATATCAACCGTTTATATTTACATAACACCCGTGGTCACCAGTCCCTTAGATTTGGACAACTCCAAAATAGTAGGAGTTTCTACATGCCTTACTTTGAGAATTGCATATTTTATCATCTTTAGTTCAGCAAACTGCCACCAGGTCGGGCAGGGAGGGCTCACCACACACACACACACACACACACTCCACCTCCCACCTCCAGCCTGACACCTGGCTTTGGCAGGTCCTGCAAACACTCACACACACACACACACAGCCACAGCCCCCATGCATTGGTCATAATGCGAAGCATTACGTTTGATGCGAGGAGAGGAAGAGACCCTCCCCCCGCCCCGTGTCGCGCTGCCTACTCACCTCGGCAGATGGCGCGGCGCGTCGCCACCTCCCCCGCCCCCCGGGTCGCGCAGCCCTCGCGCCTCACCCGACGCCCGCTGCTCGCCACCTCTCGCCCTCCCCCCGGGCCGCCAGCATTCACACCTCAGCTGCTGTCACCGCCCCCCCCCCCTTCCCTTATAAGGCCGCCCGCCGGCCTCCCTCAGGCACTCACCCTCCTGCCGCCTTCCTGCTCCCTGCCTTTTCCTGCCTTGGCTCCTCCACCTCGGACCTCTGCCCCAGCTCAGCCTCAGCATGCCTCAAGGAAAAGGACGTGGACGGAAGGGATCCCGGGCCGCCCCCCGCACCCCGGGGCCCTCTCCAGCACCCGGCCGGCACGAGTCCCCGGCCCCCGCCCCGGTGTCCCTGCGGCGCCCTTGGGCCGCACCTCGGGCTCCGAGATGTCGACAGTGTTGGAGGCACTCCAGCGCATCCAGCTCGACCATCAGCAGTCCACTGCCGAGGCGCGCCAGGCGACGGCCGACCTCCACCCCCGGATCGACTCCCTGGAGACCGGGGAACCCCGCCCCGCACCGGTGATCCCCTCACCTGCCCCGAGGCGCCAGGCCGCCCCGACGCCTCGGGCGTGTACCGCCACCACAGCCCGGCCCCCGCCGCCGCCTCAGGCGTCCCTCCCCGGGGCCGCGCACCTGGAGTACGAGAGGTACCGTCACCTCTCCAGTCAAGCACCGCCAGCCACGTCGCCGGCCTACCAGGAGGAGGCCATCCGGCACAGCCCCGCCTCCGCGGCCGACGCCGTCCGGGACATATTGGCATCCGCCGAGGCGCGACACTCCGTCAGGCGCCAAGGGATCCCGGCCAATTACATCTTCCCCTCCGACCTGGTGAAACGAGGGGCCGAGAGGAAGCCGGTGAAGAGGGGGGAGGCGACGAAGGACGAGTATACCCTCGCCCTCCTCACCCTCATCGACCATCCCAACTTCCCCGCCCACTCCGCCCAGGGACTCCACCACCACCACCTAGCAGTCTGCCGGAATAACCTCATTTACCCCTGGGCGACCGTCCGCCGGTACTCCGAGACCGTGTTTACCGCGATCGCGGACGGAACCCTCCCCCAGGGCTGGCACGACCCGGTAGCGCTCAACCTCATGAGACTAGACTGCCTCGCCATGCCCGACGACCAAGCCACCGCCGCCCCCGCCCGCCTACTCGACCCTCTCCACCGAGGCGCGCACTTCCCCCGAGTCCAAGCCGACGCCCGCGCCACCTACAACAGGGACACCCACGGGGCCCCCTGCCCGGCCTGGAACCGCGCCCCCGCCTCGTGCGATCGGGCCCACGTCGGGGAGGCCCACGGTGAGGCGGGGGACAGGCGCCGTCACGTCTGTGCATACTGCGCCAATGTGAGGCGCGTCCTAACCATGCACAGCGAGGCCGACTGCATCACAAAACAAACCCGTGAGCGCCAGACCCCCCCCCTCCACCTCGGCGGATTTTTGATCCGCCGGCCTCCCCCCGGCCGGCCCGGGGGGCCCCCTCCGGCGCCTCACCCTCACCACTGCCGACAGCCCCGCAACTCCCACCGACAACCTCCCAGCGACCACCGATCGCAGCGCCGCCCAGTCTCAGCCGGGGATCACCACCTCGGGCCTCACGCCTCAGCACACAGCCCAGCCCAGTCCCACGAGGAGCCCTCTGCAGATTTCACAGCTGCCGACCCCCACGACACCGCCTTCAGCGACCCACCTGACCCACCCCCAACCGCCACCCCGCCCAGCCCTGAGGACTTCGCTGCCCCCCTGCTCCACCCTCGTCGGACCTCCTCACCGGATGTCGCCAAGGAGCGGGCCTCCTCCTTTTTGGCCGCCCGCTCCCTGTCGACGCAGGCCACGGACACTCGCCGCCCCCAGAGGGAACCTGGCCCCTGACGCAGTGCCCCCCCCCTGCCGCCCCACCCTGCTGCCCCGCCTCTCCCCTCGGGCGCGCCGCGAGCCCTCTCCGCCTTTTTTGGTGGAGGGCTCCTCGGCACCCCCTCACTCTACTGACATTTAATCTATCCGAACATTATCCTTTATCCGCTCCTCATGAGCTTCTACCTTCTCCTTACTATATACATTGTTCCTCCTTCTGAGGTCTTCACTCCTCCCCGGAGCCTTATTTACCTTACTTTTGCTCCTTATGAGTTCTCTCACTGTCGCTCCCTGGAGCTTATCCATTTTTACCCTGTATGTTCTCTGTTGAGGCGTAGAATAAAACGCCTTATTTCCACCCCCGCCTTCCCTTCTTCCTTTTCGCGCATCGGTCGTAATGTGAAGCATTACGTTTGATGCGAGGAGAGGAAGAGACCCTCCCCCCGCCCCGTGTCGCGCTGCCTACTCACCTCGGCAGATGGCGCGGTGCGTCGCCACCTCCCCCGCCCCCCGGGTCGCGCAGCCCTCGCGCCTCACCCGACGCCCGCTGCTCGCCACCTCTCGCCCTCCCCTGGGCCGCCAGCATTCACACCTCAGCTGCTGTCGCCGCCCCCCCTTCCCTTATAAGGCCGCCCGCCGGCCTCCCTCAGGCACTCACCCTCCTGCCGCCTTCCTGCTCCCTGCCTTTTCCTCCGCCCACCCACCCAACACTCCCTCTCCCACTTTCTTTCCAGCGGTGGAGGGCTCCTCGGCACCCCCTCACTCTACTGACATTTAATCTATCCGAACATTATCCTTTATCCGCTCCTCATTAGCTTCTACCTTCTCCTTACTATATACATTGTTCCTCCTTCTGAGGTCTTCACTCCTCCCCGGAGCCTTATTTACCTTACTTTTGCTCCTTATGAGTTCTCTCACTGTCGCTCCCTGGAGCTTATCCATTTTTACCCTGTATGTTCTCTGTTGAGGCGTAGAATAAAACGCCTTATTTCCACCCCCGCCTTCCCTTCTTCCTTTTCGCGCATCGTCACCTGTGTGCTAACACTTCCTCAGATACTGGCATCTGTAAATCATACCATAACAGGCACACAGAACTTAATTCTTGACTTAATTATTATACCCATTCTGTGGCATTCTTCACAGACTATTGGTCTGGGTGAAGAAACCAGTCTGCATCAATTGTATATGCTGCCCTTAGTTTCAGCATTTACCTCCTTTCATACAATATATAATACCAACAGACTTCAATTCAGTAATACATGTAAATATACCAATACAGTCATAATTTTCCAGAGTTCTTATCTCCAGTGGTTATATTTGATGTAGAACCTTAGAACAATCTGATATTAATTATCACTTCACTTCATATACATAATCTACCATGGTTTCACAACTTGGTTTGAATATTATGCACATGTATTTAGCAACATGATAGAATGAATTATGTATTATTAGAGAGGTTTTATAGTGGTACTTCAATTCAGTAATACATGTAAATATACCAATACAGTCATAATTTTCCAGAGTTCTTATCTCCAGTGGTTATATTTGATGTAGAACCTTAGAACAATCTGATATTAATTATCACTTCACTTAATATACATAATCTACCATGGTTTCACAACTTGGTTTGAATATTATGCACATGTATTTAGAAACATGATAGAATGAATTATGTATTATTAGATAGGTTTTATAGTGGTACTTATATAATTTGAATATTATTATAATGACTTTATAGAAATAACTGGATGATTTAAATATGATTAAAACAGTTTTCTTAATGCTTCACATATGAGTTTGATGAAAAGGAGATATTTTAGAATTTATTTAAACTATTATTTATTTATGAACCAGACCTAAAAAGTCGGAATATTTTACACCATGACCTCCCGCACGGGAGGAGGGCGCTCAAGTCAGTCAACCGTCCTGTCCCATAGCTATACATAAAAGTCTCCTTAACTCGATTATATTCAGCTTTACTGTTGCCCATTGCGGTTTTACGCCCTAGCAACAACGAGGGGCAATATAATCTGATCATGATCATTATCTATCAACTGTGAACAACTATAGGAAATGGCCGGTATGGTCATAATTATCTAAATTAAAGGCTTTTTGGTTGATTACTATTGTATGCACCTTCCACTTTGATGTATTCCTTTCTCTCTCTCCGAATATATCTCTAACGGTGAGCATGTTATTACATTGTTCACCGCTCACTTGAAGAGTGAGTCATGGCACATTTACAATCAGGTTATTCTGGATAGCAGGAGCATCGTGCAGACGTACCGTGACAGGTCACAATGAAGTCACGATCAGGAAAGGTTGTGGAGGGTTAAAGAAAACCAGACAGAGGTCAATTAAATATGTAGGCCATAGAGGGCCATAACAGGTCTAGAAGGTCGTAAGCCTTGTTCACACGGACAAAATGTGAGGCGCATCACACAAATCGAATCAGGTGAGGCGAATTGGTTGCGTCCACACGGGCAAAATTATCCGCATCACAGGAATCGATTCACGTAGACTACCTCGCTTAGGTGGTCTACAGGATCCACATCACGTGAGTCGAATCAGCCCTAATCCGCCTCAGACGTCCGTTCAGACGACGAATCTGATGCGAACTATACAAGTCGCTTTCTACGAATCGATTTACATCGTCCGTGTGAACACGGCTATAGAAGGTCCGGCCGAATCGAACTAATAACTTAGACATTTATTCAGGTTCCTACCCAGTCATATGCTCAGGTCGTTGGTTTGACACCGAGCCGAATCAAACCAATAACCTAGACAGTTATTCTTGTCCCTGCCCAGCGTAGCTAATGCTGAGGTGGTGGTTCAATCCCTGACTGAATCAAACCAGTAAGTTCAGTTTGACGCCTGGCCGACCTGACGTCGGAGCGACGTGACGTCACACCGGGCCGGGTTGTGGACAGGCTATTTGCTTTGTGTAATACTCAACACCAGCATGCTTCTTATCATGCACCACTGTCCGTGTTTGATGTGGCCATGGGCGTAGCTATATTGCCTGACTGTGAGCACATGCAAACAATTTCTCTCAGTGTCAT
This sequence comes from Branchipolynoe longqiensis, assembly GCA_030323885.1. Lineage (NCBI taxonomy): Eukaryota > Metazoa > Annelida > Polychaeta > Phyllodocida > Polynoidae > Branchipolynoe > Branchipolynoe longqiensis. The sequence continues at coordinate 12,076,944 of CM059198.1, read as the reverse complement.
ATGTGTTCACATACTAAATCTTTTATAATATACACTTTTTTATTTAATGTTTACAATATTTGTATTTCCTGTAAGCACGTGCTAACCATGTTATGCTTGCAACTTTTAAATTGCTGGCTGAGCCCCTGGTGGCGTTATTATGCGGCGCGTAATATTGTTACCCAACCCTTTCACTCATTCATAATTAAATCTAATCGCGGAATCTCACATAATCATGCACCGAGCTGCTTCACCCCACGGGGCGCAGCGAGATCACATCGAGCATGCGCAGTGCATTGTGGGTTATCATGGGGCTTTGCAAACAAAGCGAACATTCTTCCAAGACGGCCTCGAACCCACACTTCTGCCATTCTTGGGAGAATGCATGCCCTAAGCCATTTGGCTATCTAGGCGCCATGGTGCAATCAACCAGCCCATGCCTATTTATGTACAATTATGGGGAGGTGAGTGCAACTACAGTCATCTCCCTGGAATCGTAACTCTCATAGCAGTTCTATTACATACACAGGACAGGTTTATCACCCTGCCGTGTTCAGCGTGTACATCACCATGGTCACAGTGTCAGTGTCGTGGATGGCATTCAAACAAATGGCTACATCAGTCTCATAGCAGTTCTATTACATACACAGGACAGGTTTATCACCCTGCCGTGTTCAGCGTGTACATCACCATGGTCACAGTGTCAGTGTCGTGGATGGCATTCAAACAAATGGCTACATCAGTCTCATAGCAGTTCTATTACATACACAGGACAGGTTTATCACCCTGCAGTGTTCAGCGTGTACATCACCATGGTCACAGTGTCAGTGTCGTGGATGGCATTCAAACAAATGGCTACATCAGTACATGTTCCCGAGAGCAGGCCTTGAACCCACACTTCTGCCATACTAGGGCGAATGTGCTAACAATTAGGCTGACTAGGCTCCTCTTAGAACTCATTCTACCTACGCCTACCTGTCTACGTGCATGGTGCCTTGCCTGTGAGGTCATGGTATGGGTTCAAAGTGCGTTATAAGCATTGTGCCTACAGGGAAGGTTAAAGTCGGGCAGAAGGAATAACACGACCAACTTCCGGTTGTCTAAAAAATCTAGGTCGCAGCTTTAGTCTTGGCTCAGAGACCAGCAGACATTAATGAAAAAGACATTGTATGCAAGTGAAACTGCCATAGCTTAAAGTTGCATAGTCCGATGGTTTTGAATTTCTGTATTTTTTCTGAGATAAATATATTAGATCGATCACTAGTATCTACTTTACATTAGTTCAAAGTTACTTTTATTTTAAATGGTAAACTTTTGAATTATTTTGAGTGCAAACATGGAAACTGACGCTGTCACCTCCCTCCCCCAGTGTCACTGTCACTAATTCCATCATTGTTTACATACTTACCTAATCCTCACCCACCTCCACTGACTCATACCGCTCCTGTCCGGCAGACCCCCCCCCCCAGCACAACCCTGTCACTGTCGCTGTCACCCTACCCCTAGCTGCGGCATCCCCCACCTCCGTCACTGTCACCCCCCTTTTTTTTCTTTTGCTCCCCTCACTACGGTGACTCCAGGACGAGTTTTTTTGCTTGTTTTCTCTGCACATACACTTGCTTTCCCCCCCACCGCCGACTACAACCACCCACCATCGCCGACGATCGGCAGACGTCCCCAGGTGAGTCCCCTTCTCTTCCCCTGACTACGGCAAGTTTTTCTTAGGAATTCCTACTGCCATCCTTTTGGCTTGTTGTTTGTTCTCTTTGCCACACTGTTTTTTCCCATGCTGCCCACTACAACCACCCACCACCGCCGACGATCGGCAGACACCCCCAGGTTAGTCCTGTACATTGTCTATTTCTATTCCAGTACTGACTGCCGACTCCCAACACCCTTGCCCCCTGGTAAGGCTCCCAATTCCCCACCTCCCATTTCCGCTTGCTTGCTGCACTTTGAGTGATCTGTCTCTATCGTATGACTGTGCTAGGTCACGTCCCTGTTGGCCCCCTGTTCGTCCCCGCTGACTGCCTTGTCTTCTGTGCCCCCCTTTTTTTTCTTTCCTTTTTTTCCCTTTTTTTCCTCCTCATCATTTGATTAGGTGCTGATCTATTATCTGCCATTTGATTGATAGCTCATCCTGCCCCTGTTCGGGTACTATTCCATTTTTGATCGGGCAGGGTCCATACAACTACTGACTGATTCGGGTGGGGTACTGATCATCTACTTTGGCACAGGTTGGTGGGCTTCCTTACTATAGGCTCCTAATTGATCTGATACTTTACTGACGAGCAGCACACCTACACACACCTCACCCACACCACACACACACCAACTACCAATTCCCCCGGATAGCCGGTCGATTCACCTATCTCTACACCATTACCCACCAGTGATACTTATCTTCTCACTCATACCATTCCTTTAATTATTACTGATACTGATAGCTTGGGCTTCCTTCTGCTTGTTGTGATTTTTTGCTGACCTACTCCACACGCACTACCCCATCTCCCCCCCCCCCCTCACAGGGTCAACATTATTCGCCCACGGGACGGCCCCCTCACCCCCCCTCCCCAATCAGCCTCAATCGCCTCGCCCCCCACCCTGACTCCCTTGGGCCGGGAATCTTACTGGCGGCTCAGTCGCCCCAAACCCCTCGCCGCTACCGGTGGACCACCACCGACACCTCCCTCATGCCAGCCCCGGGTAGCCACCCCCTAGAACAAGGGCGCAGCATGCCGCGAACGGACACCCCCTGCGACCCCTCCAGGGTTCGCACCCGGGCTACCACCAGGGCCACACACCCCCATACCACCCCCCAGGAAGACACCCACCCCACGGAAACCCGAAACAACTCCCTACAGGTCCCCCAACCAGTCTCTGACCACGCCTACACCAACATCCCTCCCCCTGACCAGTCTGCAGAAGACAGCGACTCATCGTCTGGCTCGGACGATGAGTCCGACATTGATGTAGGCTCCCCTCCAACACCCCCCCCAACCTCGCCAATACACTCTACAATCAACACCACAAGCCCCGCCGCTCCCTGCCCCGACCACAAACAAATCCCAAGACCCCAAAACCAGACGGCCCTCACCCACAGCCCGGCCAAGCCTAATGAACAACAACCCACAGGGAAGGGCAAAGGGAAGGGGAAATCTTCAAAACCAACTAGCGGGACCCCCACAGCCCCCACCGCCCCCCCCCCACCCCCCCCACCACCACCCCCACCCCAGGCACCAGCGCCGCCACCTCTTCCTCAGCCATTAAACCTTCCTCAGCAGATGTGGGATGGACCACTGTGGTCCGAAGGTAAAAAAAAGCTGCCGCCCCCTCCAAGAAGAACTCCCCCACAGAGTTCCACCCTGATTCACGCCGCCCCAAACGTTTCCTCGCCCTCTTCCTATATAGCGGCGATGCCAAGGAAACCCTGAGGGCCCTGTTCCAGATAGATAGGACTGCCGGCACCGACACCCTGTCCCTGGACAAGTACCCCAACCACATGGTGATTGGAGTCCGGACGCCGGAGTCTCTCTCGAGACTCCGTGCAGCCCCCAAATTCGCCGAGATCAGAGGCTCGGCGAAGACCCACCACTATGTGGTAACTGGGCTCCACCCACTAGCTGACCCGTCCGACCTCGTTGGACAGCACAGGATTATCTGTGCCTCATGGATCACCCCCAAAAGTGGTAAGCCCACCCACTGTGTCAACATCTACACCACCTCCCCCCTCAGCACCCTCGCCAAGCTTGACTTCGGCCCCTTAGGCCACCTTCGGGTGGCAACCCCCCACAAACGCCCAACCTACTGCCCAGTGCCAGAGGTATGGGCACTATAAGCGGGAGTGTAGTGCCACAGATGTGATCTGTGGACACTGTGCGCTACCGGGCCACCTCACGGAGGGGTGCGCGCTGAACGTCAGATGTGCAGCATGCGGCGGCGACCACACCTCCTGAGACCCCCGCTGCCCAGAGAAGCGCAGGCTCTGGAGCAGGCTCAAACCCACCCCCCCCAAAACCAACTCCCAAACTGACCAACCCAACCCCACCCCACACCTCCCCCTACCACACACCCGACAACCCCCAACCCACACCTCCCCTCATCAACTTCCCCCCACTACGGCCAAAACGTGCCCTCCTCCCAACCCCACGTGCCCCACCCCTCCTCTCCCTCCACCCACACCCACCGCATCCCAGCAAAACCACCACCACCACACACCGCCCACACACACGATCCATCGCCACACAAACCCCCAGGCAGACCAGCACCGCCAAACCCAAGTGCGACGCCTGCACCCAAACCCCATGCACACCCACACCTAACACCGTACCCACACCAATACCCACGCCCATGCCCACACGCCCACCCACACGCCAACCCACACCCGCTCCCACAACCACACCCACACCCATCCCCATCCCAACACCCGCAGCCACACACTCCCATGACATACTTCAAGCAATTGAAGACAACCTCCCCCAAGGAACAGCCAGCGACCCGCTGGGTTCCATAATACAACTATTTATCGGGTTACTCCGCACCTCTACCCTCATACCTCAACCCACAACCTCCACACCACCAATCAACCGCAACACCCTGAGTCACCAACATGGATACTCAACGTAACAACCACAACACCGACAGCCACACACCCCACTACACCTCCAACCAACTCCTCCAACCTCACAGTCCTCTCCTGGCACTGTGCAGGCCTACGGACAAAACTCACAACCCTCATCAACAAGCTAAAAACTGACCGCATAGACGTGGCTATGCTCCAGGAAACATGGAAGATAGAGCCACCACTCATCAAAGGCTACACACCACTTACCACATCCCCTCAGTGGAATCACTGGTCGGAGGTAGACCAAAGGGAGGCACCACCTCCTTAGTCAACAACCACATCCACGCCACCAAAATACCAACATCCAGAGCTAACCCCACGGCTGACACGCTACATGTATGCCTTAAGCTGGCTACAACCACAATAGACACCTTCAACATATACAACCCCTGCAACACTCAATACACCCTGGATCGCATCCTCCAGGCACACGGCAACGCAACAACACACCAAATAATCATGGGAGACTTTAACACCCACCACTCCATCTGGGGACGCAACAACACCGACACCGCCAGAGGATGCACCCTACTCGCAGAGGTCCTTGACTCAGCGAGCCATACCCTAATGAACGATGGTTCACCCACTCATCGCAGCGGCTCATCCATTGACCTCTGCATCCTAAACACACAACTCGCAGCCACAGCCTCGTGGGAGCTGACTGACCTGTTTTCAGTCCACCACGCAGCGCTCCTGCGCACAGACGCTACCAAGGTCCCTCCTCCACAAAGCCCAGCCAGATTTAACCTGGGTGGAGCTGATTGGGAAGCCTTCAACCAACACTTACAACACCTCACACACCAACCCTCCCAACACGTGCGACGAGTTCACCACACTTGTCCGCCATGCCATGGAAGCCACCATCCAACAGACAACAAACCACCACCTCCCGGGCACCACTAACTCTCCCGCCATCAGGAGAGCCAAACACCACAAAAACAAACTCCTCCGCAAGCTCCGTTCCAACCCCAACACAGGCACTGACAAATTAGTCAACATTGCCACCCAATGGTTGAACGAGCTCATCACAACTGAAAACGACAGAAAGTGGAAACTGTGGTGCACCAAAATTTCATGGAACACCTCACTCACACGCCTCTGGCAGAAACTACACAACCTACAGGGAACCACCCCATGGGCACCCCTCGAGCCAAACCCACTACAAGCAGCCACAAACCAACTCGCCACCTTCATTAACAGGACAGACCCACAACTCTGCTTACCAAACACACACCTACAAACCCTCACCAGAGAAACCCCCCAGTGAGAGGAAGCTATCAACAATGCTATAGACCTCCCTTCCGCCCATGGCTTTGACCGCCCCCTTACAAAGACCAAGCTCGGGAGGGCACTCCACCCCCCGCGGAAGAAAACGAGCTCCGGAGCAGACGGTGTACCTACCACGGTGTGGACTCGGCTATTCCACACATAACAGGGAAACTCTGCTCCCCCTCCTAAACTCGGGTCACAAACCCCCCAATAAGTCAATACTGCACTGTATATGACCTAATATGACATTTATATCTATGTACCTCTTTGTACGTCACAGGGGGGTTCCTACCTTTATAACTACCAAATTATAGATAAGTATTCATATTTTTGTGGCTCTGGTAGCATTTTTACCAACCCGAACCCATCCCGAACCCCCACCACCACCACTACCATATGTTACCACTCAGAAGCCTTGTGCGTGACCATTCCGTAATGCTCAGTCGCCTCTCCTCCTCTATAACTAATGGACAAGTGCGACTGATGTTTCTATTCCCGGGTGACCCCCTCCCCTCAACACCCCTGTGTCCGTAATTATCAGTCGCCTCCTCCAGTCTTATATCAATGGACAAATGCGGCTGATGGTTTTCTATTCGCACCCCGCTTGCCGCATGCCGCACCGATCGCTACATGGACCGATCGGAAAAACACATTCACATTCACATTCGCATTCGCATACCGCATGTAAGGAATGTAGCCAATAGGCTTCAAGGCGTTTCGATTTTTTGTTGCATTCGCATTCGCATACCGCATGTAAGGAATGCGCCCTTTAGTCCTTTCCCAGCGCTTACAGTATGTGCGTGCCTGCTCGCATAGGAAATGTGAGCCAACCAAGGTTAGGCAAGCACATCTCTAACTTGCTCCAAGACAGTAAGTAGTAGGAGCACTCTGTTGGCACTTTGTAGCAATGTTTTCAATGTATGTACATTACTGGTTGTATGTGATTATTCGTTAAAAACATGCAACAGTAGGTAAAATTATAGGTATTAAGAATTGTGAACTATAATACCTAACTCTACTATGTGTCTCCTATGTACCTTGTTAATTACCTTCTGTTGCCAACTATGGTTGGTATACACTACTTACACAGACTTGTTTGTTGTTGCTGAAAGTGGTAGGAAAGCTTTGACATGTGGTAGGCGATAGAACAGTGAAGGTATCGGAAGCCTTCCACTTAAAGCAGTAGGGTTGGCAAGTATTGTAATCATTCAAATACCGATACAAAAGCAACAACTGTTACGCACCGCTGACTCTGCACAGTCTCGGTCTCACATGGCTAACTCCTCGCCAATAAGCGCCACATTCGCTCACTTTGAAACTCATGTCAAACATTCCTTTGTGTTACCGACTGAATGCATATATATATATATATATATATATATATATATACATACATACATATATATATATATATATATATATATATATATTTTACCGACTGAATGTATGTATATATATATATATATATATATATATATATATATATATATATATATATATATACATTCAGTCGGTAACAAGCGAATGGGGCGTTGCACCCCGTGCAGGGGGCCGGGGAGTGCATGCCGGACCCCACCCCCACCCCCGAATCACCACCACTACCACCACCATCCCGGTGGTGGTGGTGGTAGTGGTGGTGGTGGTGATTCGCCATGGAACACCTTCACATTCGCATTCGCATTCGCATACCGCATGTAAGGAATGTAGCCCATAGGCTTCAAGGCGTTTCGATTTTTTGTCGCATTCGCATACCGCATACCGCATGTAAGGAATGCGCCCTTTAGTCCTTTTCCAGCGCTTACAGTATGTGCGTGCCACCCCACGTGCCCCACCCCTCCTCTCCCTCCATCCACACCCATGTGCGCCCAAACACATCCAACAGACCAGTGTTGGATGTGTACCCACATTAAAAACATGTTCACAACAAACACAACTCTGACGCCCACCCCACGGAAACCCGACCAAACAGGACAGACCCACATTTGTCCTGTTTGGACCTTCCAAACATATATATATATATATCTAAAATGGCGTTGACATTCAAAAATGTGCAAATTTAAACCTTATTGATCTGAGATTGGTCATCAAGTAGGGTCGCGTCAAGGTCATCTGTTGTTTTACGTCCTATCAACACCTAAGGTCATATCAGGACGGGTACAGACTTGTGACAGCGCACACATGGTGACTTTATACTACTACCCCACTGGGATACCAGGCTGCCAGCACCAAGACTTGATTTCCCACTCAGTCACATTATCTTGACATTGAGCTAACCAATCCTTGTCGTATCCTAGTAATACCAAGCACCAGGCAAGAGAGTGACACGTTCTTGCTGGAATCAGTTGAAAGCTGACCACCTGTGGGGGATATCATGGGTTCTAGTCCAAGCCGAATTAAGCCAGACCCTTACAAAATCATGACCTATCGCTACACAGCCTGGTGTTTGGCACAATTAGAATTGGGCATGGTTTGTTCAGTGCTAGAATAATGTGACCGAGTGGTATATTGGATCACGGTGTTGGCGGCACTATGAAGTCGACCTGGATGTGTACGGTTACCTATCGGCATATGTGATGATATGACCTTAGATGTTTGTTTTCTTCCAGGACTTAAAACTTTCAGAAATACAAGCAAACAAGCAAAGCCTAAAATAAAATGTTGATGAAATGTTTATGGCCAACACCATCACTATCAACATAAGTCTCAACCTCTCCAATAGCAATATAGCGCCGACTATCCACCTGCACTTTACAATGTAGTATTAAAATAGCTCACCTCTTCCTTCCGGTTTTCCCCCAAGTGGCGCTAATCCTCTGAATAGCCTGTTGTCAGTGCCGATGCACTGGTCTTTCAGTCCTAATGACAAGTGAAACAATACAATAAAAAAGGTTATACCAATATCAATGGACAGTTACAAGAAAATACAACGCAAAGCTTTTGACATGAATGATGGAGGGAGAATGAGATACAATTTTTGTTTAAAGCACTATAGCTGGGGGTTAGCTATGTTAGACTAGTGTAAAATTGTCCGATATAATACATGTGAACCGAGGTGAAGTTACTGTAGTAAATTGCAAACTGTCTATATAATGATAAATGTTAAATTATAAAAACCCAAAGACATATAGAGGATGTGTGAACTTGGTAAACTATTATTCATTAGGTATAGAACTTGTATATTGAATAGTCTTTGAGAGGGAGTGTCACTTCCGAGTTTGACTAAGAACACTCTTTGGAAGAGTCACTTCACATGCCCCCTCCCTCCCCACATGGCATTGTTATGATCATTGACCACTGTATTGTATTCCTATTGGAGGATTGAGTCATGTGACCACTGCATTATGTTGATTGAGGGATCACCTCATGTGACCACGGCCATCTTGGATCTTGTAAGACTATATAAGCAATAAACTGAGGAGTGTCATTCTCTTACCTTTCATTTCCTACTCTGTTTCCTTCATTACCTGTAGTGTTTTCACTTGACCTGTCTCACACCACCCACACCACCAGCCGGCACGTTTACACTAGGATGCAGATAATTAGTGTGGAGGAATAGCACAATTACCATTCCAATAAAGCATGGGGGGGGGTTAAACGCCAGTCACACCTTACTGGATTGAGCAACGGACATAACCGGCCAAAGAATTTTCTAGTCCGGTGGTGTTCGGGTGTGATAAGTATCAAACTGCGTCAAAATGTTGCGCTATCGGGTCAAAGGCCACCGGACAAAATGAAGCTTAAATGGACATGGAACATACATGAATGAATAGCCAACCGACGATAAGCGGATGACACTGGATAGCAATGTATGTAACGAACGCTGTACCAGACAAGCAACAGTGAACCGACGCGCGAAAACCGAATGTCAAGCAGATGGACCGAAAGGTCTCCGGTAGCTCTCCGGTTTAACTCTGTTATGTACGGTAAGGTTCCCGTCAATGGACTATTCAGGAAGCTAACCAGAGACAGGGTGGGTACCGGACATGAACAAGACAAAACGGACTAAACAAACTTAAACCGGACAACAACCGTAGACATCCGTCCGGTGGCATCCGTTCCAAGTTGTGTGCATGTTCAAAACTTGCCACCATACACGCCGGACACAGAATGGAAACACCGGATGCTGACCGTATAGAAACCGGACATTGGCGTATTTCACCGGACTGTGTCCGGTTTCTTTCCGTTTCCCCAATCCGGTAAGGTGTGACCGGGCCTTAAGCTTCGTTAGACTAGAATGGTGAGAGATTGTGCGGAGGAATGACAGAATTACCATTCCAATGCAATGTATTGTTGTGTGGATGCGCAAACAGGTTAAATAACCAATTATGCATCGTTGGGAGACAAGTATCTTGATGCTGATATAAGATTATTCAGAACAAATATTTACCAACTTTATATACGTGATGTATAAAGTATAAATACAAGTAGTATATAAGCGGAAAAATTGTATTATTGCGGATGTATGATAATTTGTGCATTTGGTTCTAAATATTGTATTATAACATTATTGCAGTTGGTGTATTTGGAATAATTTACCAATGGGTGATATGATATGCGTTTGGTTCTATATATTGCATTACTATATTATTATTGCAGTTGGTGTATTTGCTACAATTGACCAATGGGTAGCGGGATATGATTATATCCCACTTGAGCGAGATCTGCAGGTGGGTGAACTCGACATGTACGTAAGCAGCATACACAGGTGAGACGTCAGCATTCAGTAAAACAATTCTGTGTAAGGTACGGCTATTTCAAACCCGAGCCAGGGCTGGATACAAACGAAGTCAACCCAGTCGAGTGTTTTGTTGTTAATTCGGTAGCGGCCGTTTCTCTCTTTCTCTCCCTCTCTCTTTTTTGGATCTCTTTTGGTAAAGTGTTTATTCATCTGAATATGACATTTGTCAGAGTCCGAGCACTGGTCTTCTGGCCATCTTACCATTGGAATTGACAGTCTATATAATCTATGTTTGGTCAGTGCATTATTAGTTACAGCACTAATCCTGTATAATTAAGGGAGTGGCTCCTGCTGTATACTGTACAGCACCAGTCACTGTGGTTCATGCAAATGGAAATGTCAGTGCCACAGCACTGGTCTTTGGCCATCTTACAATTGAAAATTGGCAGCTTATATATTCTAAGTTTCATGTGTGGTGTATTAGTTTCTTTCTCTCTTTATCTCGCTCTCTTTGTCTCTCTGTCTTTTGTATTCATGAACAAATAGTACATGATATGGTGCCCATACCTTCCCCCATGCATACAGGTAAGAACTACAGAGGCGGACATGAACATCTTTTTACTTTTATCGTCTACTCTTAGGGACCATATGTTCTGTATGCACCAGCACATATGCCCTGAACCCACAAATCCCTAAACTAAAATAAACTCAAATTAAAATCAAAACTCGCGTAAATCAAGCAACCACTATCCTAAAGAAAATAAGTATGGTAGAAGAAATTGAATGCAAACTGGGAAGGGGCACACATTTGCCCACCTAAACTGCCAGAGCGCATCCAACAAAATAAGACATAATAAAAATGCATCTGAAAAAAGACAATCTAGATATCCTAACACTATCAGAGACTTGGTTCACTGACAAACACCAAAATAACAACCTAAATATAAACAGATATAGGCTTGTATGTAACGACAGACAACATAACAATGCAGATAACAAAACAAAGAAGGGTGGAGGCATTGCCATTTATTGCAAAAACACCAAAAACCTGGATCCCGAAATACTAAAAGCAGCTAACCTCTCAAATGAGCACATAGAACTAGTATGGTGCCTAATAAAAAACGAAAAACAAGCAAATATAGCCATAGCAAGCAAATATAGACCACCATCAGGGGAAATAGATCTATTCCTTGAAGCCCTAGAAAATAGCATAAACACTATAAAACAGTCCACAAATGCAGAAATCTATCTACTAGGGGGCTTTAATGTGAATTACAACAGCAATAATAAAAATAAACTAATGCTACAAACCACAATCAAAATCCTAGGCCTGCAACAGCTCATCACTGTAAGCGCAAGGCTAAGCAACAACAGCTCAACAATCAATCTAATACTAACCAACTCAAACCATGCCACCAAAAGGGGCACTAGAAGCTGGGGTATAAGTGATCACGAGCTAATATATGTAACAAGGAAAAAACTAAAAAGCACAAATCACCACAAATATAAGATGGGCAGGCCCCTAAAAAACTACTCAAAAGATACATTAAAAAACCACCTACACCAAAACATAAACAACATCACACAAAACAGAGATGATGTTGACATCTACTGGAACAACATCATAAGATAAATAAGAAATTCAATTGATGAGATGTGTCCCGTAAAGAAAAGAAAAATACCAAAGAACCAAGACCCATGGGTAGACAATGACCTGCTAACACTCATCACAATTAAACGCAAACTGGGTGATAAAGCAAAGCACACAGAAACCACAGAGGACAAACTGGCCCACCATATTGCCAGAAATAACTCTCTCAAAGCAGTGAGAACGGCAAAAAAGAAATATATAATAAAGCAAGACAAAGACTGGGGAAGCAACGCAAATAAATTCTGGAAAAATGTAAACCTGTTATTCCCCCCAAAAAGCACAGAAGAATATTTCAACTTCCAGGATAATGAAGGCAAAATGCTCACAAACAAAGATGCAGCAAATAAACTAAATATACACTTTGCCACGGTGGGGCAAAAACTGTCAGAAAAATTCACCAAAAAATGGGAAAATAGATCAGGAGCTGTACAGGACGAAGTCCCCACCTGCAAAACTGACATAGCAGAGCTATGAAAGCTAATAAACGACATAGACACAAATAAACCAAGTGGAATAGATGAAATCCGAGCAAAAATACTGAAAGAGGCACTGCAAGCCATCCCAGCCACTATGGTAGACCTATTCAACATCTCCTTTGAACAAGGGTGCTTTGTCTCAGCCTGGAAAATGGCAACCATCACCCCCATCCACAAAAATGGAGACAAGCAAAACATGGGAAACTACATGCCAATATAAATTCTACAAACCCCAGGCAAACTCATTGAAAAAGTGTTCCATAGGCACATAAATGAACACCTGGAAAAAAATAATATACTAAACGAAAGACAAGGGGGCTTCAGGAAACTGCACTCCACATCGAAAACAATAGCAAACCTAACAAATGACATACTGGCATCAATGAACCAAAAACAATTAGGTGGAGCAGCCTTCATTGACTTTAGTATATTACTAGAAAAAATCTAAACAATGGGCATCAAATCCAACACTATGAATTGGATCAAATGCTACCTAAGCAACAGACAACAAAAAACAAAAATAAACAATACACTATTAGACAACCAACCTGTCACATGTGGTGTACCCCAAGGGTCAGTGCTAGGGCCACTGCTCTTTATAATCTACATAAACGATCTTGAAAGATGGCTGCAAACTGAATGCCTCCAACTATATGCGGATGACACAGTCATATATGCAAAGGGCACCACAGAAGAGGAGGTAATAACTAAGCTAAATAAACTCCTACTAAAACTGGACGAATGATGTGAGTCCAATAAAATAACCATCAATGTAAGCAAATCAAAAACAGTACTCTTCTCGCATAAACAAATGCCAGAAAGAAACCTACACTGTAAGCCAGGAAACCAAATATTAGAAAATGTAGACCACTATAAATACCTAGGCCTTGAATTGGACAGCCAACTAAACTACAACCTATGTCTACAAAAAATCATCCAAAAAATAAACCACAAACTATGGCTATTTGCAAAGTTAAGAGACTACATGACACAAGAAATGTCAATACAAATCTTCAAAGGCATGGTGCTCCCCTATTTTGACTATGGGGATGTAATCTACATGGGCGTGAAAAAAGAACCACTAAAAGAACTGCAAATACTGCAAAACAGAGCCCTAAAAATCTGTCTAAGATTAGATGAACTGCACCCCCACCTATGACATACACAAAAGAACTAAAGTAAAATTACTAGAAAATAGGAGAATAATTTACCTCAAAACATTAGCATATGACTACAGTCAACACATTAAACTCCTAAAGAAACCACAAAGGAACACTAGAGCAAATAATGCGCCACTACTAAGGCAGACCAGAAGCCAAATCAAAGCTCATGAAAGGAGCACACTGGAAATGGCTGCCAAGGCATGGAATGCCCAAATGGTAACGGAACGACAAATTCCTGACCTAAAAACATACAAAAAATTTCTGTGCAAAATAAGGCTAGGAAATCCCCACTAAGGCGCACTGCAAGGGGGCATGTGATATGTCACGGCCCACAAGCGGGACGGCCAATGGAAGGTAACCATGCCAAAATTAACCAGATAATACACCTAACAACCACATGCAAGCCTATGATATGTAAATATGAGTAGGCTAGTCTAGTAATAAGAGTAGAAAAAATAAAATACATATATACCAAGAAAATCCAAAAAAACTAACATAGACTACTAACCATACTAAGCAACCACTTACCTGTTACTGAAATATTAATACAGGCAATCAAACACCTTATCAGCTACGGTGTGATAAGATAACTCCACCACTACAGCTGGCCAGCATTGAAAACTAGCCCGAGTACTCAAGCTTATATGCTGTGGACAGTATAAACACAGCCTCAATAAAAAAATAAAAAATATATGTATATACATTATAACCCCGTTAAACCAAACTTGAAGTGACCCTAGAAATTTTTTGGAGTAACCAAACATTGGTTTAACCGAGCTTTGGATTTGACTTTGACTTGGTTTTGGAAAAAACTTGGGCGCATTATGAATGTAATATACAATGTATGTGGACATTGTTTTTTTAAATATGTACAGTATAACCCCGTTAAACCAAGCTCCGTTAAAGCAGACGATCGGTTAATCCTAACTTCTTTCGGCGGACCGGCAAATACTACCATTTATCATATAAAAAAGTCTCAGATGACCTTATAACCAAATGAAAGTTTGGTTTAACCATCCCGGAAGTGGCCTGGGGCCCGACAATTTTGTTTGGATTAACCGACTTTGGTTTAACCAACTTTTTTATATGATAAATGGTAGTATTTTGGCAGGGCACTGAAAAAAGTTTGGATTAACCGATCATTTGGTTTAACCTACCTTGGTTTAACGGGGTTGTACGGTATATACAAATATATATATACATTATATATTGGGGGTTAATATGTTTCTTCTGCTGAATAAGTTCTTTATCACTGAAGAACTGGTTTTCCAGCCATTTTCCAATTCTGTATTATTTACACAAAAATGGTAAATAGAGTGAGGTACAGTACAGTGAGCTAACAGTAACAATAGGTGTTGAAAACACAATTTGCAGCAAATAGCCTAATGAATTTCTCATAGTTACCTACAAATTCCACACCAATATACCAACAACAGTGTCATATGACTACATCAATATTAGACGGATCGATGTGAGTATTTTCGTGGAATTTAGAATGTAAGCAGAATGTAAGAATGCATATAAATATGCATATATATATATTTTATAAAAGAGTGCAAAACCTACCTCGATGTTTCTGCAGTACATTCAGGTAGGCTCAGACAGCTGCCTATGGGCTGTGAGGTTATGGCTGTACACAGAGCTTATCCTCTGACCCTCTAAGCGTCAGTATAGTGTGTGCAGGTGAGTATAGCTACACACACCTCCTGGTGCTACGGCCCGTGCTTCAGTACCCCCTCCCCCCCCCCCTCCCCCCCCCCCCCCCCCCCCCCCCCCCCCCACCCCCCGCCCCCCCCCCCCCCCCCTCCCCCCCCCCCCCCCCACCTCCCGTGTTCATCTTGCCGCTGCCAACACCTCACTGTAACACAACTCACCCGCGGCGAAGAATGTACGCAAGCGCGTCTAAGAACTGACACGCTCGCTGAAGTCACGCGACACGAGCGAGCGATTTAGCGATATAGCGAATGGTAGACAGGAAGTGTGAACACTTATTTGTCTCTTTTTTTTTTTGGTACATTAGTTGTCCCAAGCAGGGGAAATCCTATTCACAGACGACTGGTCTTCGCCACTCCACTGCTGGTCGATAGAAAGCCCGAGCCTACACTTTTACCGACCCAAGGGATTTTTAACCTCCCACACCACATAGACATGGTATGAGAGCAACCGGCCTTTGATGACGCTGTAAGTTATACACAGCAGTGGAAATCCAAATTGGCAGAGCTGGGAGCATGGGGAATCGAACCGCTGACCCTCAGATTAGGAGTCTGACCTAGAAAAAAGTCAGACACTCTAACCACGGAGGACATTTGGAGGTTGTCTTTTTCGTTTTGGGGGTGGGGGGAGGTTGGCTTTTTGGGGGTACATTAGTTGATTAAGCAGGGACAATTTAAATCACGAGCAATTGGTCTTACTCATCCAGAATGTTGGGAATTTGAATGCTGGTCAAGTCAAACCAATGACTTAGAAGATTGCTACCTAGCCCGGTGTTCAGCATTACTCAGATAGGGCAAGGACTGGTCAGCTGAGTGTCATGATAATATGACTGAGTGGGAAATTGGGTCATGGTGCCACTGGCCTTATCTCCCATCGGGGCAGCACTATAAAGGCACCATGAGTGCACACTATCAGATGTCAGAACCCGTCGTGAAATATGACCTTAGATGTTGCCAGGACATAGCATTTTTTAAACAAAGTTGTTGTATCCTCATAACTATCTTGATACTGACCAAACCAGTCATTGCCCCATCCTGCACAGCGCCAGGCTAGGTAGTGACATTTTGTAAGTCATTGGTTTGACTCGGCCGGGATTCAGATTCTCTACGTTCCGCATGGGAAGCCTGCGCTCTAAGTTCTAATCGATTCTGCCACCGTGTCCAAACAAGGTGGACTTCATGATGGGCTCAGTGATGGGATAATATGACTGAGTTGAATATCAGGTCATCATGCTAGCAGCATGGCATCCCTGTTGAGAAGCACTAGAAAAGTAGCCACCACTGCATGATGTCACAAGTCAGGACATGTCCCAATGACCTTAAGTGTTGATAGGGTGTGAAATGGAAATAAACCCAAAGGATAAAACTAATGTTGGTCGATGACACCAGGTGGTGTCCGAAACCAGTACCTGGATACACTTGAATGTGCTGCTACCTGGTGATTAAAATCATTGGAGGCTCCAGTCAGCGGAGTACTATAAAAATATAATACAATTTTCATGTCAGGTAATACTCATCATGATCTCAGTGGTGCTCGCTCCGCCAGACCCCATCATTAGGATGCAAATCCCCATACAGAATACACGGAAATCCCGTAGATCCTCCGACTGCTGGGCCTGCTTCCGCCACTGGCTCTCAACCTCATATTCATCTTAGTTTGTGCCACGTACGGCTTAATGGTACGCAAGCTACCCAACAATTTCAACGAGTCCGGGGGCCATATGCAGGAAGCGGTGTTATCGAGCCAAAACGCGTTTAGAGGGGATTTCTGGGGCCATATGCAGGAGTCAGTGTTAGCGGGGTTTGGTGTTAGAGCCTGTTACCAGTTAGCTATCACCGAAGTCGGGACCTGTGTCAAGTCGTATGCAGGAGCATGTAACACTTTCATTATAGCTAAACGTGAAGTTATTTATAGATTTGGGAAATCCCTCTGCGTTTGTAGACATATATTAGGCTCAAATCTATTGAATGCGACCATATTTAACAGAATTACATACGCAATAAGTGAAATTTGATTAATTTAACCCTAAATTCGAACCCTCCTTAAGGCTACCGCCGCATTGGCGGCGATATTAATAGTTATATTTTCGAATCGACGAACGTAAAGTAAACAAATCGCCGCCGCCGCATCGACGTCACAGGTATAGCAAGTGCATTAGGCCCAAATCTATTCAATGCTGTCATATTTAACAGAATTAGATATGCAATAAGTGAAATTTGATGAAATTAACCCTAAATTCGAAGCAATATTAATGCTGCCCTCGCAACAGCGGCGATATTAATATTTTCGAACCGACGAATACAAGCAACCGCCACCGCCGCCAGTATGGAAAGCGACGTCGATGCGGCGGCGGCAATTTGTTTACTTTACATTCGTCGATTTGACAATATGAATAACGCCACCAATGCGGCTGGAGCGTTAATAACGGTTCGAATTTAGGGTTAATTTAATAAAATTTCACGATTTGAGTATGTAATTCTGTTAAATATGACAGCATTGTATAGATTTGGGCCTAATCGGTGCCTAACACCAACCTTAAACCACCTATGGAACAGGGTTACCCTAACCTCGTTTAAGCTTTTGGTGTTAGGCCTATCACTGACTCGTGCATACCACTTGTTCGCTGCTAAACGAGGATACCCGCCAAACACCGTTTTGGCTCACTATCACCGACTCCTGCATATGGCCCCTGGTTTAGCTCCGAAAAGTCGGTATGCACGAGTCAGTGATAGGCCTAACACCGCACGTTTCAGGTCCGCAACACTAACCCCGTTTCATATGACGTTTACGGGCAGTGTTAGCGTAAGGTTTTGGCCAAATCTATTAAATGCTATCATATTTAACAGAATTAGATACGCAATAAGTGAAATTTGATTAAATTAACCCTAAATTCGAAGCAATATTAACGCTGCCACCGTAACGGCGGAGATATTAACAGTTATATTTTCGAATCGACGAACGTAAAGTAAACAAATCGCCGCCGCCGCATCGACGTCGCTTTCCATACTGGCGGCGGGGACGGTTTGTTTACTGCTTAACCCTAATATATGGGTACAGACGCAGAGGGATTTCCCAAATCTATAAATAAATTCACGTTTAGCTATAATGAAAGTGTTACGTGCTCCTGGATACGACTTGACACAGTTACCGACGTCGGTGATAGCTAAACGGTAACAGACTCTAACACCAAACCACGCTAACACTGACTCCCGCATGCATGGGGCGGTGCTAGCGAGCCAAAACTGGTTTTGGACGGGATTTCTAGTTTAGCGGCGAAGTCACTATGCATGGAGCGGTGTTACGGAAACACTGCGAGTTTAAGGTCGGTACACTAACACCAGGCCATAGCAGGTTTAAGGGCGGTGTTAGGTACCGATTAGGCCCAAATCTATTCAATGCTATTATTCTAAACTGAATAAGATACTCAAAAAGTGAAATTTGGTCAAATTAACCCTAAAATCGAAGCGATATTAAGGCCGCCGCTACATTGGTGGCGATATTCATATTGTCGAATGTAAACAAAACAAATGGCCACCAATGTGGTGGCAGCATTAATATTGCTTCGATTTTGGGCTTAATTTGACCAATTTTATTTAACAGAATAACATACAAAAAAAGTGAAATTTGGTCAAATTAAACCAAAAATAAAAGGGATATTAACCCCGCCGCCAAAATTTGGTCAAATTAACCCAATAATCGAAGCAATATTAACTCCGCCGCCGCCGCATGGGCGGCGATATTGTAGACCATTATGAGTTACTCTACATTTGTAAAAACTTGTTTGGGGGTAAAACAGTTTATTCATCAAAACATTTTTTTCAGCGCCGAGGCACTGGTCTTCTGGCTATTTACATTAAATTGTAAATAGGTTTGTTTGCTGTTTTACGTCCTAGCAACATCTAAGGTCATATCAGGACGGGTACCGACTTGTGACAGTGGGAACTCATGGCGACTTTATAGTGCTGCCCCACTGGGAAACCAGGCCACCAGCACCATGACCTGATATCCCACTCAGTCACATTACCCGGACACTGAGCTAACCAGTCCTTGCACTATCCTAATAATGGCGAGCACCAGGCTAGGAAGCAACAAATATCAATTTTTAAGTCATTGGTTTGATTCGGCCAGGATTCGAACCCACAAACTCATGGGTTCAGATCTCCCATCGCCCAAAATAGGAGACGGATGCTCTACTCATTTGGCCACCCCGTCTGGTTTGTAAATAAGAAGATCGGCGCGTACTGATGTAAAATATTCTGATAAAACGCATTGGTGGGGGAATGCAAATGGTCTATTATGGTAAAAGGTATATAGGGCCATGTGCATGATTGTATTTATGTAGTTGCCGGTGATACTTTACACATGGTCAATAGTCATTGTGTTAGTCAGATAGTGTGAAAGAGGCACTAGGAGATAGTGTGTAAGGGGCACTTGGAGCTCTACTCACTACCCCCTCCTCCCTCTGTTAGTCACGGATCTCCACACTCAGCCCAGGGCAGTTAGTGGCCAAGCACCCAGGAATGCTTGATGTTCATTGGTGGAGCTTGAGATGTTTGATTCTCATTGGGGAATAAGGTCAGGTGGTGTGCCACACCAGATCCATGTACCACTATAAATAATAAACCCGAGGGCTTGGCTCTCTACTTTCACTCTTTATACTCTTCCTTTCTCTTCTTGCCTGTATTGATTTCATTATAGCCTGCCTACACAACCACAGATTCCAGCCGTGGACTTTACATTATTGGTGACCACAACGTTCTTTAACACCGTACGGTTAGTAATACTGAAGACAATGTGATGTTATAAACTGGTGCTTTAGATACTGACGACCGGGAGTTATTTGACTACGATGTATATATAATTTCTATTCAAAATTGACATATAATGCATTTTGGTAGTTTTTTTTTAATACGACAGTAGTGACTACAGTAGGGGATATTTGTAGATTATATTTGGCTAGGCTGACAGTCATCATGCTGTTGGTCGCGATGCGACAAAGACTGCTTTCATTACTTGACTGCCGCTTTTCATTTAGCTCTCTGCTGTGAGAGTGATGTCCATGAGTCTGCCTGCAAAAGTGTTGAAGTGCTGCTGGCTTTTGCAAGTTACCAGCGGCACTCTCTCGGGGAGCAACTAGAGGTTTCACACCGGCAAGAACATGTCCAGACAGGTGCAAAACTATTTGTCCCTGCAGTGGCTGGTCTGGAGATGTTGGGAGTTCCAGACATCAACCGCCCTTAATGCTGCCACAGTGACATGGTTTTCTGTTTAGGGTTTGCTCCCTTAGCCTTCGGTTCTGTCAAGAACCTGTACCACAAGGCAGTGGTTTACAACTCTGCAGAGCAGGGGCGTCAAACTCCGTGAGGTATTGCAATACCTGCATACCGACAGTACAAGGATGAAAATCAACAAACACAAAGCGATTCAATGCTTTACGTACGTTTAATAGACATAGTGTAAACAGAGAGGTGTGGGTAGGCGTAGCTAAATTCACTCAGTCCTCAACGGCTGATATCTACGGTATACCTGAAGTAGGGCATCACAATGCTGGTGTCTGATTATACGTCATGGCAGCTTGATACACTTATAGTAAGGAGCATTCCAATAGACTAGTTTGTCATTCCGACTGCGCATGCGGTGAAAGCGGGGCTGACAGCAAAACAATGCCTACAGCAATTGAGATTGCCGATATGCAGAGAGCAAAACTTCGATTTTATTCAAAATTAATAGAAATACATAACAATTTAACATAAACATGGATGTACACATGCAATATAATGAATATAATTAAGACAAAACTAGCATAAGACATGCTGATTAGATTGGTGTAAATGCAATGCTAGATAAAAGATTAACATCTTAATTTATTATATATTTTTTGTAACTTGGTATTATACGTTTCAAACATGACCTGAAATGAGTTGAAACCTTACAGATTCCATAGCTACACCCACTACTTCAGCATGAGCCATGTTTGTTTTGCTGCCACACATCCCATAATGCACCGCGCAGCTGGAATTATGAACTAGTCTATATCCTCCACATACCTGTACCAAACCAAAACATTCTCCAGTTTCATATTATATATACAATATATATTATACATACAATATATATTACATATGATACATAGATAGATACATGTGTATTATATGTTATATACATAGTAAATACATGATATATATATATATATATATATATATATACATATATGTATATGTGTACACATTTTATTTTATATACATATATATAACATAAATGTATATAAAATATACATATATATATCTCAAAATGTGCTAAGCAATATGGGACAAAACTGTGTCCATTGTACCGATCAAGATACTACCTGCTTATGCATTTGCTCGGGATAAACTGATTTGCTTTTTACATAGTGTTTCATAATCCCAATAGAATACATATTGATTTGAAGCAAATGTCCTTTAGCTTTCAGTGTAACCGTTTCTGTGCTGTTTTGTGTCAATCGTTACAATGGACAACAAAAAAGAAGAGTTATCACCTTTTGAGACAGGCTCATATATATATGTACATAATACGGATGATTGATTGGTGGTTTTATGCCATGTCGGCAACAAAGGCCATATTCACAGCGAGAAGTGTTTAACTTGTATTCATAATACACACACATATAATATATATGTACACACAATAGTAGATGTCTTCAAAGGACAACTCTACACCCATACGAATGTCCTGACAAGAACCGCACTAGGTTTTGTCACCAGGATCCATGTTTCTAGGTTCAGTATGAGATTAGTGCAGAATACGGCGGGCGGGATCATCCCCCCCCCCCCCACCTCGCCCTTCCTCAGGGACAACCCGACAGGCGCAATGTCAAGTAGCATAGATGTACAGTATTATACAGCTGGCACAAGGCGTGTTCCTTTGAACCTCTCACTGCGTGCAATGAGGATTCAATATTATTTATTGCACAAGTGAGAATTTTCTGGGATTTTGCTCTTGCGAATTAACATTGTGTGTGTGTTGTTTTTGTTTGTTTGGTCGTTTTTTGGGGGAGGGGGCAACATTTGGATACATCATACTCTTTTGTAAAGCCTGTATATCTGAGGAGAACATTCAATGGGGGGGGGGGGGGGTGGAGGTCAAAGGTTTAGAGTTCAGTCATGCTAACGGAAGATTGTCTCATGAGAGAATGAATACAGTTTCAGTTTTTGCTTCTTCAATTCTCATTCTTATCACTGATATATAATATATGCAATAAGTGTCCTCCTTAGACACTGCTTGCATGACTACACATCTCATTTGGTTCTTAAATTCCCTACTTTGCCATCAATTGATTGATAGTGCATTGCGAATCTTTCACCAACATGTAGAGTTGGTCACTGACAAGTTTATCCGCAATCATATCGCAAGCACCGACATTCAGTCGCCACTAAAAAATACGTAAGCATTTCACTTGGTGAATTATATGCACAATCTGCAATCTACAACCTACTTTCATAACATTTGGTCACTTCTCAACCCCGTCTGCGGCACAAGTTGAGCTGTGTAAAGTTGAGCAAAAACTGCGCATGCCACAATGATATCATATAAACTCGACCCTGTCTTCAAAGGACAACTGCGCATCCCAACAGGATCGTATTATCCATAAGGCTGACTAGGCTGAAGCCTAGGGGCCCTGCAGAAAATAGGAAGCCAGCAATTCTTGTTAGTTTTGACAGGTCCATCATAGGAACTGCCCCATAACAGGAAACCCGCAAAATGGATATAGGGCTATGTCCTGCGGCCTAGTGCTTACCGTACCAGGGTCAGGTTGTCAGCTGTAGTGGGGTGAAAGATTTAAGTATGGTAGGGGTCCCAAAGTACCTAAAAGCCTAGGGGCCCGGCTATGGGTTAATGCAACTCGGGCATCCAAATCCAATGTCATACTGAAATGGCAATTTCCTGTTATCGGAGCGACAGTCAAGTGAAACAAATAACAGTTTTGTATAAAATGGTTCACTGACCATAGTATTCATTGAAGACAGGTACAACTATTGTACACGTCAATAACTTGTTTGGTTTGTGACCGATAAATACCTCTCAGGTAACATTTCTGAGCGCACGGCTCATATTGTCATAAATTAACTCCCTCCATCAACCACAATACACGTCTGCTTGCTTATAACCAAGTTTCAGTTAATCCTGCTTGTTCCTCTTCTCTAGCGGGATACTTAAAACTACACACACTATTTTTTCACACACACCATTTTTTTTTTTTTTTAATTTGTGTTTTGTTGTAGCAGACGACTGCTCTAAAAGTACTCAACCACCACAGGAAGGGATCAATCAATGATTTGGAAAAATAATTAAATTCTACTCATTTCGGGAAAAAACAAACACAAAACAAGCCTGCAAAAGAGGATATTTCAACAAAACATTAACTATTCAGTGGTATGCTTCTATATAGGCTCTCTAATCAAACTTCCACAGCTGCCTAGGAACTGACCAAAAAGGTTAATGACGTAACTATGCCAAACCAGCCGTTAAAGTTGCACAGTACGGTGGTTTTGAGTGTCTGTCATTTTCTGTGATAAATACATTAGGTATAATCTACATTAAATTAGTTTGAATTAACTTTAACTGGCTATCTTTTGAGATACTTGAAGTGAAAACATGACAAATAAGTTTTGGCAAGCACATCAAAATTCTGACACCATAGGCTTCAGCAGTAAAAGGTTCTATTTCGATTGGCTTAGTTAGTGCACCCTTCCATGCACAAACAAATGCTTAATAAGTGCACCAGTTTCTATGTTCGACATGTAGCTTTAAATCTAGCTCAGTGTTCTGCTTTTGAAAATGTGATGCAGCTTTAAGTAACAGCCTTTAAAAAGAAAAGAAAGTGATGTTCGCGCATTAGAATAGTTAATGTGTGTTTTATTACCTGTCGTTATTAGTTGCATATTACGATGAAAGCATATTTTCCAAGTCACGAACACTGATTTATATAGTATCCTACACGTTAACTTCGATACATGTGCACTCGCACAGATCTTTCATCCCTAAAGAACCTGCCAATAATTACATTAAAAATAAATCTCATCTTTACATCTATATTGCGAGTTACAAAATGGCAGTACATAAGGTGTGAACTCAATAACTGTTGTAGGGACTCAGCTATGCGATTTACAACATGCGATATGGCCAAGTCACGTGACAAATACTACTTTCAATCTGTAGGTTCAGCAACAAACCAAGCCTTATTTATTTGAATTTTGTTGTTGTGATAAGCTTACTCATGATGGGTTTGGAGGGGATGTATTGGCAGTGATTGGCTACAACAATGATAAATAACGACAGGTAAATCATCGCAACAGCAAGGTTCTAACTGCTTTTTTGCATGCAAAACGTACAACCTTGTTCAGGTATGAAAGTGAGGTAGTAGGACAAGAAGCGGAAATCGGTGGTCAGGTGGACAATAATAGTCGCCACACTAACATAATAAGAATAATTGTCTTGAAATGAATTACTAATGTTTAAAAACTAAGCCAGTCCACCATAATATGTACATGCCTTTAACAATGTTTTGGGAGCATTTAATGAAAACCTGGGTGATATTGTAAATCACCGCCAAAGGAGCAAACCACTAGATAACCTTGCTGCATGGTATCATCTAGATAAAAGATTCACCCGGTACTTGTAGTACACGGGTGAATGACAAGGTAGTCTAAATACGGGCGAAAATAGCTTTAGTATGGAACATAAGTAGAAACTGTGGTTCCATGATCAAATGGCTACATATATTGGCACAGATTTGGTGAAATGGGAGAGAATGCAAAAAGACAAGATGGCAGCCAGAGAACGCCATCAATTTCACTTTTAAATTGCATTAAAGTATATGTTTTATTATATTTTCCAACTCAAAAGTAGCGGGTAAATATGAAGACATCTACAAAGAATAAATGTTGCTTCTTAGATTGTGAAATTAGGCTCTCATTTCATTAACCCCCTTTTTCGACCGTTTTTATATAGGGTTGGTATTCACCCATGTACTGCGAGTACCGGGTGAATCCTTTATCTAGGTATCATGAAGGTAACTTTATTTTCGCATTTCATTCTGATAATAAATTAGGGGTAAATGATGCTTTTTGTTGCAGTACACAGCACCCATACACTGTTAAATAATGATATTTATTCTGAAAATGCAATACACAAAAGTTGGTTCCTAATACAATTTTCACGTAGCCAGCAATAGACAATTCCCACCACCACCACGCCGCCCTCTGACGTCAGTGGCAAGAACTAATGCTGCAAGTAGCAGTTCAGTGTGCAGCATGCTGTGGGGAATAGGGATCATGCAGGATTTGCACCACCTACGCACCCTTGGATAGCAATGGCAAGAAGTCACCTCGCGGATAGTGCTACAAATGCAGCACGGTCTGTGGAAAAGGTTGTTTTAACAACAAATCCAGTAGTTGATTAACCAGGCGAAATTTCAATCATGGACGATTGGTCTTCCTCATTCCAATGCTCCTTGCTCTATCCTAATAATGCTGAGCGCCTGGCTAGGAAGGGACAAGTATATATGTTTATGTCATTGGTTTGACTCGACCAGGGTTCGAACCTGTGAGTTCGAATCCCACAAGCTACCAAAACGGAAGACGGATGCTCAACTCATTTGGCCATCCCATCTGGTATTTCCAC
Source organism: Branchipolynoe longqiensis (assembly GCA_030323885.1). Classification (NCBI taxonomy): domain Eukaryota; kingdom Metazoa; phylum Annelida; class Polychaeta; order Phyllodocida; family Polynoidae; genus Branchipolynoe; species Branchipolynoe longqiensis. The sequence goes on along the minus strand of CM059198.1, from coordinate 12,050,729 downwards.
GACCGATATCAGTGGCAAGATCTAATGTTGTAGGTAGCAGCCCACTGAGCAGTATGCTTTGTGGGAAAAGGTCATGTACAGGATTTCTACCAACACGCCCTCTGATGACTGTGACAAGAACTAATGTTGTGGGTGGTGCCACACACTGCACTCCCTTTGGAAACGCTATAGTGGAGCCATGTAGACGAGGGTGGAGGAAATGTGTAGTGGCACTGATAGGTGGCACTGTGAATGGGATCAAATTCTGTTGGGTGTCCTGATTAACCGATCATTGAAGAATAGACCCAATTTATATTCACTAAAACTAAGGTAGTTAGAAAATATTATATCCCAGCCTTTCTATTCACAAAACAGACTCATGGCTGTAAAAAAAACACAACTACCAAACATCGCCTGTTGGTAGATGTAAATCATATATATGTTTGCAAACTAGCTCTAGGAATACTTTCTAAAAGATAACCGTAATTTTGTTTTTCCTACCTGAACATTTATAAAAATAAAAAAACACACAAAAAAGGCCATTTGTGATTAGAGACGCCGCGCTATTAGATAGACAGGAAGTGGCCACAAGCCATCCTCAAAAGCAGCATATGCCAATGAAAGCACCATTTTTCAAACCAAAAACACTTCTATGTCTACTTTTTGTGCTGGGGGGTCGTTAAACAAACAAATGTTTTCGGTTCAAATAGTTGCCAGAGTTGGCCATTGATAAGAGATTACTTCAAACTAAAGTAGGGTAGGTTTTGCCGATCAACTTGATATAGTTATTCAAAGAATAAGGTAGAAACTAAAAACCGTCGGACTATGCAACTTAAATAATTCACTCCTCATAATATTCTAAACATTAAAAAAAAAAAATCATAATCTAGCAATCATATGTGTATATAGCGATGACTAGGGCAGAACGCATATCACCCTGGCATGCTAGTTAAACACCAAGAAACATTTCGATAGTTATCCTGTAAAGCTGATATTTCATACGTCCACAAGATTTCTGTTAAATAAGAGAAAAAAAAGACAAATAATATAATATAGCGTGTACATCTAGTCCTCCATATGCAGTTGAGAAGTGGAAGTGCAAACATTTCTAGATCCATCAAAAATAAAAGGGTCCAGATATTGAACATATAACAATTTCTAACACATCATCCTGACTGACCCCCCTCCAACCCCCAAAACGAGGTGACAAAACTTAGAAAAATGGTAACCAATCAAATAAAACAAGGGCATCATAGTTTACATTATTGACTGCTGCGCTCACAAGTTTCTTTGTGTATTCCTACAAATATTCATGATCAGACAGGTCATCGCTAAGCATTTGCGGAGGCGACAATACAATTCTTCTTCTTGGTGAGCTTCTTGGTGAGGCTGTGGCACTTGCACTCTTGGCAATGTAGGAATCTTGTCCAATGAGCATATCGGTTCGTCCATTTACGATATACCAACCATCTAGCGAATCCACCGATTCACTGTTGGTAGCAGCATGCGTTTCATTATCACAGTCATGTTGTGGTGGTTCACGGTCAGCATGCTTCAATCTGATGCTGACTGATTCTGCGCTCTCCCTTCTGGTCTGCTTCTCAGGTGATGACCCACTGAGTGGCTTTACTCTGTCCTTGGAGCCATCGGGCGTATCCGCAAACGACACGGCCTCTGAGCCTGCAACCCAGATAGTGTGTGTGCTTCGTACAGGAGGTTCCTCATTTGTGATTGACGATTCATGCAAACAATTCCGCTTGGAGCTGCTAAGCGAGATGCTTGGTGTTTCTATGGCTAGGTCTACATCTGCGGCAAGCTCACACATTGATATGCTACTCCGTGTTCGCCGCCTCGTGGTTTGCAAAGCTCGACACCCATCTTTTGGAGATTCCGCTTTAGAAGAAGGCGAAGAGTTGACATTAACCACAGTATTTGTTTTGGCTTTCGCAACAGCAGAGTGAGGAGGGGATGCCTCAAGTTTAATAGCAGACGATAATCTATTAGGACTCAATTTAATAGTAAGAGGCTCAATTAGTTGCACCGTACCAGTATTTTGAGATCCAGCACAGGATGCTGCCAACACTGCTTCTGCGATCTGCTGATCATTAGTCACAGGCCGCCCTTTCCTTCGGGTTCGCATCACTGCATTCTCAGGCAGGGGTTGGCGCAACAGCACTCGCCGTTGTTTTGGCGGTGAAGGCTCAAGCAAGGAAGACGGTTGCTGCACGAAGGCTTTCTTTGCCCGCTTCGATTGTCTCACATGATGCAAATTATTAAGTTGTGCTTGTTTTTTCAGGGGACGGCTATGCTTCCTGTCCACAACGCCATTAGGCGGGGATGGCATACCCACTTCACTAAGGCCTTGCTGAGAAACTGTACTCTTTGGAGCGCGGACCCATGCTGTGCTAGTCCGTTTCCCACCAGTAGCCGGTAATGGTGCTACATCCGCAAGCCCCTCCGGTTTCACTACTGTATTAACAGCAGAATTCATATCCGGTGATTTTAATGGGGACATTTTGACAACTTTGATGAGACTGGCCTTCCGGCCTCGTTTGCCCGGAACATCTTCCTTCACAGTGATCACTTCATGGCGCTCGAGCGGTGCAAAGTAGGTCTCCAGAATCTTGTTCGCTTCTCGTACCCCGCTCAGATACGCTCCAGTTACCGTCTGTGGGAACTGGCGGTTGGTTGCCTACAACACATCATGGTTTTGCTATTACTTCATCATTCGGATTCAAGATTCAATTTATATTTGTATAAGCCTCACATTGTTTTTTGCTAAAAAAGGTAGTTGCAGTAAGAAATACTGCATGTGAAATGCAATACACTTGTTTTATTTCACTGCCATTAAAAGATTGAAACTTTAATTGATTAAGAAGGGGAGTATTCTCTAAATAAGGTCTTAGGCTATAGTGAGGCTAATTGTCACAATTTCTTATTCCAATGCTTAAAATGAAAGCCAATGTGCCGCATTATATGACTTTTTGCACTCATAACAATATATTTTGGGAGCATTTAATAACAAATGTGCTTGTGACATTGACATTTTTGTTAGAATTACATTCATTGATTAGCAGGTGAAATTTCAATCGCAGACAATTAGTCTTTCTCATTCCAGTGCTCCTGGCACTATGCTAGTAATGCTAAGCTGCAGGCTCCAGGCATCCAAACATAAATCAGCTATGTGAAAAGGCCATTGAAGAGACCAGGCTAGTGTTGTTATCCGTAATGAGCCTCACCACCATGCAGTGGCGGCAGGGACTACGCTGACCACTGTTGTCCATACATGGCGACAAGACCGTGGCAGCCAACTAGCCAGACCCCTTCTACGACCTGGCTGGTCACTTGGTTCTGTAACATCACGGTGGGTAAACCGGCCGTACGTGTACAACGCGGCACGGCACCATATCTTGTTGAAGTATCAACAGAGTGCAACACTAGCATGACATCTTTATTTTACTCTTTCAACTAATAAATTAGGCTAACTAATAATGTTTGTTGCAGACACACTTTAGTCCAGTGCTTTGGAGTTTCTGCTTTTATTTGATAGATAAATATATTATGTTAACCATGATAATCTAATTTACTTTAATTCGAAGTGACATTTATTATAAAGACAATACTAATCTTCAAATACAACTTTCAGCCAGCCAAATGACATACATGAGTGATAGCTGTGTTACGACACAGGTAAACATTTAAAAGGTAGGGAGGAGAAGTTTTAATATTGGTTTCATTAAAAGGCATCATTCAGTAGGGTCAGACAAGGATCCACGTGAGCGTTGCAATTCCCACGGGTCCTGCGGATTGTAAGTCATACAACTCATACCCAAAGTCATCACGTCACTGAAGGTACAAAGTACCAACAGGTAAGAATTATTCCTACTGAATGACAAATGAGCACAGCGCCGCTACTACCTACTGTAAGGATCTGTGTAACTACAGAACAGGTGTGGCCAACACATCGGGCACATGAACAGACCAGTGAATACACGAAGAACACAAACAACAGCTTCCCGACGGTCGGGCACACCATTAGCATCTTTTGATTATAATTCTAAGTAAAATATTTGATGAATTGAGTGATTTGATGCCCTTGGAGCCAGTTTCATGACATATTGTGGAACCATCCTGGTATTGCGCAATGTAAGACTACACTCGGTGGCGCCACCTCTACTCGAATGGACGAACTAAGATTGACTTTATGTCGTAACGTAAACATAGATGGCGCTAATTTTCTATTTGGAGACTGCAAGCCGCGTGTCATCTATTTAGCCGTGTTTACACGGGAGAGTTAAATCGCTTCATATAAATCGCCTTGCCTAGTTCGCCTCACATTCGCCATGTAAACGCGACTCTGAGGCGGATTAGGGCTGATTCGCTTCATATGATTCACTTTATGTAAACCACCTTGCGAGGTGGTTTATATGAAGCGATTCAGCTGGTTCCTGGGCGGCGACTAAACAAATAGCAGTACTCGCCGGCTACAGGCTCACTAAGGCTGCTGGTTCCCGGCGCCGACACGCTTTCAAACTCAGTCCGTGTATAAACGCGCCACTACTTCGCTTCATATAAATCGCTTTGTCTAATTCGCTTCACAATTCCCCGTGTAAACACGGCTTAAGTTTGGTGGGGTCTTACGTTCTGCCAACATCTGAGGTCATATCAGGACGGATACCGACCAGTGACAGTGCACACTCAATGCGATTTTATAGTGCTGCCTCATTGACATTGGGAGATCAGGCAGGGTTATTGCCATACTTTTTGTGCTAATGGAAATTGCAGTGAAATTAGCATACCAAATTTGTTTACATTAAATACAATATGTGTGTGTGTTCACCATCTGCACACCTTCAGCCATATCAGCTGAAGCTCAGACTCGGCGCACGGGACCACAGCTTCAGTCCTTCCTGAGAGACCAGCGGAACTTGAAACACTTCTAATGCTTGAGTCACCTACCTCTCCTGCGAAGTAGATTGTCTCATTGACGTCTTTCGCCATGGCGTCATACACGTCACCTGAACTGTCCACCGGCACGTAGCTGTACGACATGAGTGAGTAGGGGTCTTTGCCCCAGTGGGTCACGAACGACTGTACTGGGTCACTCACCTCCTAGCAATGAACAAGGGGCGGGGGGTCAAAGTTCATGAGTGATTTCATGAGAGAATTTATGTGTAAGTTTTGAGTGATATGACATAATTCTTGTGTGAGTTCATCAGTTCAAGAAATCATGAGTGAGTTTATGCACGAGTTCATGAGTGTGCTCATAAATTGATGAGTGTATTCATGAGTGTCTTAGTGAGTTCATCCATTTAGGATTTCAGGAGCGAATTTATTTATGAGAACATGAAGTCATGCATTGGTTCCTTCATGAGTATATGAGTGCATAAAGGAGTTCATTCGTGAGTAAGCACATGAGTTCATCATGAGTAAGTATCTGAGTTCATTCATAGGAACATGAGTTCATTCATAAATACATGAGTTCATTTATAGTGTAGGTGTCTGCACTGAGCTCTCGGGCAAGGAAGCACACAGACCTTTTCAACACGCCCACAACAATAAGTACATTAGTTCATTCCTGGTACATTTGTGAAATCATTCATGGGTCCGTTAATCCGTGAGTTTGCTTATTCATGAATTTGTTCATTCGTGAGTTTCTAAGTAGATTTAATATCACATTGAATTCAATTAAATCAGACACGTGATTTAAAAAAAAAAAAATAATAGAGCCAGTTACTACTAAAACAAAAATGAGAATTTATTCTCCATTTGAATATTAAACTCAATTTTTTTCACGGAACTTCGAGATGTGACGAGACAATTATGTTGGTGGTCATGGAAATATAAAGGATTGATTACGTGCATTTAATTGTGGTAATTCTACGTCGTGTAAGCAACAAACGGCATAAGTCACGGCAAGAAGTAAAATTGTGTTCATTCATATTATTTAATCATCGCTTATACACAGCACCTAAAAGTTCACAATCAGTTATAAAATGTGTCAAAAGAGAATGTAAAAGCAAGTGAGTCAATAAAGAAAGATAAAAACAAAATGACACAAGTAATTCATAAACAACAGAATCCACCATTACTAAATAATTATGCCGCCATATAGTGACATTAAGGCAATATAGCCACAATCCGATTTATCAATGTATATTTCTATGATCCGACATTTTCCATTTTCTCTGAAGTTACTTTTAATTGTAAACTTGTATTAATAATAAAAGCAATGGTTTCCTAAAGTTGACCTTGTTTTTTGTTTTAGATCCTGGCAACATCTAAGGTCATATCAGGATGGGCACCGACTTGTGACAGTGCACACTCATGGCGACTTTATAGTGCTGCACCACTAGGAGACCATGACCATGACCATGACCATGAACACTGGCACCATGACCCATCTTCCCACTCAGCCACATCCTGATACTGAGCTAACAAGTCCTTGCACTATCCTAGGAATGCCGAGGGCCAGGCCAGGTAGCGACAAGGATCAATTGTCTACGTTATTGGTTTGACATGCCCGGGAATCACTCCCAACCTTCTGCACGGGAAGCCTGCGCTCTAGTGATTCGGCCACTGCGTCCGGTCTCTTAAAAGTTTACATGCTTTCTGCATAAATGCAAGCTGTGTCCTGCTGTGGGGATGCATTATTCAGAAAAATGCAATTGGCGTCCTCAATAGGTTGGAGCTGCATAGTCCGATAAAAAAAAAAATCTAATTTTTCGGAATCAAAATACACAACTAGATTTGATCCTACATATTTCTGCTTAGATACTGGTGCACTTATGTATTTATGGCTTCTTAGAAGGGAGTGTTAAGTCAATTTAATAGAAACAGTTACTGCTGAGATGTTTCCAACATTTCAGTGTGCACACCAAAATTAATTTGGCATATTTGAATTTCAAATCTCTTCAAAGTTAACCATTTAAAACAAATGCTACTTCAAACTATAGTAAGGTACATTAAATCAATCAACCTAGTTTATTTATCTAAAAATCATAGCATAAACTTAAAAGCTATCGGACTATAATCAGGGATGAATGTGGTCTCCAGGAAAAAAAGCGGAAATGCGGATATTCTCCCATAGGTTTAGCATTGTCAGGGAATCGCAGACAATTTCTGGAAGTAAGGTTTCATATATATTGGAATATGCTGATAGTGCTGCGCCATTTGAAGCATGTATTAGTAATATACACTGATAGTGTTGTGGCGTCTGCACCATATATTAGTATATGCTGATGGTGCTACGGGATTGAAATCGCGGAGAGCTTTCATCCTTGCTATATGCAGCTTTAACTAGGGTGCATTCAACATTTTGACGGCTGACTTACCTCCACGGAGAAGACCTTTCGCAGTACGTCTACGCACATACCGACTACTTCCTCATCCGTCTTGTCTGCGATCAGTCGTATGGCAGAGCCACTCACCCAGGTCATGAGCACGTGACCAAGGGCATCACCATGCAAGTCCTACAGTAAAACAATTAGTTTTTCTCGATGAAGATATTCATATGGATAAAAACCACTAACAACAAAAATTATAAGAATTCTTACAGGATATTAAAGTCTGATGAAAACATCAAATTTTCGAAACCAAAGTAATTATCTAGATTATATTCTGCATATCTAACTATAAGATACTGGTTGACTTATTGTTGGTGCATAGAAGAAACGCTTAGTCATTTTAATCAAACTGTTATTAAAAGCTGTAGCAGCTAAAGATAATGAGGCATGTTTTTTAATGTGTTCGCCGAAATTGCCTGTCAAGAATTTTGTTGTGTTAGTGTTTCATATATTGGTCTTCGCTATGTGTACATGGCGTGCACAAAATACTAATACTAATAATACAGCACTATATAAGTGTGAATCCCACCCATGATCATTTCCATAAACAAACTTTTACTAGATGCTAAAAACAACTGGGTTGTATCGCCTCTTGTAATTTTAGCTATGTTCTGTGAGGTGCATTTTGTTATCATTTAACACAAATTTAACCACTTCAAAATTGCATCAGAAATCAATTTTTGCTGTCATTTGATAAGGATCTGACTATTTCGGAATTTCGTGTAAATTTCAATATAGGTATATGCAGGTGATTAACAGAACTGACAATAGATGTCACTAGATTTCCCTTCCATAGCCAAGTTTTTAATTTAATCTTGGAAGTAAGCCATAATCTCGATGTTAATAGGGCTTGTCGCAATTACGACAAAGTACGAAATATAGATGGAGCTGAGATAAACACAAACATGTCGTAAGGTGCATGACTTCCACAAGGGGTGATCTTCCAGCCGACCAACCAATGTTCAGCTTGTCCTAGCGGAATTTTAATGCTAGTGTATGATATCATGCACAACGAGCTTTATTAGTGGCATATCATTTGCAGATTTGTCATATTTCATGAAGTGCTTTAGGGAAGCTTATTTAAAACTTGTGCAGTAAAGGGCGCATTCCATATACGCGTAATGCGAATGCGAATGCGAATGCGACAAAAAATCGAAACGCCTTGAAACCTATGAGCTACATTCCATACACGCGTAATGCGAATGCGAATGCGTCAGAAATCCATTATCCCGATCGCTCCATGTAGCGATCGGTGCGTAATGCGTAATGCATAAAGGCGGTGCGAATAGAAAATCATCAGTCGCATTTGTCCATTGATATAAGGCTGGAGGAGGCGACTGATAATTACGGACAGCCGGTGCAAACATGTAGGTGTATGCGGCGGACCTGTTAGGAAGCAGTCTTCATATTTGGGACGGTCCTAACATCCCTCTAAGCAAGCTAAACTGAGCCATGTTTGGACCGTCCCATTCTGTGTGTGTGTGTCTGTGTATCTGTGTCTCTGTGTCTGTGTGTGTGTCTCTGTGTGTGTGTCTCTGTGTGTGTCTGTCTCTGTGTGTGTCTCTGTGTGTGTGTGTCTCTGTGTTGTGTCTCTGTGTCTGTGTGTGTATATGTGTCTGTGTGTGTCTCTGTGTGTGTCTGTGTGTGTCTCTGTGTGTGTCTCTGTGTTGTGTCTCTGTGTCTGCGAACAGAAAAGCATCAGTCGCATTTGTCCATTGATATAAGGCTGGAGGAGGCGACTGATAATTACGGACAGCCGGTGCAAACATGTAGGTGTATGCGGCGGACCTGTTAGGAAGCAGTCTTCATATTTGGGACGGTCCTAACATCCCTCTAAGCAAGCTAAACTGAGCCATGTTTGGACCGTCCCATTCTATGTGTGTGTGTCTCTGTGTGGGTATCTGTGTCTGTGTGTGTGTGTGTGTGTCTCTGTATGTGTGTCTCTGTGTGTGTGTGTCTGTGTGTGTCTCTGTGTTGTGTCTCTGTGTATGTGTGTGTATATGTTTGTGTATCTGTGTCTGTCTCTGTGTGTGTCTGTGTGTGTGTCTCTGTGTTGTGTCTCTGTGTGTGTGTGTGTGTGTCTCTGTGTCTTTGTGTCTCTGTTGATGTGTGTGTGTCTGTGTGTGTATCTCTGTGTCTCTATGTGTGTCTCTGTGTTTCTGTGTGTGTCTCTGTGTGTGTCTGTGTGTGTGTCTCTGTGTGTATGTCTCTGTGTGTGTGTCCCTGTGTGTGTATCTGTGTGTGTGTCTGTGTGGGTGTCTGTGTGGGTGTCTGTGTGGGTGTGTCTGTGTGTTGTGTCTCTGTGTCTGTGTGTGTGTCTCTGTGTGTGTATCTGTGTGGGTGTCTCTGTGTGTGTATGTGTGTCTGTGTGTGTGTCTCTGTGTGTGTGTCTCTGTGTTGTGTCTCTGTGTGTGTCTCTGTGTCTGTGTGTGTCTGTGTGTGTGTCTGTGTGTGTATATGTGTCTGTGTGTGTCTCTTTGTCAGAGACACAGAGACACAGACACACACATAGAGACACACACAGAGACACAGCGTCACACACACAGAGACACACACAGAGACACAGACACACACATAGAGACACACACAGAGACACAGAGTCACACACACTTTTATATACTTTTTATATACTTCACTGCATAACGCATAACTCAAAACGCATTACGCGTATATGGAATGCTGGCATTCGCATAACGCATTACGCATTACGCGTATATGGAATGCGCCCTTAAAGTTACAGGTAAACTAACCTACCCACTGTGATATGTCATAAAAAACACCAAAGAGCCCACGCCTCTCTTCAGATGAAGGCACAAGTCCGAAGAAGTCAGCTCCCTTCATTTTCTCGTCCCAGAAGCGCGTTGGGAATTCAAGAACCACCTAGTGGGAGAATGAGCAACTAATTAGTGACGTGTCTCAAGCGAAGCATATCACCAATTTCACTATTGATAACGAATAAACGTAGGAAGTGTCCACCAGCAGGTAGCGCCACCCCAGTAGGGCACAGGAACTAGGACTGTATATGGGTAGGAAAATATAATCAAATATTCCTAGTATTTTGTGATAGTAAAAGCTCCGATAAAGCATCAAGTTTTCAAAACCAGAACACTCACCTAGATTTCATTCTATGTATCTAATTTAGATATTGATGCACTGCACTTATTAAGCATTTGTTAACACATAGACCTTTTTTAAATAAGTTACTTCAAGCTAAAGTAAGGTAGATTATAACAATCAATTTCATATATTTATCTCAATAAAATGACAGAAACTAAAAACCATCGGACAAGGGAACTCTAAGTAAGAGATGGAGAAAATATACACAATATTTAAGAACACTGTAGATTATATCAGAAATAGCATCATTCTCAGAAACTGTGTACCACATATTTAGTTTCCAAGTTACATTAATGATTAAGCCTTCTTTTGGGGCTAGCAAGTCAAACAGTTATTGCGGTTTCTGTGTATTAAATATGCTAGGGAATACTACATGCATTTAATCTATTCCACAAAATGTACCCAAAATATGCTTATGCGTTTGTGCTAAAGGGAAACTGAAAATTTGCATACATCTACCCAAGCTTTTTTTCAACTTTTCTCTTGTAAGACAATCTTTTTACTGTAACTAGTAACTGTAATCAATAAAAATGTTGTTGGAATTTTCTGTGTGTTAAAATGGTGCTATGGATGGATGTTACCTGGTTAATCTTCTCAATTTGTATAAGAGCAAAATCAAAAATCAAAATTTTATCAAGTCTGACATATGCACATGTCAAACTTCATATGAACATGGATTCTGCTATTATTTGGAATTTCTTCACTTTGGGCTTCCATCTCACAAATGTGGTACATTTTCTGAGAACAACCCAATAACACAAATCACAAAAGAAATTCGTGGAAATCCGCGAAATCTCTCATTCCTGATGAGTCATCTCTCGCAACGTGCAGAAAGGACCAGTGAAATAAGAAAAGGCAACCGGTTAAAATGAAGCTAATCTAACCTTCTCAATGATGCCTGCCCCCATGGAACTAATTACATCCAGTTTGTGTTTGGGCAGTTTCGGTTCAAACTGGATCATCCCCCGCTGAAGGATCGCGACTGGCGTGGTGACGATGACCTTGGAACCCTTGAAGGTCTTCCCGGTGGAACTCTCAACCGTCACTCCGTCTGGGCCATGCTTTATTCGCGTAACCTACAAGGGGGATTCAACACAGGCAGTGAGTGTGAGTGTGAGTGTGAGTGTAAGTGTGGGTGAGGTAATGGCTTAATGTAATATTAGTGATACAGCTACTTAAGTCACAAGCCATCTTTTCGACGCTCCCGTCAAAAAAGGACCTAAAGCAGAGTGGATGGCTGAATGAGTTGAGTGTGCACTTTCCATTTTTGCAGATAGTGAGATAAAACCAATGACATAAAAATTTACACGTGCCGCTACATAGCCTGGTGTTTGGCATTATTACTAGGACAGGAAAAGGAGCAATTGAGCGGTTAAGGGGAGACACGGGTGATTTTTGGGTGATTTCCGTATCTCAAAAACTATTAAAGATAGAGCTTTGAAAATTGGAGCATATCTGCAGAGTTTCAAAGCTCTATCTTGAGTAGGGGTCATATGATGAAGGATCTTGCAAAAAAAATCAATCAAAATTTTACCCCCTCCAGGAAGTATACTGAATGTGCCTAGATTTGCCTGAATCAAGTTATTATATGAAGAACTGGTCCAGTTGAGGGCAAGGTGGTTTGTGAATTTATATATGTCATTACCAACATGTCCCTCCCTACATGACGAACCAGAGGGAAAAAAAATTCAAAGGTCAATTTTTGTGTCTGCATCCCTAGCTCTTGAACTATGAAAGATACAGTGTTTTTAACCATCTTATTGCACTCAGCAGCAACTTTTACATAAGACTGCCAAGTTTCAACTTTTTGCTACAATTATAACTTACATTTTTAGAGGGGGCAAATTGGCAAAACCCTGGGAAAAGCAGTTCTGAGAAAACAAGCTTCAAAGTTCACAAAGTGTTTCTTTCAAATGGTAAAGTCCAGTATCATCTAGAATCCCATATTATATACACAAATATCCAGTCAAGTAATTATCTGTCAAAAAAACATATCATTTACACCAAATTAGTACACCAAAAACCAGAAATCACCAGTTTTACCCAAATTCATGTTCCGATCACCCGTGTTTCCCCTTATATGACGAAACACCAATTATCTATGACTGAAAATTCCAAGGCTTAAGCAATGATTCCATATACGCAGTATGTGAATGCGTGAGGTATGCAGTGACTTTTAGCTGTTGGTATTGGAAACAGCACACTCAGTTTGCATTTGCACCAATCACTACATAGAGCGATCCAGATTATTGTCTACACAAATCGCATTCAGTCGGACATAACGAATCATTGGTATTTTATTTACATGTTTTCCAATTTGTTGCATTCGCATACTGCATATATGGAATCCTAGCCTTAATCAATGAATGTAACAAGAGCAATTTTAAAAGAGACAAAACCAGAGCCATTAAGTTGCCATACTGACCGGTGTGTTAAGGTGGATGTCGAGCAAGTCAGCAAGTGGTTGTAGCACCGCAGAGTAGCCATCCTTGATCATCGAGTGGAAGCCGGTGAACTGCGGGAACAGCTCATTCTGATCCCAGTGCAGTGCCGACGCCTTGTTCAACTCGCAGCCACACGCATACTCCAAGTTACTCACGTGGAACTGCAGCAGCAGCTTCTCCGCCTGAACCAAGGAGCCACAGGCAGAGGTTCATGGGGGAGGGTGGAAAAGACAGCAAACATTAGCTTTCTCAAAGAAAGGACATCAAAGATTAGCTTTCTCAAAGAAAGGACAGCAAAGATTAGCTTTCTCCTCCGAGAAAGGAAAGCAAACATTAACTTTCTTCATCATGAAAGGAATGCGGACACTAACTTTCCCACAGGACACAGGCCAGCAAACATTATATTTCTTGAATGAGAAATGAAAGCATACCATAACTTTCTCGAAGGAGTAAGAAAGGCAAACATTAGCTTGCACAAACACTAGTTGCATATATCAATTCTAAAATGATGTTTCCAATGACAGTTTTTACAGTTGCCAAATGTTGTCAACAATATTTATCTAAAGTCTCTTTAAATAGACAAATAATGCACTGTCGGAAACTTTTGTTCTTTAAATGCTGACATAAAACCCCTAATCAATATACCAATCAATCATTCAATCAATCAATTAAGAAATGACTCTCCATAACCAACCTTACCTTAGTAAATGTCGTCTGGCTCTCGGCTAGGCATGTGTTGTGCACAGTCTCCATCCGGGTGAGTAGGTCCGCATCCTGCTGGTTAGGCTGGCTGTGACGCCACTCGGCAACCTAACAATTCAACTTCAGGTTAGCTGGTTTGCTGGGGTTTTACATCCTGAGACATCTATGGTCATATGAGGACGGGTACCGACTTGTGACAAGAACGCACTCATGGTGACTTTATAGAGCTGCCACACTGGAATACTTGGCTGCCAGCACCATGACCCGATATCGCACTCAGTCACATTATCCAGGTACTCAGCAAACCAGTCTTTCTCTTATCCTATTAAGAGTGAGTGCCAGGCTAGGTAGCGATTGATTTGACTCGGCGGGGTTTTCAAATCCACAACCTTCTGCACAAGAAGCCAGCCAACGCTCTTACTGATTCGGCCATCCCATCTGGTGGTTATGTGATGGTGGTACATACTTATCTGCTACTTATGTGATAGGCTGTAAGCCTGTGTCAGGATGTCTGTGACACCTCATATTCCAGCCAAGTACTGAGGAGGCTCAACACTGCTTAGCTTTGGTGCTTAGATGAAAGCTGATCTTTCAACACAATGTGGCTGTATTAGATTGGTCTTTTCTGTACCGAAGATATACTCATCATTTTTCACCATGTTATATTTATGACAAAAAGTACCAATGCTGTCCAGTGAAAAGCCATTATAACGCGATCGTTGGGGAGCATAAATTAGAGTTTAGATTAGTTAATTACCTTTAAAGTAAAGAATTCTGGGTCCAATGCCTCATCACGTTATAGCCAAAGTTGCTTTAAATTTGATTGCGTGTAAAATTGGGGTTTCACTGTACTTGTACACCCATGCATACATTCAGACGGTGACACACAAACAAATACAACTCGATACACATCCACACATATACAGACACCCACCCCCATGCATAGAGACATGTAGACACAAAGATACCCACATATACAAACACACCCAGAGATGCAGATAAACACAACCCAGCACATATACACAGACACCCACACACGTGGATAGACACATGGGGACACACAAACACTGGCGGTGTCAGTCACTGACCTTGTCGAGCAGCGTGTTGAAGTGGGCCTCGATCCGCTCGTCCATCTGTGGTTCGGTGATGGAGCCGTTCTCCGTGAACAGGTCGCAGTGGTCGCGGATCGTACGTGTATGCAGGCCCAGCTGCAACACAACGCGTTCAGTACAATAAGGGCAGTCAATTAACTAATCGGCTATCTCAGAAAGTAGCAGGTGGCAATAAGGGAGGTCAATTATCTAACCGGTTATATCAGAAAGTAGCAGGCAGTGATAAGGGCAGTCAAGTAACTAACTAGCTTGTAAGGAAGTAGCAGGCAGTGATAAGGGTGGTTAAGTAACGAACTGGTTATCTAAGGAAGTAGCAGGCAGTGATAAGCGCGGTCAAGTAACTAACTGGTTATCTAAGGAAGTAGCAGGCAGTGATAAGGGCACTCAAGTAACAAACGGGTTATCTAAGGAAGTAGCAGGCAGTGATAAGGGTGGTTAAGTAACTAACTGGTTATCTAAGGAAGTAGCAGGCAATGATAGGGGTGGTTAAGTAACTAACTGGTTATCTAAGGAAGTAGCAGGCAGTGATAAGGGCAGTCCAAGTAACTAACTGGTTATCTAAGGAAGTAGCAGGCAGTGATAAGGGCAGTCCAAGTAACTAACTCGTTATCTAAGGAAGTAGCAGGCAGTGATAAGGGCAGTCCAAGTAACTAACTGGTTATCTAAGGAAGTAGCAGGCAATGATAGGGGCGGCTAAGTAACTAACTGGTTATCTAAGGAAGTAGCAGGCAGTGATAAGGGCAGTCCAAGTAACTAACTGGTTATCTAAGGAAGTAGCAGGCAATGATAAGGGTGGTTAAGTAACTAACTGGTTATCTAAGGAAGTAGCAGGCAGTGATAAGGGTGCTTAAGTAACTAACTGGTTATCTAAGGGAGTAGCAGGCAGTGATAAGGGCGGTTAAGTAACTAACTGGCTATCTAAGGAAGTAGCAGGCAGTGATAAGGGCAGTCCAAGTAACTAACTGGTTATCTAAGGAAGTAGCAGGCAGTGATAAGGGCACTCAAGTAACTAACTGGCTATCTAAGGAAGTAGCAGGCAGTGATAGGGGCAGTGCAAGTAACTAACTGGTTATCTAAGGAAGTAGCAGGCAGTGATAAGGGTGGTTAAGTAACTAACTGGTTATCTCAGGAAGTAGCAGGCAGTGATAAGGGCAGTCCAAGTAACTAACTGGTTATCTAAGGAAGTAGCAGGCAGTGATAAGGGTGGTCAAGTAACTAACTGGTTATCTAAGGAAGTAGCAGGCAATGAAAAGGGCAGTCCAAGTAACTAACTGGTTATCTAAGGAACTAGCAGGCAGTGATAAGGGCAGTCCAAGTAACTAACTGGCTATCTAAGGAAGTAGCAGGCAATGATAAGGGCAGTCCAAGTAACTAACTGGTTATCTAAGGAAGTAGCAGGCAGTGATAAGGGCGGTCAAGTAACTAACTGGTTATCTAAGGAAGTTGCAGGCAATGATAAGCGCGGTTAAGTAACTAACTGGCTATCTAAGGAAGTAGCAGGCAGTGATAAGGACGGTCAAGTAACTAAATGGTTATCTAAGGAAGTAGCAGGCAATGATAAGGGCACTCAAGTAACTAACTGGTTATCTAAGGAAGTAGCAGGCAGTGATAAGGGCAGACCAAGTAACTAACTGGCTATCTAAGGAAGTAGCAGGCAATGATAAGGGCAGTCCAAGTAACAAACTGGTTATCTAAGGAAGTAGCAGGCAGTGAGAAGGGCGGTCAAGTAACTAACTGGTTATCTAAGGAAGTAGCAGGCAGTGATAAGGGCACTCAAGTAACTAACTGGTTATCTAAGGAAGTAGCAGTCAGTGAGAAGGGCACTCAAGTAACTAACTGGCTATCTAAGGAAGTAGCAGGCAATGATAAGGGCACTCAAGTAACTAACTGGTTATCTAAGGAAGTAGCAGGCAGTGAGAAGGGCTGTCAAGTAACTAACTGGTTATCTAAGGAAGTAGCAGGCAGTGATAAGGGCGGTCAAGTAACTAACTGGCTATCTAAGGAAGTAGCAGGCAGTGAGAAGGGCAGTCAAGTAACTAACTGGTTATCTAAGGAAGTAGCAGGCAGTGATGAGGGCGGTCAAGTAACTAACTGGTTATCTAAGGAAGTAGCAGGCAGTGATAATGGCAGTCCAAGTAACTAACTGGTTATCTAAGGAAGTAGCAGTCAGTGAGAAGGGCACTCAAGTAACTAACTGGCTATCTAAGGAAGTAGCAGGCAATGATAAGGGCACTCAAGTAACTAACTGGCTATCTAAGGAAGTAGCAGGCAATGATAAGGGCACTCAAGTAACTAACTGGTTATTTAAGGAAGTAGCAGGCAATGCTAAGCGTGGTTAAGTAACTAACTGGCTATCTAAGGAAGTAGCAGGCAATGATAAGGACGGTCAAGTAACTAACTGGTTATCTAAGGAAGTAGCAGGCAATGATAAGGGCACTCAAGTAACTAACCGGTTATCTAAGGAAGTAGCAGGCAGTGATAAGGGCAGACCAAGTAACTAACTGGCTATCTAAGGAAGTAGCAGGCAATGATAAGGCCAGTCCAAGTAACTAACTGGTTATCTAAGGAAGTAGCAGGCAGTGAGAAGGGCACTCAAGTAACTAACTGGTTATCTAAGGAAGTAGCAGGCAGTGAGAAGGGCACTCAAGTAACTAACTGGCTATCTAAGGAAGTAGCAGGCAATGATAAGGGCACTCAAGTAACTAACTGGTTATCTAAGGAAGTAGCAGGCAGTGAGAAGGGCGGTTAAGTAACTAACTGGTTATCTAAGGAAGTAGCAGTCAGTGAGAAGGGCACTCAAGTAACTAACTGGCTATCTAAGGAAGTAGCAGGCAATGATAAGGGCACTCAAGTAACTAACTGGCTATCTAAGGAAGTAGCAGGCAATGATAAGGGCACTCAAGTAACTAACTGGTTATTTAAGGAAGTAGCAGGCAATGCTAAGCGTGGTTTAAGTAACTAACTGGCTATCTAAGGAAGTAGCAGGCAATGATAAGGACGGTCAAGTAACTAACTGGTTATCTAAGGAAGTAGCAGGCAATGATAAGGGCACTCAAGTAACTAACCGGTTATCTAAGGAAGTAGCAGGCAGTGATAAGGGCAGACCAAGTAACTAACTGGCTATCTAAGGAAGTAGCAGGCAATGATAAGGCCAGTCCAAGTAACTAACTGGTTATCTAAGGAAGTAGCAGGCAGTGAGAAGGGCACTCAAGTAACTAACTGGTTATCTAAGGAAGTAGCAGGCAGTGAGAAGGGCACTCAAGTAACTAACTGGCTATCTAAGGAAGTAGCAGGCAATGATAAGGGCACTCAAGTAACTAACTGGTTATCTAAGGAAGTAGCAGGCAGTGAGAAGGGCGGTTAAGTAACTAACTGGTTATCTAAGTAAGTAGCAGGCAGTGATAAGGGCGGTCAAGTAACTAACTGGCTATCTAAGGAAGTAGCAGGCAGTGATAAGGGCACTCAAGTAACTAACTGGTTATCTAAGGAAGTAGCAGGCAGTGATAAGGGCAGTCAAGTAACTAACTGGTTATCTAAGGAAGTAGCAGGCAGTGATAAAGGCACTCAAGTAACTAACTGGCTATTTAAGGAAATAGCAGGCAATGATAAGGGCACTCAAGTAACTAACTGGTTATCTAAGGAAGTAGCAGGCAGTGAGAAGGGCGGTCAAGTAACTAACTGGCTATCTAAGGAAGTAGCAGGCAGTGATAAGGGCACTCAAGTAACTAACTGGTTATCTAAGGAAGTAGCAGGCAGTGATAAGGGCAGACCAAATAACTAACTGGCTATCTAAGGAAGTAGCAGGCAATGATAAGGGCAGTCCAAGTAACTAACTGGTTATCTAAGGAAGTAGCAGGCAGTGAGAAGGGCACTCAAGTAACTAACTGGTTATCTAATGAAGTAGCAGGCAGTGATAAGGGCACTCAAGTAACTAACTGGTTATCTAAGGAAGTAGCAGGCAGTGAGAAGGGCGGTCAAGTAACTAACTGGTTATCTAAGGAAGTAGCAGGCAGTGAGAATGGCAGTCAAGTAACTAACTGGTTATCTAAGGGAGTAGCAGGCAGTGATAAGGGCGGTCAAGTAACTAACTGGTTATCTAAGGAAGTAGCAGGCAGAGATAAGGGCACTCAAGTAACTAACTGGCTATTTAAGGAAATAGCAGGCAATGATAAGGGCACTCAAGTAACTAACTGGTTATCTAAGGAAGTAGCAGGCAGTGTGAAGGGCGGTCAAGTAACTAACTGGTTATCTAAGGAAGTAGCAGGCAGTGATAAGGGCAGTCCAAGTAACTAACTGGTTATCTAAGGAAGTAGCAGGCAGTGATAAGGGCGGTCAAGTAACTAACTGGCTATCTAAGGAAGTAGCAGGCAGTGATAAGGGCACCTAAGTAACTAACTGGTTATCTAAGGAAGTAGCAGGCAGTGATAAGGGCAGTCCAAGTACCTAGCTGGCTATCTAAGGAAGTAGCAGGCAGTGATAAGGGCAGTCCAAGTAACTAACTGGTTATCTAAGGAAGTAGCAGGCAGTGATAAGGGCAGTCCAAGGAACTAACTGGTTATCTAAGGAAGTAGCAGGCAGTGATAAGGGCACTCAAGTAACTAACTGGATATCTAAGGAAGTAGCAGGCAGTGATAAGGGCAGTCAAGTAACTAACTGGCTATCTAAGGAAGTAGCAGGCAGTGATAAGGGTGGTTAAGTAACTAACTGGTTATCTAAGGAAGTAGCAGGCAGTGATAAGAGCAGTCAAGTAACTAACTGGCTATCTAAGGAAGTAGCAGGCATTAATAAGGGCAGTCCAAGTAACTAACTGGTTATCTCAGGAAGTAGCAGACAGTGATAAGGGCAGTCCAAGTAACTAACTGGTTATCTAAGGAAGTAGCAGGCAGTGATAAGGGCGGTCAAGTAACTAACTGGTTATCTGAGGAAGTAGCAGGCCGTGAGAAGGGCACTCAAGTAACTAACTGGTTATGTAAGGAAGTAGCAGGCAGTGATAAGGGCGGTTAAGTAACTAACTGGTTATCTAAGGAAGTAGCAGGCAGTGATAAGGGCAGTCCAAGTAACTAACTGGTTATCTAAGGAAGTAGCAGACAGTGATACGGGCAGTCAAGTAACTAACTGGCTATCTAAGGAAGTAGCAAGTAGTGATAAGGGCGGTTAAGTAACTAACTGGTTATCTAAGGAAGTAGCAGGCAATGATAGGGGCGGTTAACTAACTAACTGGTTATCTAAGGAAGTAGCAGGCAGTGATAAGGGCAGTCCAAGTAACTAACTGGTTTTCTAAGGAAGTAGCAGACAGTGATAAGGGCAGTCCAAGTAACTAACTGGTTATCTAAGGAAGTAGCAGGCAATGATAAGGGCAGTCCAAGTAACTAACTGGTTATCTAAGGAAGTAGCAGGCAATGATAAGGGCGGTTAAGTAACTAACTGGTTATCTAAGGAAGTAGCAGGCAATGATAAGGGTGGTTAAGTAACTAACTGGTTATCTAAGGAAGTAGCAGGCAATGATAGGGGTGGTTAAGTAACTAACTGGTTATCTAAGGAAGTAGCAGGCAGTGATAAGGGCGGTCAAGTAACTAACTGGTTATCTGAGGAAGTAGCAGGCCGTGAGAAGGGCACTCAAGTAACTAACTGGTTATCTAAGGAAGTAGCAGGCAGTGATAAGGGCGGTTAAGTAACTAACTGGTTATCTAAGGAAGTAGCAGGCGGTGATAAGGGCAGTCCAAGTAACTAACTGGTTATCTAAGGAAGTAGCAGACAGTGATACGGGCAGTCAAGTAACTAACTGGCTATCTAAGGAAGTAGCAAGTAGTGATAAGGGCGGTTAAGTAACTAACTGGTTATCTAAGGAAGTAGCAGGCAATGATAGGGGCGGTTAACTAACTAACTGGTTATCTAAGGAAGTAGCAGGCAGTGATAAGGGCAGTCCAAGTAACTAACTGGTTTTCTAAGGAAGTAGCAGACAGTGATAAGGGCAGTCCAAGTAACTAACTGGTTATCTAAGGAAGTAGCAGGCAATGATAAGGGCAGTCCAAGTAACTAACTGGTTATCTAAGGAAGTAGCAGGCAATGATAAGGGCGGTTAAGTAACTAACTGGTTATCTAAGGAAGTAGCAGGCAATGATAAGGGTGGTTAAGTAACTAACTGGTTATCTAAGGAAGTAGCAGGCAATGATAGGGGTGGTTAAGTAACTAACTGGTTATCTAAGGAAGTAGCAGGCAGTGATAAGGGTGGTTAAGTAACTAAGTGGCTATCTAAGGAAGTAGCAGGCAGTGATAAGGGCAGTCCAAGTAACTAACTGGTTATCTAAGGAAGTAGCAGGCAGTGATGAGGGTGGTTAAGTAACTAACTGGTTATCTAAGGAAGTAGCAGGCAGTGATAAGGGCAGTCCAAGTAACTAACTGGCTATCTAAGGAAGTAGCAGGCAGTGATAAGGGCGGTTAAGTAACTAACTGGCTATCTAAGGAAGTAGCAGGCAGTGATAAGGGCAGTCCAAGTAACTAACTGGTTATCTAAGGAAGTAGCAGGCAGTGATAAGGGCAGTCAAGTAACTAACTGGCTATCTAAGGAAGTAACAAGTAGTGATAAGGGCGGTTAAGTAACTAACTGGCTATCTAAGGAAGTAGCAGGCAGTGATGTGTTTTATAATTGATTATAATAATATAAATAACGAAGCATAATCCAAGGTTTAATTATATATTATTATTATTATTGTACATTATTATATGTATTAGGAGTCGTGCGTCCACCCTCAAATGGGGCGCCACCTGTGTGGTGCCGAAACCTGTCACATTTTGCTTACAATTTTCTGTAAGAAAAGGAAAGGAAAAAGAAAAGTCAGAAAGTTACCCCCTGTGAGAGTTACAAGGGGAACTACCGCAATACAAACAGCAGAAATGTCAAAAACGGACTCCTGAGAGAGTTCCCCGGACATATCAGGCAAAATGGCGTCACTCAGTTTAGAGGAACAAGAGACATCAATACTATAGGAAATTGCTGATATGGCTTTAGAAGAGAGTAGCGGAACTGCAAGAGCGACGAGACGAAGACGAGAGGGATGCCAAAGCAATGACAGGGAATTGTCGGGCACACATCAACGCCCTTGAGGGACGACCGGCACCGCCGTGATGTCGGCAGGAGCCGCCATGGACGAGCACTCCGACTGTGGGATGGCAAGGGCACGGCAGAGGTCACAGACCAGAAGACGACGACGAACACCCTCAGACTCCAGAAGAAGCACCAGCAGCACCAGACGGCGTAGAAGTAAGTGGAGTCTGAGACATCATACTGTACTTGGGAAAGAAATAAGAAGACTGAACTCTTACAAACTTATCATTGCATCAATTTGTTGGTGCCTAGAAATACAGGGCCTAACTGTAAAAGACCTCCGCGCTTTCCTAGAACATTTGTGTTTCATGGCATCCAGAGCTAGACAGAATGACTTCCAGGACTCAACCCATGTCGAGTATGACAGGGACATTAAAAAGTTGGCGGAAGTAGAAGGCTTCGCCGCCTTTGGAAGCTGAAACACAGGTCTGTGCATGTTTCATTACGGTATGCATTACATGCGACCTAGGAAGCCAGCAAGCAGTGCACGTAAGTCTAACACGTACACAAAAGATGGCAAGACAGGCTGTTATAAATGGAACAAACAAAGCAGATGTAGCAGAACCGACGATGTGTGTAATTTCGGGCACTGGTGTTCGAAATACGGAAGTAAAAATCATAAGAAATATAACTGCTCAAAGGACTGACAAGGGAATGAAGTACCCGAGAATAATAATGCTGTGAACCATAATAATGTGTTGCAAAATAATATTATTATTTGTGCTACTAACAAAAAATTGATTAGTATTGTTGATAATTATATCTGTACACCGCATATAATTGAACACTTATGTGAATACAACATTGGTTGGAAATAACTTGTGGCCCACTGTTGTGGAACATGAGCGGCTACAGGTCAATGGACAGCAATGTAATGGTAACCAATTGCCTAATAACCCCTTGCTTTACAGCGGATGACCAAATAACAACCTAGATAACTGTGGTGATACAACATTGTGTGAAAATAACTTGCGGCCCACGGGTGTGGATAACACGCCGCTCGAAGTCAATGAGCAGCAACGTTTGTTTGTTTGTTGTTGTTTTACATCCTAGCAACATCTAAGGTCATATCAAGACGGGTACCGACTTGTGACAGTGCACACTCATGGTGACTTTATAGTGCCACCCCACTGGGACACCAGACAGCCAGCACCATGACCTGATATCACACTCAGTCACATTATCCTGGCACTGAGCCAACCAGTCCTTGCCCTACCCTAATAATGCCAAGGCTAGGAAGCGACAAGTATAAATTTTTAAGTCATTGGTTTGAGTCGACATTAAGGGATGAAAGTGGGCTTGGGAGGAAAAAACCCGGAAATCACGGTGAGGGGAGCGATAATATGGTCTCAATAAGGACAGCAGGACACTCTCCAAGCAGAGTCTGTAATGATTGGTTATAGTCATGGTTCAAAAACTATGTTTGGAGAGTACTGTATGAAACCAGACTTCCAGGAATATTCCCTGATTATCTGACAGTGTGCTAAACCTATGGGAGAATTTCCGTAGTTTCGCGGAAATCCATTCTTTGTTTTATTGGTTTTACATCCCAACAACATCTAAGGTCATACCAGGATGGTCAACCCCTTGCATAAGAGATTCTGACTGACCAACGGCTCTCATATATCCCTGGCCATTTGCGATAGTCAATCGGCGATTATCACAAATAGCGGAATTCCCCGAAATCGCAGAGATCTTCCATTCCTGTCCATTGATAAACAGCACAAATCTGTGGTAATTAAAAGACCCTATTAAAATAGTAAATAAGGAAGAAAAATGTAGCTGCACTGACATCGCTATTGTTGTTAGAGGGACTAGCCTCATTCTAAAATCGACTACATTAACATTAAAAAATAAGGAGACCCAACCAGCTTGCAGGCATTATGTCGACTTAACAAGCCCTTCATCATCGAGCATATACATTCAGTCATTCCCCTACCTTTTACACTACTCATATGGCATGATTTAAGCATAGGTGGAATCAGTCAATTTCAGACATACTTCAAACACTCTAATTCGTGCAATACATAAATAAAATGAGTGATTATGTCTGAATACGAAACTACCACAGTACCACATTGATTTCAGTGGAGTCTTGGTGCTGTGCATTTGTGGCCAAACCCAATGAAATTTGAAAGTCAGCTTTCTTTTTATTTTGTTTTCTTTATTTAGTGTTTGTTAGTATAACATATGTAGCATATTTATTCCAATAATATGAATTATGTGTTGCATATGTAAAGAAGGAAGTGGGTTTATTGCATTATTACACTGCTTATGTTTCAGGAGTCTCCTCTCTACTCTCTAAGTTACAAGGTTTGCCCCCAAAAGTTGAGCTCACTCGGTCGACTTAACAGACGCCAACTGAACAAGTGTGTGCTGGTTGGGTCTTCCTCATAGCAATGTGTGATATGCTTATGAGTGAGTTCCCTTTCCTTCACCCTCCAACTTAGCAGTCGCAGATCTCTCAGCGCACCGCAAACCATCAACCAGTCAGCGCCGTCATTACTATTCAGGCGACAGCGGTCTTACCTGTTCACAGAGGAGTGTGATCGGGTTGTTGATGTGCCCGACGATGATCATGGCGCCATGCCCGACTCGGATCTTCATCTCGTCCGTGTCCCACACACGGCCCCCAATGCGGTCCCGCGCCTCCAGCACCAGCACCTGGAGTGACACGTGGCCACAGCCACTCAGCGGTCAATACTGGTTACTCCCGTACCACAGTCTCCAGGACAGGGCCGCTAAGTAACCAATTAGACAAAGTGTCAGGAATCTGGGTTATGGACATAACCACATCAATTTGCTATCTAAAGTGTTGAATATATATTTCAAATAATTATCTGTCATAGCCCCCTACTTTCGGGTTGAATAATTGATGAAATAATGTAGATTAATTTCTGCATTCTCTCAATTTCTCAACTTTAACCCATTATAGATAAACATTGCACACTGGAACCACTACATCCACAGTTAATTCCTACTGAAGCAGTTTTTGCTCGGATTTAAGCAGGGTTATCATTCACCCCTACTCTGGATAGGAGTGAGTACATCATGGCATGCAACACATGTACACAGTCCAGACCTTTGTTTCTTTTATCTAGGTAAATACTAGATCAAATATCCACTCTAACTCAGAGAAGGGGAAATGACAAATGTCTAAATCCGAGAAACAACTGCATTGACAGGAATCAACTGTAAATAAGAGGTGGAGGAACTGGTTCTAGCATGTACTGTTTATGTATTGGCGTAATTGATGAAATGGGAGAATGGGAAAAAAACCACCAAAGATGGCACCCACTGAGCGCTCTCGATTCAACTTTTAATGTCTTAATCTACATGATTTCACAAATTATTCACCCTAAAAGTAGAATGCTATGATAGATAAGTATTTGAATGATATATTTAGCACCTCAGATTTCAAATTCATGTCGTTATGGCCATAACCCATCTTCCAGACACTTTTTCTATAGGGTTGTTTAGCGACCTCATCCTGAAGACTGCTGTCGGAGTAACTATATGACACCTATTAGGGATTATCAAAGTAGACAAAAACCACATAGCAGCTGAGCTTAGTTTAATATCAGTCCGCGATAGGTAAACCCTATAAACGTAATGACGTAAATACCATGTTTATTTATTACACCACTCTAGTCATTTTGTATATTATTAATTAGAAATATCAATTTGTGATAATTTCAGTCCACTTTATTTTGTACCTTAAAGTTCACTATTTTGGTCTCAATTTCTAAAATGAAATCCTACAAAGAAATCATATATTTCGCGCTCACTCAGAAAATGCCCAATGGCAGATTTATTTAGGGGCCGTCCAATGTTGTCAACTTTTTCACGGTCGTACAAAGCGTATGACAGGGGGAGGGGCTGACAGTAAAGTACTTTGTACTACTTTGAAAATATTGACAACTTTGGACGGCCATTCTTCTTCAAAAACTGATGAAAAAAATGTCGGGACAGCAGCAATTGAACTTTCGTAAGCACACAATATGTTCCAATCACATATGTTCCAAAATTGAAACTCTTAGAACTGATGAAATAATAAATTTCGAAATGAAAATAGTGTTCATTGTTTAACTGAATGTGATGTGTACATGAATGACTTATATTTGCAAGTAGAATGTAAAGTTGAATCCATGGATTGTCATCGTTTCTTGTGTCAACCCTACACCCAGAGATTGTGGCGCGTTAGACTAGTTCGATTAGAACAGGCCGACATTGCACAACAGACAAGGCTGAATAAGAGCACAGGCCTCCCATGTGACTGGTTGGGAGTATGAATCCCGGCTGAGTCAAACCAATGACATACAAATTGATACTCATCGCTACCTAGCCTGGCACTCGGCACTAGGATAGGGTAAGGATTGGTTAGCTCAATATCAGGATAATGTGAACTAGTGGGAAATCAGGTCATGGTACCGGCGGCCCAGTGTCCCAGTTTGGGAAGCACTATAAAAGTATGAGGGTGCACTTATAAAAGTATGAGGGTGCACTCTTACAAGTTGGTACTCATCCCGATATGACCTCAGATGTTGCCAAAACATAAAATCCCAACAAACAGCATTGGTGGTGTAATATCAGTAGAAGTGAAGAAAATGCTGGTGTAACTTACCGGAACTCCATTACGCCGCAGCTGGTGCGCAGCGGAGAGGCCCGAAGGACCGGCGCCAACCACTATCACACAGTCCTGCACGTACAATCACACATCAGTTTATTCACATTTCTATTTTTGGCTAGCAGGGTTCCTACACCCAGAATTGCCCATCCCCTCTCCTCCAAAACTGTCCAAAGCCCCAGAACTCAAATTTCTAAAATTATTTTGTTATGCCAACTCAATAATAATCAGGGATAGAAACAGGTCAGACCTAAAAATGAGGGCTATATCCCAAAAGCCGGGAAACCACCGATCGGCAGGAAATTGTCATCCCTGAATAATGAATGACATATTGAGATTGAGATTTTTTTTTATAAAACCTTAAAACCAAAGATGTCTATGTCAATTCGAAGATAAGGGTGGGGTGTAAGAAACAATGTGTCTAATATGACTTAAGATAAGGGCGGGGTGTAAGAAACAGTGTGTCTAATATGACTTAAGATAAGGGCGGGGTGTAAGAAACAATGCGTATAATATGACTTAAGACAAGGGTGGGGTGTAAGAAACAATGTGTCTAATATGACTTAAGATAAGGGTGAGGTGTAAGAAACAATGTGTCTAATATGACTTAAGATAAGGGCGGGGTGTAAGAAACAATGCATCTAATATGACTTAAGATAAGAGTGGGGTGTAAGAAACAATGTGTCTAATATGACTCAAGATAAGGGTGGGGTGTAAGAAACAATGTGTCTAATATGACTTAAGATAAGGGCGGGGTGTAAGAAACAATGCGTCTAATAGGACTTAAGATAAGGGTGGGGTGTAATAAACAATGTGTCTAATATGACTTAAGATAAGGGCGGGGTGTAAGAAACAATGTGTCTAATATGACTTAAGATAAGGGTGGGGTGTAAGAAACAATGTGTCTAATATGACTTAAGATAAGGGTGGGGTGTAATAAACAATGTGTCTAATATGACTTAAGATAAGGGTGGGGTGTAAGAAACAATGTGTCTAATATGACTTAAGATAAGGGCGGGGTGTAAGAAACAATGTGTCTAATATGACTTAAGATAAGGGTGGGGTGTAATAAACAATGTGTCTAATATGACTTAAGATAAGGGTGGGGTGTAAGAAACAATGTGTCTAATATGACTTAAGATAAGGGCGGGGTGTAAGAAACAATGTGTCTAATATGACATAAGATAAGGGTGGGGTGTAAGAAACAATGTGTCTAATATGACTTAAGATAAGGGTGGAGTGTAAGAAACAATGTGTCTAATATGACTTAAGATAAGGGTGGGGTGTAATAAACAATGTGTCTAATATGACTTAAGATAAGGGCGGGGTGTAAGAAACAATGTGTCTAAAATGACTTAAGATAAGGGTGGGGTGTAATAAACAATGTGTCTAATATGACTTAAGATAAGGGTGGGGTGTAATAAACAATGTCTAATATGACTTAAGATAAGGGTGGGGTGTAAGAAACAATGTGTCTAATATGACTTATGATAAGGGCGGGGTGTAATAAACAATGTGTCTAATATGACATAAGATAAGGGCGGGGTGTAAGAAACAATGTCTAATATGACTTAAGATAAGGGTGGGGTGTAAGAAACAATGTGTCTAATATGACATAAGATAAGGGCGGGGTGTAAGAAACAATGTGTCTAATATGACATAAGATAAGGGTGGGGTGTAAGAAACAATGTGTCTAATATGACTTAAGATAAGGGTGGGGTGTAAGAAACAATGTGTCTAATATGACTTAAGATAAGGGCGGGGTGTAAGAAACAATGTGTCTAATATGACTTAAGATAAGGGCGGGGTGTAATAAACAATGCGTCTAATATGACATAAGATAAGGGCGGGGTGTAAGAAACAATGTGTCTAATATGACATAAGATAAGGGTGGGGTGTAAGAAACAATGTGTCTAATATGACATAAGATAAGGGTGGGGTGTAAGAAACAATGTGTCTAAGATGACTTAAGATAAGGGTGGGGTGTAATAAACAATGTGTCTAATATGACTTAAGATAAGGGTGGGGTGTAATAAACAATGTGTCTAATATGACTTAAGATAAGGGTGGGGTGTAAGAAACAATGTGTCTAATATGACTTAAGATAAGGGTGGGGTGTAATAAACAATGTGTCTAATATGACTTAAGATAAGGATGGGGTGCAGGAATCAATGTGTCGCGAAATCGCTGAGATCTTTTATCCCTAAATATGACTTAAAATAAGGGTGGGGTGTAAGAATAAATGTGTCTAATATGACTTAAGATAAGGGCGGGGTGTAAGAAACAATGTCCTTTGGAAAGAACCACAATATGCCAGCAACAGGTTTAATTTAGACTTCATTTACACCACCTCTTTTTCAAATAACGCAGCATAGTTCCACTCTTTATGAAGTTGTTTTGTCATGACTCATCATGACTTAAGACAGCTCCTTTAAAGGACCAAATACAAAAATCTCATGGATATTCTTATGGAATTGTGCATGCTGCAACCCTGCGTGGATGCTGGAATCATCTACTGACCATCCAAAAGTTAATGAATCATGGAGAATTCAGGAACAAAGGGTCACAACAAAAATACAGGTATTAAGTCTCACCATTGATGGCAAATCAAGGCACAGAATGATGGATACATGTTTATTGAAATTAAAACACGTTTTCAAATTGTCAGACAACTATATTTGCATGACATTTGGCCCGTGACCACCAATTTTAAGGACTTTTCAGTACATTTTTTAAATGATCAATTTAATTACTTTGTATGTTTTTAAGGACTAGTAGCAACAACTCTTGGTCAATTTGCACTTGGGTAATCTAAAAGTATCTACGAAATTGCATTTCTGGTAGGTTAAAGTCACACTCGAATATTTCTAACAAACTGACATTTATATACCGCTTGCCTAACTGCAACTGAACATTAAAACTTACTACAACTTTACCAACTGAATACATTCTAAATACCATGTAAATACTCACATTGATCTGACTAATATTGATCTAGATATATGACACTGTTACCATATTGCTATGGAACTTTTGGGTTACAGAATTTTGTTACATGCTGCAAATTGTGTATTCAACAGTTATTGTATACCTTATTCTATATACATTTTGTGTAAATAACCCTGAATTGAAAAATGCCTGGAAGACCAGTGCTTCGGCACTGACAAAAGACTTATTCAGCAGAATAAACATATTTACCAACAACAAAAAAAGAACCCCCAAAAAACTCGACATTACAAATAGAAATGATTGCCACAGGAAGAACATACCTTTGAAAGCAAGTCCTGGTTCACTTTTAGGTGTGGCGGTGGTTCAAGCATGCCAGTGTTGATGAATCCACGACGCGTGAGAAACACGATTATCCGTGACAGTTCCTGCACGGCCCGGACGCGGGCCAGGCCACGACACACCACATGTTCAGCGACAAACTCAGGGGTCAACCACTCCTGAGACACCGGACAAACTTGGCATTTTTAACGAGCTCAATATATGCCCCTTCAAGCTGACACAGGAGGAACCAAATACAGGCATAAAAGTGGTCTTCGACAAAAAACGCGGAAATCAGGCCTTGTCGCCACATAGCGGGTTCCGGCAGAACCAACGTCGAATTACCGCGAAAAGGTGGATAATTCTTGTACAATACAGAATTAATGAAGTACTGGACAACTTAGCGCAAACCCATTAACTATGTAATCCTTGTCTGCTGCAGCTAATCTCCCCCATGCCTAGGATTAGCACGGTCAGGGAATCGCGGGGGAAAGAAAATCAGGGTTCGACTCTCATTGTGACTGCATTATCGCCCATGCCAAACTCTTTCTTGTTGGGTTTTATTTGTTACTCCCGCAGCCCTGATCCAGAGACTGAGGTGAATCTATTAATCTAGGGTTTTATGTTCTAGCAGCGTTGAAAGTCATATAAGAATGGGATTTGGACTAACCAATTACTGTCATGTATATTGGCATTTTGTAAATGTTAACCGGTGAATATAAAAACATGTGGAAATCCGTAAAAATATGGAGATCTTTCATCCCTGTAAATAGAATGGGATTTGGACTAACCAATTACTGTCATGTATATTGGCATTTTGTAAATGTTAACCGGTGAATATAAAAACATGTGGAAATCCGTAAAAATATGGAGATCTTTCATCCCTGTAAATAGTTGATTAAACCTTATTTCTATGATAGGCAATAACGTTGCAGGGGATAGGTTACTTAATATACAAATATTACTCTGATTTCGGGGATGAAAGTGACCTGTTAAAAAAAGGTTAGCAACATCTGATGTCCTAGCAACATCTGGAGTCATATCAGGACGGGATTGATGATGATGGTGATGATGACGATAATGACCATGACCACCATCATCACTTAAACAAATTATCCAAAAATGGTTATTTAATTTATACATCTATCTATTTTTTTTACAATTATCCAAAGGGTGAACAAATACACAGTGGTTGCCTATGTACCAAATATGCTGAACCAACCTTGAAGTTCTGGCACCAGAGTGTGACAATAATGTTGCGCAGGCCGAGGTACATCTGTTGAAGACGCTCATACTCCGGGAAGTTCTCCAGTTCAAAGTCCAGCATGGTGTCGGCTGCGAAGGCCTGGGCCCGCAGTGTCTCGCCTGGCTGGTGGAAGGGGCCGAAGAACCCGATCTGAGCTGAAAGAGCAGCAACACATTGCGGGGTTCCACATATGTTCAGCAAACAAATTAAAGATCCAATTTATAGGGATGAAAGTGGTCTCCAGCAAAAAGGCGAAATCAGGCCGAGACCGTATGGCCACCTGGCGGGTTCATGCAGAAGCAAAGGCAAACTTCCGTGAAAACGCATTGATTCCCACATAGGTTAAGCACTGTCAGGAAATCGTGGAGAAATGCTGGAAGTCAGGTCTTAACTGTCCTTATTGTGACTGTATTATCACCGATGGCAAACTCTTTGTTTGGATTTTATGTTCTAGCAACATCTAAGAACACGATTCGGACTAAGCAATTGCTGTCATATATATTAGCATTTTGTGAACTCTAATTAGTGAATACAAAATTTGTGGAAATCCTCTGAAGACACAGGTCTTTCATCGCTGCGTTTAGCTTCAAAGTGCTGGACATCATAGGCATCAGCTGACTTGACATTTTGGTCGTTTGTAACCTTGACGGTTACATGCTGCAGGACTGCAGCAGTAGGATACAGCCCTGATAAATCGGTAATTTCTTTTGATGAAGAGTAAACTTCATAGGGGACAGTTGTAGAAGTGTTGGGGGGGGGGGGGGGTTCACTCTGGTCCGATTGTAGATGTGAACTCATGTCCAGTCGCCGATGGGGTAGGAGGAAGGAGGGTGAAAGGTGGGATCTGCAGCAAGAAGAAAGCGAAACAGTGAAAAAGGAAAAGTCCCCCACCCAAGCAAACAACTCCCTTACAACTCCCTTGATCAGGGGGGGGGGGGGGTAAGTATGGTTGAAAAAAAAAGAAAGGGTAGTATAGAGGAAAGAGAACTGAGGAGAGTTGAGTCAAAGGGCCGTGTCTCCATGGCCTATGGTGACCAGTCAGCGAGCCGGGGACACAGACGGAGTAAGAGGTAGAAAGTGGAATGCTGACCGGCTCCTGCTGCAGGAACTCTTTTTAGACATCTATCAAGGAGGAGCCAGGCCGCAGCGCAGAGGAGATAGAACAGGTGTGGACGAGGTGGAGTCCGGACAGCAAGCGGCATCAACTGTTTGTTTGATTGGGTTTTATATTATGTGCCGAGTTGCTAACTGAGGCTACTTCCGGTCCAGCACAAGCTTGTCCTCTCCGAGGATACTTAACTCCAACATGAAGTAAGAATCACTATTCCAATTAAGAAAATTAATATCAGGCATAGCTATTTAAATAAGAATGCGTTTGTGAACATTATGGGATTGTACTGCACCGGGTGGATGACGTCACGTGCATGACCTTTCTGAAAACACAGGGCGCGGCGGCCTATTTTTAGCAGCATCCACTGCTGTCGTCTGCCCCCCACTTTCACTCGAAGTGGCTACTCACTATTGCTTTCCTCTTCCTTTGTGGGCAGACTTTTGATGGGAGACATCTTTTCCAGTTTCGGGTAACGCTCCGTATCACATGACGATGCCGACGACGATATATAACTCTCGGTATCCATTTCTACAATGATTCATGAAATGCTTTAAAAAGTTGCTGGTTAAAACTGTTTATTCAGCTGAACAAATCATTTTTCAGCGCCGAGGCATCGGTCTTCCGGCCATAAGTATATGGGCCGTTCTCTGAAACTGGGCACCAAAGTGTGACATGGAGACCAAAAGTGAAAACATTGCAAATAATAGCAGAATCCATGTTCATATGAAAGTTTACATGTTGCGTGTATGTCAGAATTGAAATTTTTTATTTTGATCTTATAATAAATAATTCACACTCGTGCACACAAGCATACAATAAAGACAATGAGGAATAAGAACGTTTAAAGTTATTTATTTATTTAATAAAAATTAATAGAATTAACTTGGCTGACGTATCAGCGGCAACGTGTTTGAGGGCCAGGCACAGTGACCCAGACGCCCTGAGCAGTTCAGATCAGTTCAAGCATGTTAAGAGCAACTCGTGACATGTATAGACGGTGCCAGATGGGATGACAGCCAACACAGCGCTCAAACTAAAAGAGATATGAGCGCTGCCGGTGCATCACGTACTACAGGAAAGTTCAGATATTTCTTGACAGCGTTTGATCTCCATGTACCAGCCTCCATTATCGTTGACAATGGCAAACCTGCTACCTCACAGGCCTGAGCGGCTCCTCTACGAAGACTATGCAAGGTAAAGTGCTTCTCATGAGCAAGCGAGACCTCGGCTGCGACGGAGAGTGCACGGAGCAGGACTCTGTTTGTTAATGGGAGGCCTGACGGAAGCATGAGGGCTGGTGCATCCGGTAACAGCCGGACTGTAGCAACGTAACTCCTCCAGGCTTGTAGAGGGCAACATGGTGAATTAGGTATAGCGGGAAGGTGGAAACAAAGAGGACAGAATCTGACGAGCATGTTTTAGAGGAGCGCATAGTCACGATAAGTTTATCATTACAAATCGCGACATCCTTCGCTTTCAGCACATGGGGACCTAACACACCAGTAGAAGGGGCAAAGAGATTACTTTACCGCATGAGGGTCAAATAGGTCAGCAGGAGGGCTACTATAACTACAACCGGTTTGGGTTTAAGCGAGACAAGATATATAATTATTTTTCTAAACTCAAGTGGTGTCATAGGAGCTGCTCTGATTACCTTATGAGTAGATGACTTCATGATAGCTCTTTTCATTACTGCGATTTCATTAGAAAGAAATTGTGGGTGGGTACCAGGACTCCCAGAAACCCAGATTTTAACGGATGAGAAATAATTCATAACTGCCCCCGGTGACTTAAGCGATTTAGAGAGGCATAGTAAGAAGGAGAGTAAGTCATAGACAGTTGCTTTAAGAGGTGAGACGTTGTTAATGGAACAGAAAGAGAAATATCGGGTTATATGTGCCGCCTTATTCTGCCATGTGCGAGATGCCAAGCCAGCAGTGAGGAGATTGATGAGCTCGGCATGGTGTCTCACTGTGTAGTCTGGAAGATAGAGGCAATAAATATACTATCTTCCAGTACAATGAACAGAACGTTACAGAACAACGAAATCCAACAATTCTAACCCTAATGACGGTGACACCTCAATTAAATTAGACTCTTTACACATTATCTCTGCCCGCCCCTTCATAGCTTGTGATACAAATGACCTACTAAGGGCGTCGGCCAGCACTAGTTCAACACCCGGCTTATGTCGGATTACCAACTCGAAATTGCGGTCCGCCGAAAAAAGCCATAACTGACGCGCACACGCACAGAGGAACCTGTCCTTCCCTTTACCTGACTCCAGTACGGCTTGTGACGCAGCATTATCCGTATTTACCGTTATACAATAATTCTATGGATCTACAGGAAGTAGCGATGCTACTGCATGGACTAAATTCAATGCCTCCAGGTGAACTATTGATAGGTTCTTAGCCAATACCGCTACCGGAAACTGCACTGCATAGTATTTATCTTTCGAGAATGCCCCAGCTGCCGTCAGAGTAGCATCGCACTTGATCACAAACGGTTCCCTCTGAAGAGCCGGTAAGAGCTGCCGACCATTATATAATTCCGCAAATTTTTCAAACCACTCGAGATCATCTAAGATTTCAGCCAGGAATGTATGCTGTCCTGTAAATGGGGTCTTCCTCAGCGCTTCCAATATCCTATTAGTAAATCGAGTCGCCGGCTTAATGCACTTTGCTAGGTTCTGTAATTTACCCGCTAGGCTCTGTAACTGTTTCCTGGACGCTTTCACCTTAAGTTTCCAGGACTGACACTCCTTCAAGACGTCTGCAAGCTTGTCAGCAGGCAATGAGACGGTCAAATAAGGTGCATCGATATGAAAACCAAGCCAGACTAACGCTCTGACTGGAGGGGAGCACTTATCCAATGCCAAGTCCAAACCTAGTAAGTGAGTTAATTCAGTAAATCTGGCATACGCCTCTACCGCCTTGTCATATGAAGCCTCCACACCGACGAAATCGTCAAGATAGCAGAGAGCGAAGAAACCCTCCTGTCTCAACAACCAGACTACAGCACGAGTCGTACGTGCACATGCTAATGCAGAAGTTCTGCATCCAAAGGGGGGGCGATATCAATATATATCTGACTATTCAGCGCGATCCCTAACAGTGGCGCCGAGAGCGGACACACTCGAAGTTGTCTATATGCCCTCGACAAGTCAGCCACCCACAGCCAAGCCCCAGACCCTACACATGACAATCTATCTGTTAATGTTGAAACTGACAGGAGAGAAAAATTTAATTGCAGGCCTTGATAAAACCCTTTCACAATCCCCGCATTTACACTGCATCCCGGAGGAAAACTTAAATCAATTATTAATTACTCGCTTCTTCACTGAATTCTTCTTCGGTCTAGTCATAATAGGACTAATCTGGCACCATGGGAAGAACGGTGGGGTATCAAATGGGCCAAGCAGTGCATTCATCTCAATTTCTTGCCATCGACCTCCTTATTATAATCCTCATGGGCATTCAGGAGCTTGGGCGGGTGCACTAGCCGGTGCTGGTGCCGGGACCACCATGCGCTCTGCCTGCTGCACGTAGATGGGACGGGGCGGGGCAGCGGCTGCCTTGACGCGTCGGTACAGACTTCTCTCTGCACGTCCTTCAATGCCAGGTGGTCCCCCCACGCATCCGGCAGGCGGCCATCCGCTACAATCTGAAAGAGGCGCTCCGACCACCTCCTGCACATAGCCCAATCTCAGGTTATGGTCATGCGAGCCAACTCCTCCACATGCCGCAGAAATGCAGGCCATCAGGCCTCGGGGAATTCAGGGTGTGCCGCAATCCTACGTAGCGCCACAAAGTACTCGGCCCACATTGCCTCCCCTATACCGTCTCCACGGAAAATAAAGTTATGGGGGTAGAATGAAGTACCTTTCGGTCTCTGTAGGGCAGGAACCGCTTCCACAAAGGCCGCCGCTGCAGGCGGTAGGCACCTCTGCGGGCGCGGCGGTGGTGGCATGGGCAGAGGCAGCATTGAAAACGGACGGGGTGGAATTCGCGGGCGTGGGGTAGCTGGCGCCTGCCCGGCTGGGCCTGGTGTGACACACACTGCTGGTGGTGAGCGCACCGCCACCGGTGACGGGAGAGGGCTTGGCAGTGTCGGCAGTTGCACAGGTCTGGGGGTGCGAGCTTGTGTTGCTGGCTCCTGCGGACGACCCACTGCTGGTGACTGCGGCTGGGGCAATCTAAACGGCCGTGCTGCTACTCGCTCCAACGCCGCTAACCTTTCTGTCACATCAGCGTACTGGGTGTCACAACTCACCCTCCTCACCAGGTCCTGGTCCGACTCATTGTCCAACGACAATGAAAATGTATGAGCCGTCTGCCCCGGTCTTATAGGGGTACTTTCCGAGGACTGTGTCAAGCTCTGATCCATAGCTGGCGCGCAGGACGACCTGACTGCTCTAGTTGGCTATGTCCTAGGCAAAACTTGAGAAAGAGGTGGTCTACCTCGGTGCTTTTGCACAGGCGGCATGTTCGTGGTTTAACGATTCCCGCTAAAGCATGTAGTGGTTCGACAGGAACTGCAGTTGATCGATGTGGTGTGTAGCACAGTCAGAGGTGAAGTGAGGAGCTAGGCGTACTCGAGTGACGAAGAAAACTATAAATAGAACACATGCCTCGTGTGCAAATTATCCATGTCAGCCAACATGTTTAATTAAGTAAAACATTAAAATCACTTGTGTAACATAGAAATCAGACACACATCCAGAACAGCATCTTACCATAAAAATAAATTCAAACAAGACGTTATTAATCACAGTTAAGCAAAAAATATTGTCTTACCAGAAAAAAAGTTGTTCTTTGGGGGGGGGGGGGGAGGGGGGTGCGGAGGGTAAATAAATACATGGTGACCAATGCCCATATTCTGGAAAATTATGATAAATCCCCACTGGCCCATTACATATATAAATGGAATATTAATCAATTATATTAATATAATATTAATAATATATATACACATACATATATATGCATGCATGATTCATTCAATATGTTGCAATTCATGTGAAAAGATTACACTTTCCCCATTTTCAAATGTTGGCAGCTCTATTTATCTACTAATGTTTCTTTTGGGGATTTTTTGGTGAGCATTTTAATTTCGGTGAATTGGCCTTTTTTCCCAGCTCTAAGGCACTGGTCTTCCAGCCATAGACTACATGAGAATGTACACACACATTTATATGTATTTGAATGACATGGATATAACCTGGTTTTTTTTAATTCTTTTTTTTAAAAGCATATTAGAATATACAAAGCAAATAAATGGGTCAATAGGATGTGTAGACTGTGTAGTTGATGGATATTAATTCATTATGATATGTATTAGTATCCTACCAGTTGCCGTTTAGCTATCAGAGAAAGTGATATTTGCAGTTAGCAGGTCCTAAGTATTTATTACTAGGTAAACAATAGTTTAATGGGAGGAGGAGGAAGTACTGGTGTTAGAGTGTATCATTAAATTAAGTATCAGTTTATCCTATGTTTTTAAAGTTATTAATTTCCTTTTACTAATTTTCACTGTACAGGGCTTGTCGATTCAGCAGTATGGGACCTAGTGGACAGGTATGTTTGTTGTTTTACGTCGTAGCAACATCTAAGGTCATATCAGGACGAGTCTAGTGGAGGAATCTCGATGTTGTTGGAATATGGTGGCCATAAAAACAGGTTTTATATCATGCATGCAGAAGTGGAACCTACTTACTTTTGGTTGTGGCTATTAATTCGCCAGGGGATGACTTCTCAGAAGAAGTTAAAGACGATGAGATTGAGATCACGTCTATATCTCCGAGAAGGACTTTATCTAAATAAAGAGATAACCATTATACAGGGATGACAGTAGTCTCCGGCAAAGAAAATACAGAAATCAGGCCGAGACCATAGCGTCACCTAGTGTTCCGACAGAACCAATGGCGAATTTAAGCGACAACGCAGATATTCCCCCATAAGATTAGCACTGTCAAGGATTCATGGAAAAATGCCAGAAGTCAGGGCCGAACTGTCCTTGTGACGGTATTATCGCCTGTACGCCAAACTCTTTCTTGTTTGGGTTTTATGTTCTAGAAACATCTATCGTCATATAGGAATGGGATTTGGACCAATCAATTGCTGTCATATACATTGCCATTTTCTGAACGTCAATTGATTATAAAAAATATCGGAAATCTGTGAAATCACAGATATCTTTCAACTCTGATATTTATAACATTGTACCATATATAATGACAGTAATCTTTTTATGATGAGTTTTCAAATAGCGTTATTACATATATAAATGCATAGGGGGTGCTGGAGGGGATCAATCCAATTGAATTGTGTTAGTTTGTTTTTTACTGGCCCCATAGCACACAAAAATAAACGTCGGCAATTGTGGGTAGTGTGAGTGATGGATGCCTAAATAATATCAATTCATGAGTGTGGCATTATCGTCTTAATTTAATGTCAAGTCAGGGGAAATTTCAACTGCAGATAATGGGTCTTCCACATTGGTCTTGCACTGCCCCATGCCCTATCCTAGTGATGTAGTGCACCAGGCTAGGTAGCAACAAGCATACACTTTTATGTCATCGGTCCGACTCAGCTAGGGTTTCAACTGGGAGTTTATATCCAATGATCTACCAAACAGGAAGTGGGCACTCAACTTATTTGACTATCCTGCCTGATCATTAAAATGTCACTAAATTCCATCGTCCATTCCGATGTAAATAGATACTGCATATTCATACAGTAGACAACGGAAGACCCATTTGTTCTGATGGAATTGTTTCCTTTCTGAATAAACAAATCCATCAATAACACCAAAAATCATTTTATTAAAATTTCTGGGAGGAATACGGCAACTCACTTCCACCATCTTCTTCTGCTGTCGTCATTCCATCGATCATTGGCTGTTCGAACTCAGGAGACGACCGCACATTGAGTGAAGACACCGACGACGAGATGGAGATAACGGAGACGGAGTCAGGCTCTGGAAGCCGAGTAAACAGCAAGTATTACACAACGCACGGCTCCTGCACATCTTGGCACCCGAGCTGGCAGCTTTCAGCGTTATCAAAGCTACTTTCAGTCTTATTGAATACTTTCAGTAACACTTTTACCGTGGAAAATAAACAATTACATCATATTCACAAGCATAACTTTCCATGCATTTCACAACAAAGACAACGTATCGGACGATGTTAAAATATTGTATTGTAAAAGAAACCGTACACATCTACAACATAGGTGTTAACCAAGAACCATGCCATTTTCTTTGCCGGCGATTCCACAAAGAAACAAACAAATCCGTATTTTCCAAGTCAGCTTTATTCCATAACAAATATGGAAGAATACAGAGGGTACACTTGTCTGCCCCTGACATATTAAACTTCGTAGTTATCCACAATAATTATTACAAAATTCCACATCAATTTGTTAAAATAACGAGATATCTTTGATTTTCCAAGACTGATGAGTTAACAAGTCAGAATCCCACGTGCCGCCATGCTTTAACATGTAACAACAATTCTGACTGGAGAGCGCCATTACATGGTGGCTAGACACCATAAGAGTGAAACCATCACATATGCGATGTTTGTTTGTTGGCATCTAACATATCCTGGCAACATCGATGGACGGGTACTGACTTGTGACCGTGCACTCAAGGCAACTGCATAGTGCTGCCCCACTGGGAGAAAGCAGGCCACGAGCACCATGACCCGATTTACCACTCAGTCACATCATCCTGAGCTAACCAGTCCTTGCCCTATCATAGGCTAGGTAGCGATAACTAAAAATGTTGTAAGTCAGTTAGCCGAGATTAAAAACGCCACCCTTCTGTACGGGAAGCCTGTGCCGTTACCGATTCGGTCAGCACGTGCCGTACATGATATATGTAGGTATGTGTGTACAAACATAGTCACGCATCATTCCAATGCTAATTTAGAAGCAATTAAAAACAGCGAAGGAAGATGAGGTACATGATAAGTGTGGGTGCTTAGGTATGTCCACAGGACGGTGGATCCCAACAGAGATGGCAAGTGTCCCCGCAGGTTAGGGTTCCTGGCCGGCGACAGACAAGTGATATTCCCTAACGTCTATTTTTGGAAAGATATTACATTTTTAACTCAGACGACGAGCCCTCATCATCTAAACAAAGGGAAATGTTGCTAAAAAGTCAACCGGATTTATCTTTTTGGGTAGTGGTGACGGGGTTGTGAAAAAAGAAAATGTTTTTAAACACAATGGTTTTTGTTTGTTGCGTTACTTTTTTATATTTTTATTCAGTCTGTGTTCATACTGTCCATAGCATATAAGCTTGATTACTCGGGCTAGTTTTCAATGCTGGCCAGCTGTAGTGGTGGAGTTATCTTATCACACCGTAGCTGATAAGGTGTTTGATTGCCTGTATTAATATTACAGTAGCAGGTAAGTGGTTGCTTAGTATGGTTAGTAGTCTAGGTTAGTTTTTTTAAAATTTTCTTGGTATATATATATTTGATTTATTTTCTACTCTTATTACTAGACTAGCCTACTCATATGTACATATCATAGGCTTGCACGTAGTTGTTAGGTGTATTATCTGGTTTATTTTGGCATGGTTACCTTCCATTGGCCGTCCCGCTGGTGGGCCGTGACATATCACATGCCCCCTGGCAGTGCGGCTGGCTTAGTGGGGGGGGGGGGGGGGGGTTCCTAGCCTTGTTTTGCAGATATTTTTTTGTGTGTGTTTTAGGTCAGCATTTGTCGTTCCTCTACCATTTGTGCATTCCATGCCTTGGCAGCCATTTCCAGTATGCTCCTTTCGTGAGTTTCGATTTGGCTTCTGGTCTGCCTTAGTAGTGGCGTGTTATTTGCTCTAGTTTTCCTTTTTGGTTTCGTTTCAAGTTAATGTCTTGACTGTAGTCATATGCTAATGTTTTGAGATGAATTATTCTATTTTCTAGTAATTTTACTTTAGTTCTTTTGTGCATGTCATAGGTGGGGTGCACTTTGTCTACTCTTAGGCAGATTTTTAGGGCTCTGTTTTGCAGTATTTGCAGTTTTTGTTAGTCATTCTTTTTTCACGCCCATGTAGATTACATCCCCATAGTCAAAATAGGGGGGAGAACCATGTGAAGATTTTTATTGACATTTCTTGCGTCATGTAGTCTCTTAACTTTGCAACTAGCCATAGTTTGTGGTTTATTTTTTGGATGATATCTTTTAATACATAGGTTGTAGTTTAGTTGGCTGTCAAATTCAAGGCCTAGGTATTTATAGTGGGCTAGATTTTCTAATATTTGGTTTCCTAGCTTACAGTGTAGGTTTCTTTCTGGCGTTTGTTTATGCGAGAAGAGTACACTTTAACCACTCCACCACAGAGAACGCCAGGATTAAAAACCCCAACCTTCTGTGATTTTTAAATATTAAAAAGGAGGGGGAACAAAATATTTGCACAAACGGGGGAAGAGACGCAGAGCTGGAGGTAAAAAGTCTTTATTGAACCGGGAACAACTACAAAGCAGACAAGAGGGATGGGGGAGGGGGTGGGCAGCCCTATATACGTAAAGGGGCGGGCTGTGCCTCGGTGCGCGGCGCGATGAGATGTGTGACGCCGAGGTAAGCGCTCACTTCCCATGTGGCAGTTCATGGGAGTCAAATGTCGGCAAACTCAAAGTGATGACACTAAAAATATATATATACTTTTGCCTGGCACACACCACTATTAAGATAGGACAGGGAGACGTGGAATGAAGAAGATAAATTTTCCACGATTGAAATTTCTCCCGCTTATTCAACAAAGGTAACATAACAGAAAACCAATAAACTTAAGCGAACAATAAACTGAAATGAAGTGAATGTTGAAAATGCCTTTGACTCAGATCCAGCTTTCTAATGACGGAGACCAGTTTGAAATGCCTGAAGATGTAGCAGAGGAGATGGAGATGATGGAGTGGAATTCAGGCTCTGTAACCATGCATTTGTATATTCTTGAAGGTTAATCGCATCGCACCGCTCCACAATTCTTTGTCATCTCTGTATCTTATAAGCAGAGATGAAAGTAGTCTCGTACAGAAAAAAAAAAAGGAGGGGGCGGGGTAAGTGGAAATCGATGTCAAGGTAAGTAATACACCCAGCTAACACCAGCAGATTCAAATCCATTGCTGCACATGACAAAACTGAACAGATCATCCTCACCACATACAGTGGGCCCTGAGTGGGGGGTGGGGTCTCTGACTTAGCCTGAGCATACAGCTCAAACATTCTAATCCCATCTGGGGTTTTACGTACTGGCAAAATATAAGGTCATATCAGGATGGTTACCGACATGTGAAAATGCACACTCATGACAAATTTACGGTGCTGCTCCACGAGAAGACCAGGCTGCTGCCACCATAAGGATTTCATTGTCAGAAAAATAGGGATAAAATAGGGATTTCCCCCACAAAATAGGAATTTTGTATAACAGCAAACGCACCAAAATAGTTCATAGGGACCGTCAAATGAGTAGTCACCTCAAAAAGTAGGAAAACAGGAAAAACAAACAAACAAATGCTCAAATTTTAATGCAACCGATATCACACTATGTTACTTGTTCAAGTATCATTCTTTTTAATTCGTAGTCTCCCGCCATACCCTGCTTAGTTGGTGACCCTCCTATTTTTCTGACGCAAAACTGTCTTTTGTGCCACATATAATGTACCTGAAAACAAGATGCCTGAAAGTGCTAGATATTCTGAGGGTGCTGTCCAGCTCAGAGTGGGGAGCGGACAGAGATGTTCTGCTCTTCGTGTACAGAACCTTGGTTCGGTCACGAGTGGATTACGGCAGCATGGTATACGGTTCCGCGAGGAAATCATATATTGGGCTGCTAGACACGATCCACCACCAGGGACTGCGCCTGGCCCTTGGGGCCTTCCGCACCTCACCGGTTCAGAGCCTTTACGTCGAAGCCAATGAACCATCGCTTAACAACAGGAGAATCAAACTGGCCATGCAATATGTAGTCAAGATAAAAAACTAATGCATTGAATCCTGCACACAATTGTCTATTCGAGCAACATGACGAATGCAGGTATGAAGCCAGGCCGAATTACATCCGGCCACTGAGGCTCCAAATGAAACCTCATTTGGAGGCCTTGGGAGTGGATTTGGACGTGTTGGAGGATGCCAAAGTCCCAGAACATCCCCCGTGGTCGTTGAGAAAGCCATCGGTTATCCTCCGACTCACAGAACTGAGGAAGTCTGGGACACATCCACTCTAGTACCAAGGACTGCATGCAGAGATTCAAGGCCAGTTTGCAGACCACCTCTCCATATACACTGATGGTTCGAAAGACCAAAGCCGGGTAGCTGCTGCGGCAGTCTGCCGACGGGAAAAATGTGGTGTACGTTTGCCTGATCAGAGCTCAATTTTCACTGCAGAAGTCCGAGCACTCCTTGCATTGGAGTGTATCGAGGTATCCAACCACACTCAATCAATCAATGGGTGCCGTCTTCTCGAAGAAGGTTGGCTGCAATGGCCCTCCAGCTCTTCCTGTCATTCGTTCCTCTCACGCATTCCGCATAGCTCATTGCTGTCCACTCAGTGATGTTGTCCATCCATGTTGTTCTCCTTCTCCCTCTTGGTCTTTTCCCTTCTATCTTCCCTTCCAGTATTCTTCTCTGTGATTCCTGGTGTCGTATCATGTGGCCAAAGTATTTAATTTTTCTGTTTTTGATCGTTTGTATTATCTGTCTCTTTATTTTCATTCTTGTTAGGACCTCCACGTTGCTTATCATTGCTGTCCATGGAATTTTTAACATTCTTCTGTATTGCCACATTTCAAATGCTCGAGCAATGCCTCGAGCTTTGTTGTTATTGCTTTCTTCAAAGTCCATCTCTCACAGCAATATAAAAGTGTAGACCACACATAGCATTTTAGCAGTCGGAGTCTTGTTTTTATATTTATGTCTCTAGATGTTAGTACTTTCTGCATCTTTAGAAATGTTGTTTTGGCAATGTTTATTCTCCGTTTAATCTCTCTTTCACATCTGCCATCACTAGTTATTAAATGGCCCAGATACACAAATGACTCTACCTGCTCCAAGATTACACCATTAACTTTTATCTCTGCTCTTGGTTTGTATTCCTTTCTGCTGACAACCATGGATTTTGTCTTCTTTACATTCATTTTGAGGCCACATCTCTCACTTTTTTCTTTTACTTCATCCACTATATCTTGTAGTCGATTTGACGTTAAGGCTAGCAGTGCTGTATCGTCTGCGTATCTTGTGTTATTGATATTTCCACCTCCAACATTTATTCCTATGATGTCATCTATTTCTCTGAAAATCATTTCCGTATAAATGTTGAAAAGACTAGGTGATAGAACACATCCTTGTCGCACTCGACATTTGATCTTCACTTCTGGTGTCAATGAGTCTCCAATTCTTACAGCAGCATACTGTTCCCAGTAGAGGTTGGCCACAAGCCGAACGCCCTTACCGTCTAGACCGATTTTTTTGTAGAGCTTCTATGAGTTTCTTATGATGTACTTCGTCAAATGCTTTAGCGTAGTCTATATAACATATGTATATATCCTTATCCACTTCTAGGTGTCTCTCAATTATTGTTCTCATGTTAAAAATGGCTTCCCTTGTTCCACTGTTTGGTCTGAATCCAAATTGCTCTTCTGATACCTCTCGATTAATTTTTTTTTGTAATCCTTTCTAGTAGTATTTTGAGTAAAGCTTTAATA
This sequence comes from Branchipolynoe longqiensis, assembly GCA_030323885.1. Classification (NCBI taxonomy): domain Eukaryota; kingdom Metazoa; phylum Annelida; class Polychaeta; order Phyllodocida; family Polynoidae; genus Branchipolynoe; species Branchipolynoe longqiensis. Next base: position 12,005,958 of record CM059198.1, on the reverse strand, counting down.
ACATGGCTCATGAGGCTTATTGTTCTGAAATCCGAGCATTCCACCGCTTTTGGTTTCTTAGGAATGGCAATAAATATAGATTTTCTTAAGTCTGATGGAATATATCCGGTGTTATATATCTCATTAAAAAGAGCAGTTATCCTTGTGATGCTAGCTCCCTCCAAAGCTTTTAACATTTCAGAAGAGATATCGTCTGTTCCTACTGCTTTCCCATTCCGAAGTTGCCCAATGGCTCTTATTACTTCGCTCTCCAGAATAGGAAGCCCATCAGTATTCTTCATCTCAGGTATTTCCCCTTCTGCCCGTCAAAATGTTCTTCGATATATTCAGACCATCTATGAGAGACTTCCTCTTCATCAAAAAGTAGTTGTCCTTTCTTATTCTTGATACATCCTCTTTGTTTCGAAGACTGCTTATTATTTGTCATTTCTCTGACCCTTTCGTACATATCCCTTGTCTGATGATTGTTTTCAAGGGTTTCTCCAACCACACTAACTATGTTATATACAGTGATTCGTTCTCTTGCCTCCTGGCTGTTGCTGGACTGAAAACCACAGACTCATGCGGGAGGTCGGCGGGACCAAGTGGTCCTTAGCCGCTGCCGTATTGGCCACTCGTGGCGTACACATGCTTTTCTGCTCAAGGGGGAACCTCCCCCTGAATGTATTGGGTGTCAGTCCCCCCGACACTCAAACACATTTTTACTAAGTTGCGTTGATTTTTTGGCCCTGTGCCAACAGTTCTACATTGCAGACAGTATGCATGACCTTTTTACTAAGGTAAATCAGGAAATTTTTTTAGCCTTTTTGAGGGCAGCTGGACTGTACCACCTCACATAGCTTACTAAATAGATTATCAATTGTTAATAAAACTTTTCTTTTTCTATGGGAATTTGTTTCCCTGAACCACAAATATATGATTGTGAGCTTTCTAATTTAATGAGTGTCTATTGGCACATAATTGATTGTCTGCCTTTACATGTAAAAGCGATGGTTTGAACAAAAAACAAACATTTCTCGCCGTGAATATGGCCTATGCTGCCAACACGGCGTAAAGCAACCACCAAATCAATCAATCCTGACAAAAATGTTACAAAGTGACATTCTCAAACATTGCTTTCTAATAATCCAGAACAAATAGTGTGCAGAGCAGAGCCAAATTATGGTGTTTCGAGAAAAGAAAATGCAACGGGTCAAAGGATATTTTTTTTAAATAGGGGAGAATAGGAAAAAGTAGGGCACTTGATAGCCTGCATATGTCAGCAGATACCTACCACCATACAACAGGTACCAACCACCATACATCAGGTATCTACTGCCATACAAGAAGCACCAACCACCACACAACAGATATCTACGACCATACATCAGGTACCACCATCATACAGCAGATATCTATCACCATACGACAGATACCTACCACCGTACATCAGGCATTCAACAACATACATCAGGTATCCACTACCATACAGCCAGTATTGACTGCAATCCAACAGGTATCTACCATTCATCATCATTATCATGCTGTCGGTCACAATGCGACAAAGACTGCTTTCATTACTTGACTGCCGGTCTCCATTTAGCTCTCTGCTGTGAGAGTTGCGTCTTAATGTCTCTCAGCTTCAGGTTTCTCTTGATGGTATCCTTGAACCGGAGAAGAGGGGGGCCCTATCTTTCTGTAACCAGAAGACAGTTGAGAATAGAGGATCTGCTTTGGTAGCCTGTCTGATGACATCCTCATGAGGTGTCCAGTCCACCGGAGATTCTTTTTGATCAGAAGATCTTCCATAGAGGGCAGCCCCGTCCGTTCGAGTATTTCCTTATTTGTCACTTTGTCCTTCCATGTTAGCCTCATGATTGAACGGAGATGTCGCATCATGAAGGCATGCAGCTTTTTCACCTGTCGTCTGTACACTGTCCAGGCCTCGGCTCCGTATAGTAGGGTGGATAGCACGATTGCACAGTAGATCTTGCCTTTGACCCCAATGGACACATGGTGGTTGTTCCAGAGTCTTTGGCGTAGTCGGCCGAAAGATGCGCTAGCCTTGGCCATCCTCCTCTGTATTTCAGCATCAATGCGTCCATCACTTGATATAGTGCTTCCGAGGTAGGTGAATTCCGGAACAGAGTTCAGCTTGTTTCCGTCATGAAAGCTGCCTGCAAAAGTGTTGAAGTGCTGCTGGCTTTTGCAAGTTACCAGCAGCACTCTCTCGGGGAGCAAATAGAGGTTTCACACCGGCAAGAACATGTCAAGACAGGCGCAAAACTATTTGTCCCTGCCATGGCTGGTCTGGCGATGTTGGGAGTTCCATACATCAACCACCCTTAATGCTGCCACAGTGACATGGTTTTCTGCTTAGGGTTTGCTCCCTTAGCCTTCGGTTCTGTCAAGAACCTGTACCACAAGGCAGTGGTTTACAACTCTGCAAGGCAGGGACGTCAAACTCCCTGAGGTATTGCTATACCGGCAATACCTGCATACCATTAGACAACAGATATCCACTACTGCCACTACCATACAATCGATATCTACTGCCATACATCAGGTATTTTCCACAATCCAACAGCCATCTACCACCAGACAAAGACGTCAAGCTCTTGACATCTTGATTGTTTGTGCGGCGAAGCGCTCATGTGAGGAGTTCCTCACAGGAAGCGCTGTTTCGTCTAGTGCTGCATTATTTAAGGAACATATATGGAGCGCTAACCAAGTTAAGGGGAGACACGGGTGATTTTTGGGTGATTTCCGTATCTCAAAAACTATTAAAGATAGAGCTTTGAAAATTGGAGCACACATTCTTTGTATCAAGAGAAGCATATCTGCAGAGTTTCAAAGCTCTATCTTACGGGTCATATGATGAAGGATCTTGCAAAAAAAATAATCAAAATTTTACCCACTCCAGGAAGTATACAGAATGTGCCTAGATTTGCCTGAATCAAGTTATTATATGAAGAACTGGTCCAGTTGAGTGCAGTAAGTTGGTTTGTGAATTTATATATGTCATTACCAACATGTCCCTACATGACGAACCAGAGGTAAAAAAAATTGAATGGTCAATTTTTGTGTCTCCATCCCTAGCTCTAGAACTATGAAAGATACAGTGTTTTTAACCATCTTATTGCACTCAGCAGCAACTTTTACATTAGACTGCCAAGTTTCAACTTTATGCTACAATTAAAACTTACATTTTTAGAGGGGGCAAATTGGCAAAAATCTGGGAAAAGCAGTTCTGAGAAAACGAGCTTCAAAGTTCACAAAGTGTTTCTTTCAAATGTTAAATTCCAGTATCATCATCTAGAATTCCATATTATATACACGAATATCCAGTCAAGATCTGTCCAAAAAACATATCATTTACACCAAATTAGTACACCAAAAACCACCAGTTTCACCCAAATTCATGTTCCGATCACCCGTGTCTCCCCTTAAAATCAGGTGACCAACTCTTTAAGCAATGAAAGAATTTAAAAAAGTGAATTATGACAAAGAAAATTAAAACGGATGCGAGGAAAAAGGAAACTAAACTCACCATCCTTGATTGCTTTCTTTTTGATGCAGGGGGCGGTGGATGGCGGGCTCATGCCAACCCCATCTGCGTAGTAGTGTTGGAGATATGGGGCAGCCGGGGAACCCTCCATATATGGCACTACGGCCAGTGTGGTAATCCAACTCGAGTCCTGGGCCGCCTCCACGCGCTGAGGCAAAACACAATCCAATTAATATAGTTGGAAGTAAACAACAATTTGCTGCACAGTCCGATGAAGTTTGTTTTGTTGTTTTACGTCATAGCAACATCATGATGGGTACCGAGTTGTGACAGTGTACACCCATGGTGACTTTATTGTGCTGCCCCACTGGGAGACCAGGCTGCCAGCACCATGATCCAATATCCCAGTCACATTATCCTGATACAATGTTAACCAGTCCTTGTACTCTCTTTATTAATGCCAAACATCAAGCTAGGTAGCGAAAAGTATAAATTGTATGAGTCACTGGTTTGACTCGGTTGGGAACACCATAAAGTCAGTTTAAGTGGGCACAGTAACAATTCGGTACCCATCTTGATAAGATCTTACATGCTGCTACGATGTAAAACATCGATACTTCCCGCCTAAACCTCACATTATTCACATTTTAGTTTGAGTTATTTATTTATTTAATAGTATTTATCGAAAATGCAGATTATCGAATTTTACTTATATTTTTATATATTTGTTGTAGGGGTGATGAAAATGGGAAATATTGCGCCTAGAGCAGGATTTGAACACGCCCCTCTTGCATTCTGGGCTTGTGTCCTAACCATTACACCGCCTATGCTGCCTGATGTCATCACCCTATCTATGCCTACATGTCCTTGAGGCTCCTTGCTTGAGGTCAGTGCAGACTACTACACTCACCCCACTGAAATTCTAAGTATTTTCAAAGGTTTACGTTCATAAGTCATTTAATGCTTACAATTATATTCAGGCAAGGCACTTACATATATACATACACAGGGTAGGTTCAACTACTATATAGGATGTAGCTTGTACAGGATCCTGGTCATTAGACTACTGTCGTCGGAGTGATGAAAATAGAAAATATTACACCTAGAGTAGGATTCTCTACCACATCTCTTACATTCCGGGCTAGTGTTCTAACCATTACACCACATAAGTTCTGTGATGTCATCACCCTATCCATGCCAACCTGTCTATATGGCGCTTTCCCTGAGAGGTCAATGCAGATTACTACATATTTATCTATTTAATTATTTTCAAAGTCAAGGTAAGTGGCATATTCCCCATCACTGATTGCTACACAATATACCATTTGATGCAATAAGACCATGGTACATATTTCAATTTTCCCAACTCACCGCATCCTGTGGATCACTACATGAAATGGGTTTCTCGGACTGGAATAAAAGCAGGGGTAAGGTTATCACATAAGTGCTTTCTCCAACACTACATGAAATGGGTTTCTCGGACTGGAATAGAAGCAGGGGTAAGGTTATCACATAAGTGTTTTCTTCAACACTGCTTCCTTACGTCACAGAGTGTAAAGAAATTCCCTACAGATCTAAAAGGCAACACCCCTGTTTCTACTTAGTATATGGGTCGTTTCATGGTAAATGGGGCCAAAGTGTTACATGAGGGTCAAAAATAAATATTGTGTATTTTCCTAATTTTTTTCACAGAGTAGCCAACTCTTGTCCATATATATCCTGGTAATGTGATGGAAAAGATAGTTGAGGTTACCATTTTGTCAGAAAAACAAGAACCAATTGAGGACTTATTAATCACCAAGTGTGGATTTATTAATCAAATCAATTATTTAATCAAATTTATTGCATGAAACAATTAATTTTTAAATTGTGGTCCCCAAGTTTAGAAATGCACTATGAAGAAATCTGCATAGGATGATTATATTTTACCCAATTTTGAGTTGTGGACGTAACACAACAGCAGGGGACACCAAAGATAATATGGAACTTCAACTTCAATTTTTTTCCACGTGAAGCTTAGTAAAATTTTTATATTACTAGCCATGGGACTAGAAAATAGCCTTACACATGCAACAATGGCAACTGTTTTTTCCCCGAAGCTCTGGTATTCCCAAGATAAAATATTTCCTAATTTAACAAGCAGGGGACACAACAGTTAAGTTCAGAACCAGTTTAATCACCATGGAATATTAGATAAAAATAATAATATATATGCATGCAAAATGAATATTTATTTCAAGTAAGAGTCTTCTTTTATTATTTCATTGACTAACAGGTAATACTCTATGCAAAATAAATGTGTAGTAGGCTGTAGAAAAGTCCAAATTCTCCATGCCACAAATTCATACCATTAAAACACCATATTTTTTTAATGAAAATGTTGGCCTTTTATTACTATGTCACATTAGGCCTTAATTTTTCATATCTATATCTCCAAAGTGTAAGAATACCAGTTCTATAAAGAAAATATCTCCTCTATTCTTTCCACAATTGTTTTTGACCATCACATACTGAAAAGTACATTGGCCCCATTTACCATGAACCAATGTATACAAAATACTATTTGCATACCGTTCAAATCTGCCTACCCATACGATTTTTGCGTATTTTGTACAGTTTTAAGTTGAAGTAGACCAATATGCAAAATTAAAATGTTGTATGTCAAAGTTTTTGTTGGTGGAAAACATACAATTCAAACATTTTTTTAATTAATTAATTGTGTGTGTGGAAAGTACGCAATTATTTTTCACTGAAGTGGTCTAAGTACCCAAATTGGAAATTTGGTGTACACCAGAACTGCCTACCCATACGACTTTTGTAACAAAGTGTTAAGCTGGAATGTTTGTTTGTTATTGTCTTACGTCCTCGCAACATCTAAAGTCATATCAGAATGGTAAGCTGGAATGTGTAGATACACAAAATTAAAATTGTGTACACCAAAAAATGTTTTGGAAAGTACACAAGTTTTGTTCCAATGAGTACTCAAACATAAAATTTGGGACAGACAGATTTCCATACCCACAGGTGGCCTCCCCCCCCCCCCCTCCCCCCTTCAATGTAGGTAGCAGTTACGGGAGTGATGTCAGAACTGCATGTATGCTGCACCGCTCCCCTACCACACAATCCCAGATTCTCCTGCCCCAAATTTCCTATTTGAGTATTCCAGTGACAAAAATCCCGCACTTTCCACATTATTTGCAGTGCTTTATCAATACTGCCCACTTCTACTCTTTTGGGGATACTCGTGGTCATTTGTCTCATAGTTCTTAGGAATAATAGAAAACATGTCATCATCTGGCAGTGGCAGTGGCAGTATATAGATCAGGGATGAAATCTCCGGGGAAAAAAAGCGGAAATGCTGATATTCTCCCATAGGCTTAGCATTGTCAGGGAATCGCTGAAAATTCCCGGAAGTCAGGTTTCATACATATTGGTATACGCTCAGGGGCGTAGCTAGGCGTGCGTGCGTATGCCAAAACGTCCACATCGTTTTGTAACAAAAAATTTTAATTAAAAAATAAGAGAGAGAGAAAGAGAGAGAGAGAGAGAGAGAGAGAGAGAGAGAGAGAGAGAGAGAGAGAGAGAGAGAGAGAGAGGAGGCATGTAGTAGTCCGGAGTGTCGAAAACTCAAGTCTAAAATGTGTAAAACCCGGCAGCTTAAGCCTAAGTGGCCCCCTAAACCCCCTGCCGAAATTAGGAGCACACATCCTTAAAGGTCTAGCTACGCCCCTGACGCTGATAGTGCTGCACCGTTTGAAGCACGTATTAGTAGTGCTAGTGCTGCGGCATTAGAAGCACGTATTAGTAGTATACGCTGATAGTGCTGCGCCGTGAAGGCATTAGTAGAATACACTGCTAGTGCTGCGGCGTTTGCACCACATATTAGTATACGCTGATGGTGCTGCAGCGTGAAACAATGTATTGGTTGGTTGGTTGTTGGAGTTTTACATCCTGGCAACATCTAAGGTCATATCAGGACGGGCACAACTTATTAGTATACACTTATAACTACAGGAAAAATCACGGAAATCCGCGAAATCGCGGAGATCTTTCATCCCTGATATATAGATTGCTTAAAAGACATGCCTATCAATATTAAGCCGAATGTTCTTTTGTACCACTACATACAAAAAGAAAGTGTAGGAAGGTAACAAAATGCGCACCTTGGCAGCCCTGAGCACCATCCCGCACGTGTACTGACGTATGAGCTGGGGCGACATGCTGGTTGCTTGTGACACCTGCCGCCACCGTTGACACCTGTGACACTGTAGCCAGTAGTGCAAGAACTGGTTGGCGGCGTACAGCTTGGAGTGTGGCTCCACCTGACAGAAGGAGGCCCACCTACGGCGCCACTGGGTGTAGGCGCTGTGCCCCCGGTTGTAGCTAGATGTACAGATGTACCAGCAGAATGAGTGTGTGTGTGTTTTTGTTTGTTTGTATGTTTGTTTGTTTGTTTGTGTGTGTGTGTATGTGTGTATGTATGTATGTATGTATGTATGTATGTATGTATGTATGTATGTATGTATGTATGTATGTATGTATGTATGTATGTATGTATGTCTATATCAACATAATATATAAAAACAGACTTGACATACAAAATAAAAATGATAATATGGACAACTTTGCAGCAAGGAAAAAAAAATGTCATTTATTAAATTCATTTAAACGGACATGTCTTGATGTATAAACAAGGTAGGATGTCATTTTTCAATATTAAAACTTTATTTTTATTTGTTTAATTTTCTTATTTTAATTTGTTATATTTACTTTTAATATGAATTGTTTGATTAAAACATATATGTGTAAACATTATTTCAGCACTCCAGCTGTAACCTGAGTACAATATATTCTTGATCATGTTTTAATCCTGCAACCATTAGCTGTCAGATCAGTGCGCCAGCATACACATGTGATTTAACTCTTCCCTCCGCTGTGTGACGCAACAGTATTATTTTTATATTAGCATTTCATGGAAATGAAATAAAATGGAGTGGCTATACACATTCAGCCAATGTATTACTTTAAATGTCGAACGTTCATGTCACTTCTTACAATTAACAATACTATTAATAAGAGCCCTGTAATCAAAGATAATTATGCCTTTAAAATATCAACTAACAAAATTTTAAAACAACGAGATGTAAACAATTGGTCCCGCTGAAAATGGGCATGGAGAGGGGCGGGGGAAACAACTGTAAAATATATTTTGTCTCATCACCCAATCATATTTTTTTTTTTTAAAAGGCATGTTAGTTGATTAAGCTGAGAAAATTTTAATTGTGGACAACTGGTCCTCCCCATTCCACTGCTCCTTGCTTTATCCTAGTAATGCCAAACACAAGGCTAGGTAGGTTATGTAGCGACAAGTATACATTTTTAAGCTATCGGGGTTTGAATGCTACAACCCACCAAAACAGGAGGTGGATGCTCAACTCATTCATGAATGCGACTGGAAGTTAATCTCACCACTAACCATGATGAAAGTGGTCTCCAACAAAACAAAGTGGAATTCTATTCATACGGTCAGATTATCTGCAAACAGACGGCGAATTTCCGCGAAAATTCGGATATTCTCCCATATGCTTAGCACACTGTCAGTGTCAGGTAATTGTGGAAAATTCCCAGAAGTCAGGTTTCATAGATATTGGTAATGGCATGTACTGATATCAGTGTGACATTTGAACAATGTATTAGCATACGCTGATAGTGCTGCAGCATTTAAACAACGCATTAGCATATGCTGATTGATAGTGCTGCAGGATTGCAGTAGTGAAAACAGCGGAAGTTGGATTCGTGGAGATTTTTCACCCGTAACCAACATTTGTCCAGAGTGATAAATGATTCAATAATTGACAACAGATGAGGGAATTTGCAGCGACGATATAAAAACCATGAAAAGTTCCCATCCCTAAATTATGACATGGAGAGGTACTTACCTCCTATAGTAGTTCTCGAAGCATCTGTTACAGTAGTGTTCCCCAGCCGAGATGTGGTACCACCGGGCACTGGAGCCCGCACGGGCACATCTGGAGGAAACATGACGTCATCAGCATTACCTAATAGTATAAGGTTTGAACGGCATAAGTTATACCGCATCAGGTTTAAACAAAAATAACAAGTTTGTGTTAAGGCTATCGCCCCTATCTATGGGCTAAGCGAATTCATTAAAGTAGTAGGGCCTAGAAAAAAGGTACTGTTTCCGGTTGTAAGCAAGCAAAACCGTAGGGTGGGTAGCCAGGGATAAAAAAATAAACCCACACACACACACACAAAAACTATCATGAAGCGCTTGATCGCGATGTAATTTGACATACACAAAAGGTACAACCCATATAATTCGTCAGAAAATATTCATTGAAGCAACAACTGTTTATTACTGAGGACAGTCAACATGGCGACAGGACGTGAACGTTGAAAGCGTGGACGCCGATTATCGCGAGTACCTATGTTCAAAACAGTGCATAATAACCAAATCTAAGTGGACCTTCCTCATAAACATCCCAGGATACTACAGGATAGGCCCAGGAATGCAAGCACTACACATATAGGAGGAATCTAATAACAAAAACAAAACAACAGGGAGACCGTTAAAAACGGCGGGAAACGGCCAGGAGTAGCTGAGCTACCTACCAGGAGGAGGCTTCTCCCAAGGATTTGCATCCTCTGATTTAAAACAACATAAAAGGAGGAAAATAAAACCAACAACATAGAAGGAGGAATAAAGGAGGAAAATAAAATCAACAACAAAAAACACACCAAACAAAAAAAAACTACACAAAAACACAGCAACTGCTAACAAAGGAAAGGAAAACAAGACGACAGATAACCAGCAAGGGAGGCCGTTCAAAACGGTGGGAAACGGCCAGGAGGAGTCTTTAAAAACGGCAGGAAACGGCCAGGAGAATTGATTGTTATAATCTATCTTACTTTAATTTAATCCTGTAAACAGTGCACAATACCCAAAATCTTCCTCATAAACATCCCAGGATACTACAGGATAGACCCAGGAATGCAAACATAACGCATATAGGAGGAATCTACTAAAAACAGAAACAAAACAACAGGGGGACTGTTAAAAACGGAAGGAAACGGCCAGGAGGCTTCTACCATCCTGTAAACAGTGCACAACACCCAAAACCACACAGATTTCCATACATAAAGTACCCAGGGATACATATCAAGGAATGCAAATGCACCGCATAGGAGGAATTCTACATATGCGCAAAGGAGGAAAAATCAAAGCAGGCAGAAACAGCTGTTAAAAAATGGCGGGAAACAACTAACACCCCAAATACATCGCAAAAACAGCTGAAAACATAAGTCAGCAGCTAAGCAATAGTGAAACTGGTAATCCAGACAGTAAAAGAGGAACTCACACGAGAAAGCCAGAAAAATGAAGACGAAACTGGAAACATGGGCGCAACCGGAAACGGAAAGAACAAAACGAAAACAAACGGCAATGACGATGACAATAAATATGAGAGCAGGCTACAGGCACTCCAAATGGCATATAGCACTCCACAAATAGAGTGCTCATGGTACAAAGCAGAGTATGAAAAACTCAAAACAAAAGATAACAACACCAATGCCAACAAAACCATCAACAATGCAAGGAAAACACCCCTTATAGCACTTTATTTTGCTTATTAATTGAAATAAACAAAATCGCTTGGTCCCGCTGAAAATGGGCATGGGGAGGGCCGTGGGAAACAACTGTAAAATATATTTTGTCTCATCACCCAATCATAAAATAAAAAAAGTCAGGTTAGTTGATTAAGCTGAGAAAATTGTTATTGTGGACAACTGGTCCTCCCCATTCCACTGCTACTTGCTTTATCCTAGTAATGCCAAACACAAGGCTAGGTTATGTAGCGACAAGTATACATTTTTAAGCTATCGGGGTTTGAATGCTACAACCCACCAAAATAGTTGACCTAATACTAACCAACTCAAACCATGCCACAAAATGGGGCACTAGAAGCTGGGGTATAAGTGACCATGAGCTAATATATGTAACGTGGAAAAAACTCAAAAGCACAAACCAATATAAATATAAGATGGGCAGATCCCTAAAAACCTACTCAAAAGAAACACTAAAAAAGCACCTACATGAAAATATAGACAACCTCACAACAGACAGGGATGACACTGATATGTACTGGAATAACATTATCACAGAAATAAAACAATCATTGGATGAGATGTGCCCCATAAAGAAACTAAAAATAAAGAGAAACCAAGACCCGTGGGTAGACAGGGAACTGTTAACGGATATCGCAACAAAACGAAAGCTCGGCGACAAAGTGAAATGTACTAAAGACCCAGAGGATAAAAGGGCCTATAATACTGCCAGAAACAACTCCCTCAAAGCAGTATGGGCAGCAAAAAGGAAATATATAATACAACAAGACAAGGACTGGGGAAGCAATGCAAATAAGTTCTGGAAAAATGTAAGCTTACTATTCCCCCAAAATAAGATAGAAGAACGCATAAGCTTACAGGAAAAAGATGGAAATACGCACACAGATAGTGATGCAGCAAACAAACTAAATACACACTTTGCCACGGTAGGACAAAGGTTAGCAAAGAAATTCACAAGAATCTGGGAAAACAAGTCAGAAAATATCCAGGATGAAATCCCCACCTGCAAAAAGAACTAACACAACTAATAAATGACACAGATGAAAACAAACCAAGTGGCATAGATGGAATCCCCACAAAAATAATAAAAGAGGCACTTCAAGCCATCCCAGATACCATGGTCGACCTGTTCAACATATCATTTGAGCAGGGGCACTTCATCACAGCATGGAAGATGGCAACCATCTACAAAAGTGGTGACAAACAAAACATGGGGAACTACAGACCAATATCTACAGACCAATCTTGCAAACACCAGGCAAGCTAATTGAAAAAATATTCCACAGGCACATAAATGAGCACCTGGAAAAAAACAAGATACTAAACAAGAGGCAAGGAGGTTTCAGAAAACTACACTCCACATCAAAAACAATAGCAAACCTAACAAGTGATGTGCTGGCATCATTGAACCAAAAGAAATTAGTTGGAGCAGCCTTCATCGACTTCAGCAAAGCCTTTGACACTGTAGACCACAGCATATTAATAAGAAAATTAAACAACATGGGCATTAAATCCAAATCACCAAACTGGATAAAATGCTATCTAAGCAACAGACAGCAAAAAACTAAAGTAAATGGTACACTCTCAGACCAGCAAACTATCACCTGTGGTGTACCCCAAGGATCAGTCCTGGGACCACTACTATTTATACTATACATAAACGATCTGGCAAAATGGCTGGAGACAGAATGCCTCCAGCTATATGCGGATGACACTGTCGTATATGCAGAAGGAAGCACAGTAGAGGTAGCAACCAAACTGAACAACCTCCTACTAAAGCTGGACAGTTGGTGTGAATCCAATAAAATAACCATCGATGCAAATAAATCTAAAACAGTGCTCTTCGCACATACAGCAATCACAGGAAGAAACCTACAATGCACACTAGGAAACCAAAGACTGGAAAGTGTAAATCACTACAAATACCTAGGCCTAGAACTAGATAGCCAGCTAAACAACAATCTGTGTGTAACAAAAATCATACAAAAAGTAAATCACAAGCTATGGCTATTTGCTAAACTAAGAAACTATATGACACAAGATATGTCAATAAAAATCTTCAAAGGCATGGTACTCCCCTACTTTGACTACGGGGATGTAATCTACATGGATGCTAAAAAAGAGTTAGTTAAAAAACTACAGATACTACAAAATAGGGCCCTGAAAATCTGCCTGAAAGTAGACACACTACACCCCACTTATGACCTATACAAAAGAACTAAAGTAAAGCTACTAGAAAACAGAAGGATAATCCACCTAAAAACATTAGCATATGGATATAGCAAAGACATTAAACGTCTAACCCAACCACTAAGGGACACCAGAGCAAGCAAGCCACCACTACTAAGGCAGACCAGAAGCCAGATCAAAGCCCATGAAAGGAGCACACTGGAAATGGCTGCCAAGGCATGGAATGCGCAAACGGTGAAAGAAACACAAATCCCTGACCTAAAAACATACATAAAATATCTGTGCAAAATAAAAACTGGGAACCCCAACTGAACTACACCAGAAAGGGGCAGGTGATATGTCACAGCCCACCAACTGGACAGCCCAAGGCGGGAAAACCGGAAATATAAAAGCCAGATAACATGTCCAACAACAATATAAATCAAATCAAATCCAAACAAACATCACTCAACCACCTATTACGTACAAGCCTATGAACATGTAAATAAAATAGGCTAGTATTGAATTAAGTAGAAAAAGTGGAAAACTCTTCCCAAGAAAACCCCAAAACACTAACATAGAACCTTAAGAAAACAACTGACATAGTAATAAGAATAGAACAAAAATACAATGCCAAGAAAATAAAAAAAATCTAACATAGGCTACTAACCATACCAACAAAACTATCTATTTGCTACTGAAATGCAGGCAATCGGATGACTTATCAGCAGCTACTGTCTGGTAAGATAACACCAACACTACAGCTGGCCAGCATTGAAAACAAGCCTGGATACCCGGGCTTACATGCTATGGACAGTATAAATACAGCCTCAATACAAAAAATTACCAGGTATCTGTGATGGTCTGAAAGGGTCTATTTCTAAAGATTAAATAATTTCATCAGAACAAATGAGTCGACAATTTTTTGCAGGATTTGTCGTGCAACAGGAAACATTTTTGGGGGGTTAGGCCTAGGCTATGGAATATGTATATTATGAACTCAATATTGGTTCCCAACATATTTGACCTCATAAGAGTGCCACAACAATAACATTGTTGGAGCTTCACATCCTAGCAACACCTGAGATGATATCAAGATATCTCACTGAGTCTCAATATTCAAATACTGAGCAAACAAGTCCATGTCCTATTCTATTAACGTAGAGCACCGGGCTAAGTAGCAAAAGGTATCAATTATGCAAGTCATTAGTTTGGTTTGGATTCGATCTAAAAGATTCCCTTACCAGGACTCCTTTCGATTGGGCCGTAATATTGGAACTATTTACATGTTATATCAAATCATATGGAAGACATAATATCCGAAGAAAGATAAATAAAACACAAATATATTTTCTAGAATGATAACAATTACTCTATTATTAGAAAGGTACAATTCATGCAGGACGAGGTAACCTTGTTTAATTATTGTTTGATAAAAAAAGACAAAAATATCTGTTTGATGACGTTTTATGTCTTGGCAACATCTAAGGTCATATCAGGATGGGTACTGACTTGTGACAGGGTACACTCATGGCGACTTTATTATAGTGCTGTCCCACTGGAATGCCAGGCCACTAGCACCATGACCTCATTTCCCACTCAGTCACATTATCCTGACACTGAGCTAACCAGTCCATGTCCTATTTCAGTAATGTTGAGCGCCAGGCTAGGTAGTGACAAGTATCGATTTTGTAAGTCATTGGTTTGACTCAGCTGGGATTCAAAATGCTAACGTTCCATACAGGAAGCCTGTACTCTACCAATTCGACCACCGCATCCGGTGGTTAGGTTATTTGAATATTACATCCTAGAAATATCTGAGAATCGAACAAAAGGGAAATGGCAGTAAAGGAAAAAAGAAATAGAAAGAAAGACCGTGTCTCCCCCATGCTAGGTCTACTTACCCTTCGCCCTCAATGAAGCAATGCACATCAGGTCCAGCAGGGCAGCTTGGCACCTTACACTTCAACTGTGACCGATAGCTTGGAGTCTTAATCAGGCGCGTCTTCTTCAGTGGGGACACTGCCACAGTTCCCTTCTTTTTCTTCAGCGGTGATATCAACTTTCCAGCCTTTCCTCTCAGCTTAATCGACGACTCTCTCAGCGAGATTGAGGCAGTGCCAGCTATTTTAGCCGGCGTCCTTGGACCTGCATCGATTGGCGCCATCTTAGATTGGACCTTTTTATGACTGCGCTTTGGCTTAAAGCCAGTGGACACCAGCTCCTGACTAATCGGAGTTGCAGTTGTGGTAGCAGCATTGTCCACCACAGCAGACACAGTATTCAAGCACTCGAGCTGCTGAGGAGAAATTCTTCGTGACTTTCGACAGCCTGGTGTCAATGGAGATTTCTTTGGTGTCTTTAGCGGTGACCGCTGAGGCGAGCCTAGCGAAATCTTCCCTGGTGTCACCATAGAGGCCCCCTTTTTGTGAGATCGCTTTTGTGGTGAGAAATCTGCCTCTGCCTGCAGTACAATCTCCAGTGCGTCGAGTTGCTCATCGAAGGTACATCCGCTATTCTGATCCTTGGGTGAGAAACTCCTACAAGGTTGACTAGAAATGGTTACGGTTATGTAGTCATTGAATATGTATCACATTGGTGCATGCACGATGTGTATTACTATTAATGCGCAATGTGTGCTAAGCCAACATCCATGTCAGTACGGGTCACAGAAAATTTACAAAGATTGGCCACTAGATTCAAGCACATTCTCAACAAGTCAGGAATTTGTTAAAAACAAATTCATGTTACATGTCGTTATAATGAGGGTTCGTCACACAAAACGTTGGCCACCAGATTAAAGAATATACAGTTCAATTCAAGAACATTAGAGGGTACTTGAACCAAAAAGCTAAATTCAAGAACATCAAGACTTTCGGCGATGCATGTGAACCCAGAGACTTGCGGGATGTGCTGTGTTGAAATGGGACACGGTGTCACTCGTCTGGGCACATGGGGGGGAGGCTGTTCTCATACAGAGGCTCGCCCACTTACTTCTGTGTAGACAGATCTCGGCGCAGCTTCACTGATCCACCACCAGTCCGTTTTACTACACTTCTGTCGATCATTGTCAACAGACCCAGTTCTTAGGTAGGATGATGCAATAGTGTTGAGTTGATGATACATGATATAAAACAAATGAGTAAGTTCACATGTCATTGCCCAACTTTGGGCCAGGTGCTAAAAGGACTATACTGTGCCGTCAACCCCACTGACCTAGAACACATGAATAGGAAACTACGTACCATGGCAAGTCTACGTAAAAATCCGGATCTGGGAGTTTTCGGGCATTTCGCCGGGGGCGTTCCACACTCATTTTCACCTGGATTGAAATAAATAATCATAACACTTTTACAGCAAAGTAAAAGTATGGATACGAAAAGAATTAATTATTCTCTGGCCACAATGAACAGAATGACAATCTTACATTTCCCCCACCATCATATTTAAGGCAAATGAATTTGTTGGGGTTTTACATCCTAGCAACATCTAAGGTAACGTACCAAGAGATGTGCGGACTTGAGATAGCAATCTCATAGCCATGTAGCGACTTTATACTGCTCCCCCACAGGAAGACCATGCCACGAGCAGCATTACCGGTACTTGGCTATGAGCATAAATCATGATTCTACACAATTACAATTCAAATAGCCAAATCCAAGAGCTAGATACTGCTAGATCAGTCATAACCATAACAACTGGCAGTACTGCCACTCTGGATTGTACACAAAAAAGTATAAAATGTCTACCACCCCCCCTCCAAATCAAAATTGTCTTAAAAAAAGTATAAATAAGGGTAAACTTACATTGAGTTGTAACCATTTAAAAAGAATTATCTTGTTAAGCCAACATGTGCTGCTTGTAAACATGCTTCAGGAATGATGTATGCGGTGTTGTAAGGAGTTGTGGCTGTTAAAGCCTTCAGTTTTGCATTAGTGAACAGTGTCGGACTACTGTCATTTGGTCACTGACAGCAGAGAGCTCAGCAAATGTTCCACTGAACAGAACACACACCACTCCTGCAAAGCGACTAGCAAAGCACATCTCACAATCTCATAAAATTCCTAATTCTAAGTCTGAAGAGTTTTCAATTACCAGATTGGCAGGTGTTTTTTTTGCGGATAAAAGTATAAGACTTAAGAGAGTACTTACACCTAAAAGAAGTATGAAAAAAGTTTTAAAACAATTCCTTGAACAAAGTATAATAGTTAATACTTTAAAAAAAAGGTATGAAGTGGGAGCATTGAACTGGCTACTCAGTGTTAATCAAACAGCCATGTGGTCGAAAACCACGTTACCACTCAGTAAATGTGATTGATGGGCACAGGAGAGGTGGGTCATAAATATCAACACTGAGGCAGGACCATTTGACCTCCTGGGCTGACCTGACCATTGTTGGCTGCACATGTCAAATCCATCCCGAGTCAAAATTGATAAGTGTTGCTACCTAGTCTGGCACTCGGCATTAATACGATAGAGATTGGACTGGTTTGCTCAGTATCAGAAAAATGTGATTGGGTGGGATATTGGATCACGGCACTAACAATCCCTTCTTCCAGTGCGGCGGCACCAGAAACTTGTCATGGGTATGCACTATAAGTTGGTACCTGTTCTGAGCTTGCAAAGATGAAAATCCTCAACAAACAAACAACAAAGCCTGGGAAAGGTATTCAAACCCAAATTCTACAGAAATAGTCAGCAACCCACATGAAAAACATGAGACTTTCAGGTACCAAGTATCAAACTATCCACAAAATGCACACTACTGCTCCATGTAACGCCACCAACACCTAACAGCCGCACATGTCTCCAGTGACCCACGTGATCAGTGGATCCTTACCATGCGTGAACAACCTTTCAAATGTATCAACTGTCTGTTTCATTTGACTGAGATGACACCTGCTAGGCTATGACAACCTTGGTCTGGATGCAGTTATATTTTGAAGACAAGTCCTTCTGGCTGATGACTTCTCAACGGGATGACATCCATTGTTAAAGGAACCAAGAATAACCTGCTAATAAAGAAATACATTATGTCACACGGAGACAGTTCTAGCAGCTTTCAGTATTGTCAAAGCTATTTTCCGTATTCTTGAATGACTTTCAGTCACACTGTTAGTCAGGGTTGTCAATTAACCGGGAAATAAGAGTGTTTCCCAAGGGGGGAAGTATGTTTTTCACATTATATTTGTTAATTTAGTTCTTAATTTTCGGTTCATACCATTATTTTCGGATGAGATACGTTATTTCCCGGTATTTCCTACTTTAGGAGTAATGGACAGGGCGGTACTTCCCGGGAAATGCCACCCTGTAATTACCACCCCGGTATTTCCCGGACAACCCTACTTTTAGTACTAATAGTAGTTTTACTATGAAAAATAAACAATTTTCAGTAACATATTCTAACTGTACTGTAAACCTATCAAAATCCCAACCCTTCATCCAACTACACACCGCACTAAAGAGGAATAATACTCCTAGAATTACTGAAACATTTTAACCCCCTTGTAAAATACAACATTCCCACTATTGCCATGACAGGGACAACTCACGTTTATAATGGAAAAAACGTCATTTAAGTGGACATCCAAAGTCTTCATGTCATACACAATATACTAATTTTCCCACCCAACAACCACTCATGGTCATATAACATGGCAGTGGTTTATGTTATAGTATTATTTTATTAGATCATAAACGCCATAAATCGTACGCTTTGTAAAACCAACAAAATGTTGCCAACTGTGGCTAGGTCTACTGCAATTTATGATATATAGCATATTCTGCCCATTCATATTTTCCTACCAATATGGATATAATATGAGAAGAATTCGGGCACGTGTACGTATGATACCCGAATTTATTTACTTGGCCACTAACATTAGTAAAAACCACTGTGACTGTGCTATTAGCTGAACTGATGACACTGTACTACTACTAGTAAATGCTGAGATAGTGTTAGTAGTACTAGTACTATCAGTAGGCCTACTAACACGATCTCGGCATTTAATACATTTGTCCTCTAGAACACATCGATAGAAGCGGTTAGGACTACTTTACTGTATCAGACTTGCTGGATAACAACATTATCAAGTTAGTTTAAACTCAAATGTCGGCATGCAATCTGTAATATGAAATGAAAATGAAATACGTGGGAAAGAGTCGGTGCAAAGAAACAAGCCTAGTTTATTTTCTTCCCAGCAAGATAGATACATATTCATATATATTTGTTGACATGGAACTTTCCCAAATCATTTATATTCGCCTACATCATGTGTGCCCTTCCAAATATATCCAGAGCATCAAACATGTTACGGCTGGCTATTTACTACCGCATTGGCTATTGCTACATATTATTATCAAAGACATTTACTTATGTAACACAAACAGCCTAGCCCTACTCGTAGGTTTCCCAAGCACCGGTGTCGCAGTTTGAGCGCCCTGCCAGTTTCAGCTGACTGTCAGTTTCATGCGCATGCGTCAAAATCTAACAGCATCATCACTAACCTTATGAATTTAATATAATGTTTTTGGTAAAGATGTTTTCTATATGTGTACCAAGCGATTTGTTTCTAGGTGGTGTGCTTTTAGAGATATAATATTTCACTTTTCCTGTATTTTCTGTATGAAGATTGCTCACGACCATTGACAATGCCTTGAGTTTGACGGTACGCGCAGTGCAAAACATTAGTTTTATTCAAAATAAATAGAAATCAAGAACCCTAACCATATAAATTTAATATAATCTTTTTGGTAAAGATGTTTTCTATGTGTACTAAGCGATTTGTTAATAGGTGGTGTGGTTTTAGAGATATTTCACTTCTTCTGTATTTTCTGTATGAAGATTGCTCACGACCATTGACAATGCCTTGAGTTTGAGTGTATGCAGTCAGCTGAAACTGGCAGGGCGCTCAAACTGCGACACCGGCAGACCCGACAATCTGTCTCTATTAAATAACACCTACATTTGTTGAATATGAGTTCAAATAACACTTCCTTTTTACAATTACTGCCAACTAAATTGATTTGTCTAGCTTACTCGGTCAACTAGGCATGTGTCCTTTATGAAGGAGTTTGGTAATACGGCATATGTGATAGGAGCTAGTCATCCAACTCCAGTTTCTATGCGACGTGCCATAGGCCATGGGCATAGCTGCTGCGCAGCTTTTCAGTCCGAGCCACTGCATGTTAACCATACTCCATAGTAAATCAGTTTTCATTTCAAGTTCAGTCTAAAGACAGCTATTATTTTCGCTCTACATACAATGGCGCTCTTTAAGTCGTACAGAAATAAAACTGCTTTGGACATGGGTGTGTTTGCCCTAAGAAATGCACACACAAAAACCCAATCATTTCATGCTTTAATTAAGTACCTACCATAAAAGTAACAAATTAGCCCAATTATATTGAGCAGTTTGATTTTTTGTCATTTGATTGATGTTCCACTTTCCCCCAAAAAGTAATAAACATTGAAGCAAACACTTATCTTACGATGGAATCATAAATTCGTCTGAAAACAAAAGGTATACTGACCTATGTGCGGGAGAATATAATAGATCTATTTAATAATCCCTCCTACCACAATGGAGCGCGGCGCATGCGCGTTGTCCCCGATCACGTAGCCTTTTTGGACGGACAGCAGCCCTTCGGACGCGGTACTAGGATTTATCGTTGCGAGACCTAAATCGCCGAGCTGTCGACCGGCGCAACCTGTTATAGGTGTATACGCTTTTAACAACAATAATCAAGATACCTTTAGCACACAGACATATCAGCATAGTTTTTATCTATCCATACAGAAGTCACACTTATATAATTTCTTTCACATTTTAATGTAATCAACATTTAAATCCGTGTCCGCATGATATCCAAACAAAAAGGACCGGAAGTTGTGTTGAGCTGTGTTACGGTGTATAAATGTAAATACACATTTTGTATCATTAATGGAGATGCTTCACTCAGGTGCGTTTATATGTCACATATAAGCATATAGTGTAAATTGTTTCATGTATATTGATTAAATTGATGTATTTCTTGTGGTTACTAAATATTGCTCTAACGGTTGTAGTGGGATACTATTCTCCATAACAGTGTGTTGGCTAGTGCGCAAACGAGGCAGACGAATGGTGTGAGGTGGCAGAGAACGTGTAGAATCATTACATGTTTATTTACACTTGCTTTAGAATAACTATCTGAGATATAATGCCGTTTTCCCGGCATGGCACTTTTTAGATGCATATCTGATTGGAGTTAAGGTTAGTTCTACGCATTCATGTTAGAATTTAGGTGCAATCTTTAAATTTTAAATCGGATTGACTGCCTCAGACTGGTTACTTAAGCCTAAGGAGTAAGGCTAAGAAGCCAAGGCAAAACTGCTCATTTCATTTATCCTGGACCAGACTGGGTGGTCCAATGAGTAGAGCGTCCGTCTCTTGGTTTTGGAGATCGGGAGATCCGAACCCATGAGTGTCGGTTCGAGTCCTGGTCGAGTCAAACCAATGACTTAAAAATGTATACTTGTCGCTTCCTGAATCCTAGCCTGGCGGTCGGCATTATTAGGTCAGGGCAAGGACTGGTTGACTCAGTGTCAGGATAATGAGACTGAGTGGGCTATCAGGTCATGGTGCTGGTGGCCTGGTATCCCAGTGGGGCAGCACTATAAAGTTGCCATCAGTGTGCATTGTCACAAGTCGGTACCCGTCCTGATATGACCTTAGATGTTGCTAGGACATAAACGTAAAACAACATTTACCCTGCATGTAGCTAATCTTCTCCAGCTTTCATGTAGGGTTGTTCTTCACCCCTACCAAAGACCGTATAATAATAAGACAGCTCACTCAGCCTGTACTGTGTAATCAAAATGATCAAACCTACCACTTGATGCACTGGCTGTTCTCTTGGTTAAACAATTGCTATATTATATGTATATATGAGTGTGATGATGCTGATGATGTGTATTTGTTCATGGCAATTTCATATTGATGTGTATTCATACTTACCTATCTCATGTATAATATAATTGTATGTGTTTACATCTACCAGCAGCCGGGCTGATCAAACCCACCACAAGGTGGCACTAAGAAATTTACATTACCATGGGAGAGATAGGGAGTGAGCCGTCTTAGTATTATAGGGTCTTTGCCCCTACTCAGGCTACTGCAGTGCGAGGTGAATCTTTTATCTAGCTAGATCCCTGCCCACCGTTTGATGGTCTCTGGTAACTTAATTCAAATCCTTGGGAAGCAGCTTCTACGTGTTTGTATAATACTTAATAATGGTTTTCAGGATAGATTGGTTGTGAGAAATCCTCATACTTTTACATTACTGAGAAGTGAGAACTATCATCGTACAACAGTCAACAGTCAACAGTCGATTATGACGCTCCAGGCGATTCGGGTCACCCGAGACATGTTTATCTAAACTATGCAATCATAAAATAATTTAAATCCTATTTTGCTGTAGTTATTGGTTATTAAAAAAAAAGAAGTTTTGGATGACCAGAGTTGTTTATTCGAATACGGCCCAGGTTTCACATATATAGGCTCACCCAAAGTCCAGAAATCCTCCACGGTCACCAACACAGATTTGGCTACACACAAATTCTGTCGAGTACCTCCAGGTTCTAAATGTATTATGAAGAAATGCACAATTTTAGGCTTCAACTCGTTTCCGAGATGAGCCTCCAAAATCTGGGGGGCCACAGCCACTTTTTGCACTCATAAATTGCAAACGTTTTAGAGGGTGTATGGGGGCCAATATCTTGGAAATTAATCAGAATTGTTGGTTTGAAAATGTTACACTATGTAATTTTGATCCTTGCTTTCAGAATCTGCTATTAGAATTGACCTACCTCTTTTCATTTCAGATTTATTGACTTCCAAAATATGCATATTTTCATGAGCGGAAATCCTAAATTCTGTTTTCCAACATTATTAACCCTCTGTAATTGGTCCTAGGGTGACAATGGACCCTTGGAAATTGAATTTATATTATATATAAATTAAATTCTGTGCATTTGCCTTTTAGACCATCAACAGTAGTATATGGGTCGTTTCATGGTCAAAAATGAATATTGTGTATTTTCCAAAAATTTTCGATGAGTAGCCAACTCTTGTCCATATAATACTGGTAATATGAAGGAAAGGATAGTTGAGGTTACCATTTGAGTAGCCAGCCCCAAGTGTGGACTTCTTAATCAACAAGTGTGGATTTATTAATCAAAACAATTATTTAAGAAAATGTATTGCATAGAACAATTAATTTTTATGTTGTGATCCCCTAAGTATTGAAATGCACTGTTAAGAAATCTGCATAAGATGATTATCTTCTGCCCCATTTTGAGTTGTGGACGTAACAGAATAGAAGGGGACACCAAAAATAATATGGAACTTCAATTTCAATTATTTTGTATACAGCTTTGTAGGAAAATTGTATTACTGGTCATGGTACTCCAAAATATGCTTGCACATGCAACAGTACCAAGGGCTTTCTTGTTGAAGCTCTGGTATTCACAGAATAGCATATATTTTACCTCGGTAAACAGCCTCAGGCTAGGGAGAGGTAAGCACGTCCGGTACCAGCAATTAGCATATACAACTCACGACTGGATAACGTGTCGTTGGGTTGCTCCGGCAAAATTAGTCTACATACAAGCAAATACGCAGTAAGTATAATAAAAACTGTGGTTAGCTTAATTATGATGCATTAGAGCATCATTATGGAAAGTTTAGACTTTCGTTGGTCCAATTTGGACGAGTTATTTGGTTATAAACAACCAAGGATAGAACACTCGAGTGGGTTTCTCGAAGGAACCAAACCGGTCATTAGCGGTTATGTCAACACCCGGGTCACCGTGTGACTATGGGTAGAGATGTGGGTTTCGCCCTATCTCATGTGGAAATTCTCTCGTACTCTAATAGAGAGTAATGTTGGAGATGCTCCTGGGTTTCTTTTATAGACTCCCCTAGACAAAACTTTTTCAGGCGTTTCTCCGAGTTTCGTAGCATTTTCTCCAACTTGTTGACGTAGTAGTCACAGGTGGGAGAAGTGTGCGGAACAGAGGGATGGGCGGGCCGATACACTGGTCCCGACCCCGCGTAAGGTTTGGGCTTGACCCACAACCCACGCACAAATTTAGCTTATTACGCCTGTGTTATAACGGTATAAACACGTTCTTTAACACCAATAGATGTCCAAATGAGTTTGAAACAACCATATTGTGACATATATATATACCGGGACTGACCAAAAATTTTTGTTTCAGCTCCCGATGGCCACGAAGCGGAGTAAGCGTGGGGCAGCAGCAGCCGAGGGGCGTGTTCCGAGTGGAGTGGACGAGGAGTACGACTCCTCACCTGTGTTGTCGGCAGGGCCGTCGACACAGCCCCGGGCGCATATCCTCTCCGACCCGGACGAGGACGCAGTGCCTGATGTGCCTGTGCCTCCAGATTGGGAGTCTCGCTTTGCAAGATTGGAAAGCCACGTCTTGACTGCCAAATCGCCTGTGTCTCGGAAGCGGCGTAGGCCGAGTGTCCAAGAGGATTCGTTTGAGGATTTCTTGGACACAGACTCGGCGGTGGAGCTTAAGGCTCCTCCTCCTCCTTCTCCTAAACGGAGGAAGAAGAAGAAACAGGTGATTTCTTCGGGTGATGAATTCACCAAGGAGCGGGCAGAGACTGGTTTTCGCAAAAAGCGGAAGACTAAGTCCAAAAAGAAGAAGAGGAAGAGAAAATATTCTTCTTCTGAGTCGTCCACTGAGTCTACTTCTACGGAATCAGACTCAGACACCATATATGAAGGGGTCTATGCGGACATTGGCACTAAACTGGCTAAGAAGGTGGAGAAGCCAAAGGCTAAGCGGGTTAAAACCACTACGCTTATGCGCGAGACCGTGAATGGTCATTTTCGCACGTTCAAACCGGCGGAGGTTATCTCCAAGTTAGGAGATGAGTTAACAGGCATAAAGGGTGTTCCCAACTCCATCATTAAAGAAATGGATCGGGATGTCAATATGACGGATGACCGTAAGAAGTTTGAGGATGTGTTGCACACAGTGCATAAGGCAGTGTTGGCTACCCTAACAGCTATTGTTCCTGTGGCTAATAGGATGCAGAGTGAAAATAAGTTCTCGTCTTTGGCTAAGACAATGGACAAAGGCATTGCAGTGCTAGCGGCGGCAGGTAATTACCTGTCGTTTCGAAGATATGAAAATGTCTTCAAGTCAGTTTGCACAGATGCTGGCAAAGAAGTGGCTCGCTCTAAGAAGGTTACCGATAATGAGGGGAAGGAGTTTACGCTTTATCTACCTCCAGAGCCGATTAAAGGGAAACCTTTAGATAACACCAAGATGTTTGGCGGTCAACTACAATACCTCTATAAAGAGGTAGAGAGTGCAGCCAAGAGTGGCAAAAACATGGATGGCAAGAAGAAACAGGAAGCTCCTCGTTTCAAAAAGTCACGAAGGGATTTTCGTCCACGACGGTTCACCAGAGGAACCAGACCGAGTTCAAACTTCGGTCAAGGGTTTCGGGGCCGGGGCGCTCGCCCAGGCTGGACCGACAACACCGCACGGCCAATAGGCCGAGGGTTCAACTCGTCGAGACCTTTCCCCAGGGGCGGGTCCAAGTAGAGGTCCAAACACAAACTTTACAAGTCCCTGCAGCCTCTAAAAACACACAAACTGTAAGCAACTTTGTGGCTGGTAATATTAGTAATCATATTTCTGAGTGGCACAAAATTACTAGTGACCAAGAAATTATAGAAATAGTTAGGGGTGTTCACATTCCCTTTACACAAATTCCTGTACAAAGTATAATACCTTTTCCATATAACATTCAACCAGTTGAACGAGACGCACTAACTAAACAGGTACATAAATTCTTTGAGAAAGGAATTATACAAAAAGTGACACACTGTTCAGGACAGTTTATTTCAAACATTTTCTCGAGACCGAATCCTAATGGTGAGGTTCGAATGATCCTGGATTTAACAATCCTTAATAAAAGGGTGGAATATCGACATTTTAAAATGTTCTCTCTAGATACGGCACGAGATCTGATTGCACCAGATGCGTGGATGGCTAGTGTTGATTTACAGGATGCATATTATACGCTTCCCATAATGGAACAATACCGAAAATTTCTTCGATTTATTTGGGATAACCAACTCTATGAGTTTACCTGCATGCCGAATGGCTTAGCTTGTGCGCCACGTTTATTTACTAAATTGCTTAAACCTGGTTTCTCGGTAATGGCGAGGAAGGGTCACATAATGTTTCCATACATAGATGATTCTTTTATTATAGCATCAACACAAATTGGTTGTGTGAATGCAGTTTTGGATTTATGTGCATTACTCACTAAATTGGGGTTTTATGTACATCAACAAAAGTCAGTGTTTAAACCAACAAAACAACTCAAATGTTTAGGGTTTATTCTGGATACACAGTCCCTTACAGTGTCGATAACAGAACAAAAACTAATTAAGTTTATGACTACAGCGACTCAGCTTATTAAGTTATCAAAGCCAAAAATTAGACAGGTTGCTGTTCTTATTGGCATAATGACCTCATATGCACCTGCTGTGTTATATGGGAAGGCCCATATTAAGTCGCTAGAAATAGATAAAAATTTAGCGTTAACACGAACTAAAGGCAATTTTGAGCGAAAGATGTTTATTTCGCAAGAAGGGTTACAGGATATTGGATGGTGGATGCAACATATAGCAAGTTCACCAAATCCAATCCGCATGGCGGAACCTAATACAGTAATTACTACTGATGCTTCGTTAGAAGGTTGGGGAGCTCATCGAGATGGGGTCACAACAGGAGGTAGATGGCTTGATGATGAAAAATCAGACTATATTAATGCACTAGAATTGCGTGCTATTTATCTGGGCTTACGTAGTTTAGTAAAGATAAATAAATCACAGGTTAGAATACTAACTGATAATACTACTGCCATGGCATATATTCGTAACATGGGTGGAACCAAATCAAAGTCTTGCAATCAGTTATCTAAACTGATTTGGAACTGGGCACAGGCTCAACAAGTCTGGCTGACTGTAGCGCATATTCCAGGGTCACAAAATACACTTGCAGATTATAAAAGTAGAAATTTCCATGACCATTTAGAGTGGTCTCTCTCTACACATTTGTTTAACTTCGTTTGTGAAAAATGGGGTACACCTGAAGTTGACTTATTTGCATCACGAAATAATAACAAGTTACCCTGTTATGTTTCTTGGCATCCTGAACCGGATGCTTGGAAAGTAGATGCGTTTATTACTTGGGAAAATAATTATTTTTATATTTTCCCGCCATTTAGCATTATCAGCCGAGTAGTGAGAAAAATCGGCTTGGAAGGGACACATGCGATACTGGTGGTGCCCGATTGGGACACGCAACCTTGGCTGCCAGCAGTTTCACAACTGGCAAAAGATCGTATACGATTCCCAAGAAAACTCGGGAATCTGACGCACCACGGACCGCTAGTGGTTCACGGCGACGTGTCAACGACGCCCCTATTGGCATTCCTTTTCTAAGGAAGCACCTACAGCAATTTGGATTGGACAGAATTACTGAGGATAGGATAGTATCGGATGCCTGGAGGCCAGGAACTGTCAAAATGTATACAACCTATTTAAAGAAATGGGGTGTACATTGTTTGTTAATGAAAGTTAAACCAACAAATCCAAAGATTTCACAAGTAGCTCGGTTTCTTCGTTCTCTAGAGGATGAAGGACTTTCCTTTGGATCGATTAATGCGGCGAGGTGTGCGTTATCAATTATATTACCTAGAATTGATGGCGAAACAGTTGGAAAACATTATGTTATTTGTTATTTACTTCGTTCAATTTATCAAAGGAATCCTCCAAAACCAAAGTATAGTCGGTTTTGGGATGTTTCTATAGTATTTAAGTTGTTTCAGGCTTGGCCTCACAACTCGTGGTTAGATATAAAACAGTTAGGGTTTAATGTCGGGGTCCTGTTATTGTTAGTAACCGGACACAGAGGACAGACGATTGTTGCTTTATCCTTAACTGGATTAGAAATAGACAAGCAACAAGCTACGTTTGATTTAGAAAAATTGCTCAAATCGAACACGTTAGGTGACCCTTTATCAACGGTTCACTTAGACTGTTTTCCGAATGATCGGAAATTATGTGTTGTGTCGGCCATACGGGCTTATATATACAAGACAAAGGATTTACGTGCATCACAACAACTATTAGTGAGCTTTATAAAGCCACATAAGGCGATTTCACGAGGCACACTTGCCAGATGGACAATTACGGTGTTGAAATTGGCTGGAGTGGATACGAGTAAATACTCTTCCCACTCAACTAGAGGAGCCATGGTCTCCAAGGCACGGGTGCTTGGTATTTCTGTGAAAAGAATACTAGCGCATGCAGGCTGGAAGACGGCTAAGTCGTTTGCAAAACATTATAATAAACGACTAGAAAAGCCTACCGGCGTTGCAAAGCGTCTTCTCGCCAACTAACAAGAATAGGTGAGAACAAAAATTTAGAATGTTATAATAATAAGAAAGAATGATATTAAGGATAAAAATGAATTATGTAAAGGTCTCCCTAGCCTGAGGCTAGCCTGAGGCTGTTTACCGAGGTAAAATAGTATAGTTATACGAGTCTTACCTTGGTACAGATGATGGATAACTGTTGTTTTACCGAGGTATAAGCCTCGGATAGATGTGGGCTAGGGCCCTCCCGCCACACCCTGCCACATCTATTCCGTTGGTGTACCTTTTCGGTAAAGTAATAGTATCCATTGTTGAAAGTCATTTTTATCCTCAATAAGTAGGTTAAGATTGCTGGTACCGGACGTGCTTACCTCTCCCTAGCCCACATCTATCCGAGGCTTATACCTCGGTAAAACAACAGTTATCCATCATCTGTACCAAGGTAAGACTCGTATAACTATACTATATTCCTTGACAAAACAAGCAGGGGACACAACAGTTACGTCCAGAACCAGTTTAATCGGCATGGAATATTAGATATAATATACAAAACATACATATGCATGCAAAATGAACATTTATTTCAAGTAAGAGTCTCCTTTTATTATTTCATTGACTGACAGGTAATATTCTCTGCAAAATAAAGGTCTAGTAGACTAGAAAAGTCCACATTCTCCATGGAATGAATTCATGCCTTTAAAAGCTCATATTTAAAAAATGAAAATGTTGGCGTTTTTTTACTATGTCACGTTAGGCCTTAATCTTTTCATATCTACCCCTCCGAAGTGAAAGAATATCAATTCTATAGAAGAAAATACCTCCTCTACTCTTTCCATAATTGTTTTTGACCATTAAATACTGGAAAATGCATTGGCCCCCAATTTACCATGAAACGACCCATATATATGTAAAAATACGATTCTGGAGAGAACATTGCAGACACTTACTTTCATGTTGTGTTAGCACAGCTATCTGTGCGTTATTATCACTTATTTTTTTGTCTAACATATAGTTTAGGGATAGGAGACATACCTCAGGCAACTTGGTAGTGTTTATTTAAAGTTGCATGGTCCGATGAAATATTTATTTTTCAAAACCAAAACACATATCTTCATTTCATTATATATATCCAGCTTAGATATTGGTGCATTAACTAGTAATTCACACACTCGTACACACAGACATACAATGAATTGACAAAGCAGAATATGAATGGTTAATGGTTATTTATTTTAATTTAATAAAATTTAATCTTGGCTGACAGAGCAGCGGTATGGCGGTGAGGGCCAGGTACCAGGACCCAGACGCCCTGAGAAGTTCAGTTCAGTTCAGAATGTGCATGTATTGAGCAACTCGGACTTGTCAAAGGTTCATGGCGAGAAGGTGAAGAGAAGACCCTGTGTAGCGCTCAAACCGTGGGTGTCAGGGTGGGTGATCGAAGTGTCATGTAGAGCAGCGAGGGAAGAAGTGACTGGCTAGGTGTATGCGAACCGGGAAGAAAGATAAAAATAGAACCGGCGCCTCGTGTGCAAATTACCCATGTTAGCCTGCAGCCAACATGTTTAATTCACACACTCGTACACACAGACATACAATGAATTGACAAAGCAGAATATGAACGGTTAATGGTTATTTATTTTAATTTAATAAAATTTAATCTTGGCTGACAGAGCAGCGGTATGGCGGTGAGGGCCAGGTACCAGGACCCAGACGCCCTGAGCAGTTCAGTTCAGTTCAGAATGTGCATGTATTGAGCAACTCGGACTTGTCAAAGGTTCGTGGCGAGAAGGTGAAGAGAAGACCGCGTGCAGGGCTCAAACCAATAAAGAGGTGAGCGCTGCAGGGGCGTCGCGTACAACTGGAAGTGTCAGGTATGACCGGACCGCATTTGTCTTCCAGGTACCTGCTTGCATGATTCCGGAAAGCGGCAAGCCGTAGCTCTCACAGGCTTGGGCAGCGCCTCTACGAAGGCTGTGAAGAGTGTAATTTGTTCGTGTACCAATGGCAACTGAAGCAGCCACCCTGAAAGCCCGTAACAGGCCTCGGTTGGTTAGCGGCTTCCCAGAAGGCAGGAGAAGGGCGGTGGAGTCAGGAGGAAGGAAAACCCCAGAGTCTGCATACCTCCTCCAAGCTCGGACAGGACAGCAGTGAGAGTTAGTAAGAGCAGGTAGATGAAAAGTAAGTGGGGCTGCATCAGATCTGGTTTTAGAAGATCGCATAGTTAGTACCAGGTTATCTTTACCACAGACAACATCTCGTCTTTTGAGCACATGAGGACCTATGTTAGTATTAGAGGAAGCTACTAGATTACTTTGCCTCATTAGTGTTAGGAACGAGAAGAGAAGAGCTACTATGACAACTAAGGGACAGGGTTTCAGGAGAGAAATATTCTATTACTGCTCTGAACTCGGCTGGCGTAATCGGCTGAGCTCTTCGCACTGTATGGTTTGATGACTTCAGAACCGCACGCTTCAGAACCGCAATCTCGTTACAATCGAATTGAGGATGCGGGCCGGGACTACCGGTGACCCCGATTTTTACCGAAGAATAATAGTTAAAGACTGCCCCTGGGGACTTAAGGGTCTTAGAGAGGGACATTAGGAAGGAAAGTAGGTCATAGACAGAAGGTTTAAGAGGAGAGATGTTATTAGTAGCACAGAACCTGAAATAGCGCGAGAGGTGGGCTGCCTTATTCTGCCATGTACGTGTTGCCAAGCCAGAGAAGAGGTTGATGAGCTCCATGTGGTGTGTCACTGTGTACTCTGGAAGATAGAGGCAACACTTATACTATCTTCCGAACAACAGATGAATCAGACAACAAAATCTAATACAGCTAGGTCAAGGGCAGGGCTGACTTTAATTAAATTACGACTTTGACACATCTCTTCCGCCTTGTTCTTCATCTGCTCTGACGAGAATGACCTACTGAGGGCATCTGCCAGAACCAATTCAACCCCTGGCTTATGTTTGATCACTAGCTCGAAATTACTAGCCGCTGCCAACAGCCACACCTGCCTCGCACAGGCACAGAGAAACCTATCCTTGCCCTTTCCTGACTCCAGTACTGACTGGGATGCGGCATTATCTGTATTCACTACGATACAATAATTCTGGGGATTGGTCGGAAGTAGTGCTGCTACTGCATGAACTAAGTTTAGTGCCTCTAACTGCGCAATCGATAATTTCTTAGTTACGACTGAACTAGGGAACTGTACTGCATAATAGTGCGAGATCGAAAACTCCCCCCAAGCAGAAAGAGTAGCATCACATTCGAGCAGGAACTCTTCCCTCGGGATTGAGGGAAGTAGTTGAAGAGCATTGTACCCCTCCGCAAACTTCTCAAACCACTCTAGATCGTCCAACAACTCCCTCTGAAATACATGCTGCCCCGTGAACGGGGTATTCCTGAGAGCTTCTAGTATCCTATTCGTGAAGCGAGTTGCCGGCTTAATGCACTTAGAAAGGTGTTGTACCTTCCCCGCCAAACTCTGAAGCTGTTTTCTTGACGCTTTCACTTTCAACTTCCACTCACGACACTCTTTCAAGACCTCAGCTAGCTTGTCTACAGGCAATGACACCGTCAAGGAAGGTGCATCTATCTTAAACCCTAGCCAGATCAGCGCAGTCACAGGAGGGGAGCACTTCTCCAACGCGAGACCTAGACCCAATATCTCACTCAGCCCTATGAATCTCGCATAGGCCTCCACCGCCCTCTCATAAGTTGCTTCTAATCCCACGAAATCATCTAGGTAGCAGAGAGCGAAGAAACCCTCCTTCCTCAGCAACCAGACAACTGCTCGGGTTGTTCGGGCACATGCTAGTGCGGACGTTCTGCAACCAAATGGCGGTGCGATATCAAGATACAACTGACTATTCAGCGTGATCCCTTACAGCGCACAGACAACGCGCAAACTCTAAGTTGCCTATACGCCCTCGACAATCCGCACCCCAGAACCATGCTTTAGAACCTAGCGGTGATAACCTATCAGTTAACGTTGAGACAGACGGCAATGAGAAATTAAAAGGTAGACCCTGGTAAAACCCCTTAATGATACCTGCATTTACGCTATGCCCTGGTGGGAAACTTAAGTCAATAATAACACGTTTGTTCACTGAATTTTTCTTTGGCCTCGTCATTATTGGACTAACCTGACACCAGGGGTAGAACGGTAAAGTATCAAAAGGCCCCAAGAGAGCATCCATAGAAAGCTCTTTATTAATAAAGAAATTAATATGTACATCAGAGTCAGCACCGACCGTGTGATTCACTAGGGTAGGGACCGGTACCCGCTCAGAGGTGTAGTCTAGTGGCCAACCAAATTCAAGATGGTCGACCAGTCGTGTGTCGGGATACTCTAGTAACAGTGCTCGCCATGCCGGGATTTTCAGACCCGAGGGAACCGGAATGCGTGCCGATAGATAATTTGGAAGAGCAGTCTTACGTACAGCGATATAAATATCACAATATACTTCAGTAGAAGGCCACAACACCGGTGACGTTACCGGCCAGAATTGATCTAACTTCGCACTAAACAGGACTGGTGAAGGCGGAGGAGAGAAAACCGTATCAGAATCAACAGAAGTGAGTATAGGAGAAGCAATGTTAAACCAATCGAAAACAACATCAGGCAGTGACAAATCAGTATCTGAGGAGGGGTGCGGGGCAGGTGGGAGGGGCAGACAGGGTGGCTCGGGGTCGGGCACGTGTTCTGAGCTGCAGTGAGCCCTCTCATTGGTCGCGTGACTAGGCGAGGTGGGTTGGGAGGGTGGGTGGGGCACCCCGGTGAAAGTAGGTCAGGTGTCATGGCGGCGTCCAGACCATGCTGGACCACATGCGCACTGTGCGTAGCATGATATAGAGAGCCGGGCGGCACTGGGGAGCCGGGCAGGGATATGGCAATAACACTTACTGCTCCAGCTGACTGCTCCGAGAGCTTCTTGTCCATGAACTTGCGCTTTTTCATGCAATCTTGCTCTCGGTGCGGTAGACTACGCTTGAATCTGTATGCGCAATAAGCACATACATGGACGAACCTATCGGGCAGCACGCCATGGGCCGCCTGAAACCCACACTCCTTGCCCCAGTTCCATTGATAGCACGCTTTGCCATCTACCTCTTTATTATAGTCCTCTCTCGAATTCAAGGGTTGCTGAGCTGGGGCTGGAGAAGGAAGAGCTGGAGAAGGAAGAGCTGGAGTCGGAACCGAACGTTCGACAGGATATATATATGCGGGCCTCTGTGGCTGGTGCCTCCCAGCATCGGTACAGATTTCTCTCTGTACGTCTTTCAGGGCCACGTGTTCAGCCCAGGCATCAGGCAGGCGGCCATCTGCTACCATCTGAAAGATCCGCTCTGACCACCTCCTGCACGTCGGCCAATCCCAGGTTATGGCCATCCTCGCTAACTCTTCCTCGTGCTTCAGGAAAGGCTACCACCATTCCTCCGGGAATGCATCGTGAGCCGCAATACGGCGGAGCACCATGAAGTACTCCGCCCAGGTAGCTTCACCTATCCCAATCTTCCTGCAGGTGTCCGCCCTTGACACAAAATTATGCGGGAAAAAGGTAGTACCTTTCGGGCGTTGCAGAGCAGGGACAGCTTCCACGAACTCTGCCGCGACGGGTGGGAGGCGCCTGACAGGACGCAGCGGGGGGGGGGGGGGGGGGTAGGCATGGGCATGAAGGCCAACGGCCGTGACGGTAGCCTCGCGCTTGGTGTAGCAACCATGTGCTCAGCGGGTGCCGGGGTCAACACTGGTGGCGGGGAGTGGAGAGCCACTGGTGACATGAGCGGGGGCGGAGGCGTGAAGACTGGCACTGGTCTGGGGGGGGGGGTCTCAGCCCGCGCGGTGTACCTTGCTGCTGGTGACTGTACTGGAAGGCCCCTGAACGGCAGGGCTGCCACCCTCTCCAATTCTGCTATTCGTGCAGAGACGTCCTCATACATCTTCTGCTCCCTCCCTATACGCTTCACCACGTCCTGGTCGGACTCCTGGTCTGAAGCCGCCGACGTAGAAGGCGCCGGCTGCCCCAACCTCAAAGGCGTAGAGCTTACCGACTGTGACAAATTTGAGTCCATAATTGGTACACAAGACGACCTAGCTACTCTCTCTGGCTGCGTGCGTGGTAGAATATGAGATAGTGGGGGCCTACGCTTTTGAACAGGCGGCATTAGTGCGATACGTGACTAATAGCTGCCCACGTGGTAGTTAGACAGGAACGGCAGTTGATCGAAGTGTCGTGTAGAGCAGCGAGGGAAGAAGTGACGGGCTAGGTGTATGCGAACCGGGAAGAAAGCTAAAAATAGAACCGCCGCCTCGTGTGCAAATTACCTATGTTAGCCTGCAGCCAACATGTTTGATTTGGGACAGCATATATAGAATAATCAGTGAATTTATTACCTCATCTACTTTAAGAAAGCCATCACACAGGGAAGCCATTAACCAATTAGGTCAATCACATGGCCTCATTAGCCTTGACCCTCATTCCAAGAACTTAGTCAGGTTCCAGGATGTCCAGTGGTAGTATTGCTGGCACCATAACCTGGGCTGATATAAATTTGCATGGTCATAACAATCTTTCAAAACCAAGCCACATACTTACATTTGATCCTATTTTTCCAACTCAGATGGGAAAATATTAGACTGAAAATCTGAAGGTACATTCTTTTTGTTTTTGGTACATTAGTTGATTCATAATGGATAATTGGTCTTCCTCAATTCACTGTCCATGTCATGAATGTCACTTTTGGTACCCAGTATCGTATTTTAACATATATATATATTGCTTCAATACTTAATAATTTAAGAGATCTTACACAGTTACTTAAGCAACACTCCATTAACTTGTGCTGTAAGTAAAGAGTTAATTTATGCTGTTTATATTCAGCCCTCCATCACCGCCACTATGTTCAAGTTGGAGTCCTACATTGCTCCCTTGTTGATGAGCTATATCAACAAGTATGTGAAGTTGCAGCAAGAGGACTTCACGCTGTCCCTGTGGGGTGGCGATGCCGTTCTCAACAAACTTGACCTGCGGCTGGATGCCATTGAGAGTGCACTGAATCTTCCAATCACCTTCAAGAGTGGCCACATCTACGAGCTGAGGATCCACGTGCCATGGACTAAGCTTGGATCCGAGCCAGTGGTGATCACCATCAATACAATCGAGTGCATTCTGAAACTCAAGGACTCCACTTCTGAGGATGCAGAGTCCAGTGGCACCCCTTCCGTAAGTTCAAGCAGTGCCAGTCATGCACAGCCAGCAAGGCCACGGGTAAAGCGGCAGGACACAGAGGACCTGCCACCGGGGTACCTCCAGAGTTTGGTTAATAGGATCGTGAACAATGCCAACATTGTGATTAACAACCTCATTCTGAAGTTTGTGGAGGATGACGTGGTGCTGTCAGTGAACGTCAAGTCGGCCGAGTGCTACAGCGTTGACCAGGATTGGAAGCGTGCTTTCATTGAGCTCGCCATGCCAGAGCTTGTGCTTCGCAGGGTGTTTGACTTCCATGATTTGACTGTATGTTTGGACCGAAGGAGCGCAAGTGGTAAAATTGAAACCTATCAGGACCCACTGCTTTACCGGTGTTCACTGACCTGTCGAATTCACCTCATGTATGACAGTTTGAATGCCAAGTTACCTAGCATCACTCGCTTCAATCTGCTCTGTGAAAAACTGGATCTGTCGCTGACCGACATGCAAGTGCCAATGTTCTTCCGGCTTGTGGAGCTCATCATTGCGCTTTATTACGGGACGCTGGAGATTCCGGGATCATCAACGAATACAGGGGATGACGGAAGCTTCACAACTGCCACACAGGATTGTTCAGGTATGGTGGAGAGCCTTATTTGTGCAATAGGTATTCGGCAAATAGGATTGGCACTGAACTTCCCCAGTGAATGTATATTTAAATAGAAATCCCATTAGGCTGTACATTTTGTGCATAGGAAATCTACATGGCATTGTCCGTCCTGATATGCCCATACATGTTGCCAGGACATACAACCTCAACAAGCAAAACAGGACATGGCATTGTTAATTTATGAATAGGGGCCAATATGACCTGCATATATATGAGACTGTCTCAAAAGGTGCTAAGCAATATGGGACAAAACTTTGTCCATTGTAACGATCAACATACTATCTGCCTATGCATTTGCTCAGGATAAACTGATTTGTTTTTTACATGGTGTTTCATAATCCCAATAGAATACATATTGATTTGAAGCGAATGTCCTTGTGTTTTCAGTGTAACTGTTTCTGTCCTGTTTTGTGTCAATCGTTACAATGAACAAAAAAAAAGAAGAGTTATCACCTTTTGAGACAGGCTCATATGCTAATTTTCCCCATATATGGCCATTCGAGCACTGTGCACGACCATTTTAAATTTAAATGTGCCCACTCATTCAATGCCCCCCCCCACCCCACAGGATCCTTTTTTATTAACTTTATATTACTCATATATAATGTAGCCTGATACTTTTCCTATCATATGCAATTTGCTCATCACAAGAGGGTATGATGTATTAATATTATTATGTAAAAATACGATACTGGTGAGAAAAAGTGTGACATTCATAACAATTAACAAAGACACCAAATGTCAAAACCCACTGATAATCTCACAATGATTCACATTAATTTTGTTTAAATACATAGAAATAGACATAGCCATATCCTTAGCAAAAATATATGAAAAAAGTTCTGAAAACGATTTATTATGTTAGTCCAATTCACTGGTTGTGGTAACGGTCATCACAAAACGGCCATAAACAGGCTTTTAAAAAAAGAATTGCATTATTCAAAGAGCAAGGCAAGCTATGCTAAAAATATCCATTGGATTGCTATTGCCATGGGTATTGTCACCGAAACTGAAAGAAAACCAGCTGATTTGATTTATTTGTGCTGTTGCGTATACCTTTAAACGTTTGTCACCGTGATGGACACAACGGGTGATGAATGTTACCACATTTTTAAGACATTATAACTCCATAAGAAATTAATTTTCCTTGCAATTTCTTTTTTGGTATAGGTAAGTAGGTTCTTATAGATGTCTCCTGCACCCACGATGACTCCCTTAACAGATTTGATTTATACACATTTGATTGACTAGAAATTGTCCACTCACACCATGCAGAAATGTCACATTTTTAGTTGATAATTTGATGGGATAATTTAAATTAGTGCATCACTATCCATCATAACATTTTAAGTTCTCAAAATAATCAACACTAAATTTTCAGAGCTATGTCTCCTTTCCATAAGATATGTTAGACAAAAGACATATGATACCAATGCACAGAAAGCTGTACTTATATAACATGAAATGTAGGTCTCTACAATCTCTCCAGTATCGTATTTTAGCATATATATATATAG
Organism: Branchipolynoe longqiensis; assembly: GCA_030323885.1. Taxonomy (NCBI): domain Eukaryota; kingdom Metazoa; phylum Annelida; class Polychaeta; order Phyllodocida; family Polynoidae; genus Branchipolynoe; species Branchipolynoe longqiensis. Next base: position 11,967,798 of record CM059198.1, on the reverse strand, counting down.
TGTAATTATGTAATTGGCTCGTTCTCAGAAACTGTGTACCACTTGGGGTAGTCTATTTGAAATCTGTATTTCAAAGCAACCTCTCATTGCAATAGGGTTCTTCTTTGCTGCTGGTCCTAAAAAGGGGGAATCGGGGGTAAAAACTTAAACACGTCACAGCTTATCCTAGTTAGGCTTGTTGTGTTCCACATATATCCTATTTTAAGGCACAATTAAAAGAAAATCAGTTTGGACCCCGATTGCACGTCAGGGTGGCTTTGAACTTGACTAAGTGGAGAACGTTACGCGTGTTTCGGTGTGACACAAAAAGCCGCCTAGTGTCAGATTTAGAACTAAACCCTTATTTTTTCCTAGTACGGTTTTGAACTGCACTCACTAGGAGTAAGTAAGTGCAATTTTATGAGGGTCCGTCCACTTGAGAGTAGAACAGAGGACTTATAAAATTGTGACACTGAAACATGTGTGACATGGAAAGGAAAAGTTTTTTCTTCAAGATCAAACAAACACCACAGAGCATGAAAAGGTATTTATGCTTATTAGTTTTTGACGCTGTGGACATATTTCAAAGTAATTTTGTAATACTTCCATAACTTCTGATGTTATTGGAGTTGTAACGCATGTTTCATGTGACATGTAACGCATGTTTCATGTGACACTCAATAATAACTTGGCTCAGAAATTGCTAACAGTATGCACACAAAAAAAGTTTTTGTTAAGGGTATTATTTCTACACATTACATATATGCAAGTATGTCTTTTGAGTGTTACAAGTTTTGCTTTTAATGGGTTCTTCTTCAGTTTTGGTCCTAAAAAGGGGGAATCCGAGGTCAAAACTGAAATATGTTACAGCCTATCCCAATTAGGCTTGTTGTGTTCCATATACATCCAATTTTAAGACACAATTTAAAACAAAAACAATTTGGACCCAGACTGCAACTTGTGCAAGTCAGGGTGGCTTTGAACATAACCAAGTGGAGAATGTTACGCGTGTTTCGGCTGACACAAAAACCTTCATTATGTAATATTTAGAACAAGACCCTTATTATTTCCTAGTTAGGTTTTGAACAGCAGTCACTAGGAGTAACTAAGTGCAATTTTATGAGTGTTCGTCCACTTCAGAGTAGAACAGAGAAGATATAAAATTGTGACACTGAAACATGCGTTACATGGAAAGGAAAAGTTGTTCCTTCATGATGAAACAAGCACCACAGATGGTGAAAATATGTATGCTTATTAGTTGTTGATGCTGTGGACATATTTCAAAGTAATCTTGGAACACTCCCCTAACTTCTGATGTTCTTGGAATTGTAACACATGTAACATGTAACGCATGTTTCATGTGACACTCAATAATGACTTAGGTTAAACACTGCTAATAGCATGCAAAAAATGTATTTGTTCAGGGCATTATTTGTACACATTACATGTATGCAAATATTTCTTTTGAGTGTTATAAGTTTTCTTATGTAGAAAAAGATATTGCGATGACTTAGAGGATGAAGATGACAACAGGTGAATGCGTGATAGCGTCATAGTGCAACATCCTGTTTATAACTTGACACCACATCATCAGTAGGTGTGTAGATGCCCACGGTATATTTGAAAATCATGGTGAGAAGAGATTTGATCCATTATTGGATTTTGTATCGCGAAATAATCTTCGCCGTTACGCGTGTTTCATCTTCATCGAAGTGTGACACGCCACACTAATAGCATCATAGTGCAACATCCTGTTTATGACTTGACACCACATCATCAGTAGGTGTGTAGATGCCCACGATATATTTGAAAATCATGGCGAGAAGAGATTTGATCCATTGTTGGATTTTGTATCGCAAAATAAATTTTCGCCGTGACGCGTCTTTCACCCATGACACAAAGTTTTTATTTCACTTTTAATGCATTTTTGGAAATAATATTATAACTTTTGTGTTCAGAACTAGGCATCTATGATGCTATCCTATTTAAAGCAGCAGGGTTTTTCCTGGCTTGCATGGTTGGATATTGTGAAAATTGAAGGTGAACGCATGTTTCATGACATGACACCTCATGAAACACGCGTTATGCTCACTTTCAAGCATCGTTGTTTTACACAGACACTCAATAGTCCTAAAATTAGTTTTCTGACATTTTTGCATGTTACAACTTTGCAAATAAACTAGCTATGTTTGAATATTTTGGTCTACAATGAAGTAGTTTCCAACACAAGTAGTACTGTTTCTAGGTACCCCAAACCCAGGCTGATTACTTGTTGAATATGCCAAATTCTATCAAAAAATGCTCCACTTCAACACCTTGCCAAAACAAACCACAAAGGACTTTTACAAATGTATTACAGCAGAAACAACCTTTGTTCTCTTACCTTTAACCTGGTCTTGGATTCATTTTATTATTCAAATAAATAAGCCTTATATAGCTAAATATAAACTACCACCAACTCCCATTTTTCACTCTCAAACCATGTAATTTCCCAGGTGGAGATGTGTCATGGTATCCCTAGTAGAATTAGCTAGTGTACATCCAATTTGTGCAACAACGCCATTTGTTGATCAAAGTACCCAAGAAAAAGGTACTAATACCCCTAGATAGGTGAGATTCCGAGCTTTCCATTCATATAAAACTCTATATGTTTTAATTTTAGAAAAAATGCAAAATAAATGATTGAAATTTGAAGTTACAAAACTTCCATTTTAAGTGCTATTTTCTACTGAAAATATAATTTAAAAACCATTAAAAGTTGGTATTGAATTAAAGAGAATTTAATTTCCTGTCCAATCATAATTATCAGCGCTCATGCGAACCTATGGCGCTCATGCGCACGGCGATTTAATGACTAAAAATGGTTTTTTTTGGGTTTTTTTTTAAAACTTTTTTTTTTTAAATTTGTTTTTGGATACATTATTAGTTTAAGCAGGAGAACTGGTCTTCCTCATTTCCACTGCTCATTTCCTTAGTTTTAATTTTGGGAGCTATAATTTTTTTCAAACTCAACATTTTTCATGATTTTGGTAAAATGTGCATTCTTTCTCCTCACTTATAAAATATTTAACTGTTTTGTAATGTACGTTGTTATGGATGTATTGAAGTATCTGATAAAGATGAATAGCACCTGAAAATTTCATCCAATTCCATTGTACAGTTTTTGTTCTGTGATTTTTCAAACTTTTCCAAAAAGCCAGTTTTTCACCAAATTTTATCACCTGCCAAAACTGGCTCTCGGGTGTTTTCAGCCTATTTATTTTAATTGTTCCCCATGGTTTGGGGCCTTGAAAAAAAAATAGTTACTAGCACTACCCCATAGGCCCGGGATAATTAGAAAAGAATCAATTTGGGTGGCAATTTTTACCACCAGCGCACTCGAAAAAGTGCTCTGGGGCCTAATTTCACAAATGGTGAATTCAAGGAAAATGCTATTTTTACCAAGTTTGAAGGTCTATATTTTTTAAACTAGCCACCCCATGCACCTGTAACTGTATATACACTGTGTACAGACCAGGGACTCTTAGCCTCTGCCTTGTGGAGCAAGCTGGGTGATCCCTTTAAATTTTGGAGACCATCAAAAATGCTATCTTTTAGACTTTGCAGCGTGACCGTTTTCAAGTAGGGTTAGTAAAATTTAAAAAGGCTGTATTTGCCTTAATACTTGACCGATTTTGACAAATGAAGTATCATTGTATTTCGAATTGCATATACTAACAGATGGAATCATTTATATCAAACTCCGAACTCATACAAAATTTCACTTGGGATACCTACTGTTTCACCATTCCCATTTTTAGCTGTCATATTTGCGTGACAAATGAATCTATTTTTGCAATAAAAAATAAACCAAACATTTTTTTCTCACTGGATTGCTGTCATTGCTTCTTTGGGGTATAATAAAAGGAATTTTCTTCATTTGGTATGAAAAGGAGAATTAATTTAGACAAAAACAGTTACAATGTGAGGACCAACCAATTAGGACCAGCGGCAAAGAAGAACCCAATATCAATATTTTGATTTCATGTTGTAGCCAATTGATGTGAGAGATAATAAAGATAGAATTGAGTGCCAGTATTGTGTATTATGCAGTATGTTATTGGGTTGGATGTGACTGAATCAATAGCGAATTATGCCACCAATTTGTGATATTGTCAACACGATTGAAAATAAAGTGTCACAAACTTAATGAACAAGACATGGTCATATTCAACATCCTTCTTAGTTGGAAAATTCTTCTTTTTTTTTAATAGTAAGAAATAATTAACCATTTCTGGAGTCATTAGCAGGGTAACATTTCGATTCCACTTACCCACACTATGAAACTACCCATCAAGCACTGAGTATAAACACAACACATGAACTACTTTCACTATTTAAACCATGCCACATTGACCTGATTATGGTATTGTTAGAATTAAATCCTAAAGTTGCCACTGAACAGTGAAATTTGAGCTCAATGTCCGTGTAAAATAATTATTCCCATTTGGAATGCTACCTTGCTAATTCGAAATCACACCATCAAATTAATTCAGAATAGAATAGTGGCCTACTTTCATGTGAATAACTGCGCACAAATTGCGGGAAAGGAAAATGAGCAAGAGTGAGCAGTTCATCAAGTCTGTTATTTGGTCAATGCGTGATTTTCTATTTTGTTTCTTCTGTGTCACATATGTTCGTCTGTTAATAGGTACTCCAAACTGATTTGTTCTTTTCATGAAGTTAATTTGCAAATGGTACAGTTAGAAAGATATTATCATTCAGAAATATATATAATAACAGTAAATTGGTCTATTAGTCCCTAAGTTATGATTTCGTTAATATTTAATTTTTGCCCTTAAATTTACACACATTTTTCATAATTCTGCAAATGCTTAAATCATGATGTTTGAAGCTGCCCGCTGAAGGCAAAATACATTTTAATCGCATCATTATTCTTTCAACTTATTATTTCTAGTACAAGTTCTAATCTAATTTTTTTATAAATTGTATTTCCATCTTTTGTGTGTGTTTGATTCAATTTGTGTAAGATTGTACTTTGGTTTCCATGTTACATGATTAATCAGATCATAAAATGCATTTATTCAAGGTCAAAACAAATCAAATGTTCATTATTTTTTACATCCATGTCACAATCTTATCCTCTATGATTTTAATACTATTGTAAAAAGAAATATTTACACATGTACAGTATTTTGCAGACACAAAAAAACTAACATTTTTAACATCATGTAAAGCACTAGTTTAAATCTGATAAAACAACACTAAAACATAGTTTTAGGTTTCAACTTGCTACTTTTGCTGCTTATAAAGCAAGTGCCATGTAATATGCCCTAAACATGTCAAGCTTTGTGAGGGAAATATACCGTTCTGGAGTAAGTTTGGTTTCCATGTTACACTGCTAATTATTGATAAGACTCGTCATTTGACCTACTTAAATATTGCAGAATATGTTGTTTTTTTAAATTATCAGATGCAATAGAATATAAATATCAAGGAAAGTGCATCACTATCAGGAGTTTTAAAACATTTAGATTTTTTGGTACTGATGTCACGGTTTTGGTACACAGTTTCTGAGAACAACCTAATTGGCAATGGTCTAAAAATGGCTGAAGGCTGGAAACTCTTACAAAGGGATGTTGAGCAACTTTTTTTTTCACACGCGTTTCCAATGTTGAATAGCAACTAGGTTGGGTATGGAAATGAAGTTTAGTAATATCACTTTTAATTAGTCTATATTTCATGTAGCCTGTATGAAGCTTCTTCCAACACTCCACTTTAAAAAATAAAATCATGTAGAATCGTTCTCGCACACTGTGATCAGCATTGACTGAGTAGGTGTTGAGGTGGACCACCAACACAGCCACACGCTGTTTGGATCGCATAATTAACGTAACACTTGTTTTTATATTAAGGATGTGTAATCCGATGAAAGCATCACATTTACAAAAGCAAAGAAATTATGTAAAATTTGAACCTACATATCTAACTGCATGTATTAAATATAATAGTATATGTTGCTACATAGAAGGGGATACTAAGTTAATAATGGAACCTCTTACTGCTGAAGCTTATATGGTTAGTTTTGACAAGCATGCCAAAATTAATTTAGCACATTTACACTTCAAATATCTCCTAAGTTAATTATTTTAAAGCAAAGTTATTTCAAACTAAAGTAAGGTAGCTTATAATGATCAATCTAATATATTTATCTAAGAAAATGACAGAAACTCAAAACCATCAGGCTGTGCAACTTTAACTTAAGTTATAATCTTATAGAACATTTAGTTTTAATAAGAACACCAACATTAATTTTGCATGTCTACACTTAAAATATCTTCTTAGTTGGTTAGTCATTTTAAAGCACAGTTTCTTCAAAGTGGCATCACCAAACCCTTGGCCTTAGTTCTTCGCCCCCCCCTTTTATTTGTTGCTGTTCCTCCATTATTTCAAGTCAACCACCTACAATGACAGCGACAGCCCAAGTGGGTTCTTCTTCAGTGCTGGTCCTAATTGGTTGGTCCCTCACATTGTAACTGTTTTCTACTAAATTAATTCTCGTTTTCATACCAAATGAAGAAAATTCCTTTCATTATACCCCAAAGAAGCAATCCAGTGAGAGGAAAAATGTTTGGTTAATTTTTTATTGCAAAAATAGATTCATTTGTCAAGCAAATATGAGAGCTAAAAATGGGAATGGTGAAACTGTACTGCTTGTGTTGGAAACTACTTCATTGTAGACCAAAATATTCAAACATAGCTAGTTTATTTGCAAAGTTATAACATGCAAAAATGTCAGAAAACTAATTTTAGGACTGTTGAGTGTGTGTGTAAAACAACGATGCTTGAAAGTGAGCATAACACATGTTTCATGAGATGTAACTGTTTTCTTCTAAATTAATTCTCCTTTTCGTACCAAATGAAGAAAATTCCTTTCATTATACCCCAAAGAAGCAATGACAGAAATCCAGTGAGAAAAAAATGTTTGGACTGTTGAGTGTCTGTGTGTAAAACAACGATGCTTGAAAGTGAGCATAACGTGTGTTTCGTGAGATGTCACATCATGAAACATGCATTCACCTTCGATTCGAGTAAGGGAAGCCGGAGACTGCGTGGGAGAGAAACAGGTTTATTTCACATTGAGGGATGGTTACAGTGCAGGGAATCAGTCCAGCTCGTCGATGTCGATGGGGGCCTCCCGGAGGGCCGGAAGCTCTGAGGCAGCCGGAGCCGACCCCTACGTAGTAGTCCTTAAATAGAGGGTGAGTGGGAGTGGTTAAATGTTGCCGGTCTCAGGAAACGAAACCGAATGGCTAGGTGCGGGGGGAGGTTTCGGTAGTGTTCGCCTGGGCCGCTTGATGCGTGGTGGGTACCCGGCTTCCCCCCAAATCAACCACAATTCGGAATTATGCGCCGATTCGAGTAAGGGAAGCCGGAGACTGCGTGGGAGAGAAACAGGTTTATTTCACAGTGAGGCATGGTTACAGTGCGGAGAATCAGTCCAGCTTGTCGATGGGGACCTCCCAGAGCGCCGGAAGCTCTGAGGCCACCGGAGCCGACCCAAAACACAAGAATAAGGCTCGGGGGGCCTCAGAGGGGGCGAGGCGGGGGACGTAGGTGAACACCGCCGATGACTCCCAGGTGAATCGGGAAGCCTCCGGGACCCTGGCCTCCGCGAGCGCCGCCCTGACCATGGGGGTCAGCATCTGCGGGGTCAGGGGGGCCCCCGTGTCGCACATGAACGCCGGGGCGTCAGAGGGGGCCGGGACCTGCTGCAGGGCCCGGTACCAGGCCCAGACCGGGCACAGGGGCGAGCCGGGCAGGGTCGGGACGAAGAGGGCGGCGGCCTGTGATGGGGTCCTGATGGTCTTGGATGAGGAGATGGCGACCTGGAGCCCCCCCCCCCCCCCTCCGGGGGCCAGGCTGAAGTCCCCGCACCGCACCGCACCGTGTTGGGGCCTCCCCACCCGACGTGGGAGGGGGAGAGGAGGTTTGATTGGCGCATGAGGGTGAAGAAGCCGATGATCACCACCGCCCAAGGGACCACACCGCGGTGACCTCGGGCCCGGCAGTAGTCGTATATGTGCCGGATCATGGGCGGCGTGATGGAGGGGGCGCGCCTGACGGGGACCGGGAAGAGCCTCTCACTGCCCCGGCGGACGCACCCGGGGAAGGGGGCGTCAAAGGGGGCGGGGTCACTGCCCGCCTCCCAGACCCAGGAGCGCGCACCAGAGAAGGCGTTTGGCACCGAGGATGGTGAAGGCAGCAGATGGTGGAGGTGTGCGACGAACATGCTGACATCGTAGGGGGACGGCGCCAGGTGGTCGACCCGCCAGTCTAGCATGAACTCTACGTAGCGCGGCGTGACTCAAGCGATTGCGCTAGGTGCCAGAGGCAAGCGCCGCCCGGTGGAGGTTCATGAGATGTGCGTGGTCCCCGGAGTCAACGTCTGCAATTAGAGGCAATGGTCAAACATGTCAGGGGTATGGTGGACAGGTATGCGGGACAGGTCATTTAGTCTGCATTGTTTGCGAACATAGTCAAGGGCGAGCGGGGAGGAGTGCGCTCGGCTGAGGGCATTGGCCAGGAGGAGCTCTGCGCCAGGCTTGTGCCTGATCGTGACCGTGAAGGAGCCCAGAGCCGCCGCGAGCCATAGTTTGCGGATACATGCCCCCAGGGTGGTGTCAGTTGCTCGGCCAGACTCGAGGGCAGCGGCGTTGTCGGTGTTTACGATGATCTCAAGGCCGCTCGAGACCGCCGGCCTGAGCATCTTGACCGCGAGCATGAGGTTGACAGCCTCGAGCTCATGGATGGTGGGATATGCCTGTCTGAACCGGTCATCGTATGCCTCCAAGAAACAGCTCTCGTGGGAGAACCCGCCCCCACCGGTGAGGCATGAGTCGCACTCGATGACCCAGGTGGGGCGGACAGGGGCCGGCAGGAGGTAGAGTCCATTCCCCCCGGCCGCGTAGTCGAAGAACCATCGGACCTCCTTTCGGAGGTCGAGGTCCACCTTGGCGACGCCCCGGGGGGGAAGGGCGCACAGGCTCCGCAGTGTAAGATGTGGTGCTTTACGAATGTCCCCGGGCATGGCAGTGGTCACATGCCCGGCTGAGAGTTGTGGTGGTGAATGGGGAATGCTAATAAACCAGTCATGAACTAGATCTTGTTGCGTTCACATCACTGGTACTTTACATGGTGTCAGATACGGAACGTACCATAAATGGCGCTCACAGGTTTAAAACCACCAGCGGCTCTCAGCCTAGAAGGTAACCTTCCAATAAATTGGCGAGAGTGGTTCAGAGCTTTCGAGATATATGCGACAGCATCAGGCGTAGCTGGGAAAGCGGAACGCGTGCAATGATGTGTACTACTCCACATTGCAGGGCAGGAGGCGCAGAAGGTGTACCAGACGTTCATGTTCACGGACTCGGAAAAGGACAAATAGGGGCCTTTGGCAGAGGCATTCAGGAAATACTGTGTGGGCAATGAAAATATAACAGTGACGAGGTACAAATTCAACACATACAGGCAGACGACGGAGGATATGGACGCGTTCATAACGGAATTGAAGAGTAAAATAACGCAGTGTGACTATGGGCAATTGGAAGATGCATTGTTGTGTGACAAACTGGTATGTGGAATACGCGACGATAAACTACGAGACAAATTATTGCAAACTGAACAATTGACGTTAGACAAATGTGTGACAATGTGCCGGCTCAGTGAGCATAACACGTCAAAGTTGAGTCCGTTGGTGAGTGACATTGAACAGGGCAATCAAGTTGACGCGTTGTCAGGTGACAGCAGCACACCACGATTGAACAGGGAATACAGCACGGTGTGGTTACCGCCCCCCCCCACATGGAAGCGCCAGATGCGGCAATACCAACCGAAGCCAGCGGCTAAAAAAAATAGCTTGCGGCCGTTGTGGCTACCAACATGCTCGGTGGCAGTGTCCGGCAAAGGGCAAAACTTGTATGGCATGCAACAAGCAAGGACACTTTGCTATAGTATGCAGAACCACCCGGGCAAGTGCAAATTTGATTAATGCGATAGACGTAGAAAGCCGGGCGAATGACGAATATTGGAAGCATGAGGAAGAAGCTGGGGAGTCGGAAGAAGAGGACCTCTTCATTGGCACGGTCCACGAGGATACAACAGCCGGGCTGAAGCTATGGTATTCTCAGGCCCGGATAGGCAACGTAGACATCAAATTTAAACTCGACACTGGGTCCGAAGCAAATTTAATAGTAAAGTGCAAGCAAGTCGCAAGGGACAGCATTTTTTGGCCTGGCATGAATGCCCAGATCAAAACTTGATTAATCGATGTGAAATATGCCAGAAGTTCAGGAAGGCCCAACAATCTGAACCGATGATTCCACATCCAATTCCACAATTGCCATTTCAGAAAATAGGAATAGATTTCTTCCACGTGCAAGACCGGAATTTTTTTATTAATAGTAGACTATTATAGTAAGTTCCCAGAAATTGTCGAAATGAAGTCCATTACAAGCGAGAGGACGATTGCTGAGTTAAAGAAAGTATTCGGGAGGTTTGGGATTCCAGAAATTGTAGCATCAGATAATGGTCCACAATTTAGCAGCACAGAGTACAGAAATTTTGCCTCAGAATATGGATTCACACCCGTATACAGTAGCCCGATGTACGCCCAAAGCAACGGGCAGTCTGAGCGATTCGTACATACTGTAAAGTGGTTAATGAAAAAAGCGATCTTAGAAAACTGTGATATAAATATATCACTTCTAAATTATCGTAATGCACACATACAGGGGATAGATGCATCCCCGCCACAATTACTGTCACAAACACTGAGATAGAAAATTCCCAAAACCCCAAGAACTTAAAGCCACACATACAAATAAACATGCACATACAGATGGCCAAACGGCAGACTGAGCAAAAGCGACATTTCGACAAACGAGGCACGACTACACATGACACACTAAAGAAAGGGGATACAGTAAGATATAAAGATCAAAACGGCCAATGGGCAAAAGGAACCATCTTAAATCCATCACAATCTTATCCCAGAAGTTACAGCATAATCACAACAGACAACAGACAAATACGTCGAAACCGCAAACATATCAAACACCCAGATCCGAACGAGAACAGCAACACTGCAGCAGGCCGAACAACAACACAACACGATCAAAACCATCGACACAATCAGACATTCCAGCAAGGTCAACCTACAACGAATTACACTACGCGAAACGGCCGAGCAAGTAAACCGGTAGAGAGATATAGTGCCGTAACGTGACGGGGATGTCAGAGCAGTGAGCAACACGACCAGCTGATAGAAATAGACGTGTATACACATCAATATGAATGCATTGTATTTCTATAAAAAAAATAATTAGAGTTAAGTTTAACTGAAACAACACTTGTTTTGTTTGAAAAAAAAGTTGATGAAAGAGTATGATGATAATGAGTTGCAGAAAGGCGAGGAGGCACAACCAGATGAGGATGTCAAATATGTTAGGTGTAAGTTGGATTCTTCGTTGGTATAAAAAAGGAGATGTAAGATGTGGTGCTTTACAAAGATCCCCGGGCACGGCAGTGGTCACGTGCCCGGCTGAGAGTTGTGGTGGTGAATGGGGAACGCTAATAAACCAGTCATGAACTAGATCTTGTTGTGTTCACATCAGTGGTATTTTACATGCAGCAGGTGGCACATGAATTTGCGCACCGACGGGATACACCCGCTGATGTGCCCGAGCTTGCCTAAGAGTCTATGGAGGGCCTTCCTGGTGAGGGAGGGTCTTGAGAGCCAGCGCCGGCACTCCTCGATGACCTGGTCGAGCTTTGGCCTGGGGACGCTGATCACCATGCGCTGGGAGCAGATGTCGAAGCCCAGCCAGGAGAGCTTCACAGTGGGGGGCAGCATTTGTCGGGCGTGAGCTCAACACCGTGGCTGGTGCAGAGGGCCAGGAGGGCGTCGAAGACCTGGCAGGCGCGAAGGTATGAAGCCTCGCAGCCGATGAAATCGTCGAGGTAGACGAGGGAGAAGAACCCGCCCCACGCCAGCAGCCAGAAGATGGCCGAGGTAACGTGGACACAGGCGGCGCTGCAGGAAAGGAGGTCCTGCAACCGAAGGGCATGGCGATGTCAAACTAGAGCTGGCTGTCGACGGTGATGAAAAACAGGGCAGCGGAGAGGGGGTCCACACGGTGTTGCCGGTATGCCTGGGCGACATCCGCAGTCCAGGAGAAGGCACCTTGGCCTTCCCGGACGAGCCTGTTGCCCAAGTCGGCGACCGCTGGGAGGGTGTAGACCGCGGGGAGGCCGAGGTACTCGCCCCGGGGGATGCCCGCGTTTACGCTTCTGCCAGGGGGGTATGACAAGTCGACGATGATGCGTCGTTTGCCAGCCGTCGCCTTAGGCCTTGTCATAATCGGGCTGCACTGCGCTCACGGGGAGATGGGGGGACCTTGAAGTGGCCCAGGAGGGCACCCATCTCGAGCTCCCGTGCGACGTATTCGGTAACAAAGTGGGCGTGGCCTGGGTCCTCCTGGTGGTAAGTGGGCTTGGGGGGGTGTCAAGGCAGAGTAGTTTGCCGGGAACCCAAACTCCAGCTGGTCAGCCACAGTGGTGTCCAGGTGGTCGACCAGGGTCTTCCTCCAAGCATCGATGTTGAGTCCCGATGGGATGGGGACGCGGCCGGTCAAAATGTTTGTGAGAGCCGCGTCCCGGGCGGCGTATGCCGCCGCGTAGTCAGGGTAACGGCTCTAGGCATTACCTGAGATCACGGGCCAGAAGGCGTCCTGTCTTTTGATACTGGCGAGGGGATGGCCCGCAGCACGGCCCGACCGAGGCGAATGCTCCTGTAGGCCGTCGATCACACTGTCGACCGCCTCCGAGAGGCCCACCAGGTCGGGGGGGGCGGCTGTCTGGGGCCGACGCCCGGTGGTGCGGTGTGGAAGCCGGGCAGGAGGCGGCGGACGAACGTCACGTACGGTGGGACCAGGCTGGCTGGGGTTGTTGTTGTCCGGTGAGTCGCTGGGGGGGGGTACCCCCGCCGCCGTTGGACAGTCGGTCACCGGGCGGAGCAGCGGAGCGAGTATGCAAGTCCATATGCAAATTAGGGGGAGCCCCGGGAGCCGGCGCCAGGGCGCCGCTGGGAACCAGCGGCGATGCTGACATCACGGGGGAATCCCAGTGACGTCACAGGGAATGTCTGGGGGCGCAGGGAAGCCATGTGGCTCCGCCACAAGAATGTCAACAAACTTATGTGAGTGTTTACCGTGGGTGCCTTGGTTGCTGTCCGTGGGTGTTCAGTTGTCGTGTGCCGGTTCCATGCCGTGCACAGGGTGCCCTGTTGTAGGTGTTCCGGGCGTTCGGGGCCACCTTAGTTGTTTTCGAGGCCTCTGCCGTTCGTCGTGGCAGCGGTGTGTCCTGCCATGGCGATTATCTCGATTCGTACAGCCATGATCGCGGCGGCGTCCCTCCAGCCGCGGGGGAGGCGGCCATCGGCAATTCAAGATTTCCTCGGAGTATCAGCGAACTATACTCCAGGGCAGTGTACAATTGTCCTGCGCCACGGCTTCCTGGTGGGCTAAGAGGGCTGCCAAGGCGTGGGCGTTGGTTTCCAGGCGCTTTAGTCCCAGGGTGTATTCCTCGCGGGTGGCATCACCTTTCTACCAAGTCATACGGGAATAGGTATTTAGATGAAATAGCTTTTTTGTGGCTTTAGGACTTGGCGTCGGCTACGGCCGCGATGATGTGTACGGCTTCCTCGGCCTTAGAGCGCGGGCTACGGTAGCGGCTGTGTTCTCGGTCGTGAGTCGCGCTGTGGTGTTGTTGGAGCCCGGACGCTTCCTCGGCCGTAGAGCACAGGCTACGGTAGCAGCTGTGCTCCCGGTGGTGTTGTCGGTGCCCGGGCGCGGGGCGGAGTGTAGGGGGGGGTTCGTCTCTCCGGCCGTGGTCGCAGCGTAGGGGGTGTTTCCCAGGAATGGTCCGCCTCCGGGATCTCGCCGTCCAAGTCGCCCAGAAGGGCACGGCGGGGGTAGAGGATGCTCGTTCGCGCGACAGCCCGAGTTGGCTGGTGTCGGCCAGGGCGGCAGTGCCCATCGCCGCCGCCTCCGCGAGCGCCTTTTCCTGCCGGAGGACGTGTTCCTCCCCTCGCTTCCACCTTGCCTCCATGGCGTCCATTGTCTGCTGCATCCGCGCAATAATTTCCTCATGCCGTTTTGCGGTCGCGGAGGTGGCTGCGGGCTGTTTGGGCTTCGCGGTCCGTCGGTGATTGGGGGACGCGGTGTCGCCACCATCTTGGATTGACACGTCGAGCTGCTCCTGCTCTTGCTCTGGTTGGGGCCTCCGTGTTGCACGCTTCACGGGCCTACCGACCGGTCGTGATGTTTGTCGTGTGCACTGCATTTTTCTGTTTCACTTGGTTGTCTTTTTGACGTAGGTGATAGTTTGTGGGTGGAGTTGGGGGTCGCTCTGTCTTTGTGAAATGTTGCCAGTCTCAGGAAACGAAACCGAATGGCTAGGTGTGGGGGGAGGTTTCGGTAGTGTTCGTCTGGGCCACTTGGGGGCGTGGTGGGTACCAACCATAATTCGGAATTATGCGCCAATTTTCACAATATCCAACCATGCAAACCATGAAAAATGCTGCTGCTATAAATAGCATAATATCATAGATGCCTAGTTCTGAACACAAAAGTTATAATATTATTTCCTAAAAATGCATTAAAAGTGAAATAAAAACTTTGTGTCACGGGTGAAACACACGTTATGGCGATCATTTATTTCACGATACAAAATCCAACAATGGATCAAATCTCTTCTCACCATGATTTTCAAATATACCATGGGCATCTACACACCTACTGATAATGTGGTGTCAAGTCATACACAGGATGTTGCACTATGATGCTATTACTGTGGCCTGTCACACATCGATGAAGAAGAAACACACGTTCACCTGTTGTCATCTTCATCCTCTAACTCTAAGTCATCACAATATCTTTTTCTACATAAGAAAACTCATAACACTCAAAAGAAATATTTGCATACATGTAATGTATACAAATAATGCCCTGAACAAATACATTTTTTGCATGCTATTACTAATAGTATTAGCCATGTCTAACCTAAGTCATTATTGAGTATCACATGAAACATGTGTTACATGTTACATGAAACATGTGTTACAATTCCAAGAACATCAGAAGTTAGGGAACTGTTCCAAGATTACTTTGAAATATGTCCACAGCATCAAAAACTAATAAGCATGAATACTTTTTCATCATCTGTGGTGCTTGTTTCATCATGAAGGAACAACTTTTCCTTTCCATGTAACACATGTTTCAGTGTCACAATTTTATATGTTCTCTGTTCTACTCTGAAGTGGACGAACACTCATAAAATTGCACTTAGTTACTCCTAGTGACTGCTGTTCAAAACCTAACTAGGAAATAATAAGGGTCTATTAAATATTACATAATGAGGGTCTTTGTGTCAGGCCGAAACATGCATAACGTTCTCCACTTGGTCATGTTCGAAGCCACCCTGACTTGCACTCGGGGTCCAAACTGCTTTTTTTTAAATTGTGTCTTAAAAGTGGATGCATACACATGGAACACAACAAGCCTAATTGGGATAGGCTGTAACATATTTCAGTTTTGACCTCTGATTTTTAGGACCAGCACTGCAGAAGGACCCAAATACAAATTAATGTAATATTTAAAACCAAATGCACTGGGGTTGGTCTCACTGCTTCGCTGGCCACAGCTGGTCCAGTGTGTTACTAACAATCCCACCCCAACAGCAGGACTCCTATTGCTGTCAGGTGACTATCAACACTAAAACAACAAAGTGCAAATAACATTAACAAACTCACATACATATTCACGATAGGGTATCACTAGAATATTCCTATCAAACTAACATTTAGATTGATATACTCCTTATCTCACTCCAACTGACCACACCCTACATTAAAACTTCATACAACTTTACCAAATGGATACAGAAGATAACTTCTGCTTACTTTCTAAATACCATGAAAATACTCTCATCAATCCCACTAATATTGATGTAGTCATATGGCACTACTGTTGCTGTATTGCTATGGATCTTGTGGGTAACTATCGGAATTCCATTGTGCTATGTGCTGCAAATTTTGTATTCAACTGCTATTGTAATATTGTTATATACCATTTTTGTGTAAATAATCCTCAATTGAAAAATGGCTGGAAGACCAATGCTTCGGCACTGACAAAAGAACTTATTCAGCAGAATAAACATATTTACCAAAAAACGAAGACAAATTAAAATGATCAATCTAATATATTTATCTCAGAAAATGACAAACTCAAAACCATCGGACTGTGCAACTTTAAGTTATATAATAATTTACATTTGTGACACCGCAGAAGGCGGTACTGACGCTGAACATGTGTCACCATACAATGATCTGGAGGAGAGCCAGGGATGGGCCTCCTGGGCGTGGTCCTATGTGCCCCAGATACTGCCAGAGGAGGAGGAAGGCGATGAAGACTATGACCCTGCGGAAGGACCCAGAAGGCAGCCTCAGCCTCCTGTCGTATCGCTGGGCTTTTACATCAAGACAGCTTCTGTCGTATTTAAGGTAGGCAGTTTTTGATTGGTGATGATTTTACGTGCATGAAGCTTCCCACAATACTCACTAGTAGTAGGTACTCCAAACAGATATTGTCCTTTTCATGACGTTAATTTGCTAACAGTACAGTTAAAATTATCTTATCATTCTGATTACAAATATAATAAAAGTAAAGTTAAACCTACTGTTATGGGCAGGGTAAATAAATTCATCACAAAGAAAAACCCATTCAAGATTAAACGAACAAAAAACATACTTTCTGGGTCATTTTAAAGAGCGATTTCTCCTCTTTTTAATGGCATAGAGTTCTTTGACAACCGATCACAGCCTAAAAGTTTTAAGTGTCAAAGTGGATAAGGCAACTTTAACTTTAGCTGTAGGTCAAGATCAGATCACTAATGTTTTTTTCTGGGAGTCCCAAATGCATTGCCAGTCTGGTCACTTTCCAAAAGTGGCTGTGCATAGTTTAAAACACGACACACGCCAAGGGATTCAAACCACTAAAGTGAACCAATCACAATCTCACATGTAATAAGGCCACAGATGGAAGCTAAAACGATTGGTTTTGTCATTCAATCATGTTTTCAAGCATGACTATGCATTATTTGTGGAGATACAACAGGGCACACTTGAGCAAGAATCGATGTGTTTGGGCCTTCTTCTATACAGTTATAGAGTGGGCATACCTACATAAATAAGTCTATGTCTTGACCTAACAACAATTGTTGATATCAGAACATAAGGAATATATTTGGCGTTTTTGTATTTAAAAAAAAAAAAGGCCCACATTTGAGAAAACAAGTTGAAAATTGAAGTTATTAAAGGCAATATATGTACAATTATGTGCAAAATGTTTCATTACCATAGGTAACTGCCCACATGGTGAACTTGCCCACCAAACATGGGTAAAAAGGTCCATTTATTCAGTCAGAAGCATTTTCAGAGGCTTATAACTTCTATATTAAGGGTTGACAAGAGGCAATCTTCCTATTGCAAACATGCTTGTCTTCAAATAAAAGGAATCCAGCGCCATTAAACCTCTGTAATTGGTCCTGGGATGACAGCAGACCATTTAAAAAAAAAGGTATTTCTGCCCATGAAAATACCCATAATTTGGAGGTCAATAACTCTGAAATTAGAACAGGTAGGTCAATTCCAATAGCAGATTCTGAAAGCCTGGGTCCAAATTACCCAGGGTAACAAGTTCATCAGCCTCCAACTCTGATTCCTTTCCAAGATATTGGCCCCACAAGACCCTTCCAAATTAACATTCACAATTCCCGAGGGCAAAAAGTGTGCATGGCCCCCAATCTTTGGAGGCCCATATCTCGGAAACACTTAGGAGTTGAAGCCTAAAACCTTGCATGTGTTCATTATACATATATAGGTACTCTAAGAATTCTTTTTAGCCAAATCTGTTTCGGTGACCATGGAAGATTTCTGGACTTTGGTTGAGTTCATATGGAATGACCCCCAAAGGGGGTCATTCCGTATGAACCCAAAGGCTCTGGTATGTCCTGTCCTGTCTGTGGGAAAGTGCATATAAAAGACGCCTTGCTACTTATCAGAAAGAGTAGTCTATGTGGCGGCAGCAGGTTTCCTCCAAAGAAATATGTCAGAATGACCATATGTTTGACATCCAATACCTGATGATAAAAATCAATTTGCTCTAGGGGCGTCATTAAACAAATCAAACTTTCCTTTCAGAATAGCCAGAAGTGCGGGTTCTAATTCTGCTCTAAGCGCAATGTTCCCTAGCATCAGACCATGACACATGTATACATGCCCGCATTGGCACATATGCACATAAGCACATTTCAGGGATGACATTTTCCGGTCGATTGGCAGTTTTCAATCTTTTGAGAATTGATTTTGACACTTGTCAATGTTATTCCAAATTTGTTGAGAAAATAAAGTGGTAGATGGGTATGGGCTAAAGCATTACCCACCTGTGACATGTAGTCCTGTATATTATACGGGGATGAGAATTTCCCGTCAATGGGAGTTTTCCCTACTTTTGAACAATTACCCGCCTTTTGACCTGTTCTCATCCCAAATGTTTAATTAGCCAAATTGTGTGTATGCGTTCATTCGTTCGTTCGTTCGTTCAAAATGAATAAATTTGGTATGCATATATGAAAATCAGGACATACATTACGCATGTTGCGGAGGCAACATGGTTAATTCGCGAACGAGGCAAGGTTTTCGCGCGCAGCACGTGACCCCCGTGCTCCCTCGCCCCTCATTTCTCACCCGACAGTCGCTCTGTCCACATCTAGCTCTGCCTCGGTGCAGTCCTGAGTGCAACCGTCAGCATGCCGCCACGTAAGCGTTTGGGCTGGCCCCCGCTACGCCCTCAGCTGCGCAGGGCGTCATTACGTAGGGCGGCTAGAGCGTTGGCCCCGCACGCAGTTAGCCACCAGTCTCAGCTCCCGGCCTCGCAAGTACATGGTAATACTACACCTGTTTCATCCGCGGGAGACTTAGGTACGGTTTTGGAGCTGCAAAGGGAGGCGCTGCAGATGACGAAAGAACTGTCGGTGAGAGTCAATGCGTTGGAGTGTATTGCCGCCATTCCCAGGGTTCAGGCTCCCGCCCCTTCGGTGTTGACCCCGCCCTCTCCAGCTTCCCGCCTACTTCTTGTCCAGTCACCGACGCATATGGAGCCGGCCCAATTCGGTCAACAACAGGTAGTGGTGGAGGAGCCGGCACTTGCTACCTTTCAAGCCCCGCCTCCTGGTCAACGGTACTATGTAGCGGAGGTGTTGGACCAAGCTGGTCCGCCTGCTGTGCCTTTGCAG
Source organism: Branchipolynoe longqiensis (assembly GCA_030323885.1). Taxonomy (NCBI): domain Eukaryota; kingdom Metazoa; phylum Annelida; class Polychaeta; order Phyllodocida; family Polynoidae; genus Branchipolynoe; species Branchipolynoe longqiensis. The sequence continues at coordinate 11,948,406 of CM059198.1, read as the reverse complement.
ACGCCAGAGGTGCGGGCGCACCAGGCAGCAGCAGTTATTGCGGACCAGCTAATGGATACGTCAAAAGCTCACAAACGACCGAAAGGTACTGGCTCATTTGTTTGTCACCAGAGGGGACGCTTGTAAATCTATTGCTATGGGGGAGGCAATGTGGCCAGAGTATTTTGAGGCTTTAAAAACTTTGGCGGTGCACCCTTCATTACCGCTTTCTTGGGGGTCGCATATCCATAATCAGGGGACTTCAATGTGAATCACAGCAGCAATGAAAAAAATTTACTAATGCTGCAAACCACCATCAAGATCTTAGGCCTGCAGCAGCTCATCACTGAAAACACAAGGCTAAGCAACAATAGCTCAACAATAGACCTAATATTAACCAACTCAAACCATGCCACAAAATGGGGCACTAGAAGCTGGGGTATAAGCGACCACAAACTAGTATATGTAACCAGGAAAAAGCTCAAAAGCACAAATCACTATGAATACAAAATGGGCAGGTCCCTAAAAAAACTACTGAGAAGATACATTAAAAAATCATCTGCACCAAAACATAAACAACATCACACAAAACAGAGATGATGTTGATATCTATTGGGACAACATCATCACAGAAATAAGAAAATCAACTGATGAGATGTGTCCCATGAAGAAAATAAAAATACAAAAAAACCAAGACCCTTGGGTAGACAAAGACCTGCTAACACTCATCACAACCAAAAGTAAACTGGGTGATAAAGCAAAACGAACAGAAACAATAGAAGAGAAACTGGCCTACCGTATCGCCAGAAACAACTCTCTCAAAGCTGTGAGAACAGCAAAAAAAGAAATACATAATAAAGCAGGACAAAGACTGGGGAAGCAACACAAACAAATTCTGGAAAAATGTAAACCTATTATTCCCAAAAAATAACAAAGAAGAGCATACAAACTTCCAAGATAACGAAGGGGCAATGCTCACAGACAAAGATGCAGCAAACAAACTGAACAGACACTTTGCCAGAATAGGGCAAAAGCTGTCAGAAACATTAAAAAAACCTCGATGGCAGACTCAGAGCCCCGGGCTCAGTGCTTAACTACTTTAGTTCAGTCTATAGTATCCGGCTTTACTACTGAATAAATATATAGTGTTTAAACCTGTCTTGTTTTCCTTGTCCGAGTGATGCAAATTATTCTAATAGGATCAATAAAATGTGTTTGCCACTGTTTTGCTCAGTAAGTGCTTGATGACGTCCATCATCATTTCCCCAGCTGACAGAGTCGGTCGTAGACGGCTCCACCTACTCAGGCTCATCACGGGTTACTTTTGTGCCATGTATTCTCTGGGAGGCGAGTGGCATTTCACTTGAGGTTCTCGTGCGTGGTCTCGTCTTCTTCAACGTCCAGTTTGGCGTGACCGGATCCAGTATGACGTCGCAAGGGGACGCCATATGTGGTGTCAATGACCTTGCAATGCGGGTAAGTCTGAGCCTGGATGATCCCTCTTTGCAATGTAGAATTTGATGGGGATTTCTTTTAGTTTTTTTGTGTGTGTTACTTATTGGGCAGGATCGCTGAATTGTCAAGAGAGCCTGGTAGATTGCAAGGACTGGTTGCTCAATATCAGGATAATGTGACTGAGTGGGATAGTGGGTCTTTGTTCCTGCAGCCCAGTCTCCCAGTGGGGCAGCGCTGTGAAGTTGCCATGAGCGTGCACTATCACAAGTCGGTACCCATGGTGTTTGTTGCTAGAACAAAAAGTCCCAACAAAGAAGTAAGTCTTTTCAGCATCGAGGGACTGGTTTACAAAGAACAATGTAGTAAGTATGACATGAGGAGTTATACAGGTCAGCTCACTGAAGCATAATACAACAAATTTCAAGAAAATAGAAGGAAGAAACACACCTAAGAAGTCCTAAGCTCCCCATGATGTATACTTTTATGTATCTTTATGATGCTATAAACTATGTAACTCTTGTACGATGCATCATCTTTATTATCTTTATAAGCAATCATATAAGTAACATATCTGTATCCATCCCATTGCATTTCCTAACCTTTGGTTTATCTTATTTGTTAAATTGTTTAGATACTTTTCTGAGTTAGCTATTGTTAATTTGTAGGACTTCATTTGGGTGTACAGGAAGGAAGCTGCATAATCTGAAGAAAGACATTGATAGTAACTGTATTGTCACATGGCCAGAAGACCAGTGCCCCGGCTCTGACAAAACTTGTGATTGAATGAATAAACTATATTTACAACAATAACAAACACTGGACTAACAGTTAGGATGCTCGTCCTGGAATGGCAGTGTAGGTTCGAATCGGGCACTAGACACGATGTTCCATTTGTGTGTTACACTTCCCACAACACTGGTGCCGTGAACAGGATTACGTACATGTCGAGCATTGTATGGTGATGAACTTGCCCTATCTGCTAGCTACCTAGATATTTGTAGTCGTTAGTGTGAGACATACAATTCCAGGGTAACGCATGCAGTGAGTTGCACTCACCTCCCCCGCTCAAATGCCGCTTATACAATTAGGCATGGGTAGGATTCCATCAGGCAGTCTATCAGAGCTAGATTAGCAGTTATGACAGTCGTCCTGGAATGGCAAAAATATGGGTTTGAGTTGCGCCTGAGATATGTTCCATTTGTTCGCAGCCCCTCCCATGATAGATAAAGGATTCAGCCTGATCCAAGGTGAATGATAACCATGTCTGAATCTGAGCAGAAAATGCTTCAGTAGAAATTAACTGTGGAGGGGTGGTTCCAGTGCGCAGTGTTTATCTGTATTGGTGTAAAGTTGAGAAATTGGGAGATAGTGCAATAAACCAAGATGGCAGTCACAGAAATCTCTCAATTTTGTTTGTAAGTCTACTAATCTACATGATTTCATAAATTATTCACCCCATATAGTAGGATATGATAAAGAAATATTTAGAAAATTAGATTGCAAAATCATGTTATTTCTATAACCCATCCATCGGACACTTTTTCTTATGGGTTCTTTAACAGCCCTGTCACAGGGACAGTGCTGCGGGACAGTTACTCCCACGACACAAATATTAAACATCAATCTTACTCAACCATCCACTTCATAACTCCTCAGGAGCCATGCTTTATGAAGTGCGGTTCGGCTATCGAGGAGAAATCACACCCCCTGATTGGCTTCATGACGGCATCCCTGTTCGACCCCGGCGGGGCAGAGAACCAGGGCGAGCGACCCTCCTTCATCTTCGAGGAGGAGAAGCACCTGCAGCGCTTCACCGAAACCTTCTCACTCATCAAGTTTGGCAGCTTCTGGATGGACTACCTTTTCACCATAGAGGAACATGAGGAGAAAGGTTAGCTTTGGCCTGCATTTGGGGCTATTATCGGAATATGTGCTTATGGTGGTTGGGGTGGGCTGTTAGGAGCATCCACCATACTGTGATAGGCCACATATGGCCGGTTCCCCCTGGTCTGCTAGCTGGTGCAACCCAAAGGGAAGACAAGGAGAGAAACGTATGCTTCACAGTTTAATTCCTTTACTCCGCCCACTGCGGCATCACAGAACCAAGTAACCCGCCCCCTGACCAACCGGGTCGCAGGTAACCTGTCCCCTATCCCCACCCCAACTGTTTTTTTCTAGTTGAATCTCTATCAGTCTAAAGCTTGTATTGTATTTTCTTTAAAATAGTTTATTGTCACACTTTATGTTTTGTGTACATGCAAGTATTGACAACAATGTATAGTATATATAGCTCTTATTTTACAGACCTATTTGGCTATGCACCATGGAACTATTTTTGTGTGATTTCATATGGTACTAGTGTCTTTCGGCTGAGCACACAGCACATATGTCTCAAAGTAACATGCACAATAATACCTCGAAGGACAACCTCATCCAAGGAATACCTCGAGCCAACCTCATCCCAGATTTTCAGTTCTTGGGATTGATAGCAAACTCAGCAGGAAAAGTATGGTGTCAATCAAATCTCTCTGCGCAAAGGATGAAGATCAGTTATCTGGAATTTACATTCACATCCAGTTATTATAAGAAGACAATTTTGGGATATCCTGAGAAACTTGTATAAAATGTGGTCATAACCAGAAATGTAGTGCCTCTGATCCATATAAATATATTATTTATAATTTAAAACAAAACAAGCTCATTCGCAAGAAAACAGATATATCTTATGTATGACCACACCTAGTAGCCTCATCGGTAAGACCACATGCTTCCCATGTGGAAGGTCAGGAGTTTGAATGCTAGCCGAGTCAAAACTAATTACTTACAAAGGTTATATTTGTTGCTACCTAGCCTGGCACTTTGCATTACTAAATGATGGCAAGGACTGGTTAGCTTAGCATTAGGATAATGTGACTGAATGGAAAATCAGGTCATGGTAGCAGCCTGGTCTCCTAGTGGGGCAGCACTGTAAAGTTACCATGTGCATCATGCTCTGTGAAAAAAGGTCTTCTAGAGGATTTCTACCACCAACCCTCTTCTGGTTGTGGGTAGCAGCTCATCTACCTTTGATGAAAGTACAAGCGATGAAATAATACAGGCATGTGATTTCTCTGGTTTTAACCGGAATTCCGAGGGGGTTTTCTGGCCGCCGAAACTGGAATTCCAGGTTTTTGTTGAATTCTGTGCTTTTTTTCTGGCTGCCGAAACACCTCTGAAATACACTATTTACATCCCTCCTGCGACTCAGTGGGATGCTGTGTGTCCCCACGATAACCTTTAAAAAAGCAATCAGTTTTTTTTCCTGCACCCAATCACATGCCTGATAATACTTAAAGGGGAAATTGAAGTACTATTTGATGTCCGCAGGAGATGGCCACTCCTCAAATGCAAGCCTGCCCCCTGGTGAGGAGAATGTGAAGGAGAATTCCCAGCTGCGGTTCCTCTTTGGTCCGCTGCACATGACTGTCTCCAGCTCGGCAGTCCAGCGGCTCCACAAGTTCTTCGACTGCATGGGATGCCATGAGTATGAGCCCTACAGTAGGACACACAAAGGTAAGAGTTTAGCGGTAGGGCATGGACTATAAAGTAGGACGCACAAATGTAGAGTTCAAGAACAGGGTGTTTACCATACAGTAGGTTGCACAGATGTAAAGTTCAGGAACATGACGTTTACCACAAAGTAGAACACGGATGTAGAGTTTAGGAATGCCATTAACTGTGAAGTAAGATGCACACATGTAGAGTTCAGAACCAGGGTGTTAACTTTAAAATAGGAAACATAAATGTAGAGTTGAGGAACAGGATGTTTACCATAAAGTAGTATGCACAGATGTAAAGTTGAGGAACAGGGCATTAATTGTAAAGTATGATACACAAATGCAGAGTTCGGGAACGGTGTTATCTGTAAAGTAGGACAAACAATTAGTGTTTACAGCTAACAGTAGCAGTAGTAGTAATAATACTAGTAGTACTACTAGTAATAGCAGTAGTAGTAGTTGTAGTAATAGTAGTAGCAAAGACCCTATAACACTAAGATGGCTCACTCCCTATCTCTAGTTGTAGTAATAGTAGGTACTCCAAAGTGATTTCTATTTTCAACAGGTCAGTATTACATCTTATATATCTGTACAGATCTTTTAAATTGGATCTCAATGATATAAAAATCATTTAGATCGATTGAATAGCTGCAAAGTTATGAGTGTTTAAAGATTGATTTTTTTTGCCCCGATTTGTGCACATTTCCAAATTAGCCAAATCTTGGATTTTAGGGTCCCACCTGGAAGCTATTTTGCATATGATCTGTCCAATATTAAAGAATCTCATTCTCTATAGTACAAATAAGAAGCTCAATTCTTTACAGACCATCACTGTTAGTATTCTTTCTGAAATTTCATGTCAAACTTGCTAAATTCCTTAATTTCCAGCAACCACCAATAATAAATTCAGTAAAATATAGAAAAATAGCATAACTCCCGTTCTAATTGTCCTATCACAGCAATCTTTATACCAAAATAACCAGAATCAAAAGCTCTACATGATGACATAATTTTCTAACTGATCAGAGAAAGAAAGACAACATTCAATTTTAGGCATCGCGAGCTGACAATAAAATTAAGAAAAATAGCATAACTCCCATTCTAATTGTCCGATCACTGCACTCTTTATACCAAAATAACCAGAATTAAAAGCTCTACATGATGACATCATTTTCTAACTGATCAGAGAAAGAAAGACAACATTCACTTTTAAGCATCGCGAGCTGACAATAGCCAAATTCTTGCAGCAGTCACTTCTCAGACCAAGCTTGATGCGCATGATATAAATCTCAACCAAATATTGTTCTGGTTAGGTAGAGGAAGACTTAAGCTTTCTGATGATATAATTTTCAAAACGATCCTGATCAATTTTCAAGGAGGATTAATGTCTTAATGTTTTCACTCCTTCAGTTCAATCAAATTTCCCACTCAGAAACACTCATGCTTGATATGCTAATGAAGCCTAGATTCTTCTCTATCTTTTATTGGTGGTTATTTTTAGCTCAGGTCAATGTACTCACCAAGCCATCAAGTTTAGGGAAGGGAGTAGCTCAGACTGGATGAAAACAAAATCGGCGAGCATGCTCAGAGCTGCCGATGGTACCCGCCAACAAGTGTCCATTGACTGTGATTTATTTCATAATGATAATTAAAAATCAGACACCCTAAAAGACAAAAGAACAAGCTTTAATTTGATATAATTTTTATTTCAAACCAAGCAGAATTAGTGGAGATTCAAGCCTTTTTAAAACGGTTAAAATAGGTCAAATTTCGCGCTGCGGACACCGTATACGCCGACTTTGGAGTACCTAGTAATAGTAGTAGCAAAGACCATATAACACTAAGACGGCTCACTCCCTATATCTCCCGTGGTAATGTAAATTTTGCAGTGCCATCTTGTGGTGGGTTTGTTCAGTCCGGCTGCTAGCTGGTGTTTCACATGTAAACACATAGGCCTACAAGGCGAGAGGGTGGGTTTGAAATTGTTTAAAGAGAGATTGCCTGTCATTTGGATTTGGCCGATGTTGCGCCTACGGCCTGGTCCCCAACTCCCTCTGCCTCGCCCTCCCTCATTCCCCTGCCCTCCCCTGCTCTCTCCCCCCCCCCCCTCCCTCTCCACGCCCTCTGCTCCCTCCAACCCTCCCTCCTCCCGGCTTCACAGCCCCTCCCCCGCCCTCCCCTTAACTCATTCCCTTTCCAACCCCCTCCCCTCTCCATCCCACCCTCCCCTGGCCTCACTGCCCTTCCCCTCCCTTCCCCCTCCCATCCCCACCCTTCCCTCGCCCTATCTCCCTCCTCATCCACCTTACCCAGCACTCTCAGACGAACGTCCCTCCCCTTCCCCCTTCCTCTTCGCCTCCCCTTCCCTCTCCCCCTTCTTCCCGCACACCCCCTCTCCCTCCGTCTCCCCTCCCTCACCTTACTCGGCGCTCTCAACACTACACCTCCCTCCTCCTCCCCCTTCCTCCCTCTTCGAATCCCCCTCCCTCTCCGCCCCCTCCTCACAGTCCTCCGTCTCCCCCTCCTCACCCACCTCAGTCGGCGCTCTCACACCTCACGACCCCCTCCCTGATGTAAGCGCGGGGGGGGGAGGGGTAGGTCCCCACTGGTTGCGTGTTGCTACCCCTATAGAACTCCCACCACCACAGCTACCCCCACCCTGCCCCTCCACCTCTCCACCCCACCCACCCCTGCCACCATACACACATTCTGTGTGGTGGGGGTTGATGGCGGGTGTAGGTGGGGGTGTAGGGTGTGTGTGGTGGAGGTGTAAGTGGTTTGTGGTGGAGTTGTAGGGGTCTTGCAGAGTGGCACCTCACAATCTTTAGCATCCCTAAACTCCCACCACACACCTACACCCTCACCATAGCCCTAAATCTCCACCACACACACCTACGCCCCCCACCACATGCCTATGCCCCCACCACATGCCTATGCCCCACCACATCCCTAAACCCCCACCACACACCTACACCTCACCACACACATCTACACACACACCACACACTTACACCCCCAGCACACACAGGCACCACTGACCTACACCACCAACACACACATATCTACACCCCCTCCACATCCCTAAACCCCCACCACACACATACCAAGCGACAGCAGGGATTCTTCTGACACTCCCATGCTATTAAAATGATCAAACCCATCACCTGGTGCGCTGGCTGTTCTCTTGATTACACAGTACAGGCTGAGTGAGCCGTCTTTGGTAGTAGTAGTAGAATTAATAGTTATATGCAGACACATATTTTTGTTTGTTTCTGCTTATGAATAGAAGTGGTAGACGAGAGCCGGCCACCCCCAACTGAGGAGAGAGTGCGTCACATGGAGGAGTTCACCCCTACCAGGACGTACCATGTGACCTTCACCAAGCTTGTCATGTGGGTACAGGCCAACGACCTTCCCGGATATGACGTCAGGAAGAGGAAGACAGTATCACAGCGAAAAGCCAAGAAGGTGAGCATTTTTCCTTCTTTTCTCTTCCTTCTTCTCTTCCTCCTCGTCCTCCTATATTTATTCCCGAAAAATGAATTTGTTTGTCCTTCCTTCCTTCCTCCATTCCTTCCTTATTTCCTTCCTTCCTTCTTCCCCCCTCCCTGCTCTCCTCCGTCCCTTCCATTCCCGTTCTCCTCTCCCATTCAATGACACCGCCCCCTCATCCTGTACATAATCAACAGAGAGCATCAACCAACCTCCCTGTCCTAGATAAATCAGCTACTAGACTAGATCACATTGAGAAAACATACCCCCCTACATACAACTTACCCAAACCACGATAACAGCAGTTTACACTGCAACCGACCACCTCATAAGACTGACCTTTCCCGGATGGCTGCCCCACTTACCCACAAACCTACTGTATTAATTTTATTTTTAATTTAATTAAATTTTATGCAGGGATATCTATCTGCAAAGAACTGTCCATACAATAGACTAGTGCTTAAGTTCTGAAGGAATGCATATTCTGCTGAATAAATTGTTTACCATAAAAATATAAATTATAATACAGAGATGAAATATTGCGATTTTGTGGATTTCCCAGGGTTTGGGGTAAACCTGCGTTTTGTGACATTTCTAAGATTTCTAGAATTAAAACTCCAATAAAGAAACAATTTAGTTATATGTATTTTCTCTATTTATTCCCTAATATTAACACCAAATTTGTATTTAAGAAAACGACTTGAAGCATTTAACTGTACCGAGTTGTAGAACCTAATGCTCGGATCTGTGGCTGTGTATATAGGCTATGAGGAAAACAATACAGAAAAAGAGAAAGGAAGAGAGTAAATAATATAGAAGAAGAGAGAGTCCAGCTCTGGTTTATTCCTTATGTAGTTACATGGGTTCATTGTAGGGTATCATACCACCACCTTCCACCAATGGGAATCGAGCATTCCTGGTCTCACCAATAGGAATCCAGCATTACTGGTCTCTATGGATACCAGTGGTCTGCCACCCACCAGTAGCTAGCTGTATGGCCCCATGACTACCACCAACCTTGACCTTTTGGGTGTGGTGACCCCTACACGAGCAGAAGGGGTAGACCCTGAATGCAATCACACCCAGACCTGCCAGCACCACTATGTCTATTTACATCGCAAATGTAAATAAGAGTAAGTAAAAGGACAAGAACTTACATGGATGATTACTAATGCATATAGCACACTCTGATCAACTTTTAGTGTTGTCAAATTTCATGTTAACTTAGTTATTCATGAGTTTGTGTTTGTTATCCGGTGCCGTAGATTTTTTGGAAGCACCTCCATTTTGTTTTTGCCGCCCGTTGCCGAACGGAGAGATGTTTGGCTGGAGCCAATTCATCGTTTAGATATTTAACCGTCGGGCTATTCCACCCCCGCTTAAGGCGAGCCTAACGTGTTAATATAATTAATTGTTTCCATGTGAATTTCCTTGGCCCGCCGCCGCCGTCGTAGCCTTACCGCCCGCCTGCGCGTATTCCGTCGTCGGTGTCCGTCCCGTACTGTAGGCGCCAGCCAGAGTATCGTCTAAATACTAGATTTGCCACCGTGCGCATTTATCGGCCTAAAGTGTATTTATATTAGGTTATTTCAACTACTGGCTGCCTCCTTCGTCGTTAGAGATATTATGAATGTTACTAAATGAATCCAAATATGCGCAGTCCAGCACGAGTTGCTGCCGCTGTCACTGTTGTTTACTTTATCTTATGTGTCGTGGTTCTAGCCTAAAAGTAACACTACGTTAATTCCGTAAATGCGTCAGTTATTAGATTCCCGCAGATGGGGTGTATTACTTGCAGAAGGCCGACTTAGGCTTAAGGCCTCTCAGTGCATAGAAAGCAATCTAATATAGGTTCCATAGCGGTTAATCTACAATAAGACTGGAGGATAGGAAAGAATGCAAGGAACGTCCTGATTCACCTTTACAAGAGCTCACGATTTATTCTTAACCAAAGACTAACAATGATACCAACATAAATAGTAACGCAGGTCTCCCGTTCCCTCCCGTGTTGTTTCTATGATTTAGTTTAGAATTTTGACCCCAAAAAGCCTAAATATCGGTGGAAAACGACGGAGCGTGTAGAAACACGTCCGCCGGGTCTGGCCCCGAACGCCCGAACCCCTCGTTGCTTAGCTAGTCGCTAAGCAACGCTTTACCACCGAGAACCCTCGCGTGCACAAGTGTTAGCAATTTGCGCGCGCGCAATTTGCGCGCGCGCAAATGGCTTAGGCGAGTAGGCACGCCCACTTCAGATAGTTTCGGGAATATTAATAGATTTCCCAAGGTTAAGGCGTACCACCGAGTGCCATAGCATTTTCTCCAATTTGTTGGCGTAGTAGCCACAGGAGGGAGAAGTGTGTGACACAGAGAGTGTGGTAGGGATCTACACTGGTCTACCCCTCGATTGGTTTCGGTTTGTTTCGTCCAGCCATCGCACTTTCGAGATACAATTTAGCTTATCACGCCTGGATTAAACCGGTGTAAATACGGATTTAGTACCCATTAGTGCTAGAGAGAGCGCGTTATAGCACTGTTCCATGTGTTCAGTCGCTCCTTTAGTGCATTCTAATAAACCTGTTGGTTTTACAGACGACTTGAGATAGCCGCGAAGCATGGTAACCAAGGTGTACCACACACGTTGAGCGAGGGGGACACGACCCCTGGACTGGAGTCCGCTCTGTCACATGACCGCTCGCCTGAGGTAGGGCCGTCCAACGCGGATGAACATATGGTTCATCTCATCCGTTAGCAGCTACAACATCTGCTCCCAAGTCCCCCGAGCAAAGCCTTGGCGAAAACTCCCGCCTCCGCATCAGAAGAGTCGGAGTGGGAGGACATGTCTGAACCACAACAGACAACTGACTTCAAGGTCGAGTTCCCGTCCAAGAAACGGAAAAGATCGAAGAAAGAGTCGTCGGAGGGAGACCAGTACTACAAGGCTCGCAATAAGATCAGGAAAGTAAAGCAGACAAAGAAGAAGTCAAAGTCCAAGAAGAAGAAAAGAGAGTCTTCTTCCTCAGACTCCTCCAACGACTCCACCACCACCGATTCGGAATCGGAAACGGAACATACCGGAAAGTATGTCAAGATCACATGGAAGGTGGTCAAAAAGATCACGGTAGAGAAGAAAAAGATCAACACCTGTACCCTGATGAGGAAGAACATAAAAGGCCACTTCCACACATTCAAACCCGCTGAAATCATAACTAAATTTGCGGAACAGTACACAGGGATCAAGGGGATCCCAGAGGCCACCATCAAAGAGATGGATGCGGACGTCACCATGAGTGACGACCGCAAGAAATTCGAGACGTGTCTACACATCGTCCATAAAGGAGTTCTTGCGGCTTTGGCAGCGGTCACGCCAATTTCCAACCACATGATGACAGACAACAAGTTCTCCACCTAGTGTTCTGACATGGACGCAGGAATTGCCACGTTAACAGCTACCAGCAATTTCCTGTTGTATAGGCGTTTCAAAAACGTCTTCAAATCTGTCACGACCGATACAGGCAAAGAAGTCACCCGGTCAAAGAAGATCGTTGACAACGACGGAAAGGAATACACCCTATTCTTAGCTCCAAAACCAATTAAGGGCAAGCCGCTCGACGACACTAAAATGTTTGGCGGCCAACTCCAATACCTGGTCAAAGAGGTCGAAACAGCGGCCAAACAATCCAAACACCTGGACTCAAAGCAGGCCGACAATGCTACCCGCTACAAGAAAATCCGTTCGGATTTTCGCAGCCGACGGACCGGTCAACGAGGCAACCGGTTCAGCAGCGGAAACAGCTCGAGACCTAGTAACACCCAGTTCTTGGCTCGCTAGTGTTGATTTAAAAGATGCATACTACACAATTCCAATTTATGAAGCCCACAGAAAATTCCTTAGATTTATCTGGCAAGGACAATTCTACCAGTTTACTTGTTTGCCAAATGGCTTAGCATGTGCACCACAGTTGTTTACTCAATTGTTAAAACCCATTTTTTTCGAAATGGCCAAGAAAGGACATGTAATGTTCCCGTACATTGACGATTCCTTCATTGTTGCACAAACGCAACACGATTGTCAAACAGCAATAGATGATTTATGTCAGGCATTGCTTTGGGTGGGTTTTTACATACATGATACTAAATCTGTACTAATACCTACAAAACATTTAAAATGCTTAAGCTTCTTTGTTGATACAGAGCAAATGACAATTTCATTGACACCTGATAAAATAGATAAATTTAAAACTACAGCATTGAGTTTATTACAATTAAAGTGACCAAAAATAAGACAAGTCGCAGCACTTATTGGAATTATGGTAGCTTACGCACCAGCCATACTATATGGTAAAGCACATACCAAATCCCTTGAGATAGACAAAAATTACGCATTAGTCAAAACCAAAGGCAATTTCGAAGGTCTTATGACCATCCCCAAAGACGGTTACGAGGATATTCAATGGTGGCTAGACCACATTCATCACGCACACAATCCAATCAGGATGGGCGAACCAAACACCATAGTTACTACAGATGCTTCTTTAGAAGGTTGGGGCGCCCACAGCGATAATCTTGCAACAGGGGGCCGTTGGCTAGATGAAGAAATAGCTGATCACATAAATGTGTTAGAATTACAAGCCATCTATTTAGGGTTGAAGAGTTTAGTGCGAGTGCCTAAATTCAATGTACAAGTCTTAACTGATAACACTACCGCAATGGCCTATATTCGAAACATGGTAGGGACAAAGTCCAAAGCAGATGGCCACATGACCGGTGCAGTGACCGGCCAAAACTGAGAGAGCTTATCTCTAAACAGGAAAGGAGAAGGAGGTGGGGGAAACAGGAGAGGAGAACGAACAACATTATCAGATACATTTTAAATATTAAACCAGTCAAAGACAACATCGGGTAAAGACAAGTCAGTATCAGAGGAGGCAAAGTGTGAGTGCGCGGGGAGGGTGGCAGCAGGTGGAGGGGTGAGCATGTGGTCTTGGGGCAGGGGCAAGCTCTCAATGGTCAGGGGTATGGACGTGTGGGGTGGGTGGGTGGGTGGCGCCGACCGATCTAGGTCAGCACTAGTCGCCACGTGGTTGCAGTTCGGTTCTACTTGTTCTACCACGGCTGGAATGATTGGGATTATGGGTGATTGTTGTAGAACACTTACTGCCACGGATGACTGGTCTAATAGTTTCCTATCCATATACTTCCTCTTTTTCATGCAATCTTGCTCCCGATGGGGCAAGCTGTGCTTGAACCTGTACGCGCAGTATGCACATACATGGACAAACCTATCAGGAAGAACCCCATGTGCCGCCTGGAACCCGCATTCTTTTCCCCAGTTCCATTGATAGCATGCCTTGCCATCGACCTCCTTATTATAATCCTCTCGGGCGTTCAGAGGAGCTTGTGCGGGTGCAGTAGCCGGTGCTGGCGCCAGGACCGCCATGCGCTCTGCCTGGTGCACGTAGACGGGACGGGGCGGCGGCTGCCTTGACACGTCGGTACAGACCTCTCTCTGCACATCCTTCAAAGCCACGTGGTCCCCCCACGCATCCGGCAGGCGGCCATCAGCTACCATCTGAAAGAGGCGCTCCGACCACCTCCTGCATGTAGCCCAATCCCAGGTGATGGCCATGCGAGCCAACTCCTCCTCGTGGCGGAGAAATGCAGGCCACCAGGCCTGGGGGAATTCAGTGTGTGCCGCAATCCTACGTAGTGCCACAAAGTACTCGGCCCACATTGCCTCCCCTATACCAATCTTCCTGCAAGCGTCTCCACGAGAAATAAAGTTATGGGGGTAGAATGAAGTACCTTTCGGTCTCTGTAGGGCAGGAACCGCTTCCACAAAGGCCGCCGCTGCAGGCGGTAGGCACCTCTGCGGGCGCGGTGGTGGTGGCGTGGGCAGAGGCATCATTGCAAACGGACGGGGTGGAATTCGCGGGCGTGGTGTAGCCGGCGCCTGCTCGGCTGGGGCTGGTGTGACACACACTGCAGGTGGTGAGCGCACCGCCACCGGTGACGGGAACGGGCTTGGTAATGTCTGCAGTTGCACCGGTCTGGGAGGGCGAGCTTGCGTTGCTGGCTCCTGCGGACGACCCACTGCTGGTGACTGCGACTGGGGCAGCCTAAACGGCCGTGCTGCTACTCGCTCCAACGCCGCTAACCTTTCTGTCACATCAGCGTACTGCGTGTTACGGCTCATCCTCCTCACCAGGTCCTGGTCCGACTCATTATTCGACGACGGTGAAAATGTATGCGCCGTCTGCCCCGGTCTTATGGAGGTACTTTCCGAGGACTGTGTCAAGCTCTGGTCCATAGCTGGCGCGCAGGATGACCTGACTGCTCTAGTTGGCTGTGTCCTAGGCAACACTTGAGAAAGAGGTGGTCTACCTCGTCGCTTTTGCACAGGCGGCATATGCGTGGTTTAACTAGACCTGCTAAAGCACGTGGTGGTTCAACAGTAGCTGCAGTTGATCGATGTGGTGTGTAGCGCAGTCAGGGGTGAAGTGAGGAGCTAGGCGTACTCGAGTGATGAAGAAAACTATAAATAGAACACGTGCCTCGTGTGCAAATTATCCATGTTAGCCTGCAGCCAACATGTTTAATTTGCCAAAAATGGGGAACCCCAGAAGTAGATCTGTTTGCCTCACGTAGAAACAAGAAAATTACTAAATATGTATCCTGGCATCCAGAGCCATACGCCTGGAAAGTTCATGCTTTCTCTATGATTTCGAATGATGAATTTGATTATATCTTTCCCCCATTCAGCCTAATCAGCAGAGTAGCCAGGAAGATCAGGCTGGACGTAGCACATGCAGTGTTGATAGTGCCAGAGTGGAACACTCAACCCTGGCGAGCAGCAGTAGAGTTGGGAGCGAAAGACTTTAAAATTCCCCAGAGGGCCACTAAGCTTACAACACCAAGGCCAAGTAACAAACCTAGGGGACGTATCCGCGACACCCCTATTAGCATTCCTTTTTTAAGTAGATACTTACAGAAATTTGGCCTAGATAAAATCACCCAAAATAGATTAATTTTGCATGCTTGGAGACCAGGTACGGTCAAATTATATTCCAGTTATTTAAAGAAATGGGGCATTTATTGTTTGATACGCAAAGTTAAGCCAATGGAACCATCCATCGCCCAAGTATTCCGTTTTTTACGAATGATGGAGGACGACGGACTAGGTTATGGAGCCATAAACGCAGCTCGATGTGCACTTTCGGTTATCTTACCAAGGATTGGTGGAGAAACAATCAGAAAACATGAAGTTCTTCATTGGTTCATGAGATCCATATATGAAAGAAACCCTCCAAAACCAAAATATAGTAGGTTTTGGGATGTTTCAGTGGTGTTTAAATTATTTCAGAATTGGCCTAGTAATAGACATCTATCGATTAAACAGCTAGGTTATAAATTAGCGGTACTGTTACTCTTAGTAACCGGTCATAGGGGCCAAACAATTGGTGCCCTTTCACTTAATGGCCTAGACATGGAAGAGAATCAGGCCACGTTTGATTTGGACAAATTATTAAAATCAAACCGCACAGGAGATCCACTCTCTTCGATTCATGTCACGAGTTTCCCACATGACAGGAAACTGTGTGTAGTGTCAGCCATTAGGGCTTATATATCCAAGACAAAAGGAATACGTAATTCCAGACAGCTTTTGATAAGCTTCATTAAGCCACATAAGGCTATCTCCAGAGACACGCTCGCCAGATGGACGATTAACGTGCTCAAGTCAGCAGGCGTCAACACAGGGCGCTATGCCTCTCACTCTACAAGAGGTGCCATGGTCTCGAAGGCGAGAATGTTGGGAATCTCAGTGAAGAGAATCCTAGCACATGCCGGCTGGAAGACGGCAAGGTCGTTTGCTAAACATTACAACAAACGACTAGAGAAGACGAGCGGGGTTGCAACCCGCCTACTCACCAACTAAGAAGAATGGGTGAGACTTGAAACATTTAAATATTACGACTGAAACATTACTGTAGTAGTGTGCACTGACCTCTCAGGCAAGTGACCACATAGACAGGTAGGCGTGGGTAGTGTGTTGATATCAGGGAGCCTAGGTGGTGTAATGGTTAGCACACTGGCCCGGAATGCAAAGAGATGTGGGTTCGAGTCCCGCTCTAGGTGCAATATTTCCCATTTTCATCACCCCCACGACACTGGTGCCGTGACCAGGATCCTATACAAGCTACACGCTGTGTGGTTGTTGAACCTACCCTGTGTATGTATGTGTTAGTGCATTGCCTGTATGTATGTAATTGTAAGTATTAAAAGACTTACAATTCCAGGGGGACGAGTGTAGTAGTGTGCACTGACCTCTCAGGCAAGTGACCACATAGACAGGTAGGCGTGGGTAGTGTGTTGATATCAGGGAGCCTAGGTGGTGTAATGGTTAGCACACTGGCCCGGAATGCAAAGAGATGTGGGTTCGAGTCCCGCTCTAGGTGCAATATTTCCCATTTTCATCACCCCCACGACATTACTATGTTCATCAGATGATTGAGGATAAAAATGAGGCTACGTAAAGGTATCCCTCGACCACGAGTAGCCAGAGGCTTAGTACCGAGGTAAAATAGTATAGTTATACGAATCTTACCGGGGTACAGATGATGGATAACTCTTGTTTTACCGAGGTACAAGCCTCGGATAGTCATGGGCTAGGGGACGCCCGCGACACCCTGCCACGACTATTACATTTTTTTGTGCCAAAACGAAAACATGAGTTCCAATCATTAAGCTCATTTTTATCCTGAATAATTAGGTGAAGATTGCTGTACCCGGATGTTGCTTCCTTCTCCCTAGCCCATGACTATCCGAGGCCTGTACCTCGGGAAAACAAGAGTTATCCATCATCTGTACCCAGGTAAGATTTGTATAACTATACTATATATATATATCTCTATACATGAGCCTGGTCACGTACACCGACCAGTAATAGAACATTTGCATTCCCCCTCTCAGAATATTTTACAGAGTGTTGGTGTCGGGACGGTGATCAGATTGTGTTGGGTCGGTGTACTGACTGCAGGTGAATTTCCATGAAAACATGGACATTTTCTCATAGACGTTTTCAGGGAATCAAGGGAAAATCCCGGAAGTCAGGTTTTATACGCTACTCTCCTAGTACTACCCATCCTTAATTCCACTGACCAATCTGTGCAGATTATCCTTGAAGAGCGCTACACTGTGTTGTTCGTTCAGCTTTTTTTGCTCTCTGCCATCACTTACATCCGTGATAATTAAAAAAACATTAAACAAACATTTAAAAAACCTTCCTTAATCTCAGATCAGCAAGCCCAAGACTGGCTCAGGATCGGCGGCTGATTCTGGGCAGTTAGTCGTTGTAGTTTTCCAAGCAGAACGCATTGACCTCCAGTTGACCTCGGCCATGTACTCGCTGAGCCTGGTGAAGAACGTCAGCAAGATGGCCACCCCGGCATCCAACCTTCTCCACCACTGTCACAGCCACACCTACCTCAAGGTCAGTGTGCGAGTCAATTCTGGCGGAATGTAGTAGAAGTATCCCGGAGTGGTGGTATTGGTGATACTTTAAAATAACTGTGTACCAGTTTAGCGGGGGGGGATACAATCTCAATGGTTGTTAGTTTTGGGCAGGATTCGCGTGCGTCACCGAAAGTCTTGAATGTTCTTGAATTTAGATTTTGGGTTTGAGTACCGGCGGATGTCTTTGAATTTAACTGTATGCTTGTGAATGTTCCTGAATCCGGCAGCCAACGTTTTGATGATAACATGTGAAATGATATTTGAGATGAATTTGTTTTTGACAATGGGTTCCTGTCAGTTACTTTTGTGGAGTTGTTTTCCGAACATTACATGCTTTTAAGTAGATTGTATTAAATGTTGATAGCTAAACGTTGCGTGTCTCCTATGAAAAAGTTGTTGTAAATGTTCTTGACAGTGTTCTTGAATCTGGTGGCCAACTTTTTGTATGAACCCTGGTTTTGGGTGCTCACTGTAGTTTTGATTCGGTGAAAGAATGACCAGGAGGCAGTAGTGCAGATCAAAATGAGTTTTATTTGCGATGGCATCAGAGAGACGCAATAGAAGCCAGAAGGCACAAAAACAATGAAATAGAATAACGGGTCCTTCACAATTATAAGTGTTAGAAAGTGGACAGTGGGTCTTAACCCGCTACCCTCCCACGTACGATTTGTCCACTTGTAAAGATGTTGATAATTGTGAAGGACCCCTAAGGACAGGTGGATAGGCAGTAAAGGGTCATTCAAAGATTGTAATATTTTCACTAACTTATTTTGCTCTATGTATAATTTAGATAACTACATTTCCCTTCCCTCCCCATCCAAGTAGTACATATTAACATTTTACTACAGGCCCAGATCACGTGGCCGAATGAGTTGAGCACCCACCTCCCCTTTTTGGTAGGTTATGGGATTCAAATCCCCCTAGTCAAGTCGAACCAATGGCAATGACTTAAAAATGTATACTTGTCGTCAACTAGCCTGACATTTGGCATTACTAGGATAGGGCAAAGAGCAGTGGAATGGGGAAGACCAATTGTCCACGTTTGAAAATTCTTCTGCTTAATCAACTAATGTACCCCCTCTCACCCCCTCACCCCAAAACCGTTTGCCCGAAAATATTGACATTTTATTAAACGATAGAAGTTGTGCTTGACTGACCCCCCCCTCCCCCCCTCCTCCCTCAGTTCGGTCGCACACTTTGTATGACCGTGAACATGTTGACCCCTAAATTCACTCGGGTCACCAGATTGCCGTGAAGTGAGGCAGTTACTGCCGGGGGTGGTGTGTGTTTTGGCGGGGGTGGGGGGGTGAGTTCTGATAGGCGGAACAGCGGGGAAAACAGTGTCCAATCAGGAGGTGGCGTGCAAGGCTATCTGGGAGGGGTGGACGGCCGTGTCATTCGTCAGTGCAATTCACACACTCGTACAATTAGAGACACAAGAAAAGGCATGATTTAAATTGAGTTTATTTAATATAGATAATTAATCAAATTAATCTTAACCAACTTATCAGCTTAGCATTGTGTGTAGGACAAGGTACGGATACCCGAGTGTCATGAGCATTTCAGAGCAGAGCAGTATCGTGTATCATCAGTTTTAGCAGCTAGGTTGAGAGGACATCACGTTGAGTGTGCAGACCGGAACAGCGCTCAGACCCTTTAATAGTGGGTGGGAGGGTGAGTGATCGAAGTGCAGTCAGAAGCTAGTGGAGAAGTGACGATCTAGGCGTAGTGAGATACAGCAGGAAAGCTAAAAATAGAACAGTGGGCTTATGTGCAAATTACCCATGTTAGCCTGCAGCCAAAATGTTGAATTCGATCAATTAGGAACAATTTCTGAATTTGGGTGTTGCATTTTTGTGTCATTGACAATTCTTTAAATTATCTTTTGTTAAGGAAGCTCTTAAATTAAGGGGCGGAAAATTACTGCCATTTCTCGGATATCCTTGAATTTTTGCTAATATATGTTCAAAATTTGCACATATCTTTCAACTGTTATCGAAATATCACACATTTCTGGCAAGATTTGGAATATTTAGCTGTGTCCTATGCTCTCAGTGACGAATGACCAATGGTTAGTGAGGTGCTCCCGCCCTGCACACGCTGTACTGAATGGGGTGGAGCTCCGAGCATAGTCTTAGTACCCTGACTATGCTTAATCTTTAGACTCAATTTGGAGAGCATCCCGCTGCTTTTATTGTGATCCTATTATTGCCTACATCATTATCGATTTCCGTGGGTTTTGTGTTTTTTAAACTCCGAGACCACTTTGATCCGTACTAAGGGGCCACCCAAAATTGTCAATATTTTCACAGTCATGCAAGACATACTACTTTTCCCTACCCTGCTGCTTCACCCCCCCCCCCCCCCCCGCAACAGTGCACATCAACATTTTACTACATAACATAAAGACAAGAATATGAAAGTTTTAAATATATCAACGTTGTATTAAGTGATAAAAGTCGTATTTGTCTGGCGCCCCCGCCCCCCCCCCCCCGCCCGTTCATACGCTCTGTACCCGTCATGTGCTTTGTAAACTGTGCATGCCCATAAGCATCCTTTTGTTTCTATTGGTGTAGTTGTTCAGTGTCCAGGCAGGCCTGAGTCGTCTGGAGGCGGGTGGGAAACTCGCCCCCATTCAGAACATCGTACAGCCCTGGAGCAGCGCCTACTACAGGCGGAGTCTCCTGTACCCCATGTACTGGTAAGTCTTCTGCCTGCTGACAGCATTCATACCCTACGGGGTGCCTGAACACCAGTCCTCTGTCGAATCAAGCCAGACTCACAGGCCGTATTCCATCAACACGATGGAATAATTAAAATGTAATTAATAATTAAAATGTAAAAATAAACCCTCCCAAGAAACCAAGCCAACCAAAGTACCCCCCCCCCCCAATAATTAAATAATCCTTCAGTACGAAATAGCATAAATATAAAAAGACTGATTAAAACAACTACAAATACACAAAGACTGATTAAAACAACCCCTCCCCCAGCCAGCAAAGAAAAGATAAACGTACCCCTGAGATATTTGAATTAATAATTAAAATGTAAAAAAAAAACCTCCCAAGAAACCAAGCCAACCAAAGTACCCCCCCCCCCCAATAATTAAATAATCCTTCAGTAGGAAATAGCACAAATATAATAAGACTGATTAAAACAACTACAAATACACAAAGATCCGCGCATGCTCAGAAGCACACAGCAGGGTGTGCGATATGGCCGGGGTTTTATAACATGACATGCTGCAGTTTGCAGGCCCTCCGAAAATCCGCGCATGCGCAGAAGCACACAGCAGGGGCCGCGATATGGCCGGGGGTTTATACCATGACACCGGGCGATTCGGGTCACCCGAGTTGCTAGAATTTCAAATCGAACACCACGAGTGGAGTCGAAAAATACACGTGCCATGTGCAAAACGATCCGACCCCAGTAACCGGCGTCTTTGCCGGTGTTGCAGTTTCTGCGGCACACCAGTTTGTGGGGGACACATCGCTTCTGCACATGCATCAACATCGAACAGCATCGTCACTACCTTATGAATTTAATATAGTGTTTTTGGTAAAGATGTTTTCTATATGTTTACCAAGCGATTTGTTTCTAGGTGGTGTGGTTTTAGAGATATTTCACTTTTGCTGTATTTTCTGTATGCAGATTGCTCACAACCATTGACAATGCCTTGAGTTTGACAGTACGCGCAGTGCAAAACATTAGTTTTATTCAAAATTAATAGAACTCAAGAACCCTAACCTTATAAATTTAATATAATATTTTTGGTAAAGATGTTTTCTATATGTGTACCAAGCGGTTTGTTTCTAGGTGGTGTAATTTGAGAGATATTTGTCTTTTTCTGTATGAAGATCACTCACGGCCATTGACAATGCATTTGAATGGATGTGTCCCTCGCAAACTGGTGTGCCGCGGAAACTGCAACACCGGGGTTGGCTAGGAGCGATGACGTCACATTTGTACTGGTATCGTTCTGTAGCAGTACACGTCCTATGTGTTTTTTTAATGTTTTTTTTTTTTTTAATTCAGATTAATGAAATTGAAATATAACTAAACTTATGCAATAAAAAAATACTTTAAATCCTATTTTGCTGTAGTTATATCGGTTATTAAAAAAAAAAAAGTTCTGGATTAAGCCACCATGTTTTCCACCCCGAGCGTGTTGGAGTATGTTTGATTATGCAACCCGAGGATGTAGAGTCTGCGCATGCGCCAAAAAGCGGCTCGGGTGACCCGAGTTGATTAATCGAAGTGGGCGGTGGGCGATTCGGTAGAGCGATGGCTTCCCATGTAGAAGGTCGAGAGTTCTAATCCCGGTCGAGTCAAAACCAATGACTTGCAAAATTAACACTTGTCACAAACAATCTTTCCCCTCATATTCTAATCATTGAAAATTTCACCGGAAGTAAGAGCGTGTGGCTGTGTGTTTTGGAAGCAACTCTCATTCCTGAGACTTGCACAAATGGATAATAATTGTTACCCTCTCTGGCACTCAGCATAACTAGGATGGGGCATGGACTGCATGGTATCTCAGTGGGGCAGCAGTACAAAGTCGCCGTGAGTGCACACTGTTACAAGTCGGGTGTCCGTCCTGATATGACCTTAGATGTTGTATGTAGGTAAAACCCCAACAAACAAACCCCCTGATATGACCGCGATGTTGTTAGGATGTAAAACCGTAATAAACCAAACCGAATCCTATGTGTCCTTGAAAGTCCTAAAAATCCTTGAATGTCTTTTGATGTAAATACGGGGCATTGGGAACATTGAAATTGATTAAATAGTATTGATAATTATTAAATTTACACCAGATGGGGTGGCCGAATGAGTTGAGTGTCCGTCCCCTGTTTTGGGAGATCGGGGGATCCAAACCCATGAGATTGTGGGTTCGGACCCTGGTTGAGTCAAACCAATGACTTAAAAATTTATGCTTGTCGCTTCCTAGCCTGGCACTCGGCATTACTAGGATAGGACAGGGACTGGTTCGCTCAGTGTCAGGATGTGACAGTGGGGCAGCACTATGAAGTCGCCATGAGTGCGCACAGTCACAAGTCGGTACCCATCCTGATATGACCTTAGATGTTGCTAGGACGTAAAACAACAACAAACAAACTTAAATTTACTTTCGGTCCATATAAACTTTTAACTGAGTTGAGTACCAGTTTCACTCTCGCTCAATGAACCACTTTCCACCCCCTACGCTCCGCTTTCAACTGCCACAATCATGTTGGCCTGATTAATGCTCTTAATTTAGTTGGCAACAACTTACATTATAGACAGCACTCAGGGGTAACATACCCCAGCACGTCTTGTACATCGCAACTACCCACAAAATGTATCAATCTTGTAGCAGTCTATAATGAGCCCCACTACCACAGTGGTGGTGGCGACTACGCTGACCCCTATTTGCTCAGAAGTAGCAATAAGGGGGTAGCAAGCTAGCAGGAACCGTCCTTCACCCGACTACCCTGCCCGTGGAAGGTTACATGCTACCCAGCTGGGCAATGACAGGTCAATTCTAGTCTAACTTTGGCGGGATAAACCAGGGAGCCCCTTGGGGTTTGAAGCTATCTCAGTTGCTCCTTTATTCCTGAAGCAGAGGTCCATCACACTGCCATTAAAATGGTCTTAAGTCCCCTTTCCCGCAAATAGCCTTGAAATATATTGTATACATTTGCACCATATTGAACGAATGAAAGTCCTCGATTTAAAAAGAAAAAACTAGTTCAACACTTTAATCTAAAAAAGGAAGATATTACATTCGTTGATTAAACAAGCTTGTTGCCCTATTGCCAGGCTAGGTAGCAAGAAGTATCAAATTTTAAGTCATACGGTTGACTCGGACAAGTTTAAAAACCGCGACGTGCCATATGGGAAGTGAGCATTTGACTCATTCCGCCATCCCATGTGGAGTAAAGTATTAGAATAATAAGAATAATAGAAAATAATACTATTAATAGATTAATAGAATAATACCAAAGTAATGATTGAATAATAATAGAATAACAATAGAATAATAATATACTTATATATTCAACACAAGATTAAGTACAATTTTGTTCGTGGCGACAGGAAGAACAGTCTTCAGGCGCTGGAGGAGTGCATGTATGAGGTCCCACACTTGACGCTCAATCTGACCAAGCCGCAGCTGCTGCTGCTGATCCATACGATGCTGACCTGGTCCGACACGTGCCCAGGGCCCAGAGTGGGTGCCCCTGGACAGGCCCCTCGCTCCGCCCGCACCACCGACACTGCACTCATGGACGACGTGTTCAGGAATGTCGGTGCGTGCCCACTACCATGTTTTTTTCAAACTGAAATGTGGCAGGCTTTCTTTTGTTAGTGTTTTTTTGTGTGTTGTTTACATGCATTCATTTTCGCCATAGTCATCATCGTCGTCGTCGTCATCATCATGGACCATCACTCATTGTTATATTCAGCATCATCAGTGGTATCATCATTCATCATCATGGGGGGCGGGACGTAGCTCAGGCAGTAGGGTGTCCACCTGTGGAGGTGTGGGTCATCTGATCATTCCTGCTCAGTGAACCCATTTGCAAGGGTTATTTTCTGTTCCAGCCAGTGGTCCACAACTGGTTCATTAAAGGCTGTGATATGTGCTTTCCTGTCTGTGGGAAAGTGCATATAAAAGATCCCTTGCTGCTTATCGGAAAGAGTAGCCTATGTGGCGGCAGCGGGTTTCTTCCAAAGAATATGTCAGAATGACCGTATGTTTGATGTCCAATAGCCGATGATAAAAATCAATGCGTTCTAGAGGCGTCTTTAAATAAAACAAACTTTGTTATCATCGTCATCACCACCATCATCGTGGACGTGATGGCCTAATCGGTAGGCCGCACGCTTCCCGTGCGAAAGGTCGGGAGTTCGAATCCCAGACGAATCAAACCAATGGCACACTGTCACAAGTTTGTACCCGTCCTGATATGACCTTAGCTGTTGCCAGGACGTAAACCTCACCAACTAAGTCGGTACCCGTCCTGATATGACCTTAGATGTTGCTAGGATATAAACAACAAACAAACAATCACCATCACCACTGTCATCGCCACTGTCATCACTAACATTGACACCATCATCATCATCACCATTGTCATCATCTTAATCATTACTGTTGGTACAATCATCACTACCACCATAATTAGGGTGCTGTCCAGCTCAGAGTGGGGAGCGGACAGAGATGTTCTGCTCTCCGTGTACAGAACCTTGGTTCGTTCACGAGTGGATTACGGCAGCATAGTATATGGTTCCGCAAGGAAATCATATATTGGGCTGCTAGACACGATCCACCACCAGGGACTGCGCCTGGCCCTTGGGGCCTTCCGCACCTCACCAGTTCAGAGCCTTTATGTCGAAGCCAATGAACCATCACTTAACAACAGGAGAATCAAACTGGCCATGCAATATGTAGTCAAGATAAAAACTAATGCATTGAATCCTGCACACAATTGTCTATTCGAGCAACATGACGAATCCAGGTATGAAGCCAGGCCAAATTACATCCGGCCACTGAGGCTCCGAATGAAACCTCATTTGGAGGCCTTGGGCGTGGATTTGGACGTGTTGGAGGATGCCAAAGTCCCAGAACATCCCCCGTGGTCGTTGAGAAAGCCATCGGTTATCCTCCGACTCACGGAACTGAGGAAATCTGGGACACATCCACTCGAGTACCAAGGACTGCATGCAGAGATTCAAGGCCAGTTTGCAGACCACCTCTCCATATACACTGATGGTTCGAAAGACCAAAGCCGGGTAGCTGCTGCGGCAGTCTGCCGACGGGAAAAACTTGGTGTACGTTTGCCCGATCAGAGCTCGATTTTCACTGCAGAGGCCCGAGCACTCCTTCTCGCTTTGGAGTGTATCGAGGTATCCAACCACACTAACTATGTTATATACAGTGATTCCTTCTCTTGCCTCCTGGCTGTTGCTGGACTGAAAACGAATCACCCTATTCTAGCAACGGTCATTTATAAAATGAACCAACTGACAACAGATGGGTATGATATCCACCTGTGCTGGGTGCCTGGCCATGCTGGCATACAAGGAAACGAACGAGCTGATCGGGCTGCGAAGAAGGCCCTGAACTGTGATCTTGAACCGTGTCTGATCCCTCACTCTGATCTGAAACCACTAATAGCCACCCACATAAAATCCAAATGGCAACATGAGTGGGATGAAAACATCAATAAACTTAAAGAAATTGAACCATCTGTGGGAAAGCCACCACAGACTCATGCGGGAGGTCGGCGGGACCAAGTGGTCCTTAGTCGCTGCCGTGTTGGCCACTCGTGGCTTACACATGCTTTTCTGCTCAAGGGGGAACCTCCCCCTGAATGTATTGGGTGTCAGTCCCCACTGACACTCAAACATTTTCTTTGCACTGGAGTACCCAAATAGTAAATTTGTGATAGGCAAGCCCTGCCTACCCATATGATTTTTGCATGTTTTGTACACCAGTTTAAGCCGAAGCAGGCCAATACACATTTCGTAGGTCAAGAACATTTTGGATAGTACACAATTTCTTGTTTACTGGAATACCCAAATATGAAGTTTTGGGATAGGCAGGTCGGCGCAAACTACACAGCTTCCCAGCCCAATGTAATCCCTGCATTAAATATATTTTGTTTAAATAAAATAAAATTGCAGAGGTGCGGACGAGCCGTAAGCACCCGGTGCTGGAGGTGTCCGTTTCCGGGGTGGAAGTGCGCGACTGCCGTACGCCTGCCGTACGCGCCGTTACGGGCACGCTGACTGCCACGCAGGCCATGGTCATACACGTCGGTAAGCAGCCTGCGCAACACTGCTCTCACTGGGTGCAAGGCTTCTCAATTGATTACTTTACTTTTTAAGGGATGCTCAACGATTTTGTTTGTGTGTTGTTGTGTTATGTCCTAGCAACATCTAAGGTCATATCGGGACGAGAATCTCAAAGAATATGCAATATATAATATAATAATAGGAGGGAAATAATAGTATAAGCAACTTAAACAATAATAATAATAATAATAAAGAAATCTCACAAAATATGCAGTGAAATATCATAACCAACACAACAATAGTAAAGATATCTTGCCAAATATGCACTGTGTATTATACTAATAATAGGAGGGATATAACAGTATTATAACTAACTCAACAATGATAATATAGATACCTCGCAAAATATTCAGTGAATACTAACAAAATATTAATATTAGAAAAATAGGAGTGAAATATAATAGCCAAACCAGCAATGACAACAATGATAAAGGTGCCTTGTAAAATATGCGGTGAATAATAATGCAAAATATGCAGTGAACAATAATAGTAATAACAGTAATACTAATGAGGATTTGTGTTTATTGAGATGATGGCCACGACACGATTACGCCCATCATGTACGGTCCCCTGGACACCTCACCGGTCAGTAAACACGAGTTCTTCACGGAAGTGCCCAAACATGCTGACAACCCGAATGAAGACTTCGTCACGTGCACCCTGCAGATTCCCACCACCCCCGACATGCCGGCTGGTATGCACAGAGAAATTATTTGAAAATTCTGTCGAAAACTTCATAGTCTAATGAAGGCATCAGATTTGTTAACATACAACACTTAGTAGGTCAGCCAAAGTTTTCAGCATGTTCAAGGTCGTACAACGCGTATGACAGGAGGCAGTGGGAGGGGGTGTCAGCCAAGTACAACTTTTATCATTTAATAAAATGTTGATATTTTTCGGTGTACTTTGTTTTGTTTTAAAATATTGATGTGTACTACTTTTTGGGGGCGTAGAGAGATCTGGAAAAGTACTATGCTTTGTTCGACCGTGAAAATATTGAGCATTTTGGATGACCCCTGAACTAGATTTGATCTTACATATCGAACTGAGATACTATTAAACTTATTTTAAAATTATTGCTGCATAGCAGGAATATTAAGTCAGTTTACTAGAACCTGTGCCGGTTGCAAGTTGTGCCTCGAAGATGGGTAAAACCGAGCTGCATAGATGCCAATGTAGCTCTGAATCTAGTGTTCCTGTGCTACTCTCCCATGATTCACACATTGATAACATCGTCATCCAGTGCCTTTCAAGTACCAATGTAGCTCTCAGTGTGATGCTCCTCTGTTGTGCTCGAAAATGAGTAACCAAAACCTATGATACCCAGCATTTTCAGTGTGCATACACAAATTGATTTGGCCTTTTTTTTCACTTCAGATACCTCCAAAGTTAACTCTTTTAAAGAAAAGTAACTTCAAAGTAGAGTAAATTATAATTATCAATCTGATTTCTTTATCTAAAAAAGAATGACAGAACCGCAAAACCATCAAATTATCTCCCCTACCCCTCTCCCTTCCTCCCACTCCCTCTCCCCCCTCCTCTTTCCCTTCCCTTCCCATTGCCCCCTCCTCCACCTCCTTCCCACCTTCCTCAGCCCTCCCTCCACCCTCTCCCATAGACTTCTCTCCCTTCCTTATCCCGCCTCCTCCCCACTACTACTTCCCTCCCTCTCCCTCTCCTTCTCCCTCTCCCTCTCCCTCTCCCTCTCCCTCTCCCTCGCCCCGCCGCGCCCCGCCCCACTTGTTTGCCCACTGTTTACACTCCGTGTGCACATTGCCCAGCGCCTGCTGTGCTCATGCTGGATGTGGGTGGGCTGGCCGTGTGTGTGGACCCCATCCTGTACAACTGGCTGCGTTACACGCCGGCACCGCCCCGCCCGGCGCCCGGCGCCCAGAAGGTCGGGGCCCTGCTGGAGGCGCCGAGCGTCAACATCGACACCTCACTCGCCGAGTCCTCTTCGCCACTTAAATCGCAAGGTTAGTGAGTCTGCCTTCAGTTTGAAAGACACCAGTGGTATGCATCATCATGGCTCCTCTGAGATAGGGTCCACGGACATGTTGTTATAGCATGAAGAGGTGTGTGGGTCTCTCCCAGTCCCGTGCTTCACTATAGACCTTATGTTTTAAGCTTACATGGTTACTGATGGCCAAACATGATAAGGTTCCTGGACTACATTTGTTTCTAGTGTGAGTTGTAGTTAAATTATGATATCAAATATTCTACATCTATTAAAATGTCATTTTATGTACCGTATATGTCCCAATAGACGCACACTGGACGAGTGCAGTCACATGGATGCGCGTCTATTCAAAGTTAAAGAATTTCATAGATTTGTTTTTGTTGTGTCTCTGAAATAAAGTTGTATTGTCTTATTTTATGGGCATTCAGTCTGAATATGATCATACATTTTTATTTGTTTTTGTCATGCCTCTGAAATCAAGTGGGATTGTCTTATTTTATGTGCATTCAGTCTGAATATGATCTTAAATTCGAAAATGGGAAATATTGTGCCTAGTGCGGGACTCGAACCCACATCTCTTTGCATTCCGCGCCAGTGTGCTAACCATTACACCACCTAGTCCCCCTGATATCAACACACTACCCACGCCTACCTGTCTATGTGGTTACTTGCCTGAGAGGTCAGTGCAGACCACTACACTCGTCCCCCTGGAATTGTAAGTCTTTTAATGCTTACAATTACATACATACAGGCAATGCAACGCACTTACATACACAGGGTAGGTTCAACAACTATACAGCATGTAGCTTGTACAGCATCCTGGTCACGGCAACCAGTGTTGTGGGGGTGATGAAAATGGGAAATATTGCGCCTAGAGCGGGACTCGAACCCACATCTCTTTGCATTCCGGGCCAGTGTGCTAACCATTACACCACCTAGGCCCCCTGATATCAACACACTACCCACGCCTACCTGTCTATGTGGCTCCTTGCCTGAGAGGTCAGTGCAGACCACTACATATGTATGTATGTATGTATGTATGTATGTATGTTCTGAGCTCCCACACCCGTAGCCTCTTTCTGGTCACTCACACCCTGATGCAATTAATAACCATAGCAACCCAATCTCACCCACCCAACCCACCACCCTGTGTGTATGCAGCAGGGCCTACTATTGCCCCACTAGTACACACACACACACACGCACACACACACACCCACTGTACATGTCCCCTGTGTCTGGCCTGATTGGACAGGGGGTCCATGCATAGTGTTGCCAGTTACCCTGAATGTACACTACGTCAATTTTCTGGATTACTGCAGTCTGCTTCACCCTAACCATAGCACAGCCAGAGTTCTGCTATGGGGTGGGTGCCCATCAACTTTGTTATCTCTCAGAATAACATATTTCAAATTAAGCTAGGATTCCATGTATGCAAATGCGTACAAAGTATGCAGCGACTTGTCGCTGTTTGTATTGGAAATAGCACGCTAAGTTCGCATTCACACTAGATCTCTACATGGAGCGATCGGTGCGAATGTGAACCGAGTATGCTGTCCAATACAAACAACGAAAAGTTGCTGCTTACCTCATTCACATTCGCACACCATATGCCACATACACTTAAAGTTGCATGGTCCGATGACATATAATTTTGTCAAAATTAAAACAACTACTTACATTTGATCCTATATATCCAACTTAGATACTGGTTTATTAGCTAATGATTTGGGACAGCATATACAGAATAACCAGTGAATTTATAACCTCACCCCTTTGAACACTCAGTTTGAAACAGCCATTATGCAGGGAAGCCATTAACCAATTAGGCCAATCTCGTGACCTCATTAGCCCCCCCAACCAAGTAGGCCTACTGTACAGGGTCATAGAGGGGAAGGGGAAATGAGGTGGATGTTGCCCCTCCCCTCCATGTTGGATATTCAATGCTGTTTGGTCAATTCTATGAATATAATTAATCAATTTGGGTAATTTAAATTTTGAAATTTATATATATATATTACTATTATTAGTATTGGCCGATCAATATATATATATTTTACCTCGGTACAACGCCTCGGCTAATCGAGGCCGAGGGAGAAGGAAGCAACATCCGGGTTCAGCAATTAGCATATTCCGCTCATAACTGGAGGAACGTTACGAGCAGCTCAGCAGTTTTCACACGGATTACTACTCTTTCTACTGTAAGTACCGGAACATAAACTGACAAGATTGTTTATGAATACATATAGCACACGCTCATAGACTTGTTGTTGAGTTCTTATTTGCTAATAAGTAATAATCTCAAGCGTGGTGTTTAGCCGGTGCTGTAGATTGAGGCATCCATTTTATTTTTGCCGCCCGTTGCCGAACGGAGAGACACGTTGACTGGAGTCATTTCGTCGCTTAGATAGTTATTGCCGCCCGTTGCCTAACGGAGAGACATGTTGGCTGGAGCCATTTCGTCGTTATGATAGTTTTTTCTAAGGCGTACCTCCGAGTATCATAATATTTTCTCCAACTTGTTGGCGTCGTAGCCACAGGTGGGAGAAGTCTATGGTACAGAGAGTGTGGGCGCGACCTACACTGGTCCCGCCCCGCGTTGGTATCGGCTCGCTTGCGACCGTTATATACCTCCGATGCTTTAGCTTACTCACGCCTGGGTTAATAACTGGTGTAAATACAGTTTTATTACCCCTGTAAGACCACCTGGCCTCATAGTACTGTTCCACTGGTTCAGTTTACTTGAGTTGTGGGTTTAAAACGCCTTTTGGTTGTTTTCAGACCCTTCAGGATGGCCACGAAGCGGGGTGACAAGGGTGCACCTCATACCCTCAGTGAGGGGGACGCGGCGTCGGGACGCCAGTCAGCCGGGTCACGTGATCGTTCCCCTGAGCCGGGACCCTCGCAGCTAGCGGCCAACGAGCAGATGGTCAAGCTCATACGAGAGCAGCTGCAACAGCTGCTCCCTACACCCAAAACGTCAACAAAAGCAGATGCCTCCCAATCCGAACTATCGGAGTGGGAGGATCTGTCGGACCAGCCTACTACCGACTCGGAGGTGGCCTTGGGGCGCAAACGAAAGCACCCCAAAAAGTACTCGTCTGGCGGAGATGAGTACTACAAGGCCAGGAACAAGGTCCGGAAGGTAAAAAGGACAAAGAAAAAGTCCAAATCAAAGAAGAAGAAGTCAAAGTCTTCTTCCTCTGACTCCTCTGGTCATTCGACTACCACGGAGTCAGAGTCGGATGACCCACATCCCGGTACCTTTGCCAACATCACTGTAAAGGTGGCAAGGAAAATCAGGACGGTCAAGAAGCGGCGAATCAACACCTGCACGCTCCTGAGAAAGAATGTCAGAGGTCACTTTGACACCTTCAAACCCGCAGAGACTCTGACAAAGCTCGCGGAAGAATATACGGGCATCAAAGGGATTCCCGAGGCCACCATCAAAGAGATGGACGAGGACGTGACAATGAGCGAGGACAGGAAAAAGTTTGAGACCTGTCTCCATACCGTACATAAAGGAGTCCTGGTGGCACTCGCGGCAATCATGCCGGTGGCCAACCGAATGATGACCGGGAATAAGTTCACCACGGTTACTAAAGACATGAACGCGGCTATCGCATCGTTAACTGCGACGAGCAATTTCTTGTCGTACAGGCGTTTCGAAAATGTGTTCAAATCCGTTACCACCGACGCTGGCAAACAAGTTGCCCGCTCCAAAAAGGTCGTCGACAACGACGGGAAAGAGTTTACTCTTTTCTTGGCGCCTAAACCCATCAAAGGCAAGCCGCTTGACCACAGCAAAATGTTTGGAGGGCAGCTACAATACCTGTTCAAACAGGTAGAAACTCAAGCGAAGCAATCCAAACACCTGGACGGGAAGAAGGATTCCAATGTCGCTAAGTTTAAGAAATCCAGATCGGATTTTCGCGGACGGCGGACCGGCCAGTCGACCAACCGCTTCGGCAGCCGCAACTACGGCTATCAACCAAGGGGACGCGGCCAGAGGAACCAGTACGGCTGGAACGACGGCAACCGCCCCTTCAGGAGAGACAACCCTCCCCAGAAGCAGTTCCCCAAACCAGGCAACAAGTAGAGCCTGAGGAGCAACCCAGTGTAAGCCCCTTTTGTGCTGGCAATGTCTCTAATCACATTATGAACTGGGAACAACTGACTCATGATCAGTCAGTTCTCGATATTGTTAG
Source organism: Branchipolynoe longqiensis (assembly GCA_030323885.1). Taxonomy (NCBI): domain Eukaryota; kingdom Metazoa; phylum Annelida; class Polychaeta; order Phyllodocida; family Polynoidae; genus Branchipolynoe; species Branchipolynoe longqiensis. The sequence goes on along the minus strand of CM059198.1, from coordinate 11,915,425 downwards.
AGGAGTTTTCATTCCTTTTACACAAACGCCTTTACAACATAAAGTCCCTTTCCCCTACCGCTTAACGCAACACGAAAAACTAGCGTTAGACATAGAAGTAAACAAATTTCAATCAAAAGGTATCATTACTACCGTCCAACATACAGAAGGGGAATATATCTCAAATATCTTCTCAAGGCCCAAACCTAATGGCGACATTAGAATGATCCTTGACTTAACTATTCTAAATACTTTAGTTGAATATAAGCACTTCAAAATGTTTTCGTTAGAAACAGCCCGTGACCTAGTAAGCCAAGGCTCGTGGCTCGCAAGCGTAGACCTCAAAGACGCTTACTATACCATACCGATTTATGAGGCCCATCGAAAATTTCTTCGATTTTTGTGGCAAGGCCAATTGTACCAATTTACATGCTTGCCAAATGGCCTCGCCTGTGCTCCACGGTTATTTACAAAGCTACTTAAACCAGTATTTGCGGAAATGGCCAAGAAAGGCCATGTTATGTTTCCATATATTGATGACTCGTTTATTGTGGCACGCACAAAGAACGATTGCTTTTTAGCCATAAATGACTTATGTGATACATTAACCCACTTGGGGTTTTTCATTCATGCAACCAAATCGGTTCTACAACCAACATTCCTATTAAAATTCTTGGGTTTCTTTATTAATACAAAAGAAATGACAATCTCCCTAACATCAGACAAGATTGAAAAATTTAGTACTACAGCCTCTGACCTTTTAAACATAAAACGACCAAAAATAAGGCAAGTCGCAGTACTCATTGGCCTAATGGTGGCTTATGCGCCAGCCGTATTATACGGGAAAGCACATATTAAATCCCTCGAAATAGATAAAAATATCGCGCTCAATAAAGCTAAGGGAAATTTCGAATGCCAAATGACCATCTCCAAAGCAGGACATGATAACATCCAATGGTGGTTGGAACATTTATTTAATTCCCATAATCCCATCCGTATGGAAGAGCCCAACACAACAGTTACAACTGATGCGTCACTAGAGGGGTGGGGTGCCCACAGAGGAAAGGAAGCTACTGGGGGCCGCTGGTTAGATAACGAAATAGAAGATCATATAAACGTCCTAGAATTAAGAGCCATCTACCTAGGACTTACAAGCTTAGTAAAAATAGATAAACTTACCGTCCAAGTTTTAACTGATAATACTACCGCAATGGCATACATCCGTAACATGGGTGGGACAAAGTCCACAGCTTGCAACGAGATAGCAAAACTCATTTGGGATTGGGCAGAAAAACAACATGTTTGGATTACAGTAGCTCACATCCCAGGTAAACTAAATACGTTGGCCGACAACAAAAGTCGCCATTTTCATGACCATTTAGAATGGTCCCTCAGCCCGAACATATTTCTAGCCATTTGTCAGGAATGGGGCTTGCCAGACATAGACCTTTTTGCCTCACGTAAAAACAAAAAACTTGATAAGTATGTATCCTGGCACCCAGAACCACATGCGTGGCGAGTGGATGCTTTTTCCCTCACTTGGAATAACGCATTTTATTATATTTTTCCACCATTCAGCTTGGTCAGCAGAGTAGCCAGAAAGATCAGGCTAGACAAGACCCATGCGGTATTAATAGTACCAGACTGGAACACTCAGCCCTGGCGGGCCATAGTCGAATGGGAAGCAAAGAAGGTTTTAAAATTCCCAAGAGGGCAGGAAAACCTACAACATCAAGGAAAAGTGACGACACAAGGGGACGTGTCAACAACCCCCCTACTGGCATTCCTTTTCTAAGGGCGTATTTACAAAAATACGGCCTAGATAAAATCACCCAAGAAAGGTTGATTTCACATGCCTGGAGACCAGGAACTGTAAAAATGTATACTACTTACCTTAGGAAATGGGGAGTACATTGTTTAATATATAAGGTTAAACCAATGGCCCCCAAGGTCGCTCAAGTAGGCCGTTTCCTCCGCATGTTGGAGGATGATGGGCTGGGATATGGGGCTATAAATGCAGCGCGCTGCGCACTCTCCATCATTGTGCCAAGAATCGAAGGACAAACCATTGGCAAACATGAAGTAATTCATTGGATCATGAGAGGGATCTATGAAAGGAACCCCCCAAAGCCGAAATATAGTCGGTTTTGGGATGTTTCAACGGTGTTTAAACTCTTCCAATCCTGGCCGGAGAATAAATGGCTCACGGTCCAAAAGTTAGGCTATAAATTAGCAGTATTATTGTTGCTAGTTACAGGACATAGAGGACAAACTATTGTAGCCCTTTCTTTGCAAGGCCTTGACATTGACAAAAAAGAGGCCACGTTTGATTTAAACGTTCTGTTAAAATCTAACAGGACAGGAGATTCTCTCTCGTCTATTCATTTAGATAGCTTCCCAAAGGATAAGAAGCTTTGTGTAGTTTCAGCCATTAGAACATACATATCCAAGACAAAGGGAATACGGAATTCCAAACAACTCTTAGTGAGTTTTATCAAGCCACATAAAGCCATTTCACGTGACACACTAGCCAGATGGACTATTATAATACTCAAGTTGGCTGGCATTGATACGGAACGTTATGCTTCGCATTCCACAAGGGGTGCTATGGTGTCCAAAGCGAGGAAGTTAGGAATCTCGGTTCGCAGAATCCTAACCCACGCCGGCTGGAAGACGGCCAAGTCGTTTGCCAAACATTACAACAAACGGCTAGAGAAACCAAGCGGGGTGGCAACCCGCCTACTCACCAACTAACAAGAACCGGTGAGATGTACAAACTTTGTTTTACTACTGATACATACATGTTCATCAGATAATTGGGGATAAAAATGAGGCTACGTGAAGGTCTCCCTCGGCCTCGATTAGCCGAGGCGTTGTACCGAGGTAAAATAGTATAGTTATACGAATCTTACCTGGGTACAGATGATGGATAACTCTTGTTTTTCCGAGGTACAAGCCTCGGGTGATCGTGGACTAGGGCCCACCCGCCACACCCTGCCACGATCATCACTGTCGCTTGTGCCAAAACGAGAACATCAGATTTCCATCATTTAAGCTCATTTTTATCCTGAATAATTAGGTGAAGATTGCTGAACCCGGATGTTGCTTCCTTCTCCCTAGTCCACGATCACCCGAGGCTTGTACCTCGGAAAAACAAGAGTTATCCATCATCTGTACCCAGGTAAGATTCGTATAACTATACTATATATTTTGGTCCATATATATATGGACCAAAAAGAAATATATATATATATGTGAAATATAAGCATTATGTGCATATAAATTTGCGGTGCTGCCTTTTATTATTTTATTATTATTATTTATTTATTCGCTCCCTTGATATACTATTTGCTCCGGGGCAGCTGTCATAGCAGAAGGGGGGGGGGGGGGGGGCGAGGTCAGCCTCGTAGCCTGCCACGTCCAACAATGAACCCGAATGAGCGCCCCTGCTCATTCCATACTTTAAGATTTTGTTGTTGCTACATTCTTTGATTAAAATTGCAGTCTGATGGTGTTGACCTTATGCCATCGGGATGATGTCATATACTAATGTGTATGTGATATTTGATATCCAATTCTATAGACATAATTAATCAAATTGTGTAATTTCAAATAATTTCTTTAACATTCATCGATTAAAATTGCATAGTTTGATGTTTTTAAATTTCTGCCATTGGGACGATGTCAATCATATACCGATGTATATATGATGTTGGATATTCGATGCTACGTGGTCAATTCGATAGATATAAATCAACCATTCTACAAAATAATATTTGTTTAAAAACCCTAGTGCCATGGGCCTACATGGCAGCAATCCGTTTCCAGAATGTTTTTTCCAACCCAAACAGAAATACCTACCTACAGCCCTGTCAGGTTCCAGGATGAGTAGGTCATCTCACATCACGTGGTGACCACGAGATGACCATCTAGGTCATAGCCACAGGAGTTTTGACAAGCTTGTCAAAATTATTTTGGGTTCTTTCAGCTCAAATTGCTTCAAAACTAGTCATTTTTCATCAAAATGACTCCAGACTATATGATTAGTAGCTCCTTATGATCCCTTTGATATATTTATCTAAAAAATACGACAAAAATTCAAACGCCATCGGACCATGCAACTTTAAGACAGTATACAACAGAATAGTAGTCGAACACGTCTTGCTGTGATTATGACCTTTGCTGCTGACATGGAGTAAAACAACCAACAATCAATCACTCAATCAGTGTAAGCTCACCGGGTCACAGCTTCAGCTTACTTGCCGGGAGGCGGAAGAGGTGGTGAATACACATACAAGAAGTGGTATTTTATCTAATGTTAAAACCGTGGTGCAATGGCCGAATCTGTACAGCGTGGGGGATAAATCACATGGGCGATATAATGTAGTCGCCTGAGTGTAACCGGTACTAGAGGTGGTGAGAGTAATGTCTTGGTGGAATGGTAGATGGTGTTGTGATTGAATTGATATGTCCAGAACTACCTACCGATACAACTTTTGCGTATTTTGTACACAATTTTAAGCTGGAGTACATCAATACTAAAAATCAAAATTGTGTATGCCAAAAGAAAATGGAGAGTACAACATTTCTTTTATTCTTTTTAATTTTTAATGTACACAATTTCTTTTCCTTGAAATACCCAAGTAGATAATTTGGGGTAGGCAGATCTGTATTTGTGCCGTCTATTCAACAGAGTCCCCCTCAGAGAGTGGTCGAACAGGTCCGACCGAGACACGAACTGCACCTCGCATGGCACCCTTATCAACCACTAAGCTGAGCAATGACCGCGCTGTGGAACACCTTGGAGACGATGACGTCACTGAGAGGGACGGATGGCCGCAGTATTTTGCGCAGCACTTCCCTCTGGCGAAGATCATGGAAGTCCAGGTATGCACCGCTGCTTGATGTTAAAGTTGCATAGTCCGATGCTTTTGATCATTTCTTGTTGTTGATAGATGTATCGGCGTGATCGATATAATCTAGTTTTCTTTAGTTTGAAATAACAATAGGGGGCATAGCTACAAGAGTGTTGCCAACATTATTTTGGGTTCTTTCAGTTCAAATTGGTCTAAAACTGGCCATTTTTCATCAAAGTTACTCCAGAATAATGAATGGTAGGTTATAATTGATATATTTATCTAAAAAGAATTAATGCAATAATTCATAGACCAGTGGACTATGCAAGTTGAATGTGAATAACATGCAAGATCTCTTTACAGATGTAAGAATTTTTGCATATGGCTGGACTGTAGTACTTCTTGTACCTGTTTCCTACGTGTTGTGACATCAACTAGTGGTGTTCTCTGGCGGAGTGGTTAGAGTGTCTGACCTTTTTCTAGGTCAGACTCCTAATCTGAAGGTCAGTGGTTCGATTCCCAGTGCCCCCACCTCTGCCAATTTGGATTTCCACCGCTGCGTATAACTTACAGCGTCATCAAAGGCCAGTTGCTCTCATACCATGTCTCTGTGGTGTGGGAGGTTAAAAAATCCCTTGGGTCAGTAAAAGTGTAGGCTCGGGCTTTCTATCGACAAACTGTCTAATGGTGAAAACAAGTCTATTCAGACTTATCCATGATAGGCAGTATAAATCTTCAAGAACTTCACCATCTTTTGACATGGTAGTTTCTCGAAGAACAAAAAGGAGCAGGATGACTCAGTAGATTCTACACATTTTTCACTGTGAATATGACCTTTGCTGTTGACACAACACAAAAGAACCCTCAATCAATCCATCAATCCTGTCTCCCCGTCTACAAGTCTTTGCTGTTGACACAACATAAGAGTACCCTCAGTCAATTAAATCAATCAATAAATCCCACCAGTCCGGTCTCCCTGTCTTCCCGCCTAAAGGTGGTTGCTATTGACGCGGTGTAAAAGAACCCTCAATCAATTAATCAACCCAGTCTGCGCTCTCCCCCTCTGCAGGTAGATGTTCGCCCCGTGTGCCTCTTCCTCCCCGCGCGCCACGTCCGGCTACCGGAAGTGACGATGGACATCCCACGTAACTTGGCGGCGGCCTTTGTGGGTAGCCTGCTGCCCGAGACGCTGGTGGTATGTCTGCCCACATTCCGCCTGCACAGCGCAGGCCACAAGGGGGCGCCAGCGGGCATGGTCGACATACCCATAAGGACGCTGGACCAATCAGTGGCCGGTAAGCACTGGGTGGCTTAGACTGAAAGTAGGTTTGATCGCCTTCTTTTTTTTTCTTTCAAAAAGAAAATTTGAAGTGTGCAGGGATGAAAGATTTCTGCGATTTCGGGGATTTCCATGATTTTGTCGTTTTGTATATCCACCGATTAACGTCCACAAAATATCAATATACATGGCAGCAGTTGGTTGTTCCGAGTCCCCTTCTTATATTACCTTAGATGTTGCTAGAACATAAAACCCAAGCAAGAAAGAGTTTGGTGTGGGCGATAATACTGTCGCAATAAGGACAGTTGAAACCTGCCTGCTGGCATTTATCAACGATTTTCTGACTGGTAACTAATTGAGTAATTCCATGGGGGAAAATATGCGTTTTTTCGGTAATTCGCTGTTGGTTCTTGTATTTTATCGGAGACCACTTTCATCGCTGAATGTGCCTATTGCAAGTTACTATCCACTGATCCCTGGGGAAGGACTGTCTATTTGTTTTGTTTGTTGTATTTTTACATCCTGGCAACATCTAAGGTCATATCAGCATGTGACAGGGCACATTCATGACGACTTTATAGTGCTGTCCCACTGGGAGACCAGGCTGCTGGCATTAAGACCTGATTTCCCTGTCAGTCACATTATTATTATACTGAGCTAACCAGTGCTTGCCTTATCCTAGTTATGCTAAGCATCAGACTAGGTTACTACCTAGTATCAATTTTGTATGTCATTGGTTTGACTTGATGGGGTTTCAAACTACCGGCCTTCCGCACTGGAAGCCTGCGCCCTTACCAATTCGGCGCATCTGGTGCTCTTGAAAAAGGTTCTGCTGTGTTCTTGTCCTTGAATTGGATTATATGAATATAACAAGATGAAATCATTACACAGAATTGGAGAGGAAATTCAATTTTCTTTTAACTTGCACTTGCAAGGTGAGAAGCTGCCATGGTCAGTTGACCTGACCCACCTCTCCGTCTACTCTCTGCACCCGGTGAGCCAGCTGAGACACTACCTCATCCGTCTCACCTCCATGTCGGCCACCATTGCAGTCACCACCAAGTACCACCCACCGGCCTCCGACAACATCACCTCCCTGGGACTGTGCGTGCACGCCGACATGGACGCTGTTGTCATAGGCTGTTCACATTCGCAGGTTGGTCATCACTGGCGCCACTGCCAGTTCTTTATCTTAAAGCGGCATAATCCGAAAATGTTGAGTGTTTTTTGTGTGTATGTTTTTCGGATTGTTTTTTTTGTAAATGTGTTTATTCCTCTGATTATGCAATTTGTCCGTGCCGGGCACGGGTCTTCCAGTCGTCGAACAATCGTAGTTGATTACACATATTGGTAATAAGAGAGTAGTCTGTACAGTACATATCACTCTGTACATTACCGGGGACAGTAGCTGTGCTGTATAGTGCACAACAAGTTAGCTTCATGAGTTGAGGTATGTTATGGTTAGAAATAGGGTGTCTAACGGTTAGAAATCCTGATTGCAATTTCATTTCATGCATTCAAGTGATTGGCAGGCTAGTTGCCATAGCAACTGTGTTATCAGTGTTTGTGTAAATAGACTGGACGGGATGGCCAAATCGGTAAGAGCATGCGGGAGGTCGTGGGTTTTAACCCCGGCGCAGTCAAACCAATGACTTACCATATTCATACTAGTCACTTACTAGCCTGGTACTTGGCATTAGTAGGATCGGGCAAAGACTGGTTAGATGAGTATCGGGATAATGTTGGCGGGGGGAAGGTATCGGGTTATTGTGCTGGCAGCCCAGTCTTCCATTGGGGCATCACTATAAATCTGAACCAGACTGGATGGCCGAATGATTTAGAGCGTCCGTCTCCCGTGTTGGTAGATCGTGGGTTTGAACCCTGGTCGAGTCAAACCAATGACTTAAAAATTTATACGTGTTGGTTCCTAGCTAGGCGCTCGGCATTATTAGGATAGGGCAGGGACTGGTTGGCTCAGTGTCAGGATAATGTGACTGAGTGGGATATCAGGTCATGGTGCTGGCGGCCTGGTCTCCCATTGGGGCAGCACTATAAAGTCGCCATGAGTGCACACTGTCACAAGTCGGTACCCATCCTGATATGACCTTAGATGTTGCTAGGATGTAAAACAACAACCAAGAACGCATGTTTGTAAATAACCTCCACATTACCAGAAACCAGGTGGTGGCACTCACCAAGCATCCTGATTGGTGGGCACAGGGTAGGGCTATAGACGTCAGTGCTGAAGGCAGCATCATGTGATATGAAGTAGGATGCCTTTTAAATAAGGGTGCAAAAGCAAAAGGGTTAGCGTCTTAATTGGCAACTGACCAGTCTGTCCTCACACTTTGTAGGCTGGATGCACGCCAAGCCCTGGATCTCCACAACCATTATTTTGGGTTTTTGTGTGTGCGGTGATTTAAAAAAAAATTTTTTTAGGGCGGATTGTTCCTACTTTAAGTCACATGGTGCTACTTCCAGTGTTGATGTTCATAGCCGTTCCCTCTGCACCCTGTCAGGGCACTTGCTTTCTGGCCACGCAGTAGCTATTTACAAACAGTGGGGGGACGGTTGCTATGGTGACTGACAAGTCAACCGCTAGCTCTAGCGGTTTTGCCTATTGGGATTTAGGCTATTTGGATTGACTTTTAGAGTACTACTTTTGAGTCTTTAAATCCCAGTAGGATTGGTGTATTTGCATATATATGTGAAAATTGGCAATACATTATCTATACGCAGTAGTTGCAAAGATTATATTTAGTCTAATCTTTGGTAGTAGTGTGATGTACTGACAGTCAAGCACATTTGATTAAACTATGTTTAATTTATGGCCTTGTGCCAACAATCTTTTCAATGTAAACAGCATACATGATCTTTTTACTAATGTAAAACAAGAAGGAATTTTAGGTTTCTTAAGGACAGGTGGCAGGAGCTTGCTGCCTGATCACAAACTCCTGTAGACTTTTCCCTTCGTCTTTTTTGTTGCTTTAATAAACCTCGACTCCCGTGTTCCTGGCCAGTCCTCACATTGCGATTCATATATGTAATGTACTGCATTGTAGTTATATGAATGCTGACGGTTCCCTTCGCCCCCGCTCCCCACCTACGGGAGGCGTTCTTCACTACAACCAACCTTTTCGTTTATCCTTTCCCCACTAGGTGATACAGCTTATAGGTCTTGGCCACCAGATGGCAGCACAGGTGATGAAAACCTCAACATTGTACATTTTGCCGACTTTAAGCCCTGAAATTCTAGTTACTGCTTTCAATGTGGGTTTCTTTTTCCAGCCTAACTCTCAGCATTAAGTTCAATTATAAAGTTCAAGTGGCTATTGGGAATTCGCCTTCAACTGTGTGGTATGCTTCTTTAATAAGTGCAGTTGGTTATACTGCCACGATTTTTATGTTCCAAATCTTTTTACTTAACACGGATGAAAGATCTTCCACCATTATTGATATTCACTGATTGACGTTACATATAAACAATATATATGACAGTAATTGATTAGTCCGAATCTCGTTCTTATATGACCTCTGATGTTGCTAGAACATAAAACCAAGCAAGAAAGTGTTTGGCATGCGCAATACTATAGTCACAACAAGGACAGTCGAAACTTGGCTTTCAGCATTTTCCCACGATTCTCTGACAGTGCTAATCAAGTGGGAGAAACTACGCGTTTTCGCGAAAATTCGCCGTTGATTCTGCCAAAATCCTCTAGGTGCCACCAGGGTCTCAGCCTAAATTCCACATTTATTTGCCGGTATGGCTTGGTTCTGCTCAAACCCGCTAGGTGGCGCCACGGTCTCGTTCTGATTTCCGCGTTTTTTTGTCGGAGACGCCTTTCATCCCTGATTGAAAGACAGTTTCCCTTAAGGCCTCCTCAAAACATATGCTATTTCTTAGATTTCTGCTATTCAGAAAATATTCGTTTTTAATCTAATCCTAAGATGCCCTGTGTATATATTATGATATATATATATATATATACATACATATATATATGTCAACGTATTGTAATGGCCCACGGCCCTCCGACTCCCACTCTCACGGTCACTCACTGAAGAACACCAAGATTCAATCAGAGTACGCTTCAACTTGGTTTATTGAACCATCTGCTCTCCGCGGCGTCAGTAGTTGTCTGACCCGCCCCCTGACTCGCTAATCCCACATCGACTCTATAGGTGTGTGTGGGGGGGGGGGGGGGGGGGGGGGGGGTCAGTCACACGCAGTAGAGGTCAGCCCAGTTGGGGTCTGACCGGTGGCTACCCATGCCGCCACCTGGCACAGTGTATGGGTACTGCGCTGGTGTACGGCGTAGTCTCCGCTGCTACCGCGTGGTAGTAGAGCTCATGTTCAGACTACTACACTGCCCCCCCCTAGACTCTCACCGGTTGCAGACTGCAAACCGATGAGAATCGAGAAATGATAGAAGTCAACATGAGAACTAACTTGAAAGGGAGAGAAGCCTTACAAAGCTATGTATCCTTATGCGCAATTCCTAGACCTGCCTGCAGCGAATAATGATATGTGTCTAGCTAGCTGCAAGGCAAACATGTCATTAATCTAGGTGAAGAAAGAGACTTTAAATGTGTCGCACAAAAACGACCTCTCCCAGCTTCTATGTAGTTGGTGTATAGAATGTCTTTTGCTGGGAGAGAATTGTTCATACCCCACAAGTGGAACCCCCGCAACAGAAGGCAGCAAGGAACTGCTCAGTCCTCCCCCCACCGCCCCCCATCTCAGGAGAACCGTTAGCATGGCGCTCTTCCCTCTGCGCGGAGCGGCTCCTCTTAGAGCTCCCTCAGTCCGTCCTTCCCGTGCCCGCGTCGCCTGGCCAGTAGATCACAGACGGTATTACGCCGCGGACACATCAAGCAGCCACACCCAGGACCCACCACGCTCGGCGACCCGCTCCGGTGTAGAGTGCATGAAAGTAGAAGGGCGGTGTTACTCATAACAATTGAGAAAGTCTCCGCAGATACAATGTTTGGCATGTAATACATTTCATAAGAAGCACTGGGCGCCAGCAAGAACCCGGCCTCCTACAAAGTAAATCACATCCATGTGCATCCTCAACTGTCCTAACAGGAGCCGATGCACACGCTGTCTATCATGTTCTGCCAGAAGCGCTTACTATAAGTAGTAATTTTAAATTAAAGATTGCAGTTTAAAACAAGAGCCAGGGTGACACTGCATATGAAAATATTGTAGTGTGAAATGTACAGTGTCAACCCACCAACTCCCACACCATTGACCACCTAGTTCCACTGAATAAATTTAGACGATCATGTTTCCTAATAGTGTGGAAAAAGGAAGTCAAAATGGGGTGAAAGTTGAGGAATATCAGGAAACAATTAATTTAATATGTATATAAAAAAATAAATTATTTCGACCCCTACTGCAGAAAAATAAGTAGAACACAAGAAGCTAGGTCCTCCAATCGGGAGAAACTGAGCTCTTCACCACAACATATCATATCAACAATCGCACTGCAAAGAAAAAGAATAATATTAGAATAAAGCAGTACGACATGCTAATTACATCGTGGCTATCAATGTAAAAAAAAACATATTATATATAGGAGGAGCTACAAATAATAAAGGAAAGCAAGAGAGGCAAATGGATTGGCAACTTTATATCGACCAATGGCTCGGAATACCCGTACCGGTAACAAAAATAAAAGCAAAAAACAAGTGAGTGGGGCGAGGCCGGCGCGCCGATGGTGTATTTATAGGCCGGCGCAGGACCGATTCACCACCGGGGGAGGCTCGCAGCAAAAGCGTAGTGCCGAAATCAATAGACCATTTCGTAATAACCCTGGTTAACATTCGAAGAAAAGCATAATGTATTTTACGCCTACCTATATTTGCATAATTCTTTATACGCCCTATAGGAGGAGCTACAAATAATAATAAAGGAAAGCAAGAGAGGCAAATGGATTGGCAACTTTATATCGACCAATGGCTCGGAATACCCAAAGACACTTCAAAGTGTCCCCCAAACCATAACCTCTCAAGTCAGCTGTCCGCTAATAGTGTAGCCACTCTAATATCACTCACCATTCTCATAGCCATAGGCGTCTTCAAGTAAGTATAGATTGAATCACTCGACCAGTCCCCCCTTACTCGGAGCTCCTCTAAGGAAGCCCCACATAACGCAAGATATGTGCAGCCACCCCTCCTCAGCGAGTGCGACAAAATTTCTGACGGACCTAGACCAGCCCTTTCTGCAAAAAGTTTCAGCATCCCTTGGTAGATGCCGTATGTCAACGGACCCGACCCACCCCCATCTTCGGGAATCCGAAAAGCAGGTTCATGCTGCTCTGCTGGGATCTCAGCAAAATGCCGCTTCACCCAATATACTGCACATAGCGATAAATCCGGACAATTCGCCACCGGAATTTCTAGGGTACGTTGGCCAAACTGTATTGTTTTTGAATGAGTCACACGAACTATCATACCCCAAGCAAAAAATTTGAAATCAGCCCTCTTTAGCACGGCATCTGATAATGTCACTTGACACTTCCTTAATAGTGCCCTAAAACTCGTCAATACCGCTGCCCGCCAAGCCGTATGACCAACAGATCCTTTTAAATAACTGAACATCTTCCTAAGCATTGATGGCAGGAGGGGAGCCGCCCGATGTGGTGCAACCCCTTTTACCCTCCTCATCCCCTTTAGAGTAGTTTGAAGAGCAAAATCTTTATAATCAATAGGAGGCGAATCATTTCGACGCAGAAAATAATTTAGACCACTCAAGTAATTAATTACTAAAGTATACTTCAACGATCGAGACAGCCAAGTAGCATACAGTGCTACCTGATCCGATGAGCATGGCAAAGGAGTGAAATCACCCGAGAATTCTTCAATGAACTCCATATATTTCTTAATCTGGACATCTCTAGTCAATACTGAGTTTGGAGCGTAGAACTGTTGCTGGTAGACCCTCTGTTCTCTCCTCAAAACCGCCAGTCCTGAAACAAACGGAAGCACTATCAAAAAACTTACTACAGCACATACTCGATGCGCCATCCGCAGTACGAAGCCTTTTTAGGGAACCCTCCTCATTTAGTCGACTCAATGCATCACAAATAACATTGTCCGCACTAGCAATATGGGTTGATGACACCGTGAAATTGTATTGAACTGACAGCCAAAAAAGGCGCCAAACATAGAACATCACCCCCTTCGACCTAGACTTCCCCGTGCCTAAGGCAGCCTGAACCGTAGCATTATCTGTTACTACTAATATTGCTTTATCCCTCCACCACTCCGCCCAGTGCACTGCTGCCGCATACACACCATACATCTCCTTTATATTTATGTGCGCATCGCACGACTTCGCTTCCGATGAGACCCAGTGGTGTCCGACGGCCAATTGCAAGCCAACTTTGTCTCGCTTCTCAACCAGACGGGATGGCCGAATGAGTTAGAGCGTCTGTCTCCCGTACTGGTAGATCGTGGGGTCGTGGGTTCGAGTCCCGGTTGAGTCAAACCAATGACTTTAAAATTGATACTTGTCGCTTCCTAGCCAGGCGCTCAGCATTATTAGGATAGGGCAAGGACTGGTGGGCTCAGTGTCAGGATAATGTGACTGAGTGGGATACCAAGTCATGGTGCTGGCGGCCTGGTTTCCCAGTGGGACAGCACTATAAAGTCGCCATGAGTGCACACTGTCACAAGTCGGTACCCGTCCTGATATGACCGTAGATGTTGCTAGGACGTAAAACAACAACAAACAAACAAAATTGTCTCGCTTCTCAAATGTCCCTACAATCCAGTCCCGTCCCTGCAATGCTCCAAAACCCCAAGTCGAAGCATCCGTATACACAGGATTAACCACAGCAAACTTCCCCAAAATCGCTGCCGTACCATTAAACCTCCGCACAAATGCTAGCCACCACTGAACATCTTCCCTAAGTCCAGATCCAAGTCTAACCTTATAGAAGGGATGCTTCAATGTACCGATCGCATCATAGATGCGACGAGTAAAGGTCCTCCCACCCCTCACTACCTTTGCACAATGCGCCAGGAGCCCTCCCAAATGCTCCAGTTCCCGTCTCGTAGCCCGTCTACGACCCACAAAAGTCTCAAGTATCTTAACTAACTTGACTATCTTATCCTCTCCAGCTTTACTGTGTCAATAATGATTCCAAGGAATCTGATCTCTGTCGTCGGCATTATTAATTTAGGAAAACTAATAAAAAAAAACAATCTTCTCAATGGTCTCACAAGTTTCAACTGATCCCGTGCCGCTTCCTCCGCAGTGGACGCTATCACACAGAAATCATCTAAGTAGTTAACGACCCTCTCCACCCCCTCTCGCAAAGCACATCTAACTACAAAATTCGAGATTTTCGAAAACACATAAGGACTCGATGACAACCCCATACACAAACGGTTATCTTCCATAAACGTATAATCCCTATCGCTCTCAAAGCGCCATTTAATACCTTGCCTTAGTCTATCTCGGGGATGAATGGACACCGCTCTGTATGCGTCCTTTATGTCCACTACTGCCAAATAGTCTCCTTCGTTCATTAAATCAACTACCGTGTCGACTGTGTTGTAACTAAATTTAACACACCAATTATCAGTCATGTTATTTACAGAACTACCATCCGGCTGACTACAATCTACAACACACCTGCCTCCATCACCCCCCTCCTTAGGGACCACGAATACGTCATGAATGCAACTAGGTCGATCCTCCACCTTCGAAATTATTCCTGCCTCAACTTCCTTCACTAATTTACTATTAATAATGCGCCTGTCTCGACTCGACTTATTACGATTCCCGACAGGTTCATAAACTAAGCGACAATCAGCATTTATCACAGTAAACCCGAACACCACTCCTTTTAATATGAAGTGCCATTCAGGATCCACATCACCTCGCAGAAAAAGTTCTGAAAAGAACCTGCAAGGTTTCAACTGAGACAGTCTGCCACCTATATAGTGACAACAATCACAAACCCCATTAACACAATTAATTGTAACATGGAAAGTACAAAACGGTCCATCAATATATTCATACAGGGTCACCTCCCAAACACCACCACCCAACAGATCTGAAACAACCAATATATCATCTGCCAAAACTTCAAGATTAACCCCACTGTGCAGACCCCCAGTATCAGTTAAAAAATGTTCAGCAGGCTTAGTCAGTCCGTCGCTCATGTCACAACTACTGTCCTTTTGAGTCATACTACAACACATCAACTCAACATCCAAGATGTCCACATCCGGCGATGCACAATCATCAACCAATTCACTCGACCGGCCCATGTCGGATAATTGGCCGGGTAATCCCACTCGACCCTCTGACGTAACACGATGTTGCTTCACATTCCTGGCCAAAGACACTTCCAGTAATGTCTCGTCGTCATTATCACAGGTCTCCCCACAGCCACTCAGCCCATCAACTGTATCGGCCACACACACGCGTGCGCCCTCCGAACTTGGACAATCCAATAACACTTGCTGACACCGCGAGCTAATTCCTGGGGGCTTACTAACTATTCGTTGATTATTCCTTGGTCAGTCCTTACACTTTTGACGACAATGACCCTTCGACCCACACTTTGAACAAAAATGTCCAAACATGCAGTCCTCCTCCGACTTGAAACAACCAGCTTCACTATTCCAACGGAAACACACCTTCCTATCATTCACCAGTTTTGCCGCATTGGTACGCTTTCCACTATACTCACTCCGTTGAGGACACTTAAATTTCATACTTGATGGTCCATAGTATGAAACACTCGTTCCAGTGTTCGCCTTACCAAACGCAGCAAAACCTGTTGTTTCAGCAAACTTCCGTATCGCACTATCATATTCAATGTGAGCGGCATCCGCAAAGTCATGGGTCATTGCACGCAGACTAATGAAGCCGATATGTTCCAACAGCGTGCGGTGGTCAGCTAAGGTCATTCCCTCAATATTCAAAGCCCATTTAGCTGTTGCATGGATAAGTTCATGAGGATTAAGATTACGCACCTTCTTCTGGCCATAAGTAAATTTGCGTAGCGCCCACTTACCCTTCCTTCTTCTAGAAGAGCTACCACTCCGCGAGCTAGAACTCGCATGGCGGTGGCACCGCCTACCACGTGACCGGTGACGTGAGCGGCCATATGACGAATGGCCGCCATTCTCTTCCTTATCCAACATGGCTGCCGCCTGCACCGGTACCACCTCGTCCGGTACCTGCTGCCGCTCCACTGCTTCTCCCCGAATGACTGCCGCCTCATGAGCCCGCTCTTCACTCTCCTCCTCCCTTTGAAGTCTCTCATGCTTCTCCTCCAACCGCCTCACCTGCTTCCTTTGCTCCATTCTCTCAATATCTTTTAATATCTCCTGCTCACGGACCTCCAAATCAATTACTGCAATTCCAGCCGCCACCTCCACTGCCTCTTCCTGCTTTACTGCCTTACTCACCATTTTTAGTGCCGTCGTCCACCTGGTCGTCCGGCCTTGGCCCCTCCCCTCCTTCTCCTTTGTACAACGCACACACTTCTCTGCCTCCTCCACACTATGTGTCACTCCACCATTTAAACAGAAAGGCATATCAACATACCATGAACTGAGTAGTGACGGCCAAACAGTCAGTTGTGACAGCAAGTAGTGACTGACATCCGTAGTGACAGCAAGTAGTGACCGACATCCGTAGTGACAGCAGGTGGAGTCAACAGCAAAAACAAAAGTAGAAACTGCACATATATATATATATATTGTAGTGTCACCACCTATAGAATTCTTGTATTTACTTAGC
The DNA here is from genome assembly GCA_030323885.1 of Branchipolynoe longqiensis. Taxonomy (NCBI): domain Eukaryota; kingdom Metazoa; phylum Annelida; class Polychaeta; order Phyllodocida; family Polynoidae; genus Branchipolynoe; species Branchipolynoe longqiensis. The sequence continues at coordinate 11,898,540 of CM059198.1, read as the reverse complement.
TTAGTCGGTTGAAGGAAGAGACCTTGTTAATCCGCAGTGACTCCCAACGTCGGTTCAAGCTAATGTCCAAGCTTCCATATGCTTCCAAAGCTTCCAAAGCTTGAAGGCACGGCAGCAGGCCAAGGCAGCGGCAGAACGATCTAGCAGCACGCAGCTAGCAGCAAGCAAAAAACAAGCGAGTGGGGCGAGGCCGGCGCGCCGACGGTGTATTTATAGGCCGGCGCAGGACCGATTCACCGCCGGGGGAGGCTCGCAGCAAAAGTGTAGTGCCGAAATCAATAGACCATTTTGTAATAACCCTGGTTAACATTCGAAGAAAAGCATAATGTATTTTACGCCTACCTATATTTGCATAATTCTTTATACGCCCTATATATCATATTTATAAACATACATATATACAAGGTGGGATCCATCTCCTTCAAAGAGATGAAATAATATTTAAAAAACAATAATAATAATAAATTATATATTTCTTTTAATAAAAAAAAATTAATAAATAAATCCCGCCCAGGGGTGCTGGTCTTTATAATACCCCTGCGTGACACCCAAAATCCCTCGGACAGGGCAAGCACCGACTACCTGCGCGAGCAGTCAGTCAGTGCTAACCTTAACTGCCACCTGTCATCTGATTGTCACGTTCAATCCAGAATCCCTCGGACGAGAGAGAGCAACAGCTAACCGCGTTACCAGTCAGCCATCGTTCACCACCCCATCACCTGTCATCTGAATTTTTCGACAAGACGTCCAAAATCCCTCGAGCAGGAGAGAGCAATGCCCAACTGTGTGAGCAGCTAGTCATCGCTCACCTTCCCGCCACTTGTCATCTGAACGTCGTTGTCCACATCAAGTGGGGCACTAGCCGCCCGACTGAGCAGGGTCTGATGCGCCATAGCAGCAGCAGACACCAAGCTAGCCGGCAGCCCATGCAGCAGATCCTCGATGCTGAAGCCGGATAGATCTAAGGATCTTAGTGATCCATCCCAGCTCCTGAAGTCTCGGCGGAAAGAGGCATGGAAGGTCATATCTATGTCATTTATGACCTCAGCCTGCTGAGCCCTCTGCTCGCGCGATGCCTCTAACTTGCCTTCGACAATCTTCTTGTCCTCCACAACACAGTCAAAGTCTGCACCGTGCCTACCCTCAGCCTGGCGTACCAGAGTGTCCTCAGTCTGCGCCACAACCACGTCAAAGCCCTCTATGAAGGCTTTAAACCAGGCCGTTGACCGACTCAGTAATCCTCGACGTCACGTCCAAACGATTGGCCTCGCAGAGGCGCTGCGTTATGCCGTCCAGCGCGAGTACAATACCATGGTCGGCTACCGGGGCGATCTTCACCACCGGAAGGGCAACCACCGGACTCGCAGCAGGACAGGCAACCACCGCACCAGTCCCTACCGGCTCCATCACCTGACTCGATGACGCTGTCACCGCCAGCTGGGAGGCAGATCCCGCAGCGGCCGTCACACGAGGCTGCGGAACCTGACCCAGCGACACCGGCTGAGAAACCGATGCTACCTGGGTTGTCGCCGCCTGAGCCGGACCGCGTGCCACCACCGCACTCAGCGTGTCGGGTGGCTGCACCGCTGCCAGCTTCCGGAGTTTACGACGACGCCCTTTACCGCCTTTCTCCACTCTAGCCGCGGCTGCGACTGGCAACTCTGGCCAATCCTTCTGCCCGCCCGCCAGCTAGTGCACAATACCGGGCCGCCAAGCCAAACGTTTGGTGGAGCGAACACGCCCAAAGTGCGTAGCTGTAGAATGCCCATGACAAAACAACAACACATCATCGCGCAATGCAAATGGCACGACGATCTGCAGGCGACTGCGTAGGTCTTCACCCACTACCTTCCCCCTGCAGAGCACCCCCTCACGCAGTTCCAGCAGATCCCATTGATTTATAATCTTACGAGTCTCTGCATTCTCCACTGCCAGCTCGTCACGCAAAGGCTTGGAGCGGCCTTCCTCCAACCACCCGATCACACGCAGTATGGAGGGATCTTGGCGCTGCGCCAGGAAAACCTCTGATAACGTCCAAAGTCCATCATCATCTACGTCCGCCAGACCCATCGAAAAGATTGCTGCGAGCACACAGTTATGCGCGCCACAGTCTGCAATCACCCTGGCCGCACTTACGAACCGGGATTCTACTCAGACTATATGCGTTGATATGCTCCACTCCCTTTCTGTACACAATATGCTCATTCGTCACACCATATTCAGATAAAGTGTCCAACCAACGCCCCATCATCCCCTCCGCCTCCTTGAAATTCAATAACCAGCAAAGAGAATGATGATCTGTCCGGATAATAAAATCCTACCCTACCAAGAAATGTTTCCACTTCTTGCTATACACGACGATAGCCATCAACTCCCGCTTCATCGTGCAATAATTCCGCTGCGCCTTATTAAGTTTATTACTTGCAAAAGACAACCGGACCTCTACCCCATCCTGAACCTGACTCAACACGCCCGAGATTGCAAACCCCGACGCATCAGTGTCCAGAATGAACTGCCCCACAGCCCGCGGATATCGCAGCACTGGGGTCTGAGTAAAGGCACGTTTCAAGCCCAGAAATGCCGCTTCCTGAGCGTCGCCTCACACAAATTTTATTTTCCTCGCGGTAACGACCAAGTCCTGCAGAGGAACAGCCAACCGCGCAAAATCAGCAATGAAATCGCGGTAATATGACACAAACCCAAGGACTGATCTCACTTCCTTCATATCATCAGGCCTGGGCCGCCCCGCAATTGCAGAGAGCTTTTCCGGGTCTGCCTTAATCCCCTTCGCAGAAACAACGCGCCCCAGGTACTGCGTCTCACGCTTAAAAAGCCTACACTTTGAAGCCTTGAGTCTCAGCCCATAGGAACGCAAGCGATCAAACACTGCTTGAAGCCGATCCTGACATTCGGTTAGTGTCCGACCAAAGACAATGATATCATCCAAATACACCAGGCAGATCTTCCACTGAAGACCAGCCAGCATATCCGTCATCATCTTTTCGAACTTGGCTGGAGCATTACACAATCCAAACGGCATCACGTTCCACTCGAACAAGCCTAGGTGAGTACTAAAAGCAGTCTTAGCAATATCATCCGGATCCATCGCCACCTGATGATAACCAGAGTGCAGATCCAGAGTGCAAAACCACTCATTCCCCCCCCCAAACTTTCAAGCGACTCATCTATGCACGGTAACGGGTAAGCATTCTTCCGCGTCACAGTATTGAGTTTTTTATAGTCAATGTAAAAACGGATCGAACCATCTTTCTTCTTGACTAAATGGACAGGTGAACTCCACGGTGAATCACTACTCCTAATCACTCCACTATCTAAGAGCTTATGCAGCTCCGCCTCAAGTGCTTCTTTTTTAGAATGCACGAACTGCCGATAGGGAATCCTAAAAGCAGCAGACTCACTGACATCTATGCCATGCTTCACCACCTCAGTCCAGCCTAATGTCTCACCAGGCACCGCGAAAACCTGAATATTCCTACCCAGAAATTCCACAACCTGAGAGCGATCAGACTCATCAACCACCTCACACCCCATAGCCAAAGGTATAAGATGGGCCGGCAAGCTGCCATCGAGGGCCCCAGATACCACAGAAGGCGCCACGTACTCTTCCATAGTACCAAAGGTAACCGCACCGGCTACCCCCCCCCAACGCAGCAACGCCCACTTCCCCTCTACTACTCACAACACTAGAGGGGCAATCCAACTGCGCCTATCGCGCGACACACAGTTCAGGCCAACCACTGCCCCAATTACCATGTAACTGCGAACAGCTGACCGCACAACACCGCCCCGCGCCAACCCCGTCCACTGGGTCAACTGCGGCAACAGCTGACTCAGTGACCCCGTTGCCGCGAGCAATGTTCACACCGGATTGTTTATTTAACCCCGCCTTAGCGTATTCACAATGAACATTACCAAAGTCAGTAGCTTCACTTAACAACCCGATAGTCGTACCCTTTTGTAACCTAACCGCATACCGATTCGGATTAAACAAAGGCACAACTGAGTCAAGAGGACTCCACACTAGCATATTCTGACCTACCAATCCCAGCTCATGCAATTCTGAGACCAATGGTTCAAATAGGCTGTGGTGATCACCGTCGACCCCTACAGAGATAGTATGGCTTGTCCGTACTGCTTGAGTGGCGCACCGGTGACAGTAACAGGCTTCACGCTATTATCGAAAAAGACCTTATCACCGTCCAACTTATCGAAGAATTTCCGTCCAACACATGTGACCGCAGCCCCACTGTCTACTAAAAAATACCCGATAGTCCCTCTAACGCACACTCTCACATACCACCGTTTTCCGTCCAAAGACCAGAAAGTGGAATCCATGAACAGGCGCTTACCACAAGGGTGAGACAGGTCGCAACCCTGACGCTGTACTATAAACTGCATACAGTCGTCCAAAGGTGCGGGAGCCAAAGCAGAAACGCAACGCGCTATCTGCTCCATGCCATCCCACAATACCGACTCCACTGGGATAGAATCACCAGGGGCGATCACCGGCGGTCCCGCGCTAGCATCAGACTGCACACCGGCTTCCTTGACAGTTAACACCGCATCCGTTTTTGCGGTATCCGGGCTTGCCAATTGGGTTGAGCCTAAGCCCAAACGGTCCAACCCTAGGCGTTTAAATGAGGCTTAGCCTTTGCGTCCCTGTCTTTACGGTGACGCGCCAACCTAGCCCGATCAACACCTGAGTTGTCCCTACCCTCGCGATCACCGGCTATCACAGCCTCCTCGAGAATACGCTTCACCCCAGTACATTGTATAGGCCAATGACCAAAAGCAAAACAACGACCACACTCGTGATCACGCAGATAACCCCGATGAACCAGGTTCACCCGTCACTACCTACGCAGCAGATTTCTGCTCCCCTATCACATCACGCACCCAACCTTGGACCAGCGCCTTAGTGATAGGCGGCGACTGATAACCCCCCACCCCTGAGCCCGCACGGAAATTGGCATCCCCACGATAGCCACCGCTTGACGAACCGCGGAAGGTATTACCACCACGATAGCTCCCCCCAGAACTCACCTGAGAGTAACTACCGCCACCACTACGCCGAGGATCCCGTGGCGCGGTATACGCAGCCACCTCTACCTCGAACTCACTATCCGACCCATCTGACAGCCGAATAGCCTCCACCGGAGTCGACTGCCCAGCACGCACTGCCTTGGCGCAGTAATCGTCGACTACCTCAAACATCTCCTCCAGAGATGATTTACCCGGCCGCCAAAGGTCATAGGCGGCACGCTCCTCCCCAGGATCAAGGAGTGAGCACACAAAACGCTTGACTATCTTAGTCTCGATAGCATGCTCACTCATCCCAGTATCTCTCGCAGCCTCCCGCCCATCAACCTGCAGCTGCAGATGGTACGCACGGTACGATCCATCACGGGCAGTTTGGACGCGCTTCTTCCACTGATACCAGCGCGCCATGGGGTCCACTGGACGGAACTTATATGAGATGATAGGAAGCAACTCCCTCATCGTCGTCAACCCATGGTGCGTCTACGCAGTCCTGCGCCGGCCCATTCCTCAGCAGAGGTAACAGATAAATGAGAGCTACCCTCTCATCCCACATGTTGGAGCGCATATCTAACGTGAAATCCTGCCACCAAGTATCCCACTCTTGTTTAATACCTGTGAATGGCTTAGGACGCAACGTCGGAATACGCGCAGAACCCGCATCAGGATACTTTAAAACATTTTCATCAAGTTCTAACGTATCCCGATTACACGACTCCCATCCGGCCCCACCCCCAATCGAAGCAGGCTCCCGAATAACATCCATTATTGCTGGATGATTCCAGAACAACCACATCTCTTCCACTGAGTACTGGCGACCCACTGGCAGTCCAGGCAATGAAGCGATGGGTAACACGTCACTGCCCAAACCCCCGGGTCAGGAATCCTCTCACTCCGTACCTCATCATGAGTATTACCCACGTATACGGAATCCTGAACAACACCACGTCGATGTTGCACAGAACCCCCCCTCACCCCACCCCCCCCCCCCCCCCCCCCGAGAAGTAACATCCCCAGAAGAGGGCACCGGCTCCCTAGGACCCCCACATCCATCACCGCCCCCCTTAGAAGGCACCGGCAAATGCGGCGAGCTACCCGCAGAAACCGGGCGCGCACTATGCGCCGGGTACTGCGTCTCGCGGTTATCTAACCACATAGACTCAGCTACCCTCGCACAACTATCGCCAAGCCCTAAACCGCGTTGAGACGCCAGTTTCTCAGCCTGAAAAGCTGCGCGCTCACCCGCAAGGGCCCCCAGAGCAGAATCAATGCTAGACCTCTCGGCAGCTAGCAACTGTTCACATCTCTGATTCTCGCCTTGCAACTGAACATTCAGCACCTCACGCATAGATAAATCCTCCGTCTGTCTCATAAAAGCAGCTTGCTGCTCCTCAACTAAAATCCGGTTAGAATTTACCTCCTCTGCGGAGATGCGCCGTGCCGCATTTAGATCAGCTAAATCGCGCGCGAAAGATGCAGCATTGGAGACTCTCAAATCATCCAACGCCCGTGTCTCCTTTGCCATCCGGTCAAACAGGACCCGCTTCCAAGCTCGCAGACGGCGAATACGCATCGATTCCTGATGCTCTACCTCTGACTGCGACCCAGAAAACGTACGACCCATAGCCAAATCATGCTCCAACGTAAACGTCAACGAGTCATCAGCTACGAGCCCTGTCTCCAAAGACGGGAAATCTCCCTACGACAGGGAACATGGGGACCACTGCGCTCAGCTCCCATCCCCACAGAACGGACAGCTGAACTCCCCCACGGCGAATACTCCAGTGGCACTTCTCGCACAGGACTCCGGCGTACGCCCAGACCTAAATCATCACGATACACGATCGAACTGCTACCCTCACGTACACGCGCCCCTGAATCAGTATTGATCGACAGAGACCGTATAGCATCGAGAGCGAAGCCCACCTTCATAGCACTCCCCGTAATGCCCTCTACAGTATCTTTATCAACCGTGAGAACATCTTGCATTACATCTGAGGCCACGACACTTTTCAATCCCGTGACATTACCCGAACGAGTACCCAACTACGCGTCATGCCCCCCGCCCTGTACTGCCACCGGTGTAAACAACGGTGCAATACCAGGCGGTGGACTGGCACTCAGTTGCGCTAACTGCGTCCAATAGCTATCAGACCCTGTAACGCCTTCAGCAATCCTAGGCGACACCACCGGCGCTGGCAAGGGAGTGGCTACGCCCCCCTGACCTAATGACACCTGGCGGCGCTCCTCTATGACGCCGGCACCTGCATTAGGAATGAAAGTTTCACAAACATCCCCAACAGGCGAATAATGAGCGTGGTGCAGTGTACTCACCACAGAAGCGTCCAACTGCCTGTCGGCGGTCCTGCCACGTCGGGACGCCTCGTACCATCAATTTTGGTACTGGCGCTTCGCATCTACCAGTTGACCTGCCGTCGTCCCCTCCATAATAAAATATTACGAAGAGAACCTACCTTCGGAGACCATGGTCGAGGTCCAAGACTCATCCCTTACGCAGAAGGCGAGCTGGTCACGGGACCAATGTAATGGCCCACGGCCCTCCGACTCCCACTCTCATGGTCACTCACGGAAGAACACCAAGATTCAATCAGAGTACGCTTCAACTTGTTTTATTGAACCATCTGCTCTCCGCGGCATCAGTAGTTGTCTGACCCGCTCCCTGACTCGCCAGAGGTCAGCCCAGTAGAGGTCAGCCCAGTTGGGGTGTGACCGGTGGCTACCCATGCCACCACCTGGCGCAGTGTATGGGTACTGCGCTGGTGTACGGCGTAGTCTCCGCTGATACCGCGTGGTAGTAGAGCTCATGTTCAGACTACTACAGTATAATGCAGAGTATTATGCGGATATTATGTGAATGGAGCTATTGCTTTGGTGGGTGCAGTGGTTCTAGAATGATCTGTTGGAACTGTCTGGTGGGCAGATGGACTGCAATAAAGTATGTGTAGTCTGTTTAGGGCTGCAAGTGGTCACATGACCACCGCCGGCTGGTCACTTTCTGAAACTGGGCAATAAAGTGTGACATGTTCATATGAAGGTTCACATGATATATGTCACAGTTTAAAATTATTTTATTTAAACTATTTCACTTTTTGATTTTGATCTTATACAGATTGAGCTATACATTAAAATCACTTGTGTAACATGGAAATCCTACAACTAATGAAAGAGAGGAAGATACATAAGAATACAATGAAATACCATGGAATGGACAGGGAAGTAAAGGCCCTGTCACATTACGGCGTATGGCGGGAGCGTATGGCGGCGTAGCTGCTTTACGTCATATACGTTGGCATACGCCGTATACGCTACTCATACGCTACTCATACGCCGCCAGATGCCGCCAGTTGCCGGCTTATGAGGCATACGCCGCCATACGCTTTCATAAATCCATCCGTCCCCATTTTTTTGTGCATGCTTAAAAAATCTCGACCTACGGGGGCGTATGGTTCTTACGCGACACATACGCTGAGCGTACGCCGGCATGCGCTAGGGGTACGCCGGCGTACGCTACTCATACGCTCAACTTGCGTCATGGGCGTATCTCGGGCGTATTCAGCGTACGCAGAACCTACGCGTTGCGTATGAGAGCGTATGAAAAGCGTATGGGAGGCTTATGCGAAGCGTATGGCGGCGTATGCCCGACCTATGGTCTCGGTATATAAAGGCGACCCACGCCATTCCTTCGGTCATTCCTGCTCTGCTGCTCATACAGGATGGATGCCCAGGCACTGCAAGTACAGTTCCAGCTTTTCTACAGAGTTGCCCTTTATCACCAGCAGCTTACTCTATTCCTCATGGTTCTTCTGGCGTCCCGTATCGAGAGACGAAGGAGGAGGGAGCGGCGGCGACGATCAGTGTGGGTCAGACCCTGGATTGGGAGGCGGCCACAGTTTGGCTTGTTCGACAAGCTCATGGTCGAGCTCCGCAGCGAGGACACCGCATAGTTTGTGAACTTCATGCGGCTGCCTCCCCAATTGTTTGATGAGATTGTGGCGCGAGTGGGACCCAGGATCGCAAAAAACGGACCACATTCAGGGTGCCGCTCGACCCGGCACTGAAAATAGCACTTACTCTGCGGCACCTGGCATCTGGCACAAAATACTCCTCCATGAAGGTCGGGTGGAGGGTGCCCCTCAGCACACAGTCGCTGATAGTGCGTGAAGTCTGTAAGGCCATCGTCGACGAGTACATGGCCGAGGTCATGACGTGTCCGACGACTCCAGAAGGGTGGCATGCCATCGCGGACCTCTTTGCAGAGAGGTGGAACTTCCCCCATACCTGTGGCGCTCTGGATGGGAAGCACATCGCCTGCCGGTGCCCTCCAAAGAGTGGGTCGCTCTACTACAACTACAAGGGCTTTTTCTCCGTGGTCCTGTTGGCGCTTGTAGATGCGGATTACAAATTTATCTGGGCAGATATTGGCGGTATGGGCTCCGCGTCCGATGCCCAGATCTACAATGCCTCCGAGCTGAAGGCGTGCACAGAAGGTGGCACCATTGGCTTTCCGAACCCTGAACCGCTCGTCGACAGCCAGAAGGATGTGCCGTATTTTCTGATCGGTGACGACGCCTTTGCCCTGCGGCCGACCATGATGAAGCCGTATGGCAAGAGGGGCTTGACCAATGACGAGCGACTCTTCAACTACCGGCTTTCCCGAGCTAGGAGAGTGGTGGAGAATGCCTTTGGCATTCTAGCCAACCGCTTCCAAGTGCTCCTGACGACTATGCAGCACCACCCCTCCAACGTGAAGCTCATCGTCAAGGCGTGCATGGTTCTGCACAACCTCATGAGGACACGCTACCCAGCGCTACAGAACATGCAGCTGGATCGTCCCGAGACAGCCAACAATAACTTTGTGCCTGGAGCTTGGCGAGAGGGCCACAACCTTCCTGACATTAACGTTCTACCTGTTAACCCCAACACCGTGTCCAAGCTAGGAAAGGAACAGCGCAATCTAATTAAAGACTGGGTCGTCTCACCCGCCGGAGCACTGTCATGGCAAGACAGGATGATCTGACAAAACATTTTATCAGTCTGTATGCGCTGTGTCTGTCTACTGTTTTTGCAAACATGTGTGTGATGTTGTGACATGTCTCCTGTTATATGAGATGCTAATATGTTTATATGTCTAGCAAAATAAACGATATCATTTCATAGATATGAAAACACAATTTTACATGTCTGTTACATTCTTTCGCTCCCTAATTTAAAGTCATCTAGTTAATGTAATTGTAATGAATCTCCTCTCTTTTTACATGAATTAACATACATACTAGACCTCTCAGAAAGGGGGAGACGAGTTAGAGGGAGGGAGGGAGGGAGGGGGAGAAGAGATAGAGGGATGGAGGGGGAGAAGAGATAGAGGGAGGAAGAGAGATAAAGAGAGAGGGAGGAAGAGAGAGAGAGAAGGAGGAAAGGGAGAAAGGGGAAGGAGAAACATTATTAGAAATATTTTAAATTTAAAGTTTTTATTTATGTTTTAATTTTAATGTTAATTGTACTTTAATATATAACAATTAAATGATGGCATGCCTTTTCTGAACACGGAAACAAAAATTAAAAGTGACAGTATATTTATTGAAACATCTTGACATATAAATGTACAAACAATATATATACATATATACATACAAATAAATAAATAAGATAAATACGACAACATATATACATATATACACATACAATCACTTCTCTCCCTTGCCGTTGGCATCAGCTGGCGACTGTGAGGCTGAGGCGAATAAGTCCAAATTGGACCCTAACATGCCTGATATCCTGGATAACCCCGACAAGTTTAAGAGTCCCTCCGGGCTGGCCGACTCAGACAAGTTCACTTCGGGGTCGGCGCGTGTCGGAGTCACCATGTCTGTGGCAGCGCCAGTCCCTGGCCATGGCGGACCCACAGTGGGCGGAGCAGCCCCACGCACCACAACTGTAGGAGAGGCCCTCGTGTGCGGCACCATTCCTAAAGTCCGTACTTGTGCGGTTTGCGGTGGTGACGGCCGTACCACTGGCGGAGCTGGAGGCAGAGACTGAGGCGGAAGACTTGGCAGAGGCGGGTGTGGCAGTGGCTGATGAAGACTGTGTGGCCCGCCCATATAGCGGTCCACGTACTCCTGTGTCTGCGCAGGCCACTGGTGGGGTTGAGGCTGGTATGCCTGACTTGTAGGTGCAGGAGCCGGTGCAGGAGCAGGAGCAGGAGCAGGACCAGCCCCACAAACCACCGGTGCCACGAATGTTCCTTCCTCCTCCTCCAGATGGTGCGACACCATGCGGTTGAGTGCACCGCAAATGGACACAAACCGCTCCTCTGGCATCGTGAGGATCATGTCCCGCATATAGTTGGCGAATGCCACTCGCTTCGTCACCGCCGGTGGAGGTGGAGGTGGAGGAGGAGGCGGCTGCATCACCTTGAGGATGTCGGCAGACTCATCGAACCTCTTGTGGATGGCAGCGAGGAGGTTATTGTCGACTGGGGCAGATCGCTTCCCTCTCCCCTTTCCCCACTCTTGGGATGTAGCGGGAGGAGTGGGTGGAAGATCCTCGTCCATCACCACCTCCACATCGGTCCCGACATTCTCCTCCACGCTCAGGTCAAGCTGCGGAGCCGCGACAGGACTGGCCAACTGCAAAACAAAATCATAACATAACATAAGTAACATGAATGCAAATCGATATTTCGACAAAAGACATGACAAGTCAACAGTAAATCAAAATTATATAAAGCAAAAATAATTAACGTTAAATGCAGACATGGATTTATAACGATTATATCATGATACATCTATTGTCAATATCTCGATTTAAGAACAACTACACAACAACTCAACATTAAAGAAATAAATAACATTAACAAATTACTAGAATATTAGATGTTGCTAGGACGTAAAACAACAACAAACAAACAAGCAAACATAAATACAACAAAAGCATAACATAACAAACTTAGAATACGATACTAATGGCCGCACTTGTCAGAACGAAAAAAGATTATGTACTTACACTCCTGCAGGGCTCCGGTCGGTGACGGACCGCAGGAACCCGAACTTGCGCAGGATCCACTGCTCCCGCTCAGTCAGGTCAGCGGCTCCGTCCCCGCTCTTTTTCTTGTGGAGCCGCGTGTTCGTGTCCCTGAGCGACTTGAACCACTTCTGGAGATGGAGTGTTGTGGTCCCCAGAAGTGTCGCCTGGTCCTCCCACATCTTGGCCTTTCTGTCTGAGCGGCGGTAATCCGAGAGCTTCATGTTCCAAATGATGGGGTTCTCCTGGAGGAAGTCCAACATTTGATCCTCCTTAAAGACCGACAGAGAACAGTCGCTCTTCTTGGCCCTCTGTCTCTTTGACGTGCCGATGGCAGCGGTGCTGGTGGAGGCGGCGGAGGCAGCGGACGACGCCCGTGAGCTGCCTGCAGAGGCAGGAGATGGCGAGCTGGAGCGGGGACGCCAGCGTTGCGTCGTCGACCTCTCCACTTCCATCTCCAGCTCCTCCAGTGGAGAGTGGTGTTCTGGAGAGTGGTGTGGAGAGTGGTGAGGTGGCGAGGCAGGTGAGGAGGCTGGTGATGGAGAGCATTGTAACAAAGTCTGCCTCTTTCTGCCTCTCCCACGGCCTAGTCCTCCTCCTGTAGTTGGGTTCTTCTTTGCTGCTGGTCCTAATTGGTTGGTCCTCACATTGTAACTGTTTTTGTCTAAATTAATTCTCCTTTTCATACCAAATGAAGAAAATTCCTTTTATTATACCCCAAAGAAGCAATGACAGCAATCCAGTGAGAAAAAAATGTTTGGTTTATTTTTTATTGCAAAAATAGATTCATTTGTCACGCAAATATGACAGCTAAAAATGGGAATGGTGAAACAGTACTACTTGTGATGGAAACTACTTCATTGTAGACCAAAATATTCAAACATAGCTAGTTTATTTGCAAAGTTGTAACATACAAAAATGTCAGAAAACTAATTTTAGGACTATTGAGTCCTGCTGCTTTAAATAGGATAGCATCATAGATGCCTAGTTCTGAACACAAAAGTTATAATATTATTTCCTAAAATGCATTAAAAGTGAAATAAAAACTTTGTGTCACGGGTGAAACACGCGTAACGGCGAAAATTTATTTTGCGATACAAAATCCAACAATGGATCAAATCTCTTCTCGCCGTGATTTTCAAATATATCGTGGGCATCTACACACCTACTGATGATGTGGTGTCAAGTCATAAACAGGTTGTTGCGCTATGATGCTATTAGTGTGGCGTGTCACACTTCGATGAAGATGAAACACGCGTAACGGCGAAAATTATTTCGCGATACAAAATCCAATAATGGATCAAATCTCTTCTCACCATGATTTTCAAATATACCGTGGGCATCTACACACCTACTGATGATGTGGTGTCAAGTTATAAACAGGATGTTGCGCTATGACGCTATCACGCGTTCACCTGTTGTCATCTTCATCCTCTAAGTCATCGCAATATCTTTTTCTACATAAGAAAACTTATAACACTCAAAAGAAATATTTGCATACATGTAATGTGTACAAATAATGCCCTGAACAAATACATTTTTTGCATGCTATTAGCAGTGTCTAACCTAAGTCATTATTGAGTGTCACATGAAACATGCGTTACATGTTACATGTGTTACAATTCCAAGAACATCAGAAGTTAGGGAAGTGTTCCAAGATTACTTTGAAATATGTCCACAGCATCAACAACTAATAAGCATAAATATTTTCACCATCTGTGGTGCTTGTTTCATCATGAAGGAACAACTTTTCATTTCCATGTAACGCATGTTTCAGTGTCACAATTTTATATCTTCTCTGTTCTACTCTGAAGTGGACGAACACTCATAAAATTGCACTTAGTTACTCCTAGTGACTGCTGTTCAAAACCTAACTAGGAAATACTAAGGGTCTTGTTCTAAATATTACATAATGAAGGTTTTTGTGACGGCCGAAACACGCATAACATTCTCCACTTGGTCATGTTCGAAGCCACCCTGACTTGTAGTCTGGGTCCAAATTGTTTTTGTTTTAAATTGTGTCTTAAAATTGGATGTATGTGGAACACAACAAGCCTAATTGGGATAGGCTGTAACATATTTCAGTTTTGACCTCCGATTCCCCCTTTTTAGGACCAAAACTGAAGAAGAACCCATTATAAGCAAAACTTGTAACACTCAAAAAGACATACTTGCATACATGTAATGTGTAGAAATAATACCCTTAACAAAAACTTTTTGTGTGTGCATACTGTTAGCAATTTCTGAGCCAAGTTATTATTGAGTGTCACATGAAACATGCGTTACATGTCACATGAAACATGCGTTACAACTCCAATAACATCAGAAGTTATGGAAGTATTACAAAATTACTTTGAAATATGTCCACAGCGTCAAAAACTAATAAGCATAATACCTTTTCATGCTCTGTGGTGTTTGTTTGATCTTGAAGAAAAAACTTTTCCTTTCCATGTCACACATGTTTCAGTGTCACAATTTTATAAGTCCTCTGTTCTACTCTCAAGTGGACGGACCCTCATAAAATTGCACTTACTTACTCCTAGTGAGTGCAGTTCAAAACCGTACTAGGAAAAAATAAGGGTTTAGTTCTAAATCTGACACTAGGCGGCTTTTTGTGTCACACCGAAACACGCGTAACGTTCTCCACTTAGTCAAGTTCAAAGCCACCCTGACGTGCAATCGGGGTCCAAACTGCTTTTCTTTTAATTGTGCCTTAAAATAGGATATATGTGGAACACAACAAGCCTAACTAGGATAAGCTGTGACGTGTTTAAGTTTTTACCCCCGATTCCCCCTTTTTAGGACCAGCAGCAAAGAAGAACCCAGTTACAGCAGCTCTGGAGGCTGGTGTAGTAGCAGTAGTACTGGTAGTAGTAGTAGTAGTAGCAGTAGCAGAAGCAGCAGCAGCAGTGGTGTTCCTCTTAGCAGGCATGGTGGCAGAGTGAGGGGAGCCTGTTGCTCCAGGCTATATATACCCAGGAGCCACAAAGCGGCGGACCTCAGAGAGATACCATAGGTCGCGCATAGGTTTCGCATACGCTCCTCATACGCTCCTAAAATATTCATACACTCCTCATACGCTCCACATGCCAATCAAAACAGTCAAAAAATGTCGCAGCACGCTCCCATACGCTTCTCATACGCTCCTCATAGGTCCCCCATACGCTCAAACCCACCCGAAAGTTCACCGAAGGTCATCATAGGCCGGCACCAGCACGGCGTACGTAGGTTTTCAATACGCTCCCGCCATACGCCGTAATGTGACAGCCCCTTAAAGAACAAGTGCTCCCAAGAAAAAGAAAGATGGCTGAGATCGAAATGTGAGGAAATAGAAACCCTTGAAAACAATCATCAGACAAGGGATATGTACGAAAGGGTCAGAGAAATGACAAATAATAAGCAGTCTTCGAAACAAAGAGGATGTATCAAGAATAAGAAAGGACAACTACTTTTTGATGAAGAGGAAGTCTCTCATAGATGGTCTGAATATATCGAAGAACTTTTTGACGGGCAGAGAGAGGAAATACCTGAGATGAGGAATACTGATGGGCTTCCTATTCTGGAGAGCGAAGTAATAAGAGCCATTGGGAAACTTCGGAATGGGAAAGCAGTAGGAACAGACGATATCTCTTCTGAAATGTTAAAAGCTTTGGAGGGAGCTAGCATCACAAGGATAACTGCTCTTTTTAATGACATATATAACACCGGATATATTACATCAGACTTAAGAAAATCTATATTTATTGCCCTTCCTAAGAAACCAAAAGCGGTGGAATGCTCGGATTTCAGAACAATAAGCCTCATGAGCCATGTTATTAAAGCTTTACTCAAAATACTACTAGAAAGGATTAAAACAAAAATTAATCGAGAGGTATCAGAAGAGCAATTTGGATTCATACCAAGCAGTGGAACAAGGGAAGCCATTTTTAACATGAGAACAATAATTGAGAGACACCTAGAAGTAGATAAGGATATATACATATGTTATATAGACTACGCTAAAGCATTTGACAAAGTACATCATAAGAAACTCATAGAAGCTCTACAAAAAATCGGACTAGACGGTAAGGACGTTCGGCTTGTGGCCAGCCTCTACTGGGAACAGTATGCTGCTGTAAGAATTGGAGACTCATTGACACCAGAAGTGAAGATCAAATGTGGAGTGCGACAAGGATGTGTTCTATCACCTAGTCTTTTCAACATTTATACGGAAATGATTTTCAGAGAAATAGATGACATCATAGGAATAAATGTTGGAGGTGGAAATATCAATAACACAAGATACGCAGACGATACAGCACTGCTAGCCTTAACGTCAAATCGACTACAAGATATAGTGGATGAAGTAAAAGAAAAAAGTGAGAGATGTGGCCTCAAAATGAATGTAAAGAAGACAAAATCCATGGTTGTCAGCAGAAAGGAATAGAAACCAAGAGCAGAGATAAAAGTTAATGGTGTAATCTTGGAGCAGGTAGAGTCATTTGTGTATCTGGGCCATTTAATAACTAGTGATGGCGGATGTGAAAGAGAGATTAAACGGAGAATAAACATTGCCAAAACAACATTTCTAAAGATGCAGAAAGTACTAACATCTAGAGACATAAATATAAAAACAAGACTCCGACTGCTAAAATGCTGTGTGGTCTACACTTTTATATTGCTGCGAGACATGGACTTTGAAGAAAGCAATAACAACAAAGCTTGAGGCATTTGAAATGTGGCAATACAGAAGAATGTTAAAAATTCCATGGACAGCAATGATAAGCAACGTGGAGGTCCTAACAAGAATGAAAATAAAGAGACAGATAATACAAACGATCAAAAACAGAAAAATTAAATACTTTGGCCACATGATACGACACCAGGAATCACAGAGAAGAATACTGGAAGGGAAGATAGAAGGGAAAAGACCAAGAGGGAGAAGGAGAACAACATGGATGGACAATATCACTGAGTGGACAGCAATGAGCTATGCGGAATGCGTGAGAGGAACGAATGACAGGAAGAGATGGAGGTCCATTGCAGCCAACCTTCTTCGAGAAGACGGCACCCATTGATTGATTGAACATGGAAATCAAACCCACATCCAGAACATCATTTTAACATGCACAACAAATTCAAACAAGATTATATTGATTACAGTTAAGCAAAATAAAAAGCTTACGTCTTACAAGAAAAAAGTTGGGGGAAAGTTGAAGAAAGGGTTTCAGTAAATACATGGTGTCAGTGTGTAAATTTTCACTTTAGCACTTTAGCACAAAATCATACTTTTGATGCATTTTGTGGGATAAATTAAATACATGTGGTATTAACACACAGAAGCGACAATACTTATTTGACTGGTTATCAAAAAGAAAGAATGAATTAGGCCCATCGTAATGTGGAAACCAAATATTTGGTACCCAGTTTCAGAGAACGACATCCATTGCATTGACCAAAGGAATACTAGTTTCAAAACGTACATTTAGTACATTTCATGTTAATTCCAATAAGGCTATTCATGTAAAGCCTGTTATTTTAAGGCAATCTTTTTATATCTATGTTGGTTTTGTTTGGCTATTCTGAACTTAAGCGTTCATGGGACGGCTTTTAAAAATGACAGTTATCACATTTTCATCTAAAGTAAAATAAGACCTGTTATCTTGATCCAATATTGTTATCTCTAGATGAACTTTTGAGACAAAACAATAGCTGCATAGCGGTTGAAAGCATACCATTTTCGAAGCCAAAACGCTTACCTTGATTTCGTCCTACATATGCAACTTAGATACTAGTTCACTTACTTATTTACCATTTCTTGCTGCACAGAAGGGAATACCAAGTCAATTTACTAGAATATGTTATGCTGAAGCGTATGGTGTCGCTATTTGAATGTAGACACCAACATTAGATTGTCATGTTTAGCTTCAAATATTTCCATTGGTAATTTGTAATGAAAGTTGCTTCAAAGTAAAGTGAGGTACATTATACTGATAAACCTTATATATTTATCTTTAAAAATTGGTAGAAAAGTCAAAGTATTGGACTATGCAACTTCAAGCATTTAGCAAAACTACATCTAGTTCATATTTTTAAAGATATTTGATATCAAGCACATAATGTTCCTAACATATAGTTAAGAGGTGGGAAAATGTTTAAATGGATCTACTTGCTTTAGTTAACCAAAACTGCAATGTTTGTTAGCTCAATTAGTCTCACTATATGCTAACCATTGTAAAGCTCAACTAACATGTATCCAACTAGCCCCTGCTGGGTCTAGTTTGTCATAACCCTGTCTTATCTGCAGCTATTGTCTGAATATCTTGAAATTTAATGTTCATTCATTCATGTGAAAGAGACCTTGTAGGCCTATGGGCTTGCGTGACCAGAACAGAACGGGGACCTATTCAATGTCGCACACTTCAGAGCGAAGACCAAGACTACTAGGATACTGGTGAGAGAGCTGCTATTCGCAGATGACAGTGCACTGGTTGCCCACTCTGCTGAAGAGATCCAGAAAATAGTGGATGCTTTCTCCGATGCATCAAAGAAGTTCGGCCTGAAGATTAACATCAAGAAGACGGAGGTACTGTACCAACCCAACTCTACAAGAACCCAAGAGGAGGAGATTATGGTTGACGGAAACAAGCTGAACTCTGTTCCAGAATTCACCTACCTCGGAAGCACTATATCAAGTGATGGTCGCATTGATGCTGAAATACAGAGGAGGATGGTCAAGGCTAGCGCATCTTTCGGCTGACTACGCCAGAGACTCTGGAACAACCATCATGTGTCCATTCGGGTCAAATGCAAGATCTACCGTGCAATTGTGCTATCCACCCTACTATACGGAGCCGAGGCCTGGACAGTGTACAGACGACAGGTGAAAAAGCTGCATGCCTTCATGATGCGACATCTGCGTTCAATCATGAGGCTAACCTGGAAGGACAAAGTGACAAATAAGGAAATACTCGAACGGACCGGGCTGCCCTCTATGGAAGATCTTCTGATCAAAAAGAATCTCCGGTGGACTGGACACCTCATGGGGATGTCATCAGACAGGCTGCCAAAGCAGATCCTCTATTCTCAAATGTCTTCTGGTTACAGAAAGAGAGGGCGCCCTCGTCTCCGGTTCAAGAAAAGAAGGAAGAAAAGCGTACTTTCCAAAACAAATTGTGTACTTTCCACACTTTGTTGGCATATACAATTCTAATTGTGTGTATCATCGTACTCCAGCATAAAACTGTACAAAATACGCAAGAATCATATGGGTATGCAGGTGTGTAACCTTCGGTGATGGAGAAGGTGATATTCGTTTTGGCTGACCACTTGGTGAGAGTATTTAAGACATCTTAAGATCTAGGATTGATCTAATCAATTGCTTATCATTATAATATGTATCAATGGTGGACGTTGTGATATAACAAATAATGTATACATACATACATCTACACACATAAACACACATGCATGCATACATATACATACATACGATACGTACATAAATACGATACTATACATGCATATGTACATGCCTACCCGCTGTGTGCGCACAGTCATGCATGTAGGTGTACATAATGCATACATACATGCTTACAGGCTGTCTCAAAACTCACCATGTGCTATTATTGTCATGATAATTGGGATAGAGATGAAGTTTAAGTGTCACAACATGTATCAGGCACTAATCTATTGATTTATCTCAGCTTCACAGCAATCAGAGAAAAATCTGAAGGAAGAAAAAAAAAGTGTATTGTGACATTTTAGACACCATGTATATACATACGTGTATATATATATACACACACATATATTATATATCGTGACTTTACCTGCCGAGCCATGCTAGGTGAGTGACTGCCTGACTGGCTACCTAAATGAGTTATTAAGTGAATGAGTGACTAATTAACTCATTCCTTCAAGTTACCACCTACTCTACGTGTAACAGGTATGTGTTTGCCCCTATTAGATTGTTACCTATGTGCTACTGATATATAGAGTCTGTACCGGTATGCAGGTATTGCAGGTATAGCAATACCTCAGGGAGTTTGACGCCCTTGCCTTGCAGAGTTGTAAACCACTGCCTTGTGGTACAGGTTCTTGACAGAACCGAAGGCTAAGGGAGCAAACCCTAAACAGAAAACCATGTCACTGTGGCAGCATTAAGGGCGGTTGATGTATGGAACTCCCAACATCTCCCGACCAGCCACTGCAGGGACAAATAGTTTTGCGCCTGTCTTGACATGTTCTTGCCAGTGTGAAACCTCTATTTGCTCCCCGAAAGAGTGCCGCTGGTAACTTGCAAAAGCCAGCAGCACTTCAACACTTTTGCAGGCAGCTTTCATGAAATGTCTACCTCGGAAGCACTATATCAAGTGATGGACGCATTGATGCTGAAATACAGAGGAGGATGGCCAAGGCTAGCGCATCTTTCGGCTGACTACGCCAGAGACTCTGGAACAATCACCATGTGTCCATTCGGGTCAAAGGTAAGATCTACCGTGCAATTGTGCTATCCACCATACTATACGGAGCCGAGGCCTGGACAGTGTACAGACGACAGGTGAAAAAGCTGCATGCCTTCATGATGCGACATCGGCGTTCAATCATGAGGCTAACCTGGAAGGACAAAGTGACAGATAAGGAAATACTCGAACGGACGGGGCTGCCCTCTATGGAAGATCTTCTGATCAAAAAGAATCTCTGGTGGACTGGACACCTCATAAGGATGTCATCAGACAGGCTACCAAAGCAGATCCTCTATTCTCAACTGTCTTCTAGCTACAGAAAGAGAAACCTGAAGCTGAGAGACATTAAGACCGACTCATGGACGCAACTCTCACAGCAGAGAGCTAAATGGAGAGCGGCAGTCAAGTAATGAAAGCAGTCTTTGTCGCATCGCGACCGACAGCATGATGATGATGACCGGATGGGGAGGTGTAATCCTCAATTAATTATGTATGTTGCTGGTAACATGGGTAATTCACGACGTTGGAGACCGCGTTAGTGTCGGGAAGGCATGATACCGGATGTTACTATTGCATCTGGAGCTCCTCCAATGATGGCGTAGCATTCTGAATCCCTATGGGGATTTAGCCTTCGTGTTAAATGCAAACGGGTCTATGGTCATTCACTACTGGAGAAGCATACGGAACAGGTCCATTTTAAACATAGTACCCAACGTTATTAGATTCAAATTCTTCAAAAACCACCCTCCCACCCGTTCAGCTTTACTGTTACGGGCAGAGGGCTGAGTGTCTGAGATGCTTCAACATGGATGACTTAAAAATCTAGGCCAAACAATTACATTTCTATAAAGAAAGAGCCGTTTACAAATTCGTAGTGGTCAAATGCGACATAACATGGGATGGGCTACCCCAATGGTCAATTTGCTGATATACATTTTTTTTATTTACATAGATAACACAAATTCTAGATTTTAATTGTCTAAAAGCTATTTTTCAAAAATATTAAAAGAATAATACCCGAGTTGGCCGTAAAAAAAGTAAGATACCCCACTAAAAAATAAAGAAATAAAATATTTCCAGAACTCAAGAAATAAAAACATTATTATTCCTATGTAATGAAGATGTGTTAAAGGTATATAGTGAAACCCGTTTGTGTATTCATTTTTGTGTCTGTTTATGACACATGTTTATTGTGATCAGGCCACCTCGTCTCCACCGGATATTGAGCAGTGTCAATTTTTTTTTTTACTAAATGTATTTTATTCAGCGAATAATGTCTTTTGTCAGCGCCAGAGCACTGGTCTTCCGGCCGTTAATTACAATTTGTTGGTACATAAATGACAATATTAGTTGCAATAATAACCACATGAAAAACCTGTTCGATAATAGAAGCATAATATAAATTGACTATTTGTCGTAATAGTAACTGCATGCAATTCCAGTTCAACATATGTATTATGCACTTGGTGAGCATGCATCAATAAATGTACAAGATGACTCTAGAATTGTCTTTAAACACTTCTTTCTTCCTTTGTTTTCTCTCTTCTCTTTTCAAAAAGATATAACATATCTACAATACACATATATATATACTATATTGCAAATATGCAAATCAGTGGATCCAATCACCAATACCAAATGCGGAAACCTGGCCATTTAAATTTTTTTTTTTTTTTTATCCCATCACGAGTGTTCCGTTCTGTGTGGCCTAATGATGGGATCGCGGTCTGAGATTGCAGTGGGGACTTACATCATACAGGTTTTATGTCAATTTAAAGGAAAATTTTAGGTAATAGGTTTTGAAAGAAGGTGTAATAGGGGTGGGGTAAGGGCGGGAAGGGGATCAGCGTGCAGGGCTGTGTAGTGCATTTGAGAACATTTATATATATATGTATGTACAAGGGTCAGGGCAAGGAAGGCCTTTAGAATACCTATAACCGTGTCAGGGTCTGACAGGCCGGTTGTATTTTCATAAAGTTTTTAAATTCAAGCTGTATATTTATTTATATGAATATGTATTATATATGATGCGCGACGAGGAAGGAAAGAGGAGCACTTTATTCATGAAGTGCGGCAATCAATATGAACAGGATAATGACAGGAACAACAGGATAATACAGGCAAATGGTAATCAACAGGATAATGACAGGAGCATCAGGATAAACAGGGTACTGTTAATAGTAAATAAGAGGCTCATAAGGAGACTTAAAGGCTGTACAAGTCAGTGAGGCAGGCCCGAGGAGCCCTCCACCACAGATAGTGATGAAGTTTGGGTGGGTGGAGAAAAATGGCCGGAGGGAGTAGAGCGCGTGGCAGGGCTCGGAGAGAGAGTGACTGGAGGCAGCAGGCGGGCATGGTTATAAGGCGGGGGAGCGCGGGAGTTGACGTAAGGGGATAACCGTCAGGGAGAGGAAAAAGATGAGGGGGGATCCCCATCCCCGCCCCGAATCAAACGCAATGCTAGCATTACGACCGATGCGCTACGAGGAAGGAAAGAGGAGGCGGGTGTGGAAGAAAAAGCACTTTATTCATGAAGTGCGGCAATCAAAATGAACAGGATAATGACAGGAACAACAGGACAATACAGGCAAATGGTAATCAACAGGATAATGACAGGAGCATCAGGATAAACAGGGTAATGTTAATAGTAAGTAAGAGGCTCATAAGGAGACTTAAAGGCTGTACAAGTCAGTGAGGGAGGCCCGAGGAGCCCTCCACCAAAAGAGAGGAGAGGGCTCGAGGGGCGGCCGAGGGGGCGAGACGGGGCACGTAGGCATGTACCGCCTCGGAGGTCCAGGTGCCTTGGGCCATAATGTCTGGAAGTGGGACGCCAGCATGGTGGCATGCCTGAGCGGCGCCACGCCAGAGGCTGTGCAAGGTGTAAATCTGTGAGGCCGGGACGCCTCGGGCACGGAGGGCACTTCGGAGGAGCGCGGTGAGGGTGCGCGGGTCGAGGGGATGGCCCGAGGGCATTATGAAGGCCAGGGCGTCAGGGGGTGCTGGTCGCTGGGCAAGGGCAGCAAACCAGGCGTCAACGGCACAGAGGGGGGACCCCCAGGGAGGCGGGGACGAAGAGGGCCACCGCCCCCGAGGGCCCGGTAATTGTCTTAGAGTCCCGGATGGTGATGCGGTGACCGCTGGGCACTGGGCGGACGTCGGCCCGCGTGATGGTATGGGGGCCGCCCCAGCCCTCGGGGCCCAGGGAGAGCAGGTTGGACTGCCTCAGCATCCCGTAGTACCCGAGGAGGAGAGTGGCCCGAGGCACGGTGCCCGCGGGGCCCGCTCCGGCGAGGTGGGTAACCACAGTGGCAAGAAGCTCGGGGTGAGCGGCGGCGAGGGACGTGGTCCGAGAACCGGTCGCCGCCGCGACAACGTCCCTGGCGAGGCGGGAGTCGAAGCCCGAGGTGATTCCTCTGGCCGCATGAACCCAGGAGCGGGCGCCGGAGAGGGCGTTGCGAACTGACGCGGGCGCCGGCGTAAAGCGATATGGCGTAGGCAGCCACCTCAAAGGGGATCCAGGCCTCGGGCCGAGATGAAGCTCACATAGGTTGAGGGAGCAAGCGAGGCGAGGCGGAGGTGAGTCAACAGCGGCGACCTCCCGGGTGGTGAACCCTGAATCATAGGGGTGCACATACTGGAGACCGAGGCGGGCCACCTCGGTCCGAGCCACCTTCGCCCAGGGACCAGCGAGGTGGGCACGGCTGAGGGCGTCGGCCAGGACGAGCTCGGCCCCAGGCTTGTGAAGGACGGTGATGGTGAAGGAGCCCGTGGCAGCGATGAGCCAGAGCTCCCGCGCGCAAGACCCGAGGGTGGCGTCCTGGGCAAGACCGGACTCGAGGGAGGCGGCAGAGGCCATGTTATCTGTGTTGATGACCACGGTCGCCCGACGTCCTCGGGGAGGAGAGCGCGCAGGGCGACAATGAGGTTGACCACCTCCAGCTCGTGTATGGTCGGGAAGCATGCCCGGAACGCCTTGGAATACCCTCGGGCGTAGCAGCGCGTGTCGGAGAACGCCCCCCCATCCGTGAGGCAGGAGTCGCACTCGAGGATGTGGTGACGGACCTCCGGGGCGCGCAGGAGGTGAAGGCCGTTGGAGGCTCGGCCATAGAGGGCGAACCACCTGAGGTCCTGGAGGGCGTTGTCGCCGAGGGGGAGGGAGGTCGCTCCATGGCAGCTGTGGAGAGCCCCGAGGAGGCGGCTCATGAATTTGTGAGCAGGGAGAACGCAGCTGCCCACGTGGTTGAGGCGGCCGAGGAGGCTCTGCAGCTCACGCCGCCCGAGGGCCGGGCGGGCGATGCTCGTCTCGCAGGCGTCGACCAGATCCTCGACGTTGTCTGGGGCGATCCGTATTGTCATTTCCTCACTGTCCAGCACGAAGCCGAGCCAGATGAGGCAGACAGTGGGAGGGTGACACTTCCCGGGGGCGACGTCCAGCCCGAGGGCGCTGACGAGGGCAATGAAGCCGTCAAAGGCCTGGCAGGCCCTCAGGTAGGAGCGCTCGCACCCGACAAAGTCGTTGACATAGACGAGGGCGTGGAAGCCCTCGCACCGGAGTTTCCAGGTGACGGACGCGGACACAGGCAGCGCCCGAGGGGCGACAACCGAAGGGGAGGTTGAGTTCGACATAAGTGAGGCCGTCAAAGGCGATCCCGTACAGGGGGCAGGAGAGGGGGTCGGCCCGGAGCTGTCGGTAAGCGCGGGAGATGTCCGTGGCCCAGGTGTAGTCCCCGGCGCCCTCCTGGATGAGCCGGCATCCCACGTCGGCGACACACGGGAGCCTGTAGGTGTGGGGCTTCCTGAGGTACTCACGACGCGGGATGCCGGCATTGATACTGGCACCGGGGGGGTATGAGAGGTCGGCGATGACTCGCCCCTTATCCGGGTTGGATTTGGGGCGGGTCATCATGGGAAACCTGGGCCCAGGGGGTGAAGGGGGGGACGCTGAAGGGGCCGGCGAGGGCGCCATGGGCTAGCTCGGTCCTTATAAAGTCCCGGATGTGGGTGATGTGCTCAGTGGCTTCCCGGTGGTTGGAGAAGGTGGGGTGGGGAGGGTCACTGGCGGAGTAGTTGGCAGGGAAGCTGAATTCTAATAGGTCCAGGAGGCCCGGGTCGTGGTAGTCGCGGAGGCGGCTCCGCCAGCTGTCATCAGTGTGGCCAGCAATCAGTTTGGCCAGCAGCCACTCGCAGATGGCGCCAGTGTGGCCGCGGATGGAACTAAACCCCGAAGCAGTGCACACTAGATAGTTGTGTGATGGTGCCATATATCGCAGAGGAAACTGAAGCGCGCATGCGCACACACACACACACACACACACACACACACACACACACACACACACACGCGCACACACTCACACATACACATATATATAGTAGGTAACTTCATCACTTTGTATATTTTCGTGAGTTCTTTTTTATCAAGCAAGATGAGATGATGTAAGTGAGAAAACGAAACTAATGTGCAGATATTTTCCGCATGTATTTGTGTGTATATATATTTATTTCATATTTATTTGACTGATTGATTGATTCATTTATGCACACACATACTGTCAGGCTAGACTAAACTGAATATCCTTGATAGCTGTGTAAGTTGCACCATCCCGAATAATGATGATGATGATGGTGATGATGATGATGATGATGATATCTCTTCCTTGTCCAGATCCAGCAGCTGTACGACCTGTGTGTCGCCATGGTTACGGCGTACACAGCGCTGGTGCGAAGCATCACGCAGCAGCTCGGAGTGGTGGCCCGGCCGAGCCCGGCGCCCTCCCCGGCCGGGCCGGTCAGCGTCCCCTTAGCCAGCTCCCCGCTCAGGGCCGTGCCGAACAACCCAACAGTATGTGTGCTCTTTTCAACAACAGCCACTGTCTCAGCTCTTACCGACCCTCTCGCCCTTGTCCTCCCTTCTCCCCCCGCCTTTCTCACCTCTCACCGCTCGCTCTCCCTGCCTCCTCTCCCCTCGTCTCACTGCTTTCCTCTCCCCTTTCTCCTTCCCCTCCTCTCTCATCTCTCACAGCTTGCCCTCCCTACCTCTCTCCCCCTCTCCTCCTCTCCCGCTCTTCCCCGCTCCCCCTCTCCCCCTCTCCCGCTCTCCCCCTCTCCCCGTCACCCCACATCCCCTCTTCCTCTCACCTTTCTCCCTTTTCTTTCCCCTCCTCTCTCCTCTCACAGCTTTCCCTCTCTCTCCTGGTCTCACTGCTTTCCACTCACCTCTCTTCCTTTTCTCTCTCCCCTCCTCTCTCACTGCTCGCCGCCCTCACTGTTTCCCTCTCACCTCTCTCCCCTTTCTCGCCCTCTGTTCTCTCCGCTCCTCTATCAGCTCTCACTGCTCGCCCTCCCCTCCTTTCCCCTCCCCTCCCCTTCCCTCCTCTCCCCTCCCCTCCCCTCCCCTCGCCTCCCCTCCCCTCCCCTCCCCTTCCCACCCTTCCCCTCCCCTCCCTCCTCTCCCTCTCACTGCTTCCCTCTCACCTATCTATTGTCTCCCTTTTCTCTCCCTTCCTTCTCTCCACTTCTCTCATCACTCCCCCTCTCCCTTCCTCTCCCATCTCTTCTCCCTCCCCATCACCCATCTTCTGCCTCCACTGCTAATTGAGAATGATGCACCTGTTGTGGGAGGTGGCGTCCTGTTGCATGAATCCTCAACGGCTTAGTTGATTTCTGTTGTTGCATTGGTTACGGTTGCATAGTCCATTAGTGTTGAGTTTGTCATATTTTGTAGATAAATATGTTAAGTTGATTATTATATTTGAACCGGATTGAGTGGCCAAATGCTTTCTATAAACTGTAAATGGTTCTTAAATGTTGTTTTAATGGTAGTTTGGTTCTCTGGCAGATGAGTACATCCAGTCAACTTGACCCTCCTGTCACCATCACTGAGACGTCCGACACAATGTCTCGGGAGACCACACCTGTGCGAGATCTCGAGGACGTGGCCACCGTGAAGCTGTCCCTCTGGGTACAGTGGACTGTGCCCAAGTTTGTCTGGGCCATCTACAGTCTGAACGACAGCGGCAAAGGTAAGGTGACCGGACGTGGTGGCCAAATCAGCAGAGCGCAGGATTCCCGTGTGGAAGGTCACGAGTTCGATTTCTGGTCTAGTCAAACTAATGATTTACTAAATTGATTCTTGTCACTACATAGCCTGGCGCTCGGCATTAATAGGATAGGACAAGAACTGGTTAGCACGATATCAGGATAATGTGACTGGGATATTGGGTCATGGTGGCAGCGGCAGTGGGCCAGCACTAAAAGTTGCCATGAGTGCACACTGTCACAAGTTGGTATCTATCCTGATATGACCTTATATATAAACCTCCAACAAAATAAAACAAACAACGAAGCAAAGTTGGGTACTCTGCAGATGGTATTCAAGTTGCATAATGTGATGAAAGGTTAACATTTTCAAAACGACAGCAATTACACAACCCAACTCAGATAGTGCCACCCTTATTAAATATGTATCACTACATAGAAGGAATATCCAGTCATGTTAATATAACTTCTCACTCTTTTAAGTCATACAACCATATCAAATGTTCAGCATATCGATGTGTATGCCAAAGATATTTAGCACATCTGTAATACTAGTTATTCCAAGCCTATGTAAAGTAGATTATAACAATCAACCTAGTTTTTTTGTTTTTTTTAATGTGGCAGAATCTTAAAACCACGGATTATGCAACTTTTAAGCAGCGGTTGAAAGTGATATCAGACTGGCCAATCCGATGTCGGTTTTATCAGACTGAACAAGTTACTGGCATGTTATTGGTTATCGCCACAAGTAATGCGGTATTACCACTACTTAGACATTTACATTCTGTGACTTTTGATAATCGCTGATTAACGATCACGAAACGCGAAGGATATATGATAGCAATTGGTCAATCAGAATCCCATTCTTATATGACCTTAGATGTTGATAGGATATAAAACCCAAACAAACAGAAAAGCCAGGAGTGATTCTGGAAAAAGAAAAGGAGAATTGGTGGCGTGGTGATAATAGTCATAACAAGGAGTGATTGTGGAGAGAAGAGGGGAATTGCAGGCGTTGCGATAATAGTCATAACAAAGAGTGATTGTGGAGATAAAAGGGGAATTGGTGGTGTGGCGATAATAGTCATAACAAGGAGTGATGTGGAGATAAAAGGGGAATTGGTGGTGTGGCAATAATAGTCCTAACAAGGAGTGATTGTGGAAAAAGAAAAGGAGAATTGGTGGTGTGGCAATAATATTCATAACAAGTAGTGATTGTGGAGAGAAAAGGGGAATTGGTGGTGTGGTGATAATAGTCATAACAAGTAGTGATTGTAGAGAGAAAAGGGGAATTGGTGGTGTGGCAATAATAGTCCTAACAAGGAGTGATTGTGGAGGGGAAAAGGGGAATTGGTGGTGTGGCAATAATAGTCCTAACAAGGAGTGATTGTGGAGGGGAAAAGGGGAATTGGTGGTGTGGTGATAATAGTCATAACAAGGACAGTCTGTGCTGATGGGTCAGTGGAATGGTGCTAGGATAGTGCTAGGAGAATGGATGAAACCTGACTTCTGGGAATTTCCCACGATTCCCTGACAGTGCTGAGCCTATGGAAGAATATCCGCATTTTTGTGGAAATTCACCATCACTTTCCCTTCTTTTAATAATAATAATAATAATAATAATAACCAGGATAATGATGGTACACTACTTAGAGAAAACCTCACCATCGATTTCTGGGTTTTTCCCCCCCATACATATGTGTATTATACCCTCGGCTAAGCTCAATGCACACATTCTCAACACTAAATAATGCTTGATAATCCTCACCGGATTGGGGGAAACAGACAGAAACCAAACAAAGTCCAGTTTGTGTCCGTTACAAGTTTTGAACCTGCACAAAACTAGGAACGGATGCTGCCGGATTGACGTCTACGGTTCTTCTCCGGTTTGAATTTGTTTCGTCCATTGGCTATGCGTTCATGTCCGTTTCATGTCCGTTCGTCCAGCGGCCATTGACCCGATAGCGCAACATTTTGACACATTTTATTACATTTTGATACTTATCACCACCAGACTAGACAATTCTGTCCATTGCTCAATCTGGCGAGGTGTGACAGCCGCTTTACATTCAACAGGTGGGAAAGAATTACTGTATTTTTTTAACAAGGAAAACGTGCAAGGTTTCTTCCTGTAAATCCAAGTTATTAAACAAATCTAAACTTTACTTTTCAGAGTTGCGTGTAGTCACTGAGATAGAGGACGTAGCGACCTCTATCGACATCCAGGATGTTTACTCCAAGGTCAAGGTCAAAGTGGGCATGCTCAATGTTAGCCACGAGGTCAAAGAGTAAGTTTAATCTATTATCTAGAAATTCTAATTCATGCTTAATGCAATAGGGCTTTTCATGAATTATTAATCTTCAAATGAGCAGTCGATCAGACAGATTAGCACTGTAGTGTAATTGCATATCACACGCTCAAGCGACAAGGTTGTCACGAATGATCTCACATGCTCAAGTGACTTGGTTGTCAGCAATGATATCAAACGCTCAGAATATTCAAGCAGTCAGACAGGCTCAGCAGTTTATGTTTAACATTTCAGCATAATTGTGACAAGATAAAATATACAATACATTATTAACTAATTAGCAGGCAGTTAGTTCTTATCTGATTTCTGATGGCACACCAACAGAACAAATAAATCTGTGTGGGTTGTGTCCTGGGGGTGAATCAAACAGAGTGGTACTCGAACCCACATTTCTGCCATTCCAGGGCGAGCCTATCTAGGCTTCATGATGCAATTCACTTACCTACATCTATCTGTGTATATGGAATTTCACCTGGAGAGGTGAGTGCATTCCACTGCACTTGTCACATTAAAGTGAAACCCCGTTATAATGCAGCCTGATTTAACGCAAATTCAGATATAAAGCAAAGATTCATTGGACCCAGAATTCTTTAATTCAAAGGTAATTCAGTAAGCTTAACCCTGATTTAGCGCGAACCGCTGTTTTCGCGATGACATTTTATGCACCTCAATAATCGCGTTATAACAGGGTTTCGCTGTAGCATATGTGATTACAAATATCCAGGTATCACAATTGCATTGCATACACAGAGTGGGCTTAACACCAACACCATCCAGTGCTCAGAGAGTACTGCATCCTGGTCATGGACCAATGTTGTCAGGGCGGATGCAAACAAATGGAATACTCTGTCTAGAACAGGCTCTCGAAACCACATTTCTGCCATTCCATGGCAAACCTCTAAACATCAAACTATCTATGCTCTCTGATGCAACCAACCAACCCACTACTACCAGTCTGGGTGGCTACTACTACCAGTGTGGGTGGGTTGTCACCTAGGGAGGAAGGTGCAACTCACTACATTTGTAAACCTGATGCGACCGGCCATGGTGGCCGAATTGATAGAACGCAGGCTTCCCATGCGGAAGGTCGGGAGTTTGAATCCCGGTCGAGTCAAACCAATGACTTATAAAATTGATACTTGTTGCTACCTAGCCTGGCACTCCGCATAACTAGGATAGTGCAAGGACTGGTTAGCTCAGTGTCAGGATAATGTGACTGAGTGAGAAATCAGGTCCTTGTGCCAGTGGCCTGGTCTCCTCCTAGTGGGGCAGCACTGTAAAGTCACCATGAGTGCACACTATCACAAGTCGGTACCTGGCCTGATATGACCTTAGATGTTGCTAGGATGTAAAACCCAAACAAGCTGTAAACACATGAAATAAACACTCTGTATACTCCTCCTGCTTCCCATTCAGTTCTGAGAACAGAGCGTGGAGGACTGGCGACCATGAGGGTCTGCTCTTCACCAGTTCTAAGAAACTGAATCAGAACGTCGTCATAGTAACCAACAAGACATGGGCAGCCCACCAGTTGTCACCGCATCCGGGTTCCAACCTTTTTGTTGACAGTTACGGCAATCCGAAGCCAAGAGACAAGGGCCACGGGTTTCTGACCGTCACGTTTACACGCGCTCTGAGGAAGAATGTCAAGGTGAGTGGAGATGAGGGGAGGGGTGGCTGATTGCATGATGGAGGACAGGGGTCAAGCTGGCCTCTTGTATGTTGGAGGACAGGGGGACAAGATGGCTGATCGTATGTTGAAGGACGGGGGCAAGATGGTTGTGTGTATGTTGGAGGATGGAGGCAAGATGGATGTTTGTATGCTGATGGACGTGGGGGCAAGATGGCTGTTTGTATGTTGGAGGACAAAGGGGGCATGATGGCTTTGTAAATGTTGAAGGACGTGGGGGCGAGATGGCTGTTTGTATGTTGGAGGACGGGGGCAAGATGGCTGTTTGTATGTTGGAGGATGGGGTCGAGATGGTCACATGCAAGTAAATATGCTAGTAAGTATTGCATGGTGATCTAAATAAATAGGCTAGTAATGCTTGTATGACCTACGTAAATCAGCTAGTAATGCTTGTAGGATGGTCTAAATAGATACGCTAAATAGAATTTCTGATCTGGTTTGAATCAGGGTTGTGTATGAGTATTTTAAATCCTCCCAGCTTATTTACTAATTACTACATCCAATTGCATGAATCTTTTCACATTCGCTTCATGTTCTATTACTACAGAAGCGCATGAAGAAGCTGGCCTTTGAAGGGTTCGCAACCAATGACCCGGCCTTTTCCGCCAATGGCACTGGTGGTTGTACGGCCATCTACCTGAATGAACTCTGCATCAACCTCCAGCCAGCGGACATGGTGGCCAATTGCCCAGTACTCAGGCATATCATCACTGTATTAACCTGGCGCTGCCCTCCTCCAGACTTCAGCACTCCGACCGCACTCAGGACACCGGAGGGCACTGAATGCGATGAACCATCTGTTTCCAATTCAGAAGCTGTAATGCCAATTCTCACGCCAGCAATCTTACCGCTCATTTATGTCAATACGGGTAACCTTCGCCTGCTTTTCCCGCATGGCCAAAGCGCGACTGAAAGTGGAACTGGAAGCACTAGTCGGGCAGCAGATGGGGACCGGGCTCCTCATGACGTGTATGTGACACAACTGCGCGCGCTGACCTTGACCCCAGTGGCCGACAACCCATTGCCGCGCATCATCGTTGAAAAGGAGATATACCGGCGTGCACTGCGCGCTGGTATCACGCAGCAGCCCGGGTCGGAGGTGGAGGACCGGCAGTACCAGCTAGACGTGGCCGGCCTCAGCCTCAGCACAGGTGTGGTACATTGTATTTGTTTTGTTTCTTTTGTTCATTAAGCAGGAGAATTTAATTTCCGGACAATTGATGTTCCTTATTCCACTGTGCCTTTCCCTATACTAGTAATGATGAGTGCCAGGTTAGGTACCGACAATCATCAACTTTTAAGTCATGGCCAAGTTCAAAGCTGAGGTTAGAACCCCACTACCATAGCATCTCCTCATCATCATCATCATTAATCCCTAAAGCCCCAGTCACACATAGCTGGACGAGCCCCAGATTTTGAGCCGGACCACCCACGGACCACCCACGGACCAACGGCCTGGACCGCCCCGGATAAAATCACTGTTTTTGTCGATTTTTGCCTCGCAGTCACACATTCCCGGACGAGCCCCGGACCAAAGGCTGGAGCGCCCCGTACCACCCCCGGAACGGCCCCGGATGAGCCCGGACTGGCCCCTGACTAACCCGGACGAGGCCGGACCACCCCCGGACTCTCCCGCACCACCCCCGGACCACCCCCGGACTGCCCCGGACCACCTCCGAACCACCCCCGGACTACTCCCGGACTGCCGTGAGTAAATAAGAGTGCGCGGCTCTGCAGAGCTCACTTCCAAATCCAGCAGCACTGAGCACACATCTACACCATGAAACCTACAGGAAAGAAAATAGCCTCCAAAAGGATAGCCATGAAGCAGCCTGCAGGACACAAGGTTGCCACAAAAGTATGGAGGAAGCCTGCACCATCACCCTCAACTTCCGGATTGTCTTCCGACGAGGAATCTGTCTGGGACGTGTCGCCACCTCCTCGTCCTGTGACGCCACCTACTACAACAGTGCCGTTGTCACAAGGCACTGCGACAGTGCGCCGGAAGAAGGTGGAAGCTCTTCAGCTGACAAGTGAGCAGCACTTGAATATGTCGGAGTGGCTACGAACGCATGACTACATCTATGTGAAGGGACGTGGCGACTACAAGAAACCGCATTAAAGAGATGTGTGTGGGAGTAGAAGGCCAAGGAGATGGGCATGGACGACCCCAAACCACTCATCTCATGCTATGAGCCCATACGCACAAAGGTGGGGAAATTGAGTGACATGAAGTCAGGTGCCGCAGCCAGGGAGTTGTCTGAGCGCGAGTTGTACATACAGGAAAACTTCTCGTTCCTGCGAATGCATATTGTGCGGCAGCCATCCAGATCGGGGGTGACGTTGCAGTCCCGGTTGCAACCCGTCCACACAATCTCGATCGATGTGGACGATGAAAGTGTCGCGCCACTTGACCAGGCTCCACCACCGTCGAGTGTACCACCCCCACCAGCAACGCAACCCCCAACTCCACGCCTGGCAGCCAAGGGGAAGGGCGGTGCCCGAACACCCACCATCAACACCGACCTCGACCAGTTGAAGTCCCAAGTGCAGGACCAGCAACTGGAGGCTGGCATCATCCAAGGCCACCTGAGGGGGTTGATGCAACTGCCCAAAGTGTCGCCAGCGATACAGTGGGGAACGTGGCTGGGGGCCGTAGCTGAAGACATTGACGCGTCGCTTCTCGGGGAATTCTACTCTTGAGAGTTTCGCCTTGGCGATGCGGTTATGCTCCCAGTCACTACAGCTGGCCCGCAAGGAGCCACACCGTCCACAACCACGTCGTCCAGACCCTCATCCAGCAGCCCCGTTGCCCGCTTTCCCCGTCCAGGCGGCGGGATTACCACCGGCCCCCTCTGAAGGGGAATGGACGAGTCCCCGACCGGGCCCTTCCAGCACCACTGCACGCCCATCCAGCACCCAAGGAAGTGGGGTGAACATTACGGTTCTGTCTGATCTCAGCTTTACCACACTAAAGACCCGGAAAACCCTCTGTGAACATTGTGAAATGAACAGTTTTTACATACTATTTATTATGGACGTATTATGGATGAGTGAATGTGATCATGACAAGAGTACTGATTTTGTACATTATATATGGGTCAGGATCACGAAAAGAGGCCAATTGGTGGAATTTGTCGGCGTCGAGCTTGGATCTCTGCGTCGATCGGTATAATTATAATTTAGCATTGACATAGGTGTTGGAAAGCCTTTAAATTTATCCTGAATGTAAAGGTCGAGAAAGTACAACAACCTGATTTGTTTCTAGGATAATATAATATAAAACAAAGAAATGTACGAGACTTTAAGAATTGCGATGCCGACATCTATTAAAGTTGTCGGCGTCGATCATTTGATGTCGGCGTCGATCAGGATAATTATGATTTAGCATTGACAGAGGTGTTAGAAAGTCTTTAAATTTATCCTGAATGTAAAGGTCGAGAAAATAAAACAACCTGATTTCTTTCTAGGATAATTTAATATGAAACAAAGAAATGCACTACACTTTTAAGAATTGCGATGCCGACATCTTCACTTGACCACCGATTGGCCCGTTTTCGTGAGGCTGACTCATATACTAGTATGACTAGTTGAAAATAAATATATAAATATACATACATCGTTAACTACCTTGTGTTTGTTACAATCTGTATGCTATATCCATTTAGTTGATAGTCACTTTTAATAAATTAAGTAATAACTATTTAACAAATAATTAACAAATAAATTTCCCCCCTTTTCCCTCCCCAAAAAACACCTTTTCGATAAATACCACATTAAATCAGTTAAGCTGTTATAGCAACAATATAGAAGAACAGATCATTAAATAAGTTAAGCTCTTATACCAACAATATTGGAGAAAAGATCATTAAATTCAGTATTAAGACCCCTTTTCGAAAAATAGCACATTAACTAAGTTAAGCTCTTACACCAACAATAAAGTACAAAAAAAGAAACCATTATTGAGTTTAAGATTTTGGTATTAACTGTAGCATAAAAATTAGAAAAGTATAGACTTAAAAGCAATAATACAGAAATGTTTTTTTTATAACTGTCACATTTTATTAGGAGCTATTTCATTTTAATGAGATTATAACTTAAAGCTGTTATAGCTACACAACAAAAACAACAAATAACAAACAAATTAAATTAAGTTAAGATATTTTTATTATTACTGAGGTTTCTTTTGATTTCACATTCACAATAATGACATTTATTTCATTTTTAGGCACAGACATAACAATAGCACATTAAATACAATTCTCATGGCACAATTGGTAATAGTTCACACTTCACAATAGTTCATATCATAGCATCTTGCCAAGGCACCGCTCCAGCCTCGGACACGTAATAGGCACTGAGATATTGTCTCTGGTATTTCGCTGCGAGTGTCAGTCTGTTCCCACGGACACCGTCGATGTCGGCTAGAGGATTGTTGAGGCTCCAGGAATGATGTTGTGATTGCTGTCCTCCTGGTCCATCTCTGCATTGTGACAAGCTGCGTACCGCATCCACGTCAGATTATGTAGGCAGACACAAGCCAACACTATCGACACAACTGTTGCTGGCTTCTGTCGCATTGTTGTTAGGAGGCACTGGTACCAGTGAGCTAGAATCCCAAATGCATTTTCCACGATGCGGCGTGCCCTGGAGAGTCGGTAGTTGAACAGTCTTTCCGGAATTGTTAGATGACGTTTGGAGAACGGTTTCATCAACCATGTTCTCAGCGCGAACGCATCATCAGCAACTATGAAGAAAGGCATGTCACGCTCATCATGCGGTAGTGGTTCGGCACCTGGAATACCAAGTCGTCCTTCTTCAATGTACTTTTTCAGTTCAGAACGTTTGAAGACTTGAGCATCGCCTGCAGAGCCATTACTCCCAACGTCGACCCAGGAGAATTTGTAGTCACCATCCACTAGAGCCATCAATATGACTGAGTGGAATCCCTTGTAGTTGTAGTACTCGGACCCTCCATGGGCTGGGCATTGGATGGGGATATGTTTCCCATCAAGGGCTCCCAGGCAATGGTGAAACTGCCATCTTGTGGAGAACTGCTCAGCAATACCTCTCCATTGCTCTTCTTTAGTTGGCGCTTGAATCACCTCCTCAGCATACTCTGCAATTATAGCTTCACACACCTCACGAATGGCAAGCGAGATGGTGTTGTGTGGAATGATAGTTGTCACCAGAAGCTAGGTAGCGGAGAGTGACTGACAGTTTCAATCCCGGTGTTAGCGCCTTTCTGTACCATGTGTCCTTTTTCTTGATTCTTGGAACGATGCGAAGGAGAATCTCCTCGAACATAGCTGGATCCATGCGTAGAAAGTTTCTGTACGCTCGCACATTTTCGATACGTAACTCTTGCATAAGATTTGCAAACTGCCCGAACTGCATTCTCCTCTCCAACCAAGGTCGAACCCACACACTTCTTCTCACTTTTCTTGTACGTCTTCTCTTGATTTGCAAAACTTGCAACATAATCATGTTGTTAACATTCTGTTGTTGATGTAGCTGCAATTGCCAGTTCACCAGCTGAAGATGATTCATGCGCTGCCGCAAGCAGTAATCCATGATGTGCACCCTTTGAGAGTCAGGCAGCAAGTGATGCGTGAAGTGCTTTTGCGCCCGGTTATATATATTCAAAATGCCCGTCTGGGAGTTGTCCGGGACTGGTCCGGGACTGGTCCGGGGTGATCCGGGGTAAGTTGGGTGTAACGGGGGCTGTCCGGGAGTGGTCCGCGGCTACACCGGGGGTAGTCCGGGACACTCCGGGGATGGTCCGGGGATGGTCCAGGTCAAACCGTGGCTCAAAATGACCCAGTACCACCCCCGGACAGGCCGGACCACCCCCGGAATAGCCGGATCACCCCCGGATCAGGCCGGACCAGGCTGGATTGAGCCCGGATCGCAAAATCCCCCGGACTGCACCGGATGTTTTTAACATTTTAAAACATCCGGGGCCGAGGCCGGACGAGCCACGGATCGGGGGGTGTCGGCACGGATGAGCCACAGACGAGCCACGGATCACTCCGGATGGCGGTCCGGGGCTCGTCCGGCCTCTGATCCGGGTATGTGTGACTGGGGCTTTAACAGCCAGGGTTGTTGCGTTGAGGCACAGTAGATGACTTTGCTACCAGTTTTCTCCATTGTCCCCTGTTCTCCACTGCCCTCTGGGACTTGCCAAACTCCAGGCCTGTCATCCATTCCCTGATGTTGTCTTCCCACCTCTTCCTTTGTCCACCTTGTTTTCTTTCCCCTTTCACTGTGCCTTGCAAGATGGTTTTTTTATCAGACCTGATTGATGAGCAGAGAAACACAACCATACAACTGTAGTTTGTGTCTCTTTACGATCGTCACGAGATCGTCGGCTGGATTCCAAGGCATCCCAAACACCAGTCATTCAATTAACATCATTCTAATTTGGGAATGTATGGGAATGTGCGGTAGGATGCATAGGGCAAGGGGGATGACACTTTTGCCTTTAATCTCTTCCACTAAAAAACTAGATCTTAGGTTGTTATTGATCGATATAGGGCAGAAATATAGAGGGGGATGAGTCAAGTTGTAAAGCGCTTTTTTTCTTCTTTTTATTTGGGTGGGTGGTGTATGTTTAGAATAAAATAAACAACGCCACCAAATGGTAGTAATGGACATTTTGTGAGTAAGATATTTAATGTATGTGCGTGTACTATGATGTAGATAATGTTTGCCAACACATTTATGTTGCTGCTATTGGCTGCTGTGATATTTTATACAGACTGAAAATACATACATACATGCATACATACATACATACATACATACATACATACATACATACATACATACATACATACATACATACACACACACACACACACACACACATACATACATACATACATACATACATACATACATACATACATAGTGGAAATATCTCTCACCATGAATATATCCTTTGCTGGCGACACGGCCTTAAGCAACCATCAATAAATCATAAATATCTCCAACCTGCCAAGAAAACTAGTGCCTTGGTACTGAGGAACTCTATATACACAGATGAATGTTTATAAACAATATGTACATATATATTTAAAAGTGTACTTTTTCATGTTTCAATGTTGACCCAGGCCGGTGGCGCGACCTGGTGGTTGACCAGCGAACTAAGGAGGAGGACAACCTGACTGTTCAACATCCAGCCCTCGAGTGGAACAATCTCGTCAGACAACGGTACACAACGGCTATTCTTTTTCGGCCAAGTCGTCACTGAATATTATATACCTGACTACCGGATGCCGTGACCGAATCGGTAGAGCGCAGGCTTCCGGTGTGGAATATCGGGAGTTCTAATCCTACCCGAGTCAAACCAATGACGTATCAAATTTATGTTTGTTGCTACCTAGCCTGACGCTCTGCATTAATATGATAGGACACGGACTGCTTAGCTCCATAGAATCAGGATAATGTGACTGGGTGGGATATCGGGTCATGGTGCTGGCAACCTGGTCTCCCAGTAGGGCAGCACTATAAAGTCACCATGAGTGCTCACTGTCACAAGTCAGTAACCGTCCTGACATGACCATACATGTTGCTAGGGCATAAAACAACAACAAACAAACCTTGATGCGATCTAAGATGTTACTAGGACATAAAACCCCAACAAACAGAACAATGTTTATATATGATAGAATTACACATCCATGGAAAGCCAAAGAGGGATCCAAAGTTTCAATATTTTCACAGTCATGTGAAGCAAACGACAGCGTGGAGAGGGGTGTCAGTCATGTACGACTTTTATGGTTTATTAGAATGTTGATACTTTTCAGCAATCCTAATGGAATGTCATAAAATGTTGAAGTGTACTATTTTGTGGATGAGCGGTGGATAGAAGTCTGAAAAAGTAGTACTCTTTATACTACTGTAAATTTGTTGAAAACTTTGGATGACCCTTGTAATACAATAGTAGTTTTTAACACAGATTTATGAATTTATCTATATGCAAAAGGAGGGGAAAGGAGTCAATCGTATGTGGATTTTAGGGTTTAATAAAATGTTGATATGTACTATTTGTTGTTACCTAGCCTGGCACTTGGCACTAATAGGATAGAAGGACTGCTTAGCGCAGTATCAGGATAATGTGACTGTATGGGATATCGGGTCATGGTGATGGTGGCCTGGCTTCTCAATGGGGTAGCACTATAAAGTCACCGTAAATGCACAATGTTACAAGTCGATACCTGTCCTGATATGACCTTAGATGTTGCCAGGATGTAAAACTGACAACCAACCTTAGGAACTCAAAATTTGTTTGTGCTTTAAAGAGGTCTCGCATGCCATTTAGATTAAAACATTTGGAGCCAGGCCATGACATCTTAGGAGGGGTATCCACCTAGTATTTGGGTCCAATGAGAAAACGGAAGGGGGGAATAAATTCCATTAGCAAAAATAAAATTACTGCTTTGTTTCCTTCCAGAATCGAGAAGGAGGAGGTGCGTCTGACCCCCGTAGCCACGGCTTTTGACCTGCGTGTTGTAGCAGCACCAGCCATTGTCTACAGTCAGGTTACACCACAAGGAGTCTCACAGGTCAACATATTTACCACACCCTTTTTATTTTTATGTCACATAACTTAATGGTTTTAGAGTTTTAGGAGGGCGCACCGTTTTGGAATATTCAGACCGGATGGCACTGAAATTCTTGCCTCCAGGTAATTAGGTAAACCAGTTGCTGTAACTTTATCGAAGATATCCCGATAAATACTAAGATTGAAGCACGCTGTGTTTAAGGATACTGGCCAGAAAGAGAAACGAATGCTTGAACATAAGGGACTTGGGAGGAGGAGTAAACGTCCTAGTAGGTAGAGCCGTGTTAGGTAGAGATAGTGCCACTTCGATTGGCGTATCAAACGATATTGGAGGGGTGGTGTCTTCGTCCGAATTATCAGAAGTTACCGACTCAGTTATAGTACTTAGCTTAATATTAGTTACATCCGCAGAAGTTATCTTCAGGTGAGGTGCAAAATAATGGGGTAATCCGTTTGAATTAAATTGTGGTTGTTTACCAACTTTACTTTATGGTCTGTGTTGATAGTCTGCAGTGTAATAGGGTCGGGTACTAAAACTGGGTCATTAGTGAGTTGGGTAGCTACCGGGTCAGGAACTAGATCACCTGGTTGCGTGGCCACTGGTGGCACCACGTGGCCCGGGCGGTCACGTACACAAACAATATTATCAACAGTAGTTTCAACACATACAGGAGTACAATTAGTGAGCATTACAGTATTATTATTATTGAGTGAATGTATAGGTGTCGGGACATTGACTAATTCATTGACATGAGGGAGCAGGGCAATAAGGGTCACGTACACACATTATGTTATCAACAGACATCTCAACAGGCATATGAATACAATTATCAAGACTTACAGTGTTATTAGCAGGAATGGTGTCTGAGGAAGATTTCTTGTCTAAGAACTTCCTCTTTTTGAGACAATCGTGTTCTCTATGAGAGAGAACCCTT
Source organism: Branchipolynoe longqiensis (assembly GCA_030323885.1). Lineage (NCBI taxonomy): Eukaryota > Metazoa > Annelida > Polychaeta > Phyllodocida > Polynoidae > Branchipolynoe > Branchipolynoe longqiensis. The sequence goes on along the minus strand of CM059198.1, from coordinate 11,857,456 downwards.
TTAAATTTGTATGCACACCAAGCACAGATATGGGGAGAGCGGTCAGGGAGAACACTGCAGGAGGATTGATTTCCACAATCTTTCCCCCAATTCCACAAATAACATGGTTTTCCGTCGTTTTCCCTGTTGTATTCATCTCGTGCATTAATAGGGGTGGAGGTGGAAGAGGAGGAGGCCGCTGCTGCTGGTGCTTCACCTTGAGTGTGGGGTTGAGAGTATGACTGCCTATGGGCGTCGGCCACGTGGTGAGTGGCAGCATGTTCCTGAAGCTCTCGTCCTGCTTCAGTACAGACATCTCTCTGGATGTCTTTAATGGCAGTGAGATTGCTCCAGCCCTCCCTGAGCCTTTCGTCTGCTACCATCTGGAAGACCACCATCTTTGTTTCTGATATGCCGTAAAATCACCATCACTCACTCATGTTATTGTAAGTGTAATGCCTCCCATAATACTGCGTATATAATAACCAAGTGCATTCTATTTCCGCCACTTTGCCCCCTACACACTCAGCCTCTCCTCGTCTGTGGGCACTCGCTGGAGCTGAACGCCACCAGTGACATTGACTTCTACCTGTCAAACCTGCAGGTCGAGCTGGCGCTCGATGTGTTCGCCACAAATGTGGCGGCACTGTTCACCGGTGCTTCCACCTCGCGGCCCAGCGACTGCACGTGGCGGCGCTGGCGTGAGCGGGGTGGTGCTGAGGAGCGGTGGAACGACGACGGCGCACTGCACGACAGCGGCGTCGACAGTGAGACCTCCACGGTGGCCGGCTTCCACCAGCGTCTTCCTGCCATCATGATGATGTCACAGGAGGCAGAGGAGATGGGAGAGGTGGCGGGAAAAACAGAGCTATCGCTGACCAGCGGTGGCTTGCCTTTTGACGTGCTGCTCACAGCGGGAAAGCTATCGTTCATGACCTACATGCACACAATACGGCCTGCTTCCCCGCCTCTGGAAGAAAAAAGTGTGACAGAGTCTTCAGGAAGCACCACACAGACCCCCACAAGTCCAGTCCGCTGCAAGACCGAATTAGACGTCAAGGTACCAGCCACCGTTGGGTTGCTGGAGCTGGAAAGTCAGCAGCAAACAATGCAACAACAGCAGCAGCAAGCGATGCAACAGCAACAACAGCAGCAGCAATCAGTACAACAGCAACAAGTGATGCAACACCAGCAATCAATACACCAGCAACAAGTGATGCAACAACAGAAGCAGCAATCGATGCAACAGCAACAACAGCATCAACAGCAAGTGATGCATCAGCAACAACAGCAATCACTACAACAGCAACAAACGGTGCAACAACAGCAGAAATTAATGAAACAGCAGCTGCAACAATCAATTCACCCGCAACAGCATCAATCGATGCAACAGCAGTTCATGTTCCTTGTTCCGCCCAGAGAGGACATCACCTGCCTCGATCTGAGTCACAAAGTTGAACCGCAGTCGCCCAGCCTGACTAATGCGGACAGCGGCATTGACCTTGAAGGTCAACACTTGGCGGGTGCACCCGAAAGCCTTGACCAGTCAAAGTCAGAAGAACTGGATGAGCCAAAAGAAGTGACCTATGTTGTGCCCTTCCTGTATGTCACCTTCTCACAGCCGCATACGATGTTGAAAATAGAGCGCACTTGTCAAAAGGTGGAGCTTTCCTGCTATGATGTCATACTGAAAGGTCCAAGGCCGGGACATTCATTCCGTGGTAAGTTAGGGAACAATGTTAACTCGGATCCCATCCTTTGTTCTTCTGTAATGAATTTCTGTGTGTGGTGTTATGTAAAGAGTAAGTATATGAATGGGTGATCATACTAGCACCCTAAGGACACTAAGCATAAAATATTGTTCATAAGTGTCATGGGGGTGATGAAAATGGGAAATATTGCGCCTAGAGTGGGACTCGAACCCACATCTCTTTGCATTCCGGGCCAGTGTGCTAACCATTACACCACCTAGGCTCCCTGATATCAACACACTACCCATGCCTACCTGTCTATGTGGTTACTTGCCTGAGAGGTCAGTGCAGCCTACTACACTTGTCCCCCTGGAATTGTAAGTCTTTTAAATGGTCATTTAATGCTTACAATTACATACATACAGGCAATGCACTTACACATACATACACAGGATAGGTTCAACAACCATACAGCGCATAGCTTGTACAGGATCATGGTCACGGCAACCAGTGTCATGGGGGTGATGAAAATGGGAAATATTGTGCCTAGAGTGGGACTCGAACCCACATCTCTTTGCATTCCCGGCCAGTGTGCTAACCATTACACCACCTAGGCTCCCTGATATCAACACACTACCCATGCCTACCTGTCTATGTGGTTACTTGGCTGAGAGGTCAGTGCAGCCTACTACATAAGTATACCTTTATAACGGTATAATTATAGCTAGGTCTCTTGATTATCATTATTAGCAAAAACCATATGGTATATTTATTGCGATATCTCTAATAATTGTCATATATTAACAAAAGTATAAAGTATAATTATAGCAAGATCTCTAATGATATTAACAGCGATGTGAAGGTATAATTATAGCAAGCACATTGATTGTCAAATATTAATTTTGCGGTAGGATAGAACATTTCCACACTGCACCTGTTCTCACAAATGGGTGTGGCACCAACGCAGATTGTTGATCAGAAAGAGTTGAGACATGTGTAGCTTGCCAAAGCTGGTTAGCTAACTGGGAAATGTTTCGTGCTACAGAGGAGCAGCGTGTGATCCCTGACGTGGTGGACTACGGTGTTCACTGGATTGAGACCAAGCCGGGGTATGCTAACCCGAAGACAGGCATTCCACCCAGCCTCTACACCCTCCGTGTCACAAACTTCCTCTTCAGTCCTGGTAAGATTGCAGGTCACGTTAGATTTAAGACGGGGTGGCTAAATGAGTTGAACATCCACCTTCTATTTTGGTACGTCATGAAATTAGAACCCCGGGTACTATATGGCATGGCTGCGTCAGGCCAATAACTTATAGATTGATACTTGGCATTCAGCATTACTATAATAAGGCAAGGAGCAGTGGAATGCGGAAGACCAATTGTCTGCAATTGAAATTCCCACTCTTTAATCAACTAATGGACCCCCACCCCCTTTTTAAGAAAAGGAAGTTTAAAAAAAAAGGTGTTTATGGTGATGACTTGTGATTACCCGTAGATAACAGTACGACATTGGCCAACTCTAAAAGTTATAAAATCTGATGAAAGCGTAAATTGTATTAAACCAAGGTACTGGATATCGCTATTTTATTAAATATTTATTTCTGCATAGAACAAATATTAAGTTGATTTAATAGAACCGCTGAAGCTGCGACCGGGTGTGCTCGGTCGCAGCTAGTCACACCTGAGGGACCAGTGGAACTCCGAACACATGTATTGTCCTCATCGCTGGACGCAGGGCTTTCAAATAGGCTTCATAGCTTTGACCTATTTAAATTCACTCCGCCCACCCAACCGACCCAAACTGAAATCTAACTTAATTGATTCGTTCCGCTGAGTGTGCGGAGGATGTGATCTATTTTGATACCTGATCATGTGCTGGTGGGACGGTACTTCGAGTGGGGCGGTGGTATAAAGCCATTAGTAGTGCTCACTGTCATAAGGAGGTGCCCGTCCTCATTTGACACCAGATGTTGTTAGGATGCAAAAACACAATTCATTTTGTTTACAGTTCTTCTTGGTGGCTTTCTAGTGCTGCTCTATTGGCGCCATTTGCAATATCCCCCTCAGTCACAGTATTATGACACCATCCCTTATTCTTTTCCATAAATATGTATGCCCAGCATCATGTGAGATAGGGTCATGGGCCAATGTTTATCTCAACTGGGATCGAACCCTTGACTTTCCGTACAAGAACCACGCACTGTACGGCTTACCCATCCCGTCAGGGTGCTGTTTTTGTAAAATCACAAAGCGGAATTGCATTTTTTTTATTAAATTGTGCACATCTTGTAAAAGGATTTTTCTTATTTGTAGTTTAAAAGATTAATTCTTCATTAGAAATTGTTGGATGCAATCATTAATAAAACTGAAAAGCAAAAATAAAATTTATTATGTACTCATAAATTAATTTAAAGCCCAAACCCTTCCGTTTATGTGGGTTTATTCTTTAATTGCGATTTAAAATTAATGTATTTAAGATTTGAAAATATGGACTAAATAAATGCCATGGACATGAAAAGAAACTGTAGTGCCAGCTAAAATAAGTGCATTTTATTATCTGCTTTATGATTTTCTTCAATGCCTTTACATTTATTTGTATTTCAGCTGATCTACTTCTGAAGATTGATCGACCCCTGAAGGTTAACGCGTCCATCACAAGGGTTGAACAGGTCATGACCTATATCCGAGACCTACTGCCCTACTTCTCGGACTTTTTGTCCACAGAATCTGGTAGGAATCTAGTCTGCTATTGTACGTTGTGATTATTACGATTATTAGTTTATTATTAGTGAGGTGAAGCTACCTTTCTTTGTTTTCCCTTTTTTTTCCACATAGCGGAAGTCAAAGTTGCATAGTCTGATCATTCTGAGTTTTGGCTTTTTTTTCTTTTTGTGATGGGTGTATTTATGCTGCCAATAACGGTTAAGTCTACTGACTTGTTTTTGTCGCTAGACAGTAATAGTCTTGTGACTCCCCTTCTTTTTACCACTTTCAGTTGTTGTGTAGCTAACTACTGCGTTATTGCGTTGATGATTATAATGTATTATTCTTTAGTTTGAAATCGTTTTTATTTTAATGGATTAACTTTGAAGATATTGGAAATGAAAACATGCCAAGTTCATTTTGACATGCTCTTTGAAATGCTGGACAGCATATGCGTCAACATTGAAAGGTTCTATTAAATTGTCGTTTAATGAGTGGATATGTTGGAGAAATGGTTTTGATTTACTGCTTTAAAAAAATGTATATATTCCGTTGTTATAAACTACCTTACAAGTTACATTAGTTTGAAGTAATTTATTTAAATGTCATTATTATGACCCCCTAGGCTTCACTAGTAACAGGTTCTCACCGTGGGTTAAAAATCCAGCCAAGTCAAACGAATGACTTATGAAATTGATACATGTCACTACCTAGCCTGGTACCCAGCATTAATAGGATAGGACAAGGACTCGTTTGCTCAGTATCAGCAAAATGTGACTGAGTGGGATGTCAAGTCATGGTGCCAGTGGCCCGGTTTCCCAGCACTGTAAAGTCACCATGAGTGTGCACTGCCACAAATCAGTACCTGTCCCGATATGACCTCAAATGTTGCTGGATGTAAAGTTCTAACAAACAATAAATAACCAAGTGCTCGGTTTTGGGGGTTTATCTTGTGATTAGTTTTTTTAATGTTTGATTGCATGGAGCCTTATGGATGTAATTATGTATGCATGCGTGATGCATCCATTTTGCTAGGAGCACCCCAACCCTGCGCCATCTTTCTCCCTCCGATAATTTCCTCCTTTTACTTTCATGATTTCCTAAAGCTGTTAGTATCTGTGTCGACCAGTCTTGGACAATCCGTTGCTTGGTATAACTTCCGTTTCTCAGTGAGGTATGGATTGGGTCTTTTAGTTTTAGAAGCAACTGCTTTATGAGACTTTGTTTTACAGAAACAAAGGAAAAGGAAGACGTGCCACAGTCCTCACCCACAGCCGACCCATCCGGTGTCATGGTGACTCCACTCTCAAAGATCAGGTCAATTCAGGTGCGTATATCTAATCTTGTGTTATTCACACCAGATGCAGTTGCGAATCGGTAGGAGCTTCCCATGTGGTAGGTCGGGCCTTTAAATTCCAGTCAGGTCAAACCAATGACTTACACAATTTATACTTGTGGCTACCTAGCGTGGTGCCTGGAATTAAGAGGATAGGACAATGACTGGATAGCTCAGCATCAGGATACCCAAAGGATTGAGTGCAATATTGTATCATGGTGCCAGCAGCCGGGTCTCCCAGTGGGGCAACGCTATAAAGGCACCATGAGTGTGTCACAAGTCGGTATCTGTCCCGATATAACCATAAATGATTGCAGGATTTAAAACTCAAACAAGCTCTAAATTATATGGGGTCCCCACTCCCCTGGTTTTAATGAAAATGACTGCAATTACCTGTCTTTACTCTAGCAGTGAGACCATTCCATTCCAAAAGAAAAAAATATATATATATACAACAATGTGAAGTACCATTTATCCTCCTAAGAACAAATGGATGACACACTGGAATTTGCTTCAATCCAAGTACTAATATAGCCTGCAGTGAGGGATGGCCAGTTACATAGGATCCTAGTCACGGCATTAGTATTTCCAGGATCATGTAAACCTATGCATTGTGTGTTTGGAAAACCTGTCCTGGATATGCATGTATGTGATGTATAACACATTAGGCAAGTATTAAGATATGTAAGGGAATTATTATTATTATTGTTATATTCCTTAAGACCCAACGCTGTACCGGTGGCGCCATTTGTGGCCTCCTTGTCTCAACTGGATGTAGACCAGTGTCAGTTGCACTGGAGAATTTGTTCTTGTATATATATTTCACCTTGTCCTCGAGCCTCCTGTCTAAGGGAGAGGAAGCGCTACTCAACGAACTACTTAGCGAGCCCAACTCATTGAGAGCCGACATTGACAAGGTGAGCAGATCACTCTTTACTTTCATCCCTTTAGACTGTATTGGTTTATAGTTTTGTTTTTTTCATGTATTTATGAATGTCTGTACTTTATTTTGTTGGTGTTTGGTGTAATTGTAGTAAGTTGTAAGTAAGAAGAAGGGCAGAAAAAAGGGAGCAGTCAGCTCTCAAAGTGAATCCGGGGTCTCACAGCGCGACTGGTACAAAGGACCGAAAGTGGTCTCAATGAAAGTGAAGAAGCACAAGAAACATAAGAAACACAGTAAGACTTCTGACTCATCCTCATCAGAATGATCATTCCCATCGTCAGACAGTAAGGTGGAAGTGAGAGGTTTCATAGAGAAACAACTGGCAAAAGCTTCGAAAAAGAAGATTCCACAGTTTGGTGAGAGTGCGCTCTCTGATCCGTATGGCTTTGGAAGTTCATTTCCAAACATACAAACTGGTAGAAGTGATTAACAGAGCAGCAGAGAGCTACACGGATAAAGGGGGTCAAAAACGTGTTTGTTCGTAAGATAGACATTGAAGTCATTATGTCTGATCAAATGAAACGGTTTGAACATTGTATGTTGGTGATGCAGAAGGCAGTGTTGTCAGCACTAACTACAATAGTCCCAGTGGCTAACCGGATGGTGAATGAGGACAGATGCACGTCATTGGCAACATGTATTAATGAAGGGTTGGAGGTGCTTGCGGCTGCAAGCGCATTCGGCAGCTTCAGACGTTTTGAGAACGTCTTTAAAGGCATCACAACAGAGGCTGGAAAAGAGGTCACAAGGTCGAAGGATAAGGAGGGGAAAGGATACACTCTGTTCCTCCCACCCAAGCCAATCAAAGCGAAAACATGGGATAAGTCGCTCATGTTTGGAGGCCAATTGCAATGGCTTCTGAAGAAGGCGGAAACTGGCACCAAATGCAGTAGATAGATGGGTGCCAAGCGTAAGCTGGACGATTCGGCACAGAAAGTGAAGCGGGCAAGATTTGACACCGGAGGGCGTAGAAGTGGCTTCAGAGGGGGGGCATGGCTCATCAGCTAGCTTCGCCAACTCCAGCAGAGTTCCATTTCAATGCAACTCATTCAGCTGGAATGAGTTCAACCTGCCGACGTTCAGGCCCAGTGCAGCACAAGGAAAACCAATGGGTTTCCATAGAGGGGGAGCGAAGTACAGCCTGTGGTAACTCCTCCAGTAATACAGAATCTGGTAAATACACAATTAGTAGCAGGCAATGTTGCCACTTGTATTAATCATTGGGGCAATATCACCAACTCACAGTGGGTGTTAGAAAATATTCAAGGTGTTGCTATTCCATTCATTAAAATTCCGGAACAAAAGTTTTGTCCGACACCACATAAAATGTCAGTAGAAGAACATGAATTAATTAATAAAGAAATTGATGATTTTGTAAATAATAAAGTGATTGAGCGAGCTCAACATGAGCCAGGGGAATTCATCTCGAATATTTTTCTGAGACTCAAACCGGATGGATGGTCTAGGATTATATTAGACTTAACAAAGCTTAACCAGTTGGTAGAATACAAACATTTCAAGATGTTTTCATTGAACACAGCATTAGATCTGATCACACCAGACGCATGGATGGGTAGTGTCGATTTAAAACAAGCGTACTTTTCAATTCCAATTGCAAAAGAACACAGGAAATATTTAAGCTTCATATGGAACAAATGTTTGTTTGAATTTACATGTTTGCCAAATGGACTGTCAGCATGCCCAAGAATTTTCACGATGTTACTAAAAACTGATTTTTGCTAAACTATCGGAGGAAGGGTTTGTCATGTTCCCATACATTGATGATTCATTTGTGATAGCAGAATCTGAGCAGGCTTGCAAGTCAGGGCTAGCAGGGTTATGTAAGTAACTTACATTATCTGGGCTTTACATTCCATGATAAAAAGTGAGTACTCATTCCAATGAAGAAATTAAAATTTCTCGGGTTCAATTTAGACTGGGAGAAAATGTAAATTTCACTAAGAGGGGAAAAAGTTGAGAAGTTCATCAAATTTGCAAACCAAATCAGAGAAGCACTGCGTTCACTAAAGATTAGGAAAGTAGCGGTACTGTTGGGACAGCATATTCACAGGGTCTGCCTTATGGTGCACCACACATCAAAGGCTTAGACATTGATAAAAACTTAGCATTAATTAATGCAAACAGTAATTTTGAAAGATTCATGACCATCTCACAAGAAGGGTGGGATGACATTGATTGGTGGTTAGTTAATATTAGGGGTCAACCCAAAGCGATTACCTCACTAAACACAGCGGTACAAATCGCGACTACAAGGCTGTGGAGCATGCAAAGGCACTCATAATGTGGGGGGGCAGATAGCTAGAAACAGAAACTGATGACCACATAAATGTGCTAGAATTAAGAGCAATTTGGTTAGCACTGAACAATCTAACAAATAAAGAGGATAAGCAAATAGAATTATTTACAGATAATATGACAGCATTAGCTTATTTAAGAGAATGGGACGTATGTGCTCAGTTAGGTGCAATGAACTGGCGAGGAAGATCTGGCAATGAGCAGAACAGAGGGGGATTTGGTTAACAATTAATTATATCCCAGAGAAATTGAATACGATAGCAGATGCGATGAGTAGACAGTTTCAGGACCACTTAAAATGGAGTCTGTCATCAGAGATCTTCGAAGAAATCTGTAAACTATGGCATAATTTGTTCTTTTATGCGTTTTTACCATTAAGAATGGTGGTGAGAGTCGTCAGAAAGCTTCACCTAGAGAAGACTTCAGCAGTCCTGGTAACCTTGGTCTGGACAACACAACCATGGCTCGCAGCAGCGAAGTCATGGGCGAAGGAGTATGTGACATTCTGTGCGGCAGAGAACAATCTCCGATACAGCGGACCGTTAGAACCAGGGGGAAACATCAATTCGACCCCCATGGTGGTATTCCGCTTATGTGGAAACATTTAGAACAATATACCATTGATAAAGTTACGTTGGATAGGTTAAGTTCCTCAGCATGGAGGAAAGGCACTGTTATGTTATATGCTCATTACATAAGGAAATGGCAATGGTTTTGCTTGTTATCTAAAATTGACTGTATGAAGCCATCGTTAGCACAAATATTAAGATTTCTCAGATCTTTAGAGGATGAAGGTCTGGGATTTGGAGCCATTAACACGGCACGGTGTGCACTATCATTGGTATTACCAAGGATAGGAGGAGAGACGATAGGCAAACATTACGTGGTACATTGGTTTTTGCGTTCAGTGTATTAACGTAACCAACCCACCTAAGCCCAAATACTCAAATTTCTGGGATGTCTCATGTGTGTTCGATCTGTTCAAAAGTTGTCCAGATAATAGACTTTAAATATGCGAGACTTAAGCTTTAAGGTGGCATTATAGTTTTGTTGATTACAGGTCATAGGGGCCAGACGGTGGTGGCATTAAGCATCAAAGATATAGACTAACAGACATGAGGTAGTCTTTAAGCTGAACAAATTGTTAAAATCAAACGAACTAAAATAAATGACTGGTCGTTATTATTTTTCTTAAAAGTATGTAATCATCTCCCTGAGCTATAATTACGAAGGCAGAGGCGGAATGGGTTAAATCGGTCTTTATCGAGCATAAAACATTTGGTATTCACATGTCATTTCAGGTCAATCATTCACAGGTTATTGCAGGTCAATTGGTCACTTTCGGATCACTCCCCCCCCCCCCCCCCGAGTAATTTCTTGCAGTGTCCTTTTTCTGATGGGCCGGGCTCGAACCCTCAACCCCGCCCTCGTACCATATTTTAGGTATGGATGGGTGGGTGAAGAAAGTGTGGAGGCAGTCCGTCTTGATCGGGAGCAGTAGTAGAAGTGCGGAGTGGAGAGGGGTTTGAGTTCGAATCTTGGGCGCGTGACCGCATTTTGGCGGGAAGTCTGCAGCTGGCGCTCTGAGGCTAGTTCGGGTTTTTTCCACAAGGTGGCTCCGCCATAGCATACCCGTGCCTCCACCCGAAATTACCCATGTTACGAATAACATGCACAATTACGAAGGCGGAGGTGGAATGGGTTAAATCGGTCTTTATCGAGCATAAAACATTTGGTATCATTCACATGTCATTTCAGGTCAATCATTCACAGGTTATTTCAGGTCAATTGGTCACTTTCTGATCACTCCCCTCCCCCCCCCCCCCCCCCCCGAGTCATTTCTTGCAGTGTCCTTTTTCTGATGGGCCGGGCTCGAACCCTCAACCAAACAGGAAGCGAGGGTTTGAGGCCCGGTGCGGACTAGGTCCTTAGGGACATATGCACGGACTGCCTTGGAGGTCCAAGACCCCAGCTCCATTATGTCATGGAGTGAATCCCCAGACGCCACACAAGCTTGGGCTCCCCTCCCCCCCTCCTCAAGCTGTGGAGGGTGTAGGAGGCTGGATGGTCCACTCCCACTGCTGCGAGAGCCATCCTGAGTGCTTCGGTGAGGGCCGCAGCCTGAAGTGGGGCACCTCCGGGGAGGATGAAGGCGGGGCCGGATGGGGGTGGTCAGGCTTGTGACGAGTATCTGATCCAGGCTGTCCTTGGGCAGCAGATGGAGCTGGGGTTGGTAGGGGCCAGGACCTTGTAGGCCTGGTCAGGCCTCCAGCGCGTCTTAGTCGTCCAGATGGTTATGGAGAGGTTGCTTGGAGTAATGGCGATGTCTCGCTCGTGCTCGCAATGCATGGCCCGGGTCAGTGAGGGCTAGGCTTGCGAGCAGGTTCCCTTGTCGTAGGAGGGTGTGGTCCCCTATTAAGAGGGCGGCGGTGAGGACCTGAGCTGACGGGCCGAGTGTGGCAAGGAAGGCGATGACCGAGCAGAGGTGGGCCGGGGTGAGGGGTGGTGCCTGTATTGGGATGTGTGATGACCCCTCGTTTCATCAGAGAGACCGAGTAGGAGTCAAAGGCTTGTATGTTGCCACCCGGTAGCTGCACCCAGGTCTTTGCTCCGCTCAGGTAGTTCATCGCCGCCCCCGGAGAAGCGAGTGATTCTTTAAGGTGAAGTGGGTATGCGAGCAGGTTGTATGGCGAGGGGCTCAGGGGGTCGGCTTGGTGGTGTTGGCAGAACTGGAGGTAGCGCTTCGCTTGCACCGACCTGTTCCTCCATGTGCCAGCGGTGAGCCCTGCGAAGTAGACCTGCAGCAGTCGTTCATTTTGAGCGTCTGAGTAACCTGGGAAGAGAGGAGCAGTTTTAAGTTTGAGCTTCCCAGGATACTCAAAGTCCTGGAGTGAAAACATTATCAAATGGTACATGAATTTCAGTTAGTGCCAGCTGTGAGCAGAGGCTGGCTGCTTTCTTTTTGGCGTTGTCGTCAAATGACCTCCTGCTTAGGGCATCTGCAAGGACTAGCTCCTTGCCAGGCTTGTGGACTATATTGACATGGCAGGATTTTGTGGCTGCAAACAGCCAGATTTCCCTGGCACATGCTGTGAGGATAGGGTCTTTCCCTGCGCCAGTGTTGAGGACCTGCTGGCTGGCTGCATTATCCGTGTTCACTGTGATGGTGAATTTGTTAGGATATCCTGGGGCCAGTGACCTGAGTGCGATCACCAGGTTTACTGCCTCTAAGTGGGCAATGTTTGCTGTCTGGCTGGTGAGACTCTCAGGGTATCGTTGTCCATAGTAATTTGTTGGGGAGTATGTCCCGCCTCCCTGAAGTGAAGAGTCGCACTCAATCACCCAGGGGAGCCTGGGTAGGTTCTGGAGGAGGACCAATCCATTAGACCTCTCGGCGAACTCTAGGAACCAGCGTATATCTGCCCTGAGGCCGACTGCTACCTTGTGCCTCCCAGTGAAGGGAGCTGCTCTCAGGGCCGCGAATATTCTCGCCATAAACCGTCTTGCTGGTATGACGCATTTGGCTATATGGTTGAGCCGGCCTGCTAGTTTTTTAAGTTCTCTCCTCGAGGCTAGTCGTGGTTCTGTCCAATTTTGGCACTCTTCGAGTGTGTCGCATAGTTTTTCTTTTGGGATCGTGAATTGCATGGTTTCTGCATTTATGTCGAATCCCAGCCATTCCAGGGACTTTATGGGTGGAGTGCACTTCCTTGGGGAGAGGACCAGTCCGAGTTGGGCAGTGACATCCATGCAGTCGATGTATGCCTGGTCCGCCTTCTCCTTGGTAGGTGCCACGCCCACAAAGTCATCTAGATAGCAGTGGACGAACTGGCCTTTCCTCCTGAGGATATACACCACGGCATTTGTAGTCCGGGCACTTGCCATCGAGGAGGTGCGACAGCCAAATGGAGGGGCAATGTCGGTATAGTACTTGCCATCGATTTTAATGCCGAGGAGGCATGTGCGTAACTGCCTGGAGGCCCTCGCCAGGTCGGCGCCCCACAAGTAGGCACTCTCACCAATCCTAGCCACTTTGTCTGCTGCATCCATGATTCCGGGTAGAGTATAGCTGCATTGTTTACCTTGGTAGTGTCCTCTTTTTATTCCATCATTCACACTGTGGCCCTTGGGCCAGCTGAGGTCCACGATGACCCGCCTCTCAGTAGTGTTTTTCTTGGGGCGTGTCATCAATGGGCTGGTCTGGGACCAGGGGGTGAACAGCGGGTCATCGAAAGGTCCTAGTAGGGCTCCATGTTGCAGTTCACTCTCCACATATTCGAGTATGGCTTTGAGTTGTTGTTCGTCATGGGCGTGGTTAGTTAACGTCGAGACGGGTGGTGTGTCGGCAGCATAGTCTGTAGGCCAGCCAAATTCCAGGAAGTCCACAACTTGTTTGTCATGGTATGCTGCCAACATCCTCCTCCACTCCGGTATGTTGAGGCCGGATCTCACAGGTATCCTCGCGCAAATATTGCGTGTAGGGTCCGTAATCGCCCACCTCACCAAAACTGACGATATCAACTACATCGACAGCATCAACTTGATCAATTGCACCACCATCATTGCTTTCACAGCTTCTGCTTGTATCACTCACTGTCTGTGTTGCTAGTGTGTCTTCATCACTGTAGTCCATGCTGGTGTTGACATCTTGTGTGCTGTCCTCGCCGCAGTTACCTATGTCGGAGTGACAGCTGTCAGTGTCGTCACGTTTGTTGTTGTTTTTATGGTTGGCAGCCATTGTTGTTGACATCACTCTGTTAGTATGGCTGCCGCCACGGTTGTTGTCAGGGGGGCGGGGCCCGCCACCATAACCGTAGTGGTCAGGCCTGCCAAGGGCGGGTCCCAGGGTGTCGTAATCCGTTTCCTCGTCTATATGGCGTCGCCCGTGCGTGGAGCCAGTAGCTAAAAACCCTGGTTCGATTGGTTTTCAGCTGTGGCGGGCGCTTGTGATCCTTTCCTCTCCATGAAGCGCTTCTTGTTTATGCACGCCTTCTCCTGGTGGGGATTTGTCCTATGGTATTTATTAGCGCACCATGCGCATATGTGTACTTTTCGGTCAGGTTGCTGACCATGGAAAGCCGTGAAACCGCAGTCGTTCCCCCAGTTCCAGGGGTGGCACGGTTTCCCATCGGCCTCCCTGTTATAGCCGATCCTGCTGTCCAGTTGGTGTGTCGATTGGCCACTGTAGTTGGTTGCAAGGTACGTTGATCGTTGGTTGTTGGTTGTGCGCTTCTGGTTGAACGGACCCGCACGGGCGCCGACTGCGCAGGCATCCCTTTGGACATCTTTTATCGCGTACTGACCTGCCCATCCGTGCGGCAGGCGTCCGTCATCAATCATCGAGAAGTCTCTCTCTGACCACAGACGTGTCGTGTGTATCAGTCCCAGGTAGTGGCCATGGTTGCCATCTGGTGTAGGTGCTCCAGTATGGGGTCTTTCCATGTGTGTGGGACGGCCGGGTCTTTTCCCATTCTAAACAAAGCCTCAAAGTATTCGGGCATAGTAGCCTCACCAAGTCCCACCCGATTACGCTTATCGCCACGAAATACATAAAGATGAGGAAGGAATGTAGCTTTACCTCATTTCCGGCCCAGTGCTGTTCCGGCTGCAAGTAGTATGTCGTTGATCGCCTTAGTGTCTTCGTCTACTGCAATTGAGTCAGTGAATCCGACGGTTTGAGAGCACGGTAAATGTCCCGCCGTGCCTTCGCCGTCAGTCTAGGACTCTCGGAAGTGCATTCCAGTCCCGTTTGTGGGCGGTGGATACGGTGCTGTCGGGTGTGGCGTCCTCGTTTGTAAGGGTACTGCCTGATTGATGGTGGTGTTGTAGTCGTAACTGTAATCCGGCTGCACCCGACTGACTGTTTGGTAGCTGACAGTGTCGCACTCGCTGTCAACTACCTTCATATCGTCCATGCTGTTATGTATCCTGGGGAGTTGTCATGGTGAGTCATGATGAGGGCATGCCGGGAACAGACGAGGTAAATAAACCAGTTCCATCACAAAGCTCACAGTGTCGACACGTTCCTTTACATGGTGTCAGATACATAAGGAAGAACCCAGACATGGCTTTAACTGGATTAAAGCCCCCCCTGTCCACTGAATGTCGAGGACAACATGGCTGTTAATTGGAGGACGTGGATAACTTCATACGAGATTTATGCGACTGCGTCAGGTGCCGCATCCAAAGGTGCGTCTTCCTGCATGTCGCTGGCACGGAAGCGCAAAAGATACACAAGACTTTAAAAATACAGGATTCCGACAAAGACAAGATAGGACCGTTGATTGCGGCATTCCAACAATACTGTGAGGGCAAGTGTAATATAACAGTAATACGATATAAGTTTAATTCGTACAATCAATCTAATGAGACGATGGACATATACATTCGTGAACTAAAGTCATGTATCACGCATTGCCGATTTGACGTCATCGAAGACTCTCTACTATGTGACAGGATCGTATGCGGAGTTAAGGATAATTCATTACGGGATAAGTTGTTGCAAACACCTAAATTGTCCTTGGATGATTGCATCCAGATGTGCAGATTGAGTGAAAACAAGGGGATACAACTGTCGAATAACGGAACAAGATATGAAGAGAGTGTTGACAGTGTGTCAACAGCTGCTGAACGGCGAAGTGGGCCAATGACGCGTCAGCTGCATTGGAAGAAGACGGTAGCAACGCCTTTTCGACAGACAAATACCCAAGGATTCACATGTGGAAATTGTGGATATAATCACATGCGAGGTAACTGCCCTGCACGAGGGAAAGAGTGTATAGGATGTCGAAAGGTAGGACATTTTGTCAGAGTGTAGGGCAAAGCAAGCACGAAATACAACAGTCAACGAAGTGACTGTTGACACATATAACAACGAAAGTGACCATGGTGATGGGAGTCATGACTACGATTTGTTTGTTGGTGCTGTTTACTGCAAAAATGATGCATCTGACGGACTTTGGTATACGACTGTACCAATTGGGAGTGGTGAAGTCTCGTTCAAAATGGA
Source organism: Branchipolynoe longqiensis (assembly GCA_030323885.1). NCBI lineage: Eukaryota > Metazoa > Annelida > Polychaeta > Phyllodocida > Polynoidae > Branchipolynoe > Branchipolynoe longqiensis. The sequence continues at coordinate 11,841,477 of CM059198.1, read as the reverse complement.
CACAGGGTCAGAGGCTGCCGCTGGAAGTGTTCGACAAGCTGACGGATGTGACATTGCGACCGTCGAGATGCCACTTAGTGACGTACAATGGACAACGAATCAAACCAAAAGGGGAAGTACATCTCGACGTGAATGGGATCGACCTCCTATTTCAAGTCACAGATGCTGGGAGTGCGATCCTGGGGAAGAGAGCGTGTGTAACTCTAGGGCTGTTGGCCCGTGTCGAGACAATCGGACGTGACTCAATCACAGCTCCAGCTACGGCCAAGGCTAAAAGTCAATGCTACCATTCATATTGATAATACTGTATACCCAGTGATTGACCCTCCACGCCGGATTCCTTTGGCAGTTAGTGATGATGTTAAAACTGAATTAGACCGTATGCTACAATTAGGTGTTATTGTTAAGGAAACTGAACCGACAGCATGGGTCAGTTCGATAACAATCGTAAGAAAGCCAGGGAAAATCAGAGTGTGTTTAGATCCAACAAAACTAAATAAGGCAATCTTACGTGGCCCGTATCCCGTGCGTATAGTGGAAGAGGTTGTGGCTCGAATCCATGGAGCGAAATATTTTTCGGTGCTGGACGCTAACAGCGGGTACTGGCAAATCCAATTGGACGAAGCCAGTTCAAAATGATGTACATTCAATACTCCTTGGGGCCTTTTTTGGTACACTAGATTACCATTTGGAATCAAAACGGCAGGGGACATATTTATACAAGAAATGAATGACATGTTGCAACACTTACCAGGGGTTCATGTCATCTCTGACGATATTCTAATTCATGGCAGGACATTGACTGAACACAACAATCGTTTAGAGGGGGTCCTGTCTCGTGCTAGGGAAATGCATCTTAAATTAAACCCGAAAAAGTCCAAGATATGTCAAACCAGTGTGAATTATGTGGGTCATGTCATTACTGCAGAGGGTCTTAGACCCAATACAGACAGAGTGCAAGCAATTGTAGAAATGCCAGACCCGGCTGATAAACCTGCTCTACAGAGGTTTTTGGGCATGATGGGGTACGTCAGCAAATTCATACCAAACATGGCCAACATAACTAAACCGTTACGGACGGTATTAAAGAAAGACGTGGCAAGGCATTGGGATGAGCCCCAAATTAATGCATTTCAGGAACTTAAGTCATTATTGACCAATGCTCCCATTCTGAGATTTTTCAATCGTATGGAACAAATTGTATTACAAGTTGACGCGTCCAAATACGGACTAGGGGCGACTATATTACAAAACGGTCATCCTGTTGCCATGGCATCAAAAGCACTAGATGCAACTCAAATTAGTTACGCTGTGATAGAAAAAGAGCTTCTGGCCATTTGTTTCGGGTGTAACAAATTTCATGAGTACATTTATGGTAATGCAATAGTAGTACAAACAGACCATAAGCCACTAGTGTCTATTATGCTGAAGCCCATCCACAACCTGTCGGCTAGAATGCAATGCATGCGGATGCGATTACAAAATTATGATTTAACAGTGCTGTATGCTAAGGGCCCCACACTCTATTTTGCAGATACACTGTCAAGGGCACATACCGACAATGTCGAACCGAATGATCTGTTCGACTGAGACATGTCCGTAGCCGCTGTGGGTATGGACACCGATATCGTACAACGCATAAAAGATGCGACTTATACTGACAGAACACTCCAAGAAATAATGGGTTATACTGTTAATGGATGGCCAGATAACAACAAAGATGTACCACCTAATGTAAAACCATATTGCACTTACAGTCAGGACATTACAACCGATGGACGTTTGGTGCTGAAAGGCGATCAAATAGTAATTCCACATTCTATGCAATCAGAGTTATTGAGTAAACTACATGAGTCACATTATGGAATAGTCCGGTGTAAACAGTTAGCGCGCGACACCGTATTCTGGCCTGGCATAAACAAACAGGTAGAGGATACTATATCACGATGCCCAATTTGCCAGGAATTTAGGAATCAACAACACAAAGAACCATTAATAAATCATGAAATTGTAGACATACCCTTTTACAAGATAGGTGTAGATTTATTTCATGTCAATGGAACAGATTACATTCTTATGATTGACTACTACACTAAGTTCCCAGAGGTGATTGAATTGCAACAAACGACAAGCAAATACATCATAAATCAGCTAAAGCAGACCTTTGCACGGTATGGTATTCCACGGTACGTAGTGTCAGACAATGGACCACAGTTCAAAAGCATAGAATACACAAATTTCGCTCAGAAGTATGACTTCTCACCTGTATATACTAACCCCATGCACGCGCAGAGCAATGGTCAAGTGGAGAGATTTGTGCAAACAATTAAACTAATGGTAAAAAAAGGCCATGAGGGATGGGGGCGACATACAGCTAGACCTACTGAGTTATAGAAATACAACCTTGCCGGGTATGGGTGCCTCACCAGCCCAATTATTAATGTCCAGGAAATTACGGACCAGGTTACCTTTGCTTGATTCTGGTCTCAGGCCTCACGTGCAAAATTCAAAATTACACATAATGCAACAAAATTAACAACGACAAAAACATGACTTTGACAAGCATGCAGGGGGAACCCTGCCACCTCTTAGTACAGGAGATAGCATTAAGTATAGAAATCATAACAACGAGTGGAAAGCCGGTACAATCATTGAAACACACACACCTGGTCCAAGGGATTATAAAATACTTAACAAAGAACACAACTTCTTGCGCCGAAACAGAAAATACATTTATAGATGCCCCAAAGTTCTGGCACGTAAAGAAAGCAGACATACACAAACTACCACACGTAGACACTGTAATGTAACAGAGACTTCTAGAAATAACGTAGTGCCTAAGACATACATATCGCGATATGGGAGGCCCATTAAGCCACCGTGCAGGTTGGGATATTCCTGAATCCCAGAAAATAGTGTTTAAGAATGACACAATGGACTTACAAGACGTTACATACCCTGGTGGGTTACATGCCATAAAAGAGCGAACGTAGTTAGTCGTATTACAGAATAAACACTTAAAAATAAGGACTATTACATGTAAGGAGACCCCTGTAAGTTTTATTTCACACTTGTTATGGACTAAGAATAAACTTAAGTAAAAAATTCAAATGTAATATATACTAAATTATGTCAGTTGTTACCTTTACAACAAATGTGTATTTATCACGGAAGGATTCGTTATGTCGGACATTCATGTGCAAGTATTATACCTGTCATAACGTACCTGGATCGGCGACAAATGCTCGATAACCATGTGTGACATATGAAACCCATTTCTATTGTTGTTAATTTTATAAACCATTGAAGCCTTAATTAATTAATATATGATGTCACTTGTTACATTTACAATAAGAGATCTGTATCAATATACATGGATATATGTCACGCACTCATATACAAGCAAGATACCAATCTTAATGTAACTGAGTTAGATACACGTGTTCCAGAACAAATATAGGACAAATGGAAGATGTATCTAATATTGTTAGTTATATAAGAATAAGACGTTAAGGCCTAATCCATATATGATGTCACTTTTTTTACCATTAAGTTGAAGGTATCCATTGTTAGGATCGATTTGATCAGAGTTTAACATTATACTATTTAAGCCGTTGTATGGAAAGGAGATGTTATGTATCCTGGGGAGTTGTCATGGTGAGTCATGACGAGGGCATGCCGGGAACAGACGAGGTAAATAAACCAGTTCCATCACAAAGCTCACAGTGTCGACACGTTCCTTTACACATGCCACTCACTACGGTTTTGGTTGTTTGCCTCAAATGCATCCATCCGAGCCTCCATGTTTGCCATCAGATCCGTACGGAGACTTTGCAATTGGTTCCCCATCAATGACTGTATGGCTTTCAATATGCCGTCGTTGAGGCCGATGTTTAGCGGCGGCGGTTCGGTCGTGATGGAGGCCGCCCCTGGTTCGTCATTATTTTCCTCCATTTGTTTTGTATGCTCAGCCTTTTTTTACTTCGGGCATCCACATTGTTTAGCAGTGTTACCCTGCTTTTGTTGAGTTGCATTGCGTGTTGATCTCCTTAGTGGCATTTTTGTGGCGTATCGTGGCGTTTCAAATCATTTTTATCCTGAATAAGTAGGTAAAGATTGCTGGACCCGGATGTGCTTCCTTCTCTCTAGCCCACAACTATCCGAGGCTTATACCTCGGGAAAACAACAGTTACCCATCATCTGTACCCAGGTAAGATATAACTATACTATATATAATATATTACATATGTAAGTGCATTGCCTGTATGTGTATAACGGTAGTCCAAAGTGGTTTTTTTTATTCAACAGTGCAATATTAAATGTTATATATTTACACAGATTCTTTTAATCTGATTCCAGTGGTATAGAATACATGTAGATCATTTGAATACTTCTGAGGTTACGCCCTTTTTAATATTTAGTTTTCACGATTCCAAATTAGAGAAATCCTGGTTTTTAAGGTCCCACGTTAAAGTTATTTTGCATATAACATGTCCAATATTAAAGTATTCCATTAGCCCCACTACAAATAACAGGCTCAATTTTGTGCAAACATGTATCTTCATTATTCTTTCAAAAATTCAGTGTTAAACTTGCTAAATTCAACAATTTGCGCTCACTGTCAATAATAAAATCTGTGGGAAAAACCCTCTATAAAAACCACAACTCTTGTTTTACTTGTCCTACCCCTCGCTATTTTGTACCAAAATAATCAGAATTAAAAGCCCTCCATGCTGGCATATTTTTCAAATTGATCAGAGATACAAACTGAAATTGTAGAACAATTTAGATGCGGAGAATAAAGAAACCTGGTCACTTGCCCAGTAACTTAAGCAGTGCCATCTACAGCCATTGTTGTTCTAGTGACAACATAGGGTCGTCGAATACGTCCGATTTTTAGCCAGTTTCAGCAGCTTGCTGTTGGCCATTTGACTAGCTGTTAATTTACATTTTATTATGGTCTTGTAGAAAAAAGATTCCTCTTTTCACTGATAATTATTTTGAGAATTGAGACGCTTGCACGGTCCCATTAACAGTCATGGTTGATTCTAGTGTTAGTACAGGGTCGGCGGATACGGCCGTTTGTCGCCAGTTTCAGCAGCTCAGTATTGAGCATATGATTAGTTGTTAATTTAGATTTATGATAGGCATGTAGAGTAAATATTCCTCTTTCCAATACTATTTATTTTGTAAGTGTCAGTAGTCTAAAAGTGGCAAAATCAATTGAAAAACAACTTTGATTCTTACATCATCTTTCTAACACTGGAAGTCAAGTCCCAGGGAGAGTATAAATAGTCTGCGCAAGTCGTGCCCCATTCACTTGCTATCCGGACCGCAGTTCGTCCACACCTCTCTCTATGTCCTCTGCTGGCCATGCTCCTCCTTGATAATGTCTGAAAAGAGTTCCAGGAGGGGGAGCCCCCCAGCATTTCACTTTCTACTCTTACTCTGTCCGTGTCTTTGGCTCGCCGGCTGGTCACCATAGAGCAAAGAGACACGGTCCTTTGACTCAACTCTCCTCCTTTCTCTGTCCTATACTCTACACATTTTTTTTTCTCCCGGGCTTACTTCTCTCCCTGATCAAGGGAGTTGTTTGCTTGAGTGGGGCTCTGTACCTTATCGTTTCTCTCGCTTTGTTCTTGTTGCTGGAACCTGCTGGACCCACCTTTGCCCGTCCCTTCCTCCTGAACCCTTGCTGCTGTTGCTGGATAAGAGTGCTCTGCTACCGCCGGACCAGAGTGATTCGGGGCCGCCCCCAACACTTTGCCATTTTGAATGTTGTAAAGACATCCCCAGCTTCTACAACCGTCCCACCTGAATGTTAATCTTCAACCAAAGATTGGACCCATTTATCGGGGCCTTTCTATATTGCTGCAGTTTTGCAGCCGGTAACCGTCTTAAGGTTACAAACCCCCTAAAAGCAAGTGCCCCATTCAGTCAACAGCCGGCAATCGGACCGTCAGCACGTAGTGCGAAGGTGAGTGTACACCATACGGATTTCATTTCATGCTAGAGTTCTACTTCGGAATGGAATGGAATATAATGTAACGGCGACGGAAATACTTGAATGTTTCAGGTTGGTTGAATTTTCTTTTACACATACATGTACGGTTTACTTATCTGCAAACTTTATTTTGCAGAATACTTACGCTGAACTAGACGAACTTCTGTGAGGTGCCACACAACTCGTTCAGTCCCCAGTAGCGACGCCGTGCACACATCCGCAGAAGGTCGAAACGGACGCCCCACATTATCAGCATGTCTGCAGACACACCGAGACCTGAGCCACATGCATTAAGTGACTCTGAACCTGAGGCTCAAACAGTGGGAAAAAAGAAGAAACAGCCACATAAAACTAAAATGGTACCTGTGCACATGCCCACTACGAGCAACATGGCGACACAGGATACGAATGAGTTGTCAGAAATGAGGTCTCTCTTTAGAGAAATGAAAGACCTCACTGAAAAGAATGCGGTTTATGTGGACATGCTGGCTAATTCAGAACACACAAGACAAGGCGCTGTTCATACACAAGTGGTACAACCTCATTTGGAGATGGAAGGTGAGAGCATGTGCCATGTATGATGACCACCCTAATTTAGAAGATGTCAGTCATGAACAGGTGGTGGTGACTTGCTGTCGGCAGGTAGTGTGGATAATGAGCAGGTATTTGGAGACTTGCATGATTATGGCTGGGAGACTGACGATGAGAATGAGCCATCAGAAGAACGAGTAGAGCCTAGCCCGTTGACGTTGTCAGAAGAACGAGTAGAGCCTAGCCCGTTGACGTTGTCAGAAGAACGAGTAGAGCCTAGCCCTTTGACGTTGCTTCAAAAGATAATGAGCAAACAGCCGGTGTCAGAAACTGCCATGACAGTGGGCGGGCTGACAAGCTGCCAGCCCCAGCCAGAACAAACCGTACAACAGCCGCTGCTGTCGAGAGTGTACCTCTACGTAGAGATTTCAGGCTGTCTGAAGAGTTATGGGAGGGCACTCTACACAGTCAGTTACAAGAGTTGTACAAAAAGATTTGTAAGCCCATAAAAGAAAGAATTGAAATAGACGAGAATCTGGCAGGCGTACACAAATCCAAGAAGGCCATAAATGAGATAGCCGGTCAATACACAGGTATTAAGACCATCCCTGAAGCTCGGGCCGCACCATACTCAACTTGGAGTGCCCGTCAAGGAAACCAGGCAGGCTACTCAGGTGCGACGAATTACCAATTCACACAAAGAGGGCAGGCGCTAGAGGCGCAACAACAACAAACAGGGGTAGTAGAGTCACCCGTACAGGTGAGTGAGCCTGACATGGGGATAAAACCTGTTGCTATAAAGAAAACGTTCAAAGCGCGAAATATAGTCAATTATCTAACTAATTGGATGAAAATTACGTCAGCTACTTGGATTATAAACTGTGTTAACGGTTTTGAAATAACTTTCCTGTGTCAGCCATTGCAAACTAAACTACCCAGACCATTGTTTATGACTGTTGGAGAGTCTAACTTTGTAGAAGAAGAAATTCATGACTTGTTAAGAAAAGGAGTGTTATGTCAGATCGAACCAGTTGTCAATGCATCTCAAATATTTTGTGAAGACCTAAGTCAAACGGGAAATATCGTATGATACTAGATTTAACTATATTAAGCAAACTAATTGAATATAAACATTTTAAGATGTTTAATCTGAATTCGACGCTTGATTTATTAGAAACAGGAAATTGGATAGCTAGTGCCGATCTCACTGATGCGTATTATTCAATACCCATCTCCCATAGTCACCGAAAATATTTGAGGTTTATCTGGCATAATAACATTTTTGAGTATCAGGTTCTGCTGAATGGCCTTTCTCCGGGACCAAGGGTGTTTACGAAATTGCTAAAACCAGTGTTGGAAAAACGGGTGAGTTAGGACATGTCTGCTTCCCATACATAGACGATTGTTTTATTCTGGGAGAATCGAAAGAAGACTGTCAGTCAGCGGTAGACGACTTTGTTGAAACATTCATGAATCAAGAGTTACCTATGATTAGGGAAGTAGCTGGCCTAATTGGTTCATTTGTGGCTTACACCCCGGCGGTTGAGTATATGCAGGTGCGCACTTTAAAGCTTTGGAGAGGAACAACATTAAGGCTTTGAAAGGTGAGAAAGGAGATTTTGACGCTTTTATGTGGATCGCTTCGGAAGGACTAGAGGAGATAGATTGGTGGATCCAGAACATGAAAAACTCCTGTAAGATAAGAAAGACAGGTCCAGATATAGTTATATAAGGATGCATCAGAGCTAGGATGGGGTGCACACACTCATACAGGACAGACAGGGAGTCGCTGGCTCATGTCAGAAGATCACATAAATCCGTTAGAATTAAAAGCGATTTTATTTGGACTCAAAAGTCTATGTACACAGCCAAGCTTGCATATACTTATAAGAACGGACAACACAACAGCGTTAGCACATGTAAAAAAACATGGGAGGCACACATTCGGGACAATGCTTAGCAGTGGCTAAGGAAATTTGGTCGTGGGCACAAAGTAAAGACAGTTGGCTTTCAGTTACACGCATCCCCGGGGTGGATGATGTCCTGGCAGATTTGCGATCTAGAAGATTTAAAAATCACTTAGAATGGTCGTTAAATCCAGACATTTTTCTTGATATCTGTGAACATTTTGACACACCACAAGTGGATTTATTCACTTCTAGATTAAATCATTAACTACCGAAATATGTCAGCTGGGAACCAGATCCTGATAATTGGAAGACAGATGCTTTCACGTTTCCATGGACTGATATGTTTGTTTTCCACCGTTCAGGATACTGCCGAGAGTGGTAAGGAAAATCCAGGATGATGTGACATGGGCGATTGTGGTGGCGCCCCATTGGACGGGGCAACCATGGTTTCCACTGCTACACAAACATGCCAGGGCCTACAGGACTTCCTTTTTTGGCCCACGCATTGAGAAACTTTAACTTAAAGAAAAAGATTTTGAACTGTTTTGCATTTACCTGGAGACCGTCCACTCGGAAGAGTTACACAACCCATCTTAATAGGTGGTCCCTCTGGGCCTACGAATATGATGTACCTACACTAAATCCGGAGATTTCTGACATTTTGAATTATTTAAGTATGTACTTTGAAACTGGTGTCGGGTATAGTGCTATTAATACAGCACGATGTGCATTAAGTCTAGTTCTTCCAAGAGAAGGGTGTAAGACTGTTGGGAAACAATTCTTAATTTGTTGGTTCTGGAAGAGTTGATACGAGCAATGACCTCCACAACCGAGGTGTTCAAATTTCTGGTAGGTAGGTGTAGTGTTGTTATGGGTCGAAAAATTAGGCTCCAATACGAACATGTCATTGAAATTCTTATCATATAAACTTGTAATTTTGTTGCGCCTGGTAACCTCTCACAGGGGCCAGACGATTTTGAGCTTAAGTATAGATATGATGATGTGCACAAAGAAGGCAATTACGTTTAGTATGAAGAAACTCCTAAAACACAATCAACTTGGACAACTGCTGAGTTTGATCACGCTCTACGCGTACCCTAAGAATAAGAAATTATGTATCGTAAGGACACTTTCAAGATGTATAGAACGCACGGCGCCTGTAAGAAAGGGCAAAAATCCACTGCTGTTATCATACATCGCACCGTTTCGTGCAATATCTAGGGCAACACCAGCCCGTTGGACGATAGATCTTTTGTCTAAAGCAGGCATAAATACGGCCCAATACAGGGCCCACAGTACCAAGAGGGGCTGCGGCCTCAGAAGCCAGAGACTTGGGTGCGAATCTCAACGCCATACTGAGGAATGCATCATGGCGGGATGCTAAGAGCTAACATCCAAATAGCATTACTGGAAACGATGAATAATGTACGATGAACAGGATGGTTTTTAAGTGTTAATTTAAAAAAAGAAAACTGTAAAGTATATATATACTTTAATATCGATTGTTGACTTAATTGATGGAAAAAATATATATACATATAGATTAATAAACATACGACAAGAACAAGCACATACATAAGATAAGAATATATTAAAACAAGGATTCAGAAAATCTGTTAATAAGCTACGAAGTCTCTCCCCGGGACTTGGCTTCCAGTGTTCGGAAGATGAGGTAAGAATGTTAGTTAAGCTAGACTTACCTGTAAGTTGACGTGTAACTTAGATTCCTTCAAATCTTACGAACACAAAGACAACGATCAGGGGCCCACCTACCCACACCCAAGAAACTGAGATATATAGTAAAAATAATGATTTTACATTCGGGTTATTTCTACCTATAATAGGGTGTTAATGAAGGAAGAAATTAAATTACAAGGGCGGGGGGGTCAGTAAGTTTTTATTAGATTAGATTCATACTACGACGGATGAATGGGGCACGACTGGTGCAGGCTATTTATACTCTTCCTCTGATCCTTGTCTTCGTGTTCGCAGATTCAAAAGAAACTGAGTTATACATCAACTTACAGGTAAGTCGAGTTTAACTGTAATATCAACTCTATTCATGCCAAAAGGAAGTCAGGAGTGGCCATTTTGGATATGTAAATGAAGCTGAGTAACAGCCCTTTTGATTGGTCTAGGTCTCAAATAGCTTATAAGAAGGTACTTCCAACACTGAATGTTGGAATAGGGCATGTAGAGAGTGGGGCTCACACCCAGTTCCTTACACTGCCTGAGTTGGTGCCAGTAGAAACTTTCTGGGTCAAGGTTAATTTTTATTCTTTTAAAGATTATAATCCAAGTAATTACACACTCATGTAGACCAGACATAGAGCCTTCTTTTGGTATATTTCTTATTGAAATTGAATCGTAAACACCGGAGATATCTGTCAATAAAATGTCATTAAAACATTAAACGTAGCTGAGCGGACCGCGGTTTTGCACATTTTTGACTACCTATAAGCATTAAGCAACTTATGGACAACCGGGCACAGTAGCTTAATCGGTAGAGCGCGGTCCTTGCGTGCGGATGGTCGGGAGTTTGGTTTCCGGTCGAGTCAAACCAATGACTTTAAATTTGATACTTGTCGCTTCCTAGCCTCGCTCGGCATTAATAGGATAGGGCAAGGACTGGTTAGCTCAGTGTCCGGATAATGTGACTGAGTGGGATATCAGGTCATGGTGCCAGCAGCCTGATTTCCCAGTGGGGCAGCACTATAAAGTTGCCATGAGTGTGCACTGTCACAAGTCAGTACCCATCCTGTTATGACCTTAGATGTTGCCAGGATGTAAAGCTCTAACAACCAACTTATGGACATCAACAGTTTGAAAGACTTAAAATTCCAGTGGGACGAGTGCAGTAGTCTTCACTGATCTTATAAGCAAGGAGCCACATCCATAGATAGGTGTGGGTAGGTTGATTGTATCAGGGATCCTAGATAGTCTAATGGTTATGATACTCGCCCTGGAATGGCAGAAATAGGTGTGTCACTTCTTGGCTCTCACGCTGCTGCTGTACTACATATGTGTTACTTCTTTGTTCTCGTCACGCTGCTGCTATACTACATGTGTGTTACTTCTTGGTTCTCGCCATGCTGCTGCTGTACTACATGTGTGTTACTTGGCTCTTGTCCTGCTGCTTCTGTACTAAATGTGTGTCACTTCTTGGCTCTCGTCACGCTGCTGCTGTACTACATGTGTGTTACTTCTTGCTTCTTGGCACGCTACTGCGGTACTACATGTGTGTTTCTTCTTGGTTCTCGTCATGCTGCTGTTGTAGTACATGTGCATCACTTCTTGGTTCTCGGCACGCTACTGCGGTACTACATATGTGTTGTTCTTGGTTCTCGGCATGCTGCTTCTGTACTATATGTGCATCACTTCTTGGTTCTCGGAATGCTGCTGCTACATGTGTGTTACTTCTTGATTCTCGTCAAGCTGCTGCTGTACTACATGTGTGTTACTTCTTGGTTCTCCGCACGCTGCTGCTGAACTACAGGTGTGTCACTTCTTGGCTCTCGTCATACTGCTGCTGTACTACAGGTGTGTCACTTCTTGGCTCTCATCACGCTGCTGCTGTACAGATGCCTCACTCCTCTTCCTCCTCAGGTTCTGACGGTGCAGGTGGTGCTGCTCGCCGAGACGCGCCCAGACCGGAAGACACCGTGCGCTCAGCTGAGCGTCAGTCACATGGACACGACTGTCCGCATCACCCCGCGCAGCACAGGTAACGGGCTCTCCTACATCTGTTGTTGATGTTAACTCTTTTGTATTTAGCAACAACAATAACAAACAAAATTTTATTTACCAAATAAATTTCTTCGTCACCAGCGAGGGTTTTTTTTTCCGTCTATGTGCCCGGGTTTTTCGTCTATGTGCCTTTGCAGTGGTGGTGGTGGTAGTAGTGGTAGTAGCAATTTTGGCATGCATGTTAAAGCTCTAACACCGAAGGCTTCACCGGTAACCGGTTGTATTACATTGACTCAGTATTCCCTATGCAACAATACCTCCACCTCGCGCTCCTCTCCCGCTGGCCGCCCCCCAGCCACGCGCCGCCCAGGCCGACGCCCGGATCCCCTACACCCGCGAGGCCTATGGCGTGCCCTGCGAGGCCTGGAACTGGGACCCCGCCTTGTGTGACCTCGCCCCCGCCGATGAGGCGCATACTGCGCGAATGTGAGGCGTATCCTCACAGTCCATAGCGAGGCGATATGCTTTACAGAACGCACACGGGAACGCGCCTCTGCCGCCCCCGCGATCGCCTCGGCGGATTTTTAGTCCGTTGGCAGCGAGCTCCCCACCTGGACCGGGCGAGGCGCACACGGGGGGAACCCCGCTCCACCCCCTACCACGCCGACCGAGCTTCCTCAGCCCCAGGCAGCGGCGCGCCCCCAGGAGGGCCCTTCACATCCCCTGACCAACCACCACCATCACACCCATCACGCCTGTGATGATGTCACAACCCGCCTCAACCGTCCCGCCGTCATCCACACCCCCGCAGTCGCCCTCCACGGACCGGAAGTCCCCCTTAATGCGCCGGAACTGGCTCCTCCTGGCGGCGGCCGAACCTCGGACCGCCCCTCGGCTTACATAACTCTCGGGAGATCCCGGGCGCTGGTAGCCCTCTCAACCGCCCCGGCAGCGGCCGATTACATAATAACCCCGGCGGAGGCCGATTATGTCACATCCCCGCTCCCCGCCAGCAGTGTACCACCACCACCGGCCCGCACACCCCTGCCACCCCTGCCCCCCTGCTACCCCTGCCTTTCCCCGCCAGCAGTGTATCACCACCCCTGCCACAACCGACACCCGCGACCACCGCCCCGCCCCCACTGGTGCCCCTACCCCCGCTACCGGCGCCCCTCCCCCGGCGACACCGCCTACCTCCACAACCTCCCCCACCTCAGGGCCTCTGCGCCCCCCCTCCCCTCCTCTCCCGCTGACTTCGCCCGTCACCCTTCCGCGTGACAACTGCGCCTCCTCTCCCCTCCCCCCCCCCCCCCCCCCTTCCCCGGCGCCCCCCCTTCACCGACTTTGCCGACGTCGTCGATCCTGACATCCAGGATAGCCTCCCCGCTGCCCCCTCCTGTGGCCCCCGCCCCCACGACTACCGCCCCACCCTCCTCTCCATCTGGCCCCACCTCTCTGCACCCGCCTGGGACCGCTACCCCACCTTCTCCCGGGCTTACGCCGCCCTCCGGATCGCGGGCCTCCCTAATTTTTGGGCCGCCTGCATCCCCCTCCCCTCAGGCCGACACATCCCTGCCTGGCGCTCACGCCTCCGGGATTACCACAATGGTGAGGTTGTGGACCTCCTGGAGTTTGGGTTCCCCTCCAACTACTCCGCCCACGCCCCTCTCGCCCCACCTACACCACCACTGGGAAGCCCGCGACTTCGTACCCCACGTCCGCACCTTTATCACCACCTAGCTCGCTCACGGCGCCCTCGCCGGCCCCTTCCATACCCCCCCTTCACCCCCTGGGCCCAGGTCTCCCCAATGATGACCCGCCCCAAGTCCCATCCTGGCAAAAGGCGGGTCATCGTCGACTTCTCCTAACCCCCCGGGGGTAGCGCCAATGAAGGCATCCCCCGACGCGAATACCTGGGCAGGCCCCACGCCTACAAGCTCCCGTGCGTCGCCGACGTCGGCCGCCGCCTCATCCGAGAGGGCTTCGGGGCCTACACATGGATGGGTGACATTTCCCAGGCCTACCGCCAGCTCCGGGCCGACCCCGTCTCCTGTACCCTCTACGGGATCACCCTCGACAGGGCGACCTACGTCGACCTCGCCCTCCCCTTTGGATGCCGCTCCTCGGGCGCGGCCTGCATCCAAGTCACCTCAGCAGTCGCCTGGGTCCTGCGCCACGAGGGCTTCGCCATCGACAGTGAGGCGATGACCATCCTCGGATCGCTTGCCTGACCCTCGGGCGCCAGGAGCTCCAGAGTATCCTCGGGCGCCTGAACCATGTCGGTAGCTGTGTCCTCCCCGCCAGAAAATTCATGGCTCGCCTCCTCGCCGCCCTCCGCGGCGGCTTCGGAGCCACCTCCATCATCCATCACCCTTGGGGACGAGGCCCTCCGGGACCTCAGGTGGTTCGCCGCCTACGGCCGAGCCTCCAACAGTCTCTGCCTCCTCCGCGCCCCTGAGGTCCACCGAGTGGTGATTGAGTGCGACTCCTGCCTCACTGGCAGGGGGGGGCCTACTCCTCGACCCACTGCTACGCCTGAGGGTACTCCTTTGGCCTTCCGGGAGCGCTTCCCCACCATCCACCACCTCGAGGCGGTCAACCTCGTCGTCACCCTCCATGCCCTCCCCCCGGTTGACGTCGCGGGGGCCACCATTGTCATCAACACTGACAACATGGCCTCCGCGGCGTCCCTCGAGTCTGGGCGGGCCCGTGACCCGACCGTTGGCACATGCGCCTGTGAGCTCTGGCTCATGGCGGCCGAGGGTTCCTTCACCCTCGCCATCCTACACAAGCCCGGGGCGGATCTCGTCCTCGCCGACGCCCTCAGCCGCACCCACCTCCTCGGGCCCTGGGCCGAGGTGGCTCGGACCGAGGTCGCCCGCCTCGGGCTTATCCACGTCCATCCCAGCCATGACGCCTTCCCCTACAATCCTGGCCTTTGATTGTAGGGTACTCGGCCCATGAGGTCGTGCTTGCCGTTCCCGCCCCTGACAGCTGCACCCTCCATAGCCTACGTTGCGGTGCGGCGCAGGCCTGCCAGAGGGCCGGGGTCTCCCTGGCCGACATCATGGCCCAGGGCACCTGGACCTCCGGGGCAGACCACGCCTACCTCCCATGCCTCGCCCCCTCTGGCGCCCCTCGCGCCCTCTCCTCCCTTTTGGCGGAGGGCACTTCGAGGCACCTCCCCTAACATTGACAATATAGACACTCTCATTCATCCATTTATTACTTACCTCCACTTTATATAACCCTTTTGATTATTATCCATTCTTACCTGTTGTACATATCATTGTCCATATCTTCACACTTTACATTTAATAAAGTGTTTTTTATTTCCACTTCTTGCCTTGTCTTCCTCCTTCGCTGCGTATTGGTTGTAATGCTTGCATTGCATTTGCTTCACAGCGGAGGAGGAGTACCCCCCCCCTCCTCCGGCCGCCAGCCTCCGTTGGGGTTAGATAAACCCCCCCCCCCTGCTTCTGCTTTATAAGCGGCTCCCCGCCCTCCTCCAGCCACTATGCCTCCACACCCTGCCAGACGCATTCCTGACCATTTTATAGACTGTGCAACTTTTAAAGTGTTGCCAAAATCTTGATGTTCCATCATTAATGCCTAGACAGAAGACTAGACCATTTCAGTAATTACAACAAAGTAACAAGTTGAAGAATGCTTTGTTAAAGGCTGCATTCCATATACGCGTAATGCGTAATGCGAATGCGACAAAAAATCGAAACGCCTTGAAACCTATGAGCTACATTCCATATACGCGTAATGCGAATGCGAATAAAATCCATTATCCCGATCGCTCCATGTAGCGATCGGTGCGTAATGCGTAATGCGTAAAGGTGCTGCGAATAGAAAAGCATCAGTCGCATTTGTCCATTGATATAAGGCTGGAGGAGGCGACTGATAATTACGGACAGCCATGTAGGTTTATGCGGCGGACCTGTTAGGAAGCAGTCTTCATATTTGGGACGGTCCTAACATCCCTCTCTGTGTGTCTCTCTGTGTGTGTATCTGTGTCTCTGTGTGTGTGTCTCTGTGTCTGTGTGTGTGTGTCTGTGTGTGTGTCTCTGTGTCTGTGTGTGTGTGTCTGTGTGTGTGTGTCTCTGTGTGTGTGTCTCTGTGTTGTCTCTGTGTGTGTGTCTCTGTGTGTGTGTGTCTCTGTGTTGTGTCTCTGTGTTGTGTCTCTGTGTCTGCGAACAGAAAAGCATCAGTCGCATTTGTCCATTGATATAAGGCTGGAGGAGGCGACTGATAATTACGGACAGCCGTGTAGGTTTATGCGGCGGACCTGTTAGGAAGCAGTCTTCATATTTGGGACGGTCCTAACATCCCTCTGTGTGTGTGTGTCTCTGTGTGTGTATCTGTGTCTGTGTGTGTGTCTCTGTGTCTGTGTGTGTGTCTCTGTGTCTGTGTGTGTGTGTGTGTCTCTGTGTTGTGTCTCTGTGTGTGTGTGTCTCTGTGTTTTGTCTCTGTGTCTGCGAACAGAAAAGCATCAGTCGCATTTGTCCATTGATATAAGGCTGGAGGAGGCGACTGATAATTACGGACAGCCGTGTAGGTTTATGCGGCGGACCTGTTAGGAAGCAGTCTTCATATTTGGGACGGTCCTAACATCCCTCTGTGTGTGTGTGTCTCTGTGTGTGTATCTGTGTCTGTGTGTGTGTGTCTCTGTGTCTGTGTGTGTGTGTGTGTATGTGTGTGTCTCTGTGTGTGTATATGTGTGTGTCTGTGTGTGTCTCTGTGTTGTGTCTCTGTGTCTGCGAACAGAAAAGCATCAGTCGCATTTGTCCATTGATATAAGGCTGGAGGAGGCGACTGATAATTACGGACAGCCATGTAGGTTTATGCGGCGGACCTGGTAGGAAGCAGTCACACACACTTTTTATATACTTTTTATATACTTCACTGCATAGCGCATAACGCAATACGCATTACGCGTATATGGAATGATGGCATTCGCATAATGCATAACGCATTACGCGTATATGGAATGCGCCCTTTAAGCTGCATAGTTCCATGAAGCACCACATTTTCAAAACCAAAACAGTTATCTCAAATTTATTCTTCATATTTGACAGCAAATTTGCAACAAGTTTGTTAGAAATTGCCTATATATATATATATATATATATATATATATATATATATATATATAGTAACCTATATATGCAAGGGCTACCAAAATATACTGATATGTGTTACAACTACACTGTCTTATTTTAAAATGTTATGGTGAAATGACATCATCAGTAGAAATTCCTATTTGATTTTAGGTCATTCCACATCACATGGTCATCGTGAGATGTCAATACTAGTCATAGCGAGGACTTTTTGAAAGCTTGTCGAAAGTATTTTGGGTTCTTTCAGCCCAAATTGCTTCAAAACTAGCCATTTTTCATACAAATTACTCTGGACTAATGATTAGTAGGTTATAATGATCAATTTGATATATTTATCTAAAAGTTCAAACACCATCGGACCATGCAACTTTAAGGGAGAATATCCACGTTTTTGCGGAAATTTCATGATGTTGGACAATGTAAGACAATAATTGCTAGGATAAGGATTATTTAATTTTTAAAGATTCCTCGCGAGATTTCCGTGTGTTTTTTGTTGTTGCGAATGCTCCTTTGATCCTTGATGATGTTTCTAGGATCTAACGCCCCCCCCCCCACCCCACACGCACACACACAATCCATTCACTACACCAACCAACTTTTTTTACCCGGCAGGCATCTTGCAGGCCATAGACCTGACCGTTGGCCTTGATGATCTTCTACTCAAGACCGGGTACGGCGGCACGCTGCGGCCCCTGCTCGGCCCGCTGTCACTGAGCCTCACGGCGGACGCTCATTGGACGACTCACAGTGGCCCCGACCACCTTCCCGCCGTGCTCTGCTGCCTCGAGATGGGGCTGGTTCCGGTCAGCGTCGGCCCGGAACACATCCTCTGTGTGCAGCTGTTGCTTGACCACATCGTCGAGTTTCGACAGGTTAGGATAGCAGTCTTTCTTACTCTTTCCAATTTAGAATGTTGCATCATCTGGGGTTTAATTTTCTTCTCTCATTTTTTTTAATTACCCCCCCCCCCCAAAAAAAGGCCCCCTTCTTTTAGACTTCTGAGGACTATCCGAATAGGTTGGCCAGTGTGGTTTGCGTGTATGGCTAGTTAGTGTAGTCGTACAACCATCCCTTGTAACTCACTAATATTGGACCAACTTAGCTTAACAATGAAAAAGAGCAGTGTGACTTATTTCGATGGGCAAATACAATATTTCTACACGCATGCCTACAAACACATATGCGCATGCCCAAACAGACACATATACACACACTCACACACAGTCTGCACTGACTTCTGAGGCAAGAAGCTACATAGACAGTTAAGCATGGATAGGTCGATGCACCAGGAAGCCTAGGCTGTATAATGGTTAGCACGTTAGCACCGGGATGACAAGAAGTGTCCGTTCGAATCCTGATGTAAGTGTAATATTTCCCATTTGCATCATCCCCACGACTCTGGTTTCCGTGACTTGGATACCATACAAGCTATGCGCTGTATTGTTCTTTAACCTACCTGTGTATGTATATGTAAGCACATTTCCTCTGTGTATGTAACTTGAAGCATTTAAAAAGTATTTAAAATACTTACAATTTCAGGGGGACGAGTGTAGTACTCTGCACCGACCTTTAAGACAAGGAACCGCATAGACAGGCGTGGGTAGGGTGATTTGATCAGGGAACCTAGGTAGTGTGATGGTTAACCAACAAGCCACCCCTGGTGTGGGAAGAAGTGTGGGTTCCAAAACCTGCCCTAAGCGCAATATTTCCCTTTTCATCATCCCCATGACAATATTAAAGCCGCTGATTCGTGGGAGGGAATTCAGAGACTGACAGTGTTTTTGTCTTAGTTAAGGTAGAATTTGGTGAAGCCATACAATGCCTTAAGAACATACATACCCAACTTAGATATGGTTGCACTGATTAAACGTTTATTGATTAGATTTAGAAGGAATATTAAGTTAATTTAATAGAACCTGTCACTGCTGCAAGTTATACAAGCCTATGATGTCCAGCATTTCGGATGAACACTAACATGTTGCATGTTTTCACTTTAAATATATCAGAGTTAGCTAGTTTTAATCAGTTATTCGTAACTAAATTAAAGTACAGTATAGCAATTAAAGTACTGTACTTAGTTTAATACATAGCAGAAACGCAAAGCTATCGGATTGTGAAATGTTAATATGTATGCTCGTCTTACATATATACATTGTAAAGTTAAATAAATAATATTCTTACACTGTTTCAACACAGAAAAGTTGCAATATCTGATGAAAGCATTACATTTTCTAAATCAAAACACTTACCCAGATTTGATTCTACCTATCCCACTTGGAAACTGGTGCTCCCATCAAGCATTTATTGACTCATAGAAGTAACACTGGGTCAATTTAATAGAACCTGTCACTACTGGTGCCTAGCATTTCGGTGTGCACCTCAACATTAATTTGGAATATTTTCACTTACATCTCCAAAGTTAATCCTGTATTATTAAAAGTGCATCAAACTAAAGAAAAGTAGATTATAATGATCAACTTAAAGTTGCCTGGTCCGATGAAATATTTATTTTTCAAAACCAAAACATGTATCTTAATTTGATAATATATATCCATCTTAGATATTGGTGCATTAACAAGTGATTTGGTACAGCATATATAGAAATATCAATGAATTTACTACCTCATCCTACTTTGAGAAACACATCACACAAGGAAGCCATTAATCAATTAGGTCAATCTCGTGGCCAGTAGCCTTGACCCTCATTCAAAGTCCATAGTCAGGTTCCAGGATGTCCAGTGGTAGTATTCCTGGCTCCAGAGCCTGGGTTGATATAAAATTGCATGGAATATTGTATTAAATAATTATTACAGATCTGAATATGAGTGACGTAATAATTATGTATATTATTATCCGGGAACAATGCATTTGATAATCATGCAAGTGACATGCTAGAATAGCTGTACAAAAATAAAGACACACACTTAAAGTCAAACAAAGAACTAACACAACACATGCAAATATAAAGAAACAACACATGAAGCTAACTGAGTGGATTTTTTCGTTTTAATAAATGCTTTGTTAAAGTTGTCTTACATGCCATAGATGTTATCAAATATATATTGACTGAATACTGATGCAATTGTTATTATTATTATTATTATCCTCTTCTCATAACGATCAATTTGATATATTTTTTAATGTTTCACAAGTCCAGTTGAAAAACGGCAAATTCCAGAAATGAATCCTGGCAATTTCCACTGACAGTGTTGTTATTGGCTGAGCTGTGCTTCTTTCTCATGTTGCCATTTGGATTTTATGTGGGTGGCTATTAGTGGTTTCAGATCAGAGTGAGGGATCAGACACGGTTCAAGATCACAGTTCAGGGCCTTCTTCGCAGCCCGATCAGCTCGTTCGTTTCCTTGTATGTCAGCATGGCCAGGCACCCAGCACAGGTGGATGTCATACCCATCCGTTGTCAGTTGGTTCATTTTATAAATGACCGTTGCTAGAATAGGGTGATTCGTTTTCAGTCCAGAAACAGCCAGGAGGCAAGAGAACGAATCACTGTATATAACATAGTTAGTGTGGTTGGATACCTCGATACACTTCAAAGCGAGAAGGAGTGCTCGGGCTTCTGCAGTGAAAATCGAGCTCTGATCGGGCAAACGTACACCAAATTTTTCCCGTCAGCAGACTGCCGCAGCAGCTACCTGGCTTTGGTCTTTCGAACCATCAGTGTATATGGAGAGGTGGTCTGCAAACTGGCCTTGAATCTCTGCATGCAGTCCTTGGTACTCGAGTGGATGTGTCCCAGACTTCCTCAGTTCCGTGAGTCGGAGGATAACCGATGGCTTTCTCAACGACCACGGGGGATGTTCTGGGACTTTGGCATCCTCCAACACCTCCAAATCCATGCCTAAGGCCTCCAAATGAGGTTTCATTCGGAGCCTCAGTGGCCGGATGTAATTCGGCCTGGCTTCATACCTGGATTCGTCATGTTGCTCGAACAGACAATTGTGTGCAGGATTCAATGCATTAGTTTTTATCTTGACTACATATTGCATGGCCAGTTTGATTCTCCTGTTGTTAAGTGATGGTTCATTTGCTTCGACATAAAGGCTCTGAACTGGTGAGGTGCGGAAGGCCCCAAGGGCCAGGCGCAGTCCCTGGTGGTGGATCGTGTCTAGCAGCCCAATATATGATTTCCTTGCGGAACCGTATACTATGCTGTCGTAATCCACTCGTGACCGAACCAAGGTTCTGTACACAGAGAGCAGAACATCTCTGTCCGCTCCCCACTCTGAGCCGGACTGCACCTTCAGAATATCCAGCGTTTTCAGGCATCTTGTTTTCAGGTACTTTATATGTGGCACAAAAGACAGTTTTGCGTCGAGAATAAGCCCCAGAAATTTGGTTTTCTCAACGACTTTAATGGGATCCCCACCCAGGGTCAGCTCCGGTTCCGCATGCATTCTACGCAGCAGGCAGAAGTGCATGCAGACTGTTTTGGTCTTGGAAAATTTGAAACCATTCAGAACTGACCATCGATGGATCCCATTTATGCTTGGTTGTAGCTGTCTCTCTATGACATTCATGTTAGCACCGCTGTAATATAAAACAAAGTCGTCCACGAAAAGACTACAGGAGACCCCCCGCTTTACAGCAGCAGCAATACCATTGACCTTGACCCCGAAAAGGGTCACAGCCAGTATGCTGCCTTGAGGTACTCCTAGTTCCTGTGAGTGTAGGCGGGAATAGGTAGTCTTGACACGGACGCGGAAATGCCTGAAGGCTAGAAAGTCGCTGGAGGTCGGCGGGACCAAGTGGTCCTTAGCCGCTGCCGTATTCGCCACTCGTGGCTTACACATGCTTTTCTGCTCATGGGGGAACCTCTCCCTGAATGTATTGGGTGTCAGTCCTCGCTGACACTCAAACACATTTTACTAAGTTGCGTTGATTTTTTGGCCCTGCGCCAACAGTTCTACACTGCAGACAGTATGCATGACCTTCACTTCACATTTATCTAAAAAATAAGACAAACATTCAAGCGCCATCAGACCATGCAACTTTAAATAAATACAATTAAATATGTATTATATTAAAAATGTACATATATATTACCAAGTATATATTGCAGGTATTGCAGGTATATCAATACCTCAGGGAGTTTGACGCCCCTGCCTTGCAGAGTTGTAAACCACTGCCTTGTGGTACAGGTCCTTGACAGAACCGAAGGCTAAGGGAGCAAACCCTAAACAGAAAACCATGTCACTGTGGCAGCATTAAGGGCCGTTGATGTATGGAACTCCCAACATCTCCCGACCAGCCACTGCAGGGACAAATAGTTTTGCGCCTGTCTTGACATGTTCTTGCCGGTGTGAAACCTCTATTTGCTCCCCGAGAGAGTACCGCTGGTAACTTGCAAAAGCCAGCAGCACTTCAACACTTTTGCAGGCGGCTTTCATGAAATAGGAGAGCGGCAGTCAAGTAATGAAAGCAGTCTTTGTCGCATCGCGACCGACAGCATGATGATGATGATATATTACCAAATGATACTGATATTTGTAATGTCGGACATACTGCCGTATATGGTATAAATGTATAAGTGAATATTATATTGAATGATATTACACCACTGCCAAACAGAGAATGTATACGGTTAAAAGTATACACAAAAATATGAACACACTAAAATTAATCAAACAATGCTAGTGTAAATAAAATAAAATATATAAAAATATCACATCACTTGATAGTGCAATGGTGACATCTGGGGAAGCTACCAGGAGACCAGGCTACACGTGGTCATCGCGAGACGTCAATACGCGTCATAACTAGAAGACTTTTGCAAAGCTTGTCAAAAGTATTTTGGGTTCTTTCAGCTCAAATTGCTTCAAAACTAGCCACTCTTCATCAAAATTACTCTGGACTAATGATTAGTAGGTTATAACGATCAATTTGATATGTGTATCTCGAAAATAAAATTCAAATTCAAACGCCATCGAACCATGCAACTTTAATATTTCTGTCTAAAAAGAAAGTGCGGCAAACACGCAAACCATCAGAATATGCAGTTTGAATAACCACATGTTTTGGCTATTCCATTTTCAGTCGTTCAATACTGCAACAGAAGAACCTGACCCAGTTGAGGTGGTCAGCAACACAAAGAAGTCACCGAGGGCATATGACCTTGACCTTCAAGCCAGCGTTGATGACCTCAGAGCCGGAGACTTTGAATATAACACAATCGACAGTAGGTTTCTATTGAAGCGGGGGAAAAGTGTCTGAGATTTTGTTTGGATTGTTTTTATTAAAAGGAAATAGTTAGATGATTTAATTTTTCCGTCAAATTAATCGCACTGGAAATATATCTAATTTCATAACACCCCTTCTGCCTTCTTATTGGACTTTTTTTTATTTGTTTCAAGGAATTTTGAACGGTGGTGTTATTAATTTGATTATATTTGGTCAGAAATTTCAGATGGTTGTATTATAAAAAAAAGAAATTCAGCAAATTACTTTACGTTTATTTTATACATGAACTGAAATTTAACTAGAACACTAAATTCAAACAAATACTTGTTTAATAGAACATGTCCCTGCTGGTGCCTAGCACGTGAAAATTAATTTTGAATATTTTCAAATATAGTGTTTCTGATAAATAACATCTATATTTATTTCAGTATATGCTTGCATACTCATCCGACAATTATGTATTCATCTTCATCAATATTGTGTCAAAACATATGGGATAAGTTAGTTTGTTGGGGGGGTAAGCATTTTTATTCAGCTGAACCAATTCAGAGGAATAAAAATTGTTGCCCCTCCCCAAAAATACAAACTTATGCCATTTCTTCTTACAATATATAATTGAAAATAATATATATTTACTTTAAAAGCAAAGCAAAAAAACAACGGTAGTTGCCACAGCAACAACTGGGTGCGTTGGTGTTGCAGGTAGCCCTGAGCGGGTGCCCCGGCCGGGTGAGATAGTGTTTGGCGTGGACTGTGAGGAGGGGCACGCGTCGCTCACCTGGTGCTACCCGCGGCCCCGTGTGCTCACGTACTTATGCGCCACGCCCGTGCCCTTCACCCTGCCTCAGCAGCTCGACGCCAGGCTCATCGACGAGCACTTAAAGGTGCGTCATGTGTTGCTTTACTCTGCATTCACCACTCAAGCAAGGAGCCACAAAGAACACAGGTAGGCGTGGATAGGATAGGGTGATTGCATCGGGGAGCATAGGTGGTGTAATGGTTAGCCCGCTAGCCCCGGATTGGCTAGAAGTGTGGGTTCGAATCTTGCTCTAATTTTTTTTTTTTTAAGAAGTAATTTTTCAGTCGGATATAATCACTGTATGACCCCCCAATAGCCGATGTTTACCTTTTGGGGGGGGGGGGGGGGTCGTTAAACAAACAAATACAAAAATGGAATCTTGCTCTAGGTGCACTGTTTCCCATTTTCATCGCCCCCCCCCCCCAACACAGTATTTAAAGTTGCATAGTCCGACAGTTTTGAGTTTTTGTCATTTTCTAAGATAAATATATGAGGTTGATCGCTATAATCTAGCTTACT
Source organism: Branchipolynoe longqiensis (assembly GCA_030323885.1). Taxonomy (NCBI): domain Eukaryota; kingdom Metazoa; phylum Annelida; class Polychaeta; order Phyllodocida; family Polynoidae; genus Branchipolynoe; species Branchipolynoe longqiensis. Next base: position 11,816,703 of record CM059198.1, on the reverse strand, counting down.
TTAGTTTGAAGTAAGTTTGCTTCAAAATGACTAATTTTGGAAATATTTGAAGTGTAAATATGCTAAATTAATGTTGGTATGCTTGTCAAAATTCTTGACTCCATAGACTTCAGCAGTAACATGTTCTTTTAAATTGTTGAGTACGCCCTTCTATGTAGCAATGCATGCTTAATAAGTGCACCAGTATGTAAATTGGATATGTCAGTTGAAATCTAGATTAGTGTTTTGCTTTAGAAAATTGTATGCGTTTATCGAACTATGTAGCTTTAATTACAATATCAATGTTATGATAATAAAAATAGTGGCATTTTCTGTGGCGGAGTGGTTAGAGTGTCTTGACTTTTTTCTAGGTCAGAGTCCTAATCTGAGGGTCGGCGGTTCGATTCCCCGTGCCCCCAGCTCTGCCAATTTGGATTTCCACCACTGTGTATAACTTACAGCGTCATCAAAGGCCGGTTGCTCTCATACCATGTCTATGTGGTGTGGGAGGTTAAAAATCCCTTGGGTCGGTAAAAGTGTAGGCTCAGGCTTTCTATCGACCAGCAGTGGAATGAGGAAGACCAGTCGTCTATGACTGAAATTTCCCCTGCTTAAACAACTAATGGACCAACAACAACAACAACAAAATTGTTATTGCATTCAGCTAATTATGTGCTTGTGGTGTATCTTTCATTCGCAGGTTCCCTGTGTTCTTCAGTATTACAACGCCCTCTGTCGAGATTTCATGGATTATGCGTCCTTCGGCATCTCCCAGAGTGAAGCCGTGCACGTCCCCTTGCGGGAAGTGACATTACAAATGGACCCGGATGTGGTCACTGCGCAGGTGTGGCGCGTGCTCATATTGCACCCACAAGACAGGGAATATGAAGCCGAGTGAGCAATGGCTACATTTGTTATTTCATGTTTTAAAGTCGCATAGTCCGATGGTTTTGAGTTTCTGCCATGTAAATATGATCGTTATAAGCAACTTTATCTCAGTTTAATAACTTTATATATATATATGGATAGTGATAAACCCTTTATCGGGTGTAATAAGCTCTGTAGTGGTTCTTCCTCCCCCCCCCCCCACGCCCCCCTCCTGCGGCTGGGGTGGGGGCGGGTACCAGCATGCACTTAGTGGGTCCTTGCCTGAGAGGTCAGTGCAGATACTACACTTGTTCCCCCCTGGAATCATACGTCTTTTAAATGGTTTACATCCATAAGTTGTTTAATGCTTACGATTATACACATACAGGTAATGTTCTTACATACACATACACATAGACCAATTTCATATGACATCAGCACATGTATTTAGCTCAGTGCGCGCGCTGCTTGGCTGCAGGACAACATCCGGTCACACTTAATGGCTATGAGCAATCTTCATAGAGAAAAGGTGAAATATCTCTAAAACCACACCACCCAGACACAAACCGCTTGGAAGACATATAGAAAACATATTCAAAGAAGAGATTATATTAAATTAAGAAGGTTAGAGTTCTGCATTTCTATTAATTTTGAATAAAATCGACGTGTTGCACTGCGCATATCGGCAAACTCAATGCATTGTCAATGGCTGTGAGCAATCTTCATACAGAAAAAGGGAAATATCTCTAAAACCACACCTCCTCGACACAAACCGGTTGGAACACATATAGAAAAATATTCAAAGAAGAGATATTCAATTTATAAGGTTAGGGTTCTGCATTTCTATTAATTTTGAATAAAATCGACGTTTTGTACTGCGCATACGGCAAACTCAATACATTGTCAATGGCGGTGAGCAATCTTCATACAGAAAAAGTGAAATATGTATAAAACCACACCACCTAGACATAAACTGCTTGGAACACATATAGAAAACATATTCAACGAATAGATTATATTAAATTTATATGGTCAGGGTTCCGGATTTCTATTAATTTTGAATAAAATAAACGTTTTGCACTGTGCGTATCGGCAAACTCTGTGGCAGTGTGCATTCGTTCTGCAGCCAAGCTGCGCGCGCATACACAATGTTTACAAACATTGAAAGGGGTCTATAGTAAGGCCAACAGCAATAGAGCATATAGCTTGTACAGGATCCTTGTCACAGCAACCAGTGTCATGGAGGGAGGGAAAGATCCCTCCTAGAGCAGATTTTGAACCCCTACTTCTTGCCATGCTACGGCTAGTGTCCTAATCATGAGACTACGCATCAGGATGCAATCATCATATCCATGCCTACCTGTCTATGTGGCTCCTTGGCTGGAGGGCAGTGCAGACTACTACAATAATAATTGCTGGGATAACAATGCTATTATTGGAGCGACAATATTTACCGATAACCTGACCCTAGATTTCCACTTTGTTTTTGCCCGAGACCACTTTCATCCCTTTAAGTAATAATAATAATAATAATAATAATAATAATAATAAATCAGTCAATCAAAAGAAATAAAGTGCATCCTTCCACCTGCTCCCGTTCTAGGGCTGAGGAGGGCGTGGAGCCGCTCGTTTCCCCGATGACGCTGACGGCGTCTCTGCGCGTCGACTCGTGCTTCTGTCGCAGCCTCGTTCCTGTTCTCCAAGTGGCAGCCTCCGCCTCGGCCATCCAGCTAAGGCCTGCCAACCACTATGGACACCTCGCCAAAGGTAGCATGAGCTGTGCATGGTTCATACGCGTGTTGCTAATGCTGGTCAGGCTTTGAAATGTCCTGGGGAAAAACAGCCAAGGTTCATGATGTCCTGGGAAAAGTGATTGAATTTAACCAATGGCCATAAGAAAATAGTATTGTGCAGTTTCATTCCTCGTTGGATTCATTATCCATTAGATTTGTTTGTTAGCTGTTTTCCTCGATTGAAAAAAATGAACACTTTGAAATGTTTGAGATATATATGTATGAGTATGAGTAGAGTTACAAATTCGCAACCAAAAAGAACTTCAACTACTGCATGTCATGTCCTTAAAAAAGCTGCCTTGGACAAGTCATGGAATATTATGGGTTTCTAAGAGAAGACCAGTTATCTGATATTGAAATTTTATTGGACGCGGTGGCGAAGGTTGGGAGTTAGCAACCTGGCAGATTCAAACCAATGACTTACAAAATTGATACTTGTCGCTACCTTGCTTGGCACTCAGCATTAATAGGATAGGGCAAGGACTGGTTAGCTCAGTGTCAGGATAATGTGACCGAGTGGAAAAATCAGGCCATGCCACCGACCTGATATCCCAGTGGGACAGCAATATAAAGTCTCTATGAGTACACACGGTCACAAGTCGGTACCCGTCTTGATATGAAATGTAACAAAAAAACTACTACATGAAAACCTTAAAAACAACTAAACCAAGACAAAACGTTCTCTCTCCATGTGTAGGCATTCCTGACAAACTGGCGCCGTACCAGCTGGACCCGTCCTTCTTCACGCACGACCACGAGTTCGCCGTTGTTACCATGGAGATCCCGACGCTGACTTTGAGCTACGTGACTGGGCGGTCGCGCCGCGTCACGGCCGACGTGAATGCCAGCCTCCAGTGTGACGTCATCGAGTACCGGAACCTGACGATGCGCCCTCTGCTGGAGAGCGTCGACGTTGTGTGCAGCGCCACCTGGCAGATTCACACGGAGGTAAACTAGGGCATTGAACATAGATTTGTGTTTTCTTTTTTGTTTGTTTCTTATTTTCTTAACATAGATTTATCTTCTTTCTTATTTTTTTCTTTCTTTTCTTCGTTTAAAGTCATTAATTTATTCATCTGAGTAGTTCTCTTCTCAGCGTTGGGGAACTGGTCTTTTCTAGCCTTTTTATGATGCAGGTCTATTTGTTATTTTCACACATAAATAGATATACAATTATATTAACAATCTATAGATGATAGATGATACAGAAAGCTACATGTATGGTGGTTGTTGTTGTGTTTTCTTTAGGAGGCTTTTTGTTGTTGTTTTATTTTGTCCATTAGTTCATTAAGCAGAGGAAATTTCAATTGTGGACAATCGGTCTTCCTTATTCCACTGCTCCTTTCCCTATCCTAGTGATGACGAACGCTTGCAAAGTAGCGACAAGTATTAAATTGTTACATCATCGGTACGTATCAAGTAGGGTTTGAATCCGGGTGAGACACTTTCTACACTGTTGTACGACCCTCCTTAGAGGTTGATAGTGTTTGTTACTGATGACTGTGGGAACCTGACTGTTCTTTCAGCAAACATTGCTCAAGCTGCGAGGTGAGGTGAGTCCGCTGTACCTGCGTGTCGGAGAGAGCACCACGCACACCCTCAACACTGCCAACCAGGGATATGCACAGGTCAGTCACTGTCAGGGTCAGAGGTAAAGCATGCAGGGAGGGGGTGGGTGAGTGGGTGGGTGAGTGGGTGAGTCCGCTGTACCTGCGTGTTGGAGAGAGCACCACGCACACCCTCAACACTGCCAACCAGGGATATGCACAGGTCAGTCACTGTCTGGGTCAGAGGTAAAGCATGCAGGGAGGGGGTGGGTGAGTGGGTGGGTGAGTGGGTGAGTCCGCTGTACCTGCGTGTCGGAGAGAGCACCACGCACACCCTCAACACTGCCAACCAGGGATATGCACAGGTCAGTCACTGTCAGGGTCAGAGGTAAAGCATGCAGGGAGGGGGTGGGTGAGTGGGTGGGTGAGTGGGTGAGTCCGCTGTACCTGCGTGTTGGAGAGAGCACCACGCACACCCTCAACACTGCCAACCAGGGATATGCACAGGTCAGTCACTGTCAGGGTCAGAGGTAAAGCATGCAGGGAGGGGGTGGGTGAGTGGGTGGGTGAGTGGGTGAGTCCGCTGTACCTGCGTGTTGGAGAGAGCACCACGCACACCCTCAACACTGCCAACCAGGGATATGCACAGGTCAGTCACTGTCAGGGTCAGAGGTAAAGCACGCAGGGAGGGGGTGGGTGGGTGAGTGGGTGGGTGAGTGGGTGGGTGAGTGGGTGAGTCCGCTGTACCTGTGTGTTGGGGAGAGCACCACGCACACCCTCAACACTGCCAACCAGGGATGTGCCCCCCCCATATAAGTCAAGGTCAACTTACATATATATATGACGCACATACAAGTCGAGATGCTTCTGAGAACTTCCTTTATTATTTTGTATAATCTACTTATGCACAAGTTTTTATAGTAGCAGTGTTTCTGCCATAACCCGCACCTTTCTGTGGCTAGGGACAGGGAACCAGTGTGCATGAATCGGGAATGGGTACGGAACTGCTCAACTCAGATATTCAAGCGTGGGAAAATTGCCTCGGTTTCAATGATTTCCGTGATTTTTCTACGAAATAAAACAGACGGGTCGTCGTAGGCTTAACAGGAAGAGAATCACGGAAAGTTTACTGGAATCAGATTTTTCCTTTTAATTTGAAGAGAAAGAAAAATCAGACGCGATTCTCAAATATTGCATCTGTTGTAAGATTGAGTGTGTCTGTGAGTCAATGGAAATCAATCAATCAAGTATATATATATATATCTATTTTACCTCGGTAAACAGCCTCAGGCTAGGGAGAGGTAAGCACGTCCGGTACCAGCAATTAGCATATACAACTCACGACTGGATAACGTGTCGTTGGGTTGCTCCGGCAAAATTAGTCTACATACAAGCAAATACGCAGTAAGTATAATAAAAACTGTGGTTAGCTTAATTATGATGCATTAGAGCATCAATATGGAAAGTTTAGACTTTCGTTGGTCCAATTTGGACGAGTTATTTGGTTATAAACAACCAAGGATAAAACGTTCGAGTGGGGTTCTCGAAGGAACCAAACCGGTCATTAGCGGTTCTGTCAACACCCGGGTCACCGTGTGACTATGGGTAGAGATGTGGGTTTCGCCCTATCTCATGTGGAAATTCTCTCGTACTCTAATAGAGGGTAATGTTGGAGATGCTCCTGGGTTTCTTTTATAGACTCCCCTAGACAAAAAATTTTCAGGCGTTTCTCCGAGTTTCGTAGCATTTTCTCCAACTTGTTGACGTAGTAGTCACAGGTGGGAGAAGTGTGCGGAACAGAGGGATGGGCGGGCCGATACACTGGTCCCGACCCCGCGTAAAGATTTGGGCTTGACCCACAATCCACGCACAAATTTAGCTTATTACGCCTGTGTTATAACGGTATAAACACGTTCTCTAACACCACCAGATGTCCAATTGAGTTTGAAACAACCAAATTGTGACAAATATATATACCAGGACTGACCAAAAATCTTTGTTTACAGTTCCTGATGGCCACGAAGCGGAGTAAGCGCGGTGCAGCAGCAGCCGAGGGGCGTGTTCCGAGTGGAGTGGACGAGGAGTACGACTCCTCACCTGTGTTGTCGGCAGGGCCGTCGACACAGCCCCGGGCGCATATCCTCTCTGACCCGGACGAGGACGCAGTGCCTGATGTGCCTGCGCCTCCAGATTGGGAGGCTCGCTTTGCACTGTTGGAAAGCCACATCTTGACTTCCAAATCGCCCGTGTCTCGGAAGCGGCGTAGGCCGAGTGTCCAAGAGGATTCGTATGAGGATTTCTTGGACACAGACTCAGCGGTGGAGCTTAAGGCTCCTCCTCCTCCTTCTCCTAAACGGAGGAAGAAGAAGAAACAGGTGATTTCTTCGGGTGATGAATTCACCAAGGAGCGGGCGGAGACTGGTTTTCGCAAAAAGCGGAAGACACATAAGTCCAAGAAGAAGAAGAGGAAGAGGAAATATTCTTCTTCTGATTCGTCCACTGAGTCTACTTCTACGGAATCAGACTCAGACACCATATATGAAGGTGTCTATGCGGACATTGGTACTAAAGTGGCTAAGAAGGTGGAGAAGCCAAAGGCTAAGCGGGTTAAAACCACTACGCTTATGCGCGAGACCGTGAATGGTCATTTCCGCACGTTTAAACCGGCGGAGGTTATCTCCAAATTAGGAGATGAGTTAACAGGCATAAAGGGTGTTCCCAACTCCATCATTAAAGAAATGGATCGGGATGTCAATATGACGGATGACCGTAAGAAGTTTGAGGATGTGTTGCACACAGTGCATAAGGCAGTGTTGGCTACCCTAACAGCTATTGTTCCTGTGGCTAATAGGATGCAGAGTGAAAATAAGTTCTCGTCTTTGGCTAAGACAATGGACAAAGGCATTGCAGTGTTAGCGGCGGCAGGTAATTACCTGTCGTATCGAAGATATGAAAATGTCTTCAAGTCAGTTTGCACAGATGCTGGCAAGGAAGTGGCTCGCTCTAAGAAGATTACCGATAATGAGGGGAAGGAGTTTACGCTTTATCTCGCTCCAGAGCCGATTAAAGGGAAACCCTTAGATAACACCAAGATGTTTGGCGGTCAACTACAATACCTCTATAAAGAGGTAGAGACTGCAGCCAAGAGTGGCAAAAACATGGATGGCAAGAAGAAACAGGAAGCTCCTTGTTTCAAAAAGTCACGAGGGGATTTTCGTCCACGACGGTTCACCAGAGGAACCAGACCGAGTTCAAACTTCGGTCAAGGGTTTCGGGGCCGGGGCGCTCGCCCAGGCTGGACCGACAACACCGCACGGCCAATAGGCCGAGGGTTCAACTCGTCGAGACCTTTCCCCAGGGGCGGGTCCAAGTAGAGGTCCAAACACAAACTTTACAAGTCCCTGGAGCCTCTAAAAACACACAAACTGTAAGCAACTTTGTGGCTGGTAATATTAGTAATCATATTTCTGAGTGGCACAAAATTACTAGTGACCAAGAAATTTTAAAAATAGTTAGGGGTGTTCACATTCCCTTCACACAAATTCCTGTACAAAGTATAATACCTTTTCCATATAACATTCAACCAGTTGAACGAGAGGCACTAACTAAACAGGTACATAAATTCTTTGAGAAAGGAATTATACAAAAAGTGACACACTGTTCAGGACAGTTTATTTCAAACATTTTCTCGAGACCGAAGCCTAATGGGGATGTTCGAATGATCCTGGATTTAACAATCCTTAATAAAAGGGTGGAATATCGACATTTTAAAATGTTCTCTCTAGATACGGCACGAGATCTGATTACACCAGATGCGTGGATGGCTAGTGTTGATTTACAAGATGCATATTATACGCTTCCCATAATGGAACAATACCGAAAATTTCTTCGATTTATTTGGGATAACCAACTCTATGAGTTTACCTGCATGCCGAATGGCTTAGCTTGTGCGCCTCGTTTATTTACTAAATTGCTTAAACCTGTTTTCTCGGTAATGGCGAGGAAGGGTCATATAATGTTTCCATACATAGATGATTCTTTTATTATAGCATCAACACAAATTGGTTGTGTGAATGCAGTTTTGGATTTATGTGCATTACTCCATAAATTGGGGTTTTATGTACATCGACAAAAGTCAGTGTTTAAACCAACAAAACAACTCAAATGTTTAGGGTTTATTCTGGATACACAGTCCCTTACAGTGTCGATAACAGAACAAAAACTAATTAAGTTTATGACTACAGCGACTCAGCTTATTAAGTTATCAAAGCCAAAAATTAGACAGGTTGCTGTTCTTATTGGCATAATGACATCATATGCACCTGCTGTGTTATATGGGAAGGCCCATATTAAGTCGCTAGAAATAGATAAAAATTTAGCGTTAGCACGAACTAAAGGCAATTTTGAGCGAAAGATGTTTATTTCGCAAGAAGGGTTACAGGATATTGGATGGTGGATGCAACATATAGCAAGTTCACCAAATCCAATCCGCATGGCGGAACCTAATACAGTAATTACTACTGATGCTTCGTTAGAAGGTTGGGGAGCTCATCGAGATGGGGTCACAACAGGAGGTAGATGGCTTGATGATGAAAAATCAGATTATATTAATGCACTAGAATTGCGTGCTATTTATCTGGGCTTACGTAGTTTAGTAAAGATAAATAAATCACAGGTTAGAATACTAACTGATAATACTACTGCCATGGCATATATTCGTAACATGGGTGGAACCAAATCAAAGTCTTGCAATCAGTTATCTAAACTGATTTGGAACTGGGCACAGGCTCAACAAGTCTGGCTGACTGTAGCGCATATTCCAGAGTCACAAAATACACTTGCAGATTATAAAAGTAGAAAATTCCATGACCATTTAGAGTGGTCTCTCTCTACACCTTTGTTTAACTTCGTTTGTGAAAAATGGGGTACACCTGAAGTTGACTTGTTTGCATCACAAAATAATAACAAGCTACCCTGTTATGTTTCTTGGCATCCTGAACCGGATGCTTGGAAAGTAGATGCGTTTGCTATTACCTGGGAAAATAATTATTTTTATATTTTCCCACCATTTAGCATTATCAGCCGAGTAGTGAGAAAAATCGGCTTGGAAGGGACACATGCGATACTGGTGGTGCCCGATTGGGACACGCAACCTTGGCTGCCGGCAGTTTCACAACTGGCAAAAGAACATATACGATTCCCAAGAAAACTCGGGAATCTGACGCACCACGGACCGCTAGTGGTTCACGGCGACGTGTCAACGACGCCCCTATTGGCATTCCTTTTCTAAGGAAGCAGCTACAGCAATTTGGATTGGACAGAATTACTGAGGATAGGATAGTATCGGATGCCTGGAGGCCAGGAACTGTCAAAATGTATACAACCTATTTAAAGAAATGGGGTGTACATTGTTTGTTAATGAAAGTTAAGCCAACAAATCCAAAGATTTCACAAGTAGCTCGGTTTCTTCGTTCTCTAGAGGATGAAGGACTTTCCTTTGGATCGATTAATGCGGCGAGGTGTGCGTTATCAATTATATTACCTAGAATTGATGGCGAAACAGTTGGAAAACATTATGTTCTTTGTTATTTACTTCGTTCAATTTATCAAAGGAATCCTCCAAAACCAAAGTATAGTCGGTTTTGGGATGTTTCTATAGTATTTAAGTTGTTTCAGGCTTGGCCTCACAACTCGTGGTTAGATATAAAACAGTTAGGTTTTAAGGTCGTGGTCCTGTTATTGTTAGTAACCGGACACAGAGGACAGACGATTGTTGCTTTATCCTTAACTGGATTAGAAATAGACAAGGAACAAGCTACGTTTGATTTAGAAAAATTGCTTAAATCGAACACGTTAGGTGACCCTTTATCAACGGTTCACTTAGACTGTTTTCCGAATGATCGGAAATTATGTGTTGTGTCGGCCATACGGGCTTATATATACAAGACAAAGGATTTACGTGCATCACAACAACTATTAGTGAGCTTTATAAAGCCACATAAGGCGATTTCACGAGACACACTTGCCAGATGGACAATTACGGTGTTGAAATTGGCTGGAGTGGATACGAGTAAATACTCTTCCCACTCAACTAGAGGAGCCATGGTCTCCAAGGCACGGATGCTTGGTATTTCTGTGAAAAGAATACTAGCGCATGCAGGCTGGAAGACGGCTAAGTCGTTTGCAAAACATTATAATAAACGACTAGAAAAGCCTACCGGCGTTGCAAAGCGTCTTCTCGCCAACTAACAAGAATAGGTGAGAACAAAAATTTAGAATGTTATAATAATAAGAAAGAATGATATTAAGGATAAAAATGAATTATGTAAAGGTCTCCCTAGCCTGAGGCTAGCCTGAGGCTGTTTACCGAGGTAAAATAGTATAGTTATGCGAGTCTTACCTTGGTACAGATGATGGATAACTGTTGTTTTACCGAGGTATAAGCCTCGGATAGATGTGGGCTAGGGCCCTCCCGCCACACCCTGCCACATCTATTCCGTTGGTGTACCTTTTCGGTAAAGTAATAGTATCCATTGTTTTGAAAGTCATTTTTATCCTCAATAAGTAGGTTAAGATTGCTGGTACCGGACGTGCTTACCTCTCCCTAGCCCACATCTATCCGAGGCTTATACCTCGGTAAAACAACAGTTATCCATCATCTGTACCAAGGTAAGACTCGTATAACTATACTATTTTACCTCGGTACTAAGCCTCTGGCTACTCGTAGCCCAGGGAGAAGGAAGCACATCCGGGTTCAGCAATTAGCATAAATCCAAGCACAGCGACACACGCTGTGTGGTTCATGGTTAGTTTTTGCAATTTTTTCATGTCATTAAAAGGGTTAAGGCCTTTTTTGGTGCCATATTAATGCTTGTTAATGAACCAAGAATGGGTGCTTCCTTATTTTTGGTAAAAGGTAGCTGGTAATCGTTCAAATTTAACGTTTAAACGGCGAGCCGACAGAGCGATAATAGGCTCGCGCAGAACAGGGACGCATCCTGACCTACATGCTTTGTTTACAAGGTTAGCGCGCTGTACTTGTAGAACACTACAGTGATGGCTTACATTCGTAACATGGGAGGGACTCGGTCCAAACTCTGTAACCAGATAGCCAAGTTAATTTGGAACTGGGCTCACCAAAATTAGATATGGCTAACAGTGGCGCATATTACAGGTAGTCAGAACACCTTAGCGGATCCCGTCCTGATATGACCTTAGATGTTGCTAGGACGTAAAACAACAAACAAACAAACAAACCTTAGCGGACGGGGAAAAGTCAGAATTTTAGTGATCATTTGGAATGGTCATTGAGTGTCAATATTTTTTTGAAGCACCGCACATTTAAGGCATGGGGTTTCAAATGGCTGAACGTTCCTTATTTTATGCAGGGTTTTTTCAAATAAAAACCAAAGAGAGCTTATAAGGCGCCAATTTCTTGGTTAATTTTGTACAATTTCCCACCTGTTGGCGAACGGAGAGAGGTGTGGTTGGAGCCACACCTCGTCGGGATATTTCCTAAAGGTGTTACATTGTTAAAAGTTTACTTTGCGCCCGTTGCCAAACGGAGAGAGGTGTGGTTGGAGCCACACCTCATTGGGGTATTTCCTAAAAAGTTTTACAGTGTTAAAAAGTTTAAATTGTCGCCCATTGCCGAACGGAGAGAGGTGTGGTTGGAGCCACACCTCCTTGGGATATTTCCTAAAGGTATTACATTGTTAGAAGTTCAATTTGCCGAACGGAGAGAGGTGTGGTTGGAGCCACACCTCGTCGGGACTTGTTCCTGGGTTTCTGTTAAGATTCTCCATGTGGTGTTACTTAGGCGTACCTCTGAATTTCGTAGCATTTTCTCCAACTTGTTGGCATAAGAAGCCACAGGAGGGAGAAGTGTACGGGATGGAGAGTGTGCGAGGGTACCAATACAATGGTCCCTACCCCTCATTTGGTTTTGGTTTCAATACCACTAACCTACGACACTCACACAAATTTCTCTCACGCCTGTGTTGGAACGGTGTAAATACATTCTCCAACACCAGTAAATGCACAAACTGGGGTTTCTTAACCTGTTTTGTGACATTTGGTTGAGCACACGCTAAGGTTCTTTTGATCGTTACGGGGTTCTGATGGCTACAAAGCGCAGTAAGCCCGAGGCTCCCATATCTGATGATGAGGACTCATCACCGGTGTTGACGGTTCCAGCCTCCCCGGAACACCCGGTGTCGGAGGAGGTCAGTGGTCAGGCTTTAAGGAGATGGATTCCGACGTCAAGATGACAGAGGATCGAAAGAAGTTTGAGTTGTGTTTGCACACAATTCATAATGGTTACTCCGATTGCTAATCGGATGTTATCCGAGAACAAGTTCTCCTCACTGTGTGCGGATATGGACGCAGGGATTGCTCTGCTCACGGCCACAGGTCACTTTGTGTCTTACAGATGTTTGAAAACGTCTTCAAGTCGGTCTGCACTGATGCAGGCAAGGAGGTGACTAGGTCCAAGAAAGTCGTGGACAATGACGGGAAGGAATTCACTTTTTTCTTCCTCCTAAACCCATTAAGGGTAAGCCACTGGATAAGACCAAGATGTTTGGTGGACAGCTTCAATACCTGTTCAAACAGGTCGAGACATGCAGCAAGTGTGGCAAGCATATGGATGCTGACAAAAAAGGAGGCTAGCGACGGGAATTCTCTGCGCTTTAGGAAGTAGAGGGTTCCACGCAAACTCCCATCTCCACACCCACACCTGTAAGAGTTTTTCAGGGAGGGAATATTCAATTTTATTTGAATGAATGGAAGGAAATTACAGATAATTTGACAATTTTTTAGTATTGTGGAGGGAGTAAGGATTCTGTTTACGGAAGAGCCAGTACAGGAAAGAGTACAAACCAGATAGGAAATTTCTGAGTTTTGTTTGGAATGATCAACTCTATTAGTTTACTTGTATGCCAAATGGTTTTTAGCATGTGCTCAGCGTTTATTTACAAAATTATTTAAACCAATATTTTCGCTGATGGTTAGAAAAGGACATATAATGTTTCCTTATATTGATGATTCGTTTATTGTAGCTTAAACGCAAACTGAGGCAGTTTGCGGTACTGATAGGCATTATGATTGCTTATGCTCCAGCTATTCTATATGGGAAAGCGCATTTTGAGTCACTAGAAATAGATAAGAACTTAGCATTAGCTCCCACTAAAGGAATTTTGAAAGTAAAATGAGTATTTCACCAGAGGGTCTGAAAGATATTAGGTGGTGGTATGCACACATTAATTCTTCTCCTAATCCCATTAGAATGGGTGAACCCAATACCATAGTGACGACAGATGCGTCATTAGAGGGATGGGGAGCACATAGAGGACAACAAGCAACTGGTGGACGATGGTTAGAAGATGAAATCTCTGATCATATTAATGTTTTAGAACTTAGAGCCATTTATCTAGGTTTATGTAGTTTGGTACGCATACCTAAGGTTCATGTTAGGGTGTTAACGTATAACACTACATCGAGGGCTTACATTCGTAATATGGGGGGGGGACCAGGTCCAAACCCTGTAACCAGATAGCCAAAGTAATTTGGAACTGGGCTCAGAAACGTGAGATATGGTCAACAGTGGCGCATATTCCAGGCAGTCAGAATAGATTAGCAGATCGGAAAAGCTGCCATTTTAGAATGGTCTTTGAGTCAAAGCATTTTTTAACACATTTGTTCTTAAATGGGGAAAGCCACAAGTGGATTTGTTTGGGTCAAGGAACAACAAAAAGATTTCCAAATATGTATCTTGGCATTCAGAGCCAGATGCTTGGCGAGTGGATGCTTTTTCTTTGGTTTGGGATAATAATTTTTATTATATATTCCCTCCATTCAGCATTATCAGCAGAGTGGCCAGAAAGATCAGAATGGATCACTCACACGCAATTCTGGTGGTACCAGAATGGGACACACAGCCATGGCTGGCGGCAGTGGCAATGGGAGCGAGAGACATGCTCAGATTCCCACGAGCAAGGGAAAAACTTACAACATCAAGGTCCGTTGACAACACACGGAGATGTGTCAACGACACCCCTGCTGGCATTCCTTTTCTGAAGAAAAAATTTGGAGCAATTTGGGCTCGACAAAATTACGCAACAAAGACTGGTTTCACATGCCTGGAGGAAATGCACAGTTAAGCTGTATACTAGTTATTTGAAGAAATGGGGACTTCATTGCTTGATTAAGAACGTGAAGCCTTTGAAGCCTACAATAGCTCAGGTGGTTCGTTTTCTAAGAATGCTAGAAGATGAAGAATTAGGATATGGTGCAATTAATGCAGCAAGATGTGCACTATCGATTGTTCTACTAAGGATAGATGGAGAAACAGTTGGGATACACCAAGTGGCACATTGGGTTTTGAGATCGGTTTATGAAAGAAACCCACCAAAACCAAAATATAATAGGTTTGGTATGTGACAGTAGTATTTAAGTTGTTCAAGGCGTGACCTAGTAATAGACATTTATCCATTAAACAATTAGGATTTAAGTTAGCGGTACTTTTGCTGCTAGTGACTGGCCATAGAGGAGAGACAATAGTAGCTTTGTCTTTAAATGGTTTGGAGATAGATAGCAAAGAGGAACGTTCGATTTGGACCAATTACTGAAATGGAACCGCACAGGGGACCCACTGTCCATGGTGCATGTGAATAGTTTTTCCTGATGACCGACGTATTTGTGTAGTGTCGGCTATTAGGACATATAATCCAAGACAAAAGGAATAAGGAATTCCAGACAGCTTTTGATTAGCTTTATTAAGCCGCATAAAGCTATCTCGAGAGATACACTCGCACGATGGACTATTAAGGTGCTTAAGCAGGCAGGTGTCAATACTGGAGGTTATGCATCCCATTCAACGAGAGGGGCTATGGTCTCGAAAGCAAGACAACTAGGAATCTCAGTCAAGAGAATCCTGGCTCATGCAAGCTGGAAGATGGCTAGATCGTTTGCAAAACATTACAACAAATGACTAGAGAAGTCAAGTGGCCTAGTGACTCGCTTACTCACCAACTAAAAAGTTGAGAAGTAAATTTGGTATGTTGTTTTAAAATAACACGTCTACAAAAGAAATAATAATAAAAATGAGGTTACGTAAAGGTCTCCCTGGGCTACGAGTAGCCAGAGGCTTAGTACCGAGGTAAAATAGTATAATTATACAAATCTTACCTGGGTACAGATGATGGATAACTGTTGTTTTCCCGAGGTACAAGCCTCTGATAGTCGTGGGCTAGGGCCCGCCCACCCAACCCAGCCATGACTATTATGTTTGCTTGTGCCAAAACGAAAACATTGAAGTATCCATATAAGTTTAAGATCATTTTTATCCTGAATAAGTAGGTAAAGATTGCTGAACCCGGATGTGCTTCCTTCTCCCTAGCCCACGACTATCCGAGGCTTGTACCTCGGGAAAACAACAGTTATCCATCATCTGTACCCAGGTAAGATTCGTATAACTATACTATATATATATAGATATATATATATATATATATATATAAGACTTCCCTATGAATGAGAAGGAGACCAGCAGATTGGGTTGGATCGTTTATTCGACTCCGGGCTGAGCGATAAATGCCCTACCTAATTCAAAAGCAAAAAACTGGAGGCAAGTGACGATTTGACCGTCTCGTGACCAAGCGCCGGGGCCAAAGGACGCACCAAGAGGCCGGAAGACGGCGATTGGATAATATTTAACTCGAGCAAATCAAATAAATAAATAATAAATAATTCTCCGAGCGTTTATATGTATATAATAGATTATATATACTATAAGACTTCCCTATGAATGAGAAGGAGACCAGCAGATTGGGTTGGATCGTTTATTTGACTCCGGGCTGAGCGATAAATGCCAAAGGAAGCCGAAAGCTACCACCCAAACCAATCAAGCTGTCTCAGTGCACAAGGTGGCTGCGACCCTCATGTCGTCCATAATCCGGACAGATAAGGGGGTGTTTAGATATGCGTAGACTGTCTCAGATGCCCAGTCCCCCCATACTTTGATCTCTTCCACAGTGGCCCCACATAAGGATAAAAAGGTGCAGCCACCCCGGCGCAGGGAATGTGAAGATAAATCCTCCACATCCATACCGGCCCTTGAAGCAAAAGTCTTTAGCGTTTGCTGGTAAATTGCATAAGTCATAGGTGTCGAACCCCCCTCCCCATCAGGGAGCCTGAATGCTTCCTCCGAGGGTCCAGCGGGAAGCTGAGTGAAGTGCCGTTCGACCCAATGCACAGCGCACATCCCCGGATCCGCACAGCGAGCAACGGGGACCTCCAGGACTCTCTCAGCATACTGGATGGTCTTACTCTTCCTAATAGTTATTACCATACCCCAGTCAAAGATTTCAAAATCCCGCCTCCGAAGAGTCGAGTCTGACAGGGTCACTTGAGCCTTCCTCAGAAGGGCTCTAAAGGAAACCAGAATTGCAGCTCTCCAAGCTGTATGGCCCGGGGAGGTGCACAGCATAGCAAATATCCTTTTCATCATTGACGGCAGCAGGGGTCTAGCCCGGTTTGGGCATCACCCTTGACCCGCTTAATCCCCCTAAGTGTTGAGGATATAATAAAACTGTTATAGTCAATCGGCCGAGCGCCATTCTGTCTTAGAAAATAATTTAAACCACTCAGGTAATTCTTGATTGAGCAATACTTCATAGTGCGGGCGAGCCAAGTTGCGTAAAGGGCGACCTGCTCATCTGAACATGGAACAGGAGCGCGATTAGAACTGAAGGTGTCTACAAAGTCCAGGTATCTCTTGACTTGAACAGCCCTTGTTGTTACCGAATTCGGCGCGTAGAAATGGTCCTGATAACCCTTTTGCTCACTTCTCAGCTGAGATATCTCTGTAAGAAAGTAGAGTGTAACACAGTTTAGCCCTACAGCAAAGGACGCCTTCCGGGTCAGCGGTCAAAATTCTCATGTTACTAGCACTGTCGTCAAGGCGGCTTAGAGAGTCACAGATGACATTATCGCTACTGCGAATATAAACAGACTTAAACTCAAAATTCCTCTCAACGGCCATCCAAAACAACCTCCTGAGATAGTACATGATGCCAGTTGATCTAGATCTGCCTGTGCTCAGAGCGGCCCGCACGACAGCACTATCCGTAACCATAACAACAGTTGCATCCGACCATTTATGCGACCACCTCTCGCAGGCTGCGTACACCGCCGCCATCTCCTGAACATTTATATGAGCTGAAGCGACATGGCCCTCGGGGCTCGAGTGGTGGTGACCCACATAGCCAGCCAACAATCTATCATCAGCTTCGACAAAGGAGCCGACTAACCAGTCGTTACCATGGAGAGCGCCGAGGCCCCATCCAGATGCATCACTGTAAGAGGAGATCAGGGGGGCAAAGTGGCCAAGAATTTTGGCCTTACCGTTAAAGTGGCCAGAGAATGTGATCCACCATTCCAGGTCTTCACGCACCCCCTTGGTCAGCCTAACCCTATGGTGGCCCTCCCTGAGTTTTGCGGACATATCAAATATCCTTCTCGTAAAGGTTCGCCCGCCCCTGATCACCTTTGCACAGTGGGCTAGGATTCCACCGACCTGTTCCAGCTCCTTCTTCGAAGCTTTCCTGCGACCCCTCATTGTCTCAAGTACCCGTCTCATCTTGTCTAATTTATCTATCGGGAGGGTGAGTTCTAACTTGTCGGAATCAATTATGATCCCTAGAAACCGCACCCGCGGGGTAGCCTGGCTCACTTTCTTATAGCTGACATAGAAACCTAGCCTGCGGATAATGCCTAACACTAGCTTCTGGGCGCCCATCGCCTCAAATTTATTCCGTCCTAATACACAGAAGTCATCAAGGTAATTAATTACCCGAGTAACTCACTCTCTTAGAGCACATCTTGACAATGAAATCCGAAATTTTGGAAAATATATAAGGACTGGAGGACAGGCCCATGCTAAGTCTATTGTCTAGGTAATAGGCTCCATCGTCAGTAAGCGCCCTAGCAATGGCAAGACCCTGACGAGGCCTGTCACATGGATGGATGGAGACAGCTCTGTAAGCATCTTTAATGTCTATTGTAGATAGAAAATCTCCTTTCTCCATGCAGTCTGTGACAGTATCGATGGTTTTGTAGCTAAAAGTAGTGGCTATGCCTCGTGTGAACTGGTTTACAGAGTTGCCCTTTGGTCTACTACAATCGATGACGGTTCTACCGCCGCCATCGTCCTTCGGTACGACAAACACCGAATGTGTACATTTTGGCTGATTGCATACCCTGGATATGTTCCCATCAGCTAGCTCTCCCTGAAACTTCTCATAAATGATATCATGTTTCCAATTGTTCCTAGGTTTCCTCTCCCTGGTCTTATAGGTTATATCACAATCATAATTTATAACCCTGAAGCCATAGACAACTCCTAACAATAGAAACATAGCGTCAGGATCATTATCTCCTCTAAAGAACAGCTCCACTACAAATCTACAAGGCTTAAGCTGGGAGCGGTTTCCTGCAATAAAGTGGGTACACTCACAATTGCCACGAAAACATGATTCATATACTTCAAAATGGACCTTTTTCCCACCTATCAACTGGGATAAAGATACCATTATATGATCTCCTACATCCCAAATGTGCAATCGGCCCTCAACATCTTTTATATCAACTGTACCCCAAATGCTACATGTCTCCACGCCTCCCTCCTGTACATTGGAAGAAGCAGTCAGATTAGCATTGGTATCAATGTGCACAGAATGTTCGCCGGTTTTCTCAACATGAAAGTCCAGGCCACCACCGTCTCCATTGTCAGTCATGTCACCCATGTCCTCACCAAAGTCCACAAGTGTATCTCCGTCATAAACTGTGTTGCTGCTCTCAGCCATAATGTCGGTTGGTGTATCACTGTCATTCCATGTGTTGCTGCTCCTGCTCACGCTGTGTACAAGCCCCTGGCTAGTCACAGGGGCCGAGTACTCCCCATAGTTGCTAGCCCCAAGCTGGCTAGCACCCAGTTCAGCAACCTCCCTGTTGACAGTCTCCCTGTAAACCAAATCCCTGTCCAACACACCTGCCTTGGGCCACTGAGTCAGCTGGGCACTAGTTTGCCCACTGACCCACTTACCTGCATGATATGCGAATAAGGATTCTTGCTCAGCTACAACAGAACTTGCTTCGACCTGGTCGGTGAGATGTTCCTGTCCCAGTCACTCCTTGCACTTGTAGCGTTTGTGGCCTTTCCCACCGCACTTAGAACAGGTGTGTTTAAAGCGGCACACGTCCTCTGCGCGGTCGCATCCCCCATCCGAGTTCCAGGCATAGCAGGAGCGCCTCCCAGGTCCGGTTGGCGACTTCCTTCGTGATGTCGCTGAACCGTAGCTCATCTTCTTCTGCGTGCGGTTCTGGTCACTGTAGTGGGACATGCTCTCGCTCTGGTACTTGGATGAGAACGCAGAGAATCCAATCGTCTCCGCTAGCTTCCGGATCTCCAAATCGTACTCAACATGTGCAATGTCTTTGTAATGGTCGTCCCTCGCACAATTTGTGATAAACTTCAGATGCTGCAAGAACGATTTGTAGTCTTGTACGGACAAGTCCGCGATCGTGAGGCACCAGGAAGCACTAGCATTAATTAGCTCATAGGCATTGAGCTTTCTAACATCCTTTCCCCCCAGAGTATGTTTTTTCAGAGCCCACTTACTCCGTCTACGTCGGGAAGCACTGCTATCGCTCCGCGAGCGTGTTGTGCGTCGTCGTTGTCCGGCTTCCCTGGATCTTCTCCGTGACCGGCCGTAGGAAGAGTGGCCTTCGTCTTCTCTATCCTTTGTCTTCCACTCTGGCCGTGCCTCCTCGGGAATCACGTGAATGTCAGTTCTGTGGGTGGACTTCTCCGTCATGTCGTCCTCTTTTTCTGACTCGTCCCTAGTCCGTGGACGACCGGACCTCCTTCTGTCCCTCTCTGCCTGCAAGTCACTCAAACGGTCATGGAGGTCCTGTAGCCGTAACTCTGCCTCGATTTTTGCGATCGCCGCTCTTGCTTCATCCTCCTTTTCGTCGATCGATAACTCCGCCATTGCCGTCGTCACCTGGGCCGAGTCGTCTTTAGATTTAATCGAGGCCATACTTCTTGTGCGGACCGTCGTCCGTTCCTGGTGGTCGCAGCAAGTCGCAGCGTCGTCCTTCTTGTGGTTGAAACCGCAGTCGCTACAGTATGGCAGCGGCATAGGTCGTCCGTTGGCCCGATCTCAGTAAAGCTCAGGAGAGATTATGTTGAAAACGACCCTGAAATTATTTTGCCTCGGTCGTCCGCTGGCCCGTATATATACACAAGTCGTCCGTTGGCCCGATCGGCTGGGTTAGCCCTGAAACGACCGAAAAAGTCGTAGTTGGCCAAGGTTAACGGTTAAGCAGAGTCCGAGTTAAGTACGAGCGGCAGCATAATGATAATCGACCGTTAAATTTGCAAGAAGTCGTCCACTGGCCCGCTTTGACCGTTAAGTTTTTTAGTAGCAAGTAGATAATATGTTTAATCGACACATGAAAGCCTTTTGCTTCCGTCGTCCGTTGGACCTCCGACAAGGCTATAGTAATGGCAGTGACGTCGTCCTGAGGCCGTCTATAGCAGCTGATCGACTCAAGTCCGTTGGCCCGATCGTTAAGAGGACCGTAAAAGTTTGGACGGTTGAATCGTTCGTAATTACAAAATTCGAACGAAGTCGTCCGTTGGCCCGATCGGGCGATCCATGGTGGTCGAGCGGTAAAGTTCGGACGAGATTCAAATTAATGCTAGAATGATTCGCCTATAACGATATAAAAGTGCAACAAATTTATGAAACCTTGAACTCGACCGATGTAGTCGTCACTTGGCCCGATCCGTTATGAGTTTCAGAACGATTGAGTGTTATAAAGCAAATATCAATTAGTTAGTTTGTCCTTGTTATTGCTGATCAGCGAACAGGTAATATCAGCTGAAGTCGTCCGCTGGCCCCAGGTGTAAACAGGTAGCACAGGTAGCACAAAGGAACCACAGGTAGCAGGTAGACTGTGGTCCTTCCAAAGCAAAAAACTGGAGGCAAGTGACGATTTGACCGTCTCGTGACCAAGCGCCGGGGCCAAAGGACGCAGCAAGAGGCCGGAAGACGGCGATTGGATAATATTTAACTCGAGCAAATCGAATAAATAAATAATAAATAATTCTCCGAGCGTTTATATGTATATAATAGATTATATATAATATAATTTTCCAGGATGCATACTTGATTTATATATGTTTTCGAGTTGCTATCCTGATTCAAAAACAAAACACTCCAAAATGTATGACGAGGGCTACAAATTGTCAACCAAACACGCAGATGAATTTAACCAACACAAATAAAAAATATATTATTAATTTTTACATAAGGCGAGACACAGTGGTTGGATGGAGTAGATACTCTGGCTGGCCCCTAAAAGACCATCTTGTTTATTAAAGTTTAAATTTAAAGTTAAATCTCCAGACCAAATGGGCCGAGTGGAAGGGAAACCCATTGGGCTTTAGAGCCTAGTCGCCTAACCGGCCTTAGTACAGAGCCAATGGGTCTCCAGGTCATTGCAACTGCCCGCTTCCACTGTCCAGCGCGAAAGCTTGGGGGTTTCAGGTTCGAAGCCATAACAACATAGCAATGGTAGAAAGCGTACCATAATAATATTTGTATAAATGTGTTATGCCTCACATTTCACATTTTGCAGTTTCATTTTTCATCGAATCCAAGATATGCATATCTGTTCAATATTTCCAGGTTGTTAATTATCCTCATTTATATAGCAAACTCTCAAAGTGAGTATGAACCTTGTCAATCAAATCAATCAACTAATTAATCAATCAGTAATGAGTGAGTTGTGTCCCCTGCAGCTGTCGACGCCGACCAGCACGTGCGTCCTGCCGCACTACTACCTGGTGTGCAACAACATCAGACAGATGGTGAGGGTCGCCCAGGTGGGCACGGACGAGGAGGTGACCATAGCTAGCCACCAGGTGGTGCCCTACGGATGGCGTTCACACAAGATCCAGCAGGTACCGGACCAGACACCGATTGTTTGTTTGTTGTTTTATGTCCTAGCAACATATACGGTTGACTTGTGATCACAGTGCACACTCATGGTGACAAACAAACAAACCACAAGTCACATCATCCTTATACTGTGCTAACCAATCTTTTTGTCCTATCCTATTAAAGTTGCATGGTCTGATGAAATTTTTTTTTTTCAAAACCAAAACATGTATCTATATTTGATTATATATATCCATCTTAGATATTGGTGCATTAACTAGTGATTTGGGACAGTATAAAAGTGATATATAATATATTATATGAGTATAAATGGGCAGAGCATCTATTATTACTGTGCTATTTGCTGCGGGCCGGAAGCCGCTGCCCGCCTCTGGCATCGCCACCATTTTTTTAAGTATAGCCCAGCCAGAGTGCATCAGGATCACATGAGCTCCAAATTTTAAACTGACCAGGTCACGCACTACGTGCCCGTAGTGTTCGATAACACATACTATGCCCATAGATCTTTTGCTTGGGGTGGGGAGAGAGTCACAACTGTGAATCAAGACTGCTGCACGGGGGCAACCACTAGATTAACTAGGAGTTCCGCTGTTAAATGTCGAAGTCTACGGTGGAGGACGCGGACTTGGATATGACAATGGAGAAACTATCTCTGTCGGATCAACGGGAGAAGGCGAGAAGGGAGGTGGAGAAATTGAAGTTGGAACTTGAGATAACGGACCTCAGGGAAGAGAGAAACCGGCTGCTGGCGGCTAAGGAGAAAAAACTACAAGGTGCCACAAAGACCTGGAGGGAGTCACCGGACAGCAAGGACCGTACGAGTACCAGTGTGATGGTCAAAATGGTGACCGCCGAGCAGCTATTACAGACGGGGGCGAAAAGGATTCCGGATACTCAACATACGGCCGGTCACGAAACAGGTCGCGAGAAAGGAGGAGGTGCCGGAGGAGGTCGTCAAGCAGTTTGTCGACACACAGTGTCGAACGCAAGCTATGAAGTAAGTTGTCATTGAAAAGGCACATCGAATCTAAAAAGGACGTAAAAAAACTGAACTGCCATGAAATTGTTTCCTGGGTGTTGGAAATCCCGGAAATGTCACTTCAAGACCATATGGCTATGTGGGAACACGTTTACTTTCTTTCGCACCGTGAAAGCTATAATGATTACCAGGACAGTGCTCATGCAGACTATGATCTTTGTATCAGAAAGCTGGCTGTTACCCGTGGTTTTGAAGCTTTCTCTAGTACACAAACCGGAAAAAGTGTTTTGCATTACAGCCCTGATAATAATATTAAAAGAAAGCAGGCTTCTTCATCGGCTTACGGTGACAAGAAACGTGCTAAAGGAGGCGTGAAACCAAACATGGCATGTTATGCATGGAACAGTGAGCAGGGGTGTAGTAGAAAGGAAGAGGAATCTCGATACGAGCACAAGTGCTCAAAGTGTGGCAGAAAGGGCCACAAGAGAGTGATGTTTAAAGATTGAACTGTCGGTATGGCTGGGTGGGGCGAGCGATGAACATTCGGTAGGGCACGGGTGGAGTTGTCGAATGCACGATGGGAGAGTGAGGTGTAGGGAAATTTGCAGTGACCGCCTCTGTCTACAGCAATGCCTCGAATTGGAGGTTGGGGGCCACCCATGGGAGCGACTGGATAGTCACATCTTTTAAGGCTGAGGATGATGAGGTGCTAAGACGTGAGATGGGGCATCATCATGTATCGGTGCCCGCGGGAGTAGGTAGGGAGCATATAAACGTTAAGGAGATGAGTGCTGTATTGGAGGGAGCCATCCACTGGGCCCAGGGATGGGAGGGCACTGAGATTATTTTTATAACTGACAGTGCGGTGGTACAGGCTTCGCTAAATACAGGCAGGTCTAGGTCAGTCGAGATCATGGGGATGTTGCGTAAATTATTCTGGTTGTCTGTACAACATAACAATGTACATAAACACAACAGTTAATGTGGTGTGTGATGCTCTAAGTAGACTGGATGTTTAATCAAGTATGGCTAGGATTAAATCTGTGGATGATGGGGGGGGTTATGTGCTGTGCACATCTCTTTGATTCCCCATTGTTCTGTCGTGTTAGAACTGGAGGAACTGAGGGTAGAGCAGCGGGGGTATGAGAAGCAGATCCGAAAATACTTTGATTTTGTCGACCAATTCGTAGAGGATCGGTCGCCTCTTCCCTGTTCCTCGGAGCGTGTGGCGTTATACACCTCCTGGCTCACGAGGACTCTGACTTACCGTTCGGTGGTTAACTACTTATCGGGTTTGAAATTTTTCCTGTGCCAGAATGGCTCCCCGGGTATTAGATATGATGAATATGTGGTTCAGGCAACAATCAAGACCATTAGACGCCGGAAGGGTGACATACAGCGCCAGGCGCCGCCAATGCTGCCGGGGATGCTTTACTAACATTGAACTCGGGTCATGTCTCATGGAGGGCTGCGATGCTTTGCTTCTTTAAGGCTTTACTTAGGAAGTCACAAGTAACTGAATCGGACTCTGCTTTGCGTAGGGGGAATTTTACATTTTTCGACTGGGGGATGATCATTAAGATCCGACGCTCTAAAACAATACAGTTCGCTGAGCGGGTACTGGAGGTGCCAGTCGCTCGTTGTCTGAATATAGTGTTGTGTGCGGTTTATTGGACGAGTCGCCATTTCAAGGAGTTGCCGGCAGATCCGATGGATTTGGCCTTCAGGATACCTGGAGCAGGGCGGGAGTCTTATCCCATGAGTTACAAGGCCTATCAGGGGATGCTCAAGCTTTTTTCAAATCAGGCAGGGCTGGGCCAGTACTATTTTACATCGCACTCGTTAAGACGAGGGGGATGCACCTATCTGGCGATGTTGGGCACCACGATTGAAGAGATTAAAGTCAGGGGGGACTGGGCATCTGAAACCGTCTATGCTTATTTAAAAAACCTGTTGCAGACTAGGATCTTGAATGATGTGCATCTGGCTACAAGTCTGGTATCAGTAGATGGTCGAACTGAGGAGTGTTGGGGGCCTGGGCCGGCTTAGCCGGCTGTGGTTTGGCTGTTTATTGCTCAGCCATGGGGCCTCTGAAAATAAAGGTAGGCTTCCACCACTCCTCGTCTTGCCTCTCTTTCCTTGCCCCCGTTATTGGTAGCCAACTTTATGTGATATATAATTTATTATATGAGTATAAATGGGCACAGCATCTATTCTATATGGTTTTATGGAACTTTGTATTTAATTTCTTGCTTTTGATGAATGTGGCCTATGCTGCCGACACGGCGTAAAGCAACCACCAATCTTGCTTTTGAGTATCTATGGATTATTATTACTGTCCTATTTGCTGCGGGCCGGAACCCACTGCTCGCCTCTGACGCCACCACCGTTTAGGCATATGCCAGTCAGAGTGCGTCAGGATCACATGAGCTCCGAATTTTAAACTTTTTCTGTAGGTAGGGCTCTTTATTGCTCAGCCATGGGGCCTCCGAAAATAAAGGTAAGCTTCCACCACTCCTCGTCTTGCTTCTTTCCTTGCCCCCGTTATTCATAGCCAACTTTATATAATAATCAGTGAATTTACTACGGACACCTACTTTGAGAAAGTCATCACACAGGGAAGCCATTACCCAATTAGGTCAATATCGGGGCCCCATTAGCATTGACCCTCATTCCAAGTACCTAGTCATGTTCCAGGATGTAAAGAAACCACCAATCAATCAATCAATCCAGGATGTCCAGTGGTAGTATTGCTGGCACCACAGCTTGGCTGGTCATAGCAATTTTTCAAAACCAAACCACATACTTACATTTGATCCTATTTTTCCAACTCAGGTCGGGAAAATGTTAGACTGAAAATCTGAAGGTACCCAGTTTGTTGTTTTTGGTACATTAGTTGATTAATCATAGCCAATTGGTCTTCCTAATTTCACTGCTCCTTGCCCTATCCTAATAATGCTGAATGCCAGGTGAGGTAGCGACAAGTATACATTTTTAAGTCATTGGTTTGACTTGACCAGGGTTCAAACCCAGGGATTTGAATCCCATGTCCTACCAAAATGGGAAGTGGCTGCTCAATGCTTTTAGCCACCCCTTCTGGTTACTTTGAATCTTATCTGTTGGCTACTTTTTTTAATCTACTTTATAAAACATTAATTTTTTTATTTACAGATGTACAAATACATGAATAAATTAATATGTATACCCAATTTGATTAATTGTGCTATGTGAATATATGATAATGTGGCTGAGAGGGAAATTGAATTATGGTGCCTTGGTCTGGTCTCCCAGTGAGGCAGTTCTATGAAGGCAGATAAAGTGGCCAAATAAGTAGAACACCTGCCTCCCATTTTGGTAGGTCATGGAATTCGAACCCCCATGTTTGAATCCTGGTCGAGTCAAACCAATGACTTAAACAATTATTCTTGTCCCTACCCAACTTGGTATTCGGCATTACTAGGATAGGGTGAGGAGCAGGGGAAATAGGAAGATAACATGTTCTCTGACTGAAAATTCACCAGCTTAATCAACTGATGTCCAAAAAACATACACACACACAAAAACTGGGTATTTTCGAATTTTCAGTCTAAACACTGTCTCATCTGAGTTGGAAATATGAGATCAAATGTAAGTATGTGGTTTGATTTTGACAAAAAAATGCTTCATCAGACCATGCAGCTCTAAAACATGGTTTGACTTACATCAGTAGATCAGCCAACATCACACCACATGGCAACAAACAAATGATGGTGCAATGGCGCCATCAGTGGAAAATGCTAGGTGACCAGGCTACTATTTATTTAGGTCATTCCACATCATGTGGTCATCGCGAGATGTCAATACCAGTCATAGAGAGAGGACTTTTGGAAAGCTTGTCAAAAGTATTGGGTTCTTTCACCTCAAATTGCTTCAAAACTAGCCATTTTTCATCAAAATGACTCCGGACTAATGATTAGTAGGTCATAACGATCAATTTGATATATTTATCTAAAAAATAAGATAGAAATTCAAACACGATCGGACTATGCAACTTTGATGCGTGACAAGGAACGAAGAGGAGGCGTGAGTGGAGAAAAAAGCACTTTATTGATAAGTGCTAATATGTACAGGATAATGCAGGATAACGACATGATAATACAGGTAAATAAATCAGAGTAATGTTATGCAGTACAGGATAATGCAGGTCAATATAAGAGATAATGGATAAATAAAAAGAGCTCAGAGGGAGCCTATGGAACTAGTGAGAGTCCTCGAGGTGGAGCCGAGGAGCCCTCCACCAAAATGGAGGAGAGGGCTCGAGGGGCGGCTGAGGGGGTGAGGCGGAGCACATAGGCGTGCACCGCCTCAGAGGTCCAAGTCCCTTGTGCCATGATGTCGGGGAGGGGTACGCCTGCCCTCTGGCAGGCCTGGGCGGCTCCGTGTCGGAGGCTGTGGAGGGTGAAGGTCTCCGAGGCGGGGACTCCTTGGGCGCGAAGGGCGCCCCATAGGAGGGCGGTGAGAGTCCAAGGGTCCAGAGGGCGGCCGGAGGGCATGATGAATCGGGCGCGTCGGGTGAGGCCGGATGTTGCGCTAGGGCAGCATGCCAGGCGGCGACGGGGCAGAGGTCGGATCCGGGAGAGGCGGGGATGAAGAGGGCCACTGCTCCCGAGGGCGCGGAGATGGTCTTGGAGGTCCTGATGAAGACTCTGAGGCCCCCGGGAGCGGGGCGGAGATCGTCTCGCATGATGGTGTGGGGGCCGCCCCAGCCCTCGGGACTCGGGGAGAGCAGGTTGGATTGTCTCATCATCCCGAAGTACCCGAGGAGAAGGGCGGGACGATGGAGGTGGGCCCCGCCCAGGCGAGGTAAGCGATGACGAGGGCGAGGTGATCTGGATTGAAAGGCGGAGCCTGGCACGGAACGTGGGTGGAGGAGCGTTCGCCACCTCGGCAGACGTCTTTGGCGAGGCGGGAGTCGAAGCCCAAGGTGAGACCCCCCGCCGCCTCGACCCTGGAGCAGGTGCCCGAGAGCGCATTCTTGATGGATGCGAGGGCGCGGGCATAGAGGGAGGCAGCATATGCGGCGACGTCAAAGTCGGCCGGGTCGAGCCCTCGGGCCGCGAGGAAAGCGACATAGTCCTCGGCCTGCCGGCGGCGGTTCCTCGGGGGCGAGGGAGGCGAGGCGGAGTTGATCGACATCGGCGACCTCGGTCGGGGTGAAGCCTGGATTATAAGCCGGGATTAAAGGGGAACTCATCGTGCACGGGATGAAGATAGTGGAGCCCGAGGCGGGCCACCTCGGCACAGGCCACCTCGGCCCAGGGGCCGGTGAGGTGGGCGAGGCTGAGGGCATCTGCGAGGACAGGGTCAGCCCCGGGCTTGTGCACCACCTTGATGGTGAAGGACCCTGCGGCGGCGAGGAGCCAGAGCTCCCGGGCACATGTCCCGAGGGTCGCGTCTCGGGCACGGTCGGACTCGAGGGAGGCGGCGGAGGCCATGTTGTCGTTGTTTATCACCATGGTCGCCCCCGCGACGTCATCGGGAGCGTGCAGAGGGCGACAACGAGGTTCACCGCCTCCAACTCGTGAATGGCAGGGAAGCACGTCCGGAAGCCGGGTGAATACCCTCGGGCGTAGCAGTGGGTGCTGGAGAACGCCCCCCCACCCGAGAGGCAGGAGTCGCACTCTATGACGTGACGACGCACCTCTGGGGCGCGAAGGAGGTGGAGCCCATTGGAGGTTCGGCCATAGAGGGCGAACCATCTGAGGTCCCGGAGGGCGCCGTCGCTGAGGGTGAGGGAGGCGGAACCGAAACAGCTGCGGAGCGCCCCCGAGGAGGCTGCTCATGAATTTCTGGGCGAGAACACCCAGCTGCTCACGTGGTTCAGGCGCCCGAGGAGGCTCTGGAGCTCGCACCGTCCGAGGGCGGGGCGGGCGATGCGATCCTCACAGGCGAGGATCAGATCCTCGACCTTGTCGGGGGCGATGCGGATGGTCATGGCCTCGCTGTCCAGGGCGAAGCTGAGCCAGGTGAGGCGGACAGCCGGAGATGACACTTCCCGGGGGCGACATCCAGCCCGAGGGCGGCGATGAGGGCGAGGAATGCGTCAAAGGCCTGACATGCCCTCAGGTAGGACCGCTCGCACCCGACAAAGTCGTCGACGTAGACCAGCGCGTGGAAGCCGTCGCGCCGGAGGATCCAGGCAACCGCGGATGTGACGCGCACACAGGCCGCGCCCGAGGAGCGGCAGCCAAATGGGAGGGCGAGGTCCACGTATGTGAGGCCGTCGATGGCGATCCTGTATAAGGGGCATGAGAGGGCGTCTGCGCGAAGCTGGTGGTAGGCTCGGGATATGTCGGCAGTCCAAGTGTAGGCCCCCTCGCTGATGAGGCGACGCCCAACATCGGCAACGCAGGGAAGCTTATAGGAGTGGGGTCTGCCGAGGTATTCCCAGCGGGGGATGCCAACGTTCACGCTCGCCCCCAGGGGGAAAGAGAGGTCGACGATGACCCGCCTCTTGCCCGGGTCGGACTTGGGGTGGGTCATCATGGGGGAGACCTGGGCCCAGGGAGTGAAGGGGGGTACAGTGAAGGGGCCGGCGAGGGTGCAGAGGGCCAACTCGGTCCTTATGAAGTCACGGATGTGGGGGAGGTGTTCGGGGGCCTCGTGGTGGTTTGAGAAGGTGGGGCCGGGGGGGTAGGGGTGGAGTACTTTGAGGGGAAGCCGAATTCAAGGAGTTCGAGGAGGGCGGGGTCGGGGTAGTCGCGGAGGCGGGCGCGCCAGGCGGGGATGTGGAGGCCGGAGGGGAGAGGGATGCGGGCAGCCAACAAATTTGGTAGACCCGCTTCCCGGAGCGCCGTGTAGGCTCGGTTGAAGGTGGGGTAACGGGCCCACGCCTCACTGGAGGCGTGTGGTCAGATGGAGAGGAGAGTGGGGTGGTATTGATGGGAGGAGGGGGCAGCGGGGAGGGTGTCTTGGATGTCGGGATCCACGACGTCGGCGATAGGTTCGCCGAGGTCGCCGATGTGGATAGAACGGGCAAGGGCAGGGGGCAGGGGAGGAGGTGCAGTGGGGTGCGGTGAGGGGGCGGCGAAGTCGTCAGGGGTGGGGGTGTCGGGGGGTGGTAGGGGGTAGGAGAAGGTTGGGGGGCGGGCTGGTAAGAGCAGGGCCCAGGGGCGGGCTGGGGAGGGGGGGGCGGGAAGGCCGGGGAGAGAGATGAGGTAAGCGGTGTCGCCGGGAAAGGGCCGAGCTGGTCAGTGACGGTGGCGAGAGCAGTGTGCGTCTTGGTGGGGGAGGGCGGTGCAGGGGGTCTTGTGTGTGTGGCCGCTAGGCGGCAGGCTGGGGCGGCACACTTCCGGTTGCGGGCATGCGGCTTCCGGGGGGTCGTGGGTGGCTGCTGGGATGGTGGTGGCGGCAAGTTCTGAGGCAGAGTCTGCGGTTTGGGGGTGGTGTCGGGTGGCCGACGGGTCGGCAGAGATGAGAGGGCAGGGGTGATGGTCCGCGGCACCATCATCATCATCATCATGCTGTTGGTCGCGATGCGACAAAAACTGCTTTCATTACTTGACTGCCGCTCTCCATTTAGCTCTCTGCTGTGAGAGTTGCATCCATGAGTTGGTCTTAATGTCTCTCAGCTTCAGGTTTCTCTTGATGGTATCCTTGAACCCGAGACGAGGGCGCCCTCTCTTTCTGTAACCAGAAGACAGTTGAGAATAGAGGATCTGCTTTGGTAGCCTGTCTGATGACATCCTCATGAAGTGTCCAGTCCACCGGAGATTCTTTTTGATCAAAAGATCTTCCATAGAGGGCAGCCCTGTCCCTTCGAGTATTTCCTTACATTTCATGAAAGCTGCCTGCAAAAGTGTTGAAGTGCTGCTGGCTTTTGCAAGTTATCAGCGGCACTCTCTCGGGGAGCAAATAGAGGTTTCACACCGGCAAGAACATGTCAAGACAGGCGCAAAACTATTTGTTCCTGCAGTGGCTGGTCGGGAGATGTTGGGAGTTCCATACATCAACCGCCCTTAATGCTGCCACAGTGACATGGTTTTCTGTTTAGGGTTTGCTCCCTTAGCCTTCGGTTCTGTCAAGAACCTGTACCACAAGGCAGTGGTTTACAACTCTGCAGGGCAGGGGCGTTAAACTCCCTGAGGTATTGCTATACCTGCAATACCTGCATACCATAGGCACCACCAACCCATACATATATATATATACATACATGCGCCTGGTCATGTACACCAATAAGTAATAGAACATTTGCATTCCCCCCTATGCCGAATATCAGAATATTTTACAATTGGTTTCAATCAGCTAGGGTTCATATGCTTTCATAAAATAATGCAACTGCCCAGGGGCTCGAATTCTACAACCTACCAAACTGGAAGGCCGATACTCAACTCATTCAACCATCCCGTCTGAAGGAACTTTTATTTTTAAATTGTGTTGGGTTGATGATGCAAACAACGGGAACATTGCATCTAAAGTGTGATTCAAAGCCACACTTCTTGTTATTTCAGCACTAGCGCCATAACCATTCGGCTATCTAGGCTCCCTGGTGGCATAAGTCGTCATTAATGGATAGTGTCAACTCTGGGTCGCACCTTCAGCATACACACCTAAAGTTGCATTGGCGCTCCTCCCGGCCCTATCCTTGACCATAGACCAGACCTGTGCACACTTCTTCCGCATTGGTTACATAATACAGATTTGTTTGTTTCATTACGGAATCGCCATCCACCTAAAACTTTGTATACCCCTGTTTTACCCTATAAGTGTAATGGGAAACTAATGTTCCCCCTATGTAATTGTTTATTTTTCACGATGAAAGTGTTACTGAAAAGTCTTTAAAGAAGACTGAAAATAACTAACAATACTGAAAGCTGCGAGATCGAGTGCACAGGTCTGGGACCATCTACTTTAAATTTACGTTGTACCATGTTGGAGATGTAGGATCAAAACTAGGTGAGTGTCTCAGTTTCGAAAATTGTAGGCTTCTATCAAATGATGCAGCTTTAAATGTCATTTATTCGTCTCCTTCAATCAGCTGCTGCAATTGGCCGTGGAGGGTTATGGTGCCGAGTGGTCGGACCCGATTGACATTGACACGGTCGGAACTACCGTCTGTGTACTTGAACACAAAGGTCAAAAGGCCACGATCATTATCAAGGTCAAGGCGCTTACCAGCATCCAGAAACAGGTGTGTGCAATATGATGTCCCACTTCTATGTAATTGTTGGGTTTTTTTCATGGGTTTAATTTATAATTTATTTGAAATGGAGAATTGGTAAACAAACAAAAAATTGTTATGTTATGCTTTATTCAACAGGCTTTAATTTCGAAGGAGGCACTTTATAGGCGCGGGCGCGTGCGTGTGTGTGGGTGTGTGTGTATATATATTGTCGTGGGGGTGATGAACATGGGAAATACTGCGCCTAGTGCGGGACTCGAACCCACATCTCTTTGCATTCCGGGCCAGTGTGCTAACCATTACACCACCTAGGCTCCCTGATATCAACACACTCCCCACGCCTACCTGTCTATGTGGTTACTTGCCTGAGAGGTCAGTGCAGACCACTACAATATGCACACATATAATACTTAATATATATAATTATATATATTAATGCTTATTGGGATCCGCACTTAATAACTGTTTGGATTGTTTCTTTTTTATGGAATGTTAGTTTTGCTTGACCTTTTTTTAGACTTTTATTAGCAAGAAAATTAGGTTAACGGTTGTTAAATTGAAATTCATTCTACCCTCTCCCCTCCCCCCAATATTTAGTGTGGCAAGTTTAATATTTTGGAATAACATAGAACATTTTATCTAATACCAAGTGTTTAAAGTAAATAGTATGTGAGACCTTTTTAACAATGTAAAACACGAACAAATCTTAAAGTTCCTAAAGACAACTAGGCTCTATCGCCTGTTGTAATTTTGGCTACTTTTTGTGAGTTAGATTTCACTATCAGTTGACACAAGTCTAAGCATTTCAAGTTTTGCTGTCATTTGACATGGATCTGACCATTTCGGAGTTTTGTGTAAATTTCAAAGTAGGCATGTGTATGTGATTGACAAGATACCACAAGCTTTCCGCCTTGAATATGGCCCTTTTTGTTGACATGGCATTAAGCCATCAGCAAGCAATCAATCAATCTATCCTATTTTCTTTTCCCAGGTTGAAATCTGTGGTTCGCTACTGGTGGCAAGCCGCCTCAAGCAATCCTTGGAAGTCAAGGTCATGACAGGCAAGATGAAGGATGAGAAGTCATCATCATCAGAAGGTGCTACATTACTGGTTGCCGGAAGTAGTCTACCATCCTATGTGATGGATGCTGAGCGTGTCTGCACAGTGCGCGTCAAGGTGTTTGGATTGAAGACGTCGTGGTCCCAGGAAGTGGTGGTGACAGGGGAGAAAACGAAGGAGAGCAGACTTGTCAAGGTAAGGTTCAACGAATTGGACACAATCTGGTGCAGTAGCAAGGGAGATGGAGGAGAGCAGGCTTGTCAAGGTAAGGTTCAATGAATTGGAGACAATCTGGGGCAGTAACAAGGGAGATGGAGGAGAGCAGGCTTGTCAAGGTAAGGTTCAACAAATTGGAGACAATCTGGTGCAGTAACAAGGGAGATGGAGGAGAGCAGGCTTGTCAAGGTAGGATTCAATGAATTGGACACAATCTGGGGCAGTAACAAGCGAGATTGAGGAGAGCAGGCTTGTCAAGGTAGGATTCAATGAATTTGACACAATCTGGTGCAGTAACAAGGGAGATGGTGGAGGAGAGCAGGCTTGTCAAGGTAGGATTCAATGAATTGGAGACAATCTGGGGCAGTAACAACAAGGGAGATGGTGGAGGAGAGCAGGCTTGTCAAGGTAGGATTCAATGAATTGGACACAATCTGGTGCAGTAACAAGGGAGATGGGGGAGAGCAGGCTTGTCAAGGTAGGATTTAACGAATTGGACACAATCTGGGACAGTAACAAGGGAGATGGTGGAGGAGAGCAGGCTTGTCAAGGTAGGATTCAATGAATTGGAAACAATCTGGGGCAGTAACAACAAGGGAGATGGTGGAGGAGAGCAGGCTTGTCAAGGTACGATTCAATGAATTGGACACAATGTGGTACAGTAACAAGGGAGATGGTGGAGAGCAGGCTTGTCAAGGTAGGATTTAACAAATTGGACACAATCTGGGACAATAACAAGGGCGATGGTGGAGGAGAGCAGGCTTGTCAAGGTAGGATTCAATGAATTGGACACAATCTGGTGCAGTAACAAGGGAGATGGTGGAGAGCAGGCTTGTCAAGGTAGGACTTATCGAATTGGACACAATCTGGGACAGTAACAAGGGAGATGGTGGAGGAGAGCAGGCTTGTCAAGGTAGGATTCAATGAATTGGACACAATCTGGTGCAGTAACAACAAGGGAGATGGTGGAGAGCAGGCTTGTCAAGGTAGGATTTAACGAATTGGACACAATCTGGGGCAGTAACAAGGGAGATGGTGGAGGAGAGCAGGCTTGTCAAGGTAGGATTCAATGAATTGGACACAATCTGGGACAGTAACAAGGGAGGTGGTGGAGGAGAGCAGGCTTGTCAAGGTAGGATTAAATGAATTGGAGACAATCTGGGGCAGTAACAACAAGGGAGATGGTGGAGAGCAGGCTTGTGAAGGTAGGATTTAACGAATTGGACACAATCTACGACAGTAACAAGGGAGATGGTGGAGGAGAGCAGGCTTGTCAAGGTAGAGTTTAAACCAATATCTGATGGTGATGGGAAAAAGAGAGCAGGATTGTCAAGGTAAGGTTCAACGAGTTGGATGCAATCTGGGGCAGTAAGCAAGTGAGAAGGCGAATGATACTGTCATGTGGGTGAAGAAAATGGGAAATATTGCGTCTAAAGCAGGAATCGAATTGACATCTCTTGCATTCCGGGCCAGTGTGCTAATCATTACACCACCTATGCTCCCTGATGTCACCACACTATCCACACCTACTGGTCAATTCACACACTCGGACAAACGGAGATACGCAGAACATGGTTCAATTATATTTATTCAACACAAAATAAATCATAACTGCGACACAGTTGAGCAGTATAGTTCAGCCAGGTACAGGGACCGAGCAAGCAAGAGCAGTTCATGTATTATTCTGGCAAGTTGTTGAGCTCCTGGAACTCCTCACGCTGGGTAGACGGTCGTACAGCGCTCAAACCTCCTACCAATGGGTGGGTGGCTGAGCGAAGTTCTCAGAGCAGCGACCCGCGAAGAAGTGAGGCGTATAGTGTAGTGCGATTCATCAAGAAGACTAAAAAATAAAAACAGCCTCGTTTGCAAATTACCAATGTTAGCCTGCAGCCAACATGCATAATTCACACACTCGGACAAATGGAGAAAAGCAGAACATGGTTTAATTATATTTATTCAACATAAAATAAATCATAACCGCGACACGGTTGAGCAGTATAGTTTAGGCAGGTACAGGGACCGAGCAAGCAAGAGCAGTTCATGTATTATTCTGGCAAGTTGTTGAGCTCCTGGAACTCCTCATGCTGGGTAGACCGTCATACAGCGCTCAAACCAATAAATGAGTGAGCGCTGAAGGGGCGTCAGAGACGATTGGCTGCCCAAGATATGTACAGACACTCGTTGATCTCCATGTCCCTGCTTCCATGATTCCTTGCAATGGTATGCCAGCTGTGTCACAGGCTTGGGCAGCGCCCCTCCTGAGGGTATGTAGAGTACAGTGTTTAGCATGGCGAAATACAGTCAGAGCAGCTGTGCGTAGAGCATTGAGCAATATATTAGCCATCAAGGGCGCACCACTCGGAAGGACCAGCGCCATGGAGTCAGGAATCACATCAAGTGAGGACCTAGTTTTGGTAGACCTTAACGTTATATCTAATCTAGATGAATGGAGGGAAACATCATCATGAGGACCAACAACCGTATTAGAAGCGGCTACTAAATTATTCTGACGCATGGACATAAAAAAACCTAACAGTAAAGCTACTACAATAACATAGGGAACAAGAGTTAAACTAACTAGAAAACTAACGATACTACGAAGTTCTCCCGGGGTCATAGGAGGGGCTCTAGCAACTACATGTTTGGAATTCTTAATTATAGCGCATTTCATAATAGCGATCTCATTGGAAACAAAGTCCGGGTGCAATCCAGGGATCCCCGAGACCCAAATCTTAACCGTACTGTAATAATTAAGCAACACGCCAGGTGAGACTGAGAGAAAGCACCACCTGCTGTTAATGTTGAATCACACTCAATAACAAACAACGTCCTCGGAGCAGACGGGAGGAGCTGGAGAGCATTATAACTTTCAGCGAATTTCTCAAACCATTCCAGATCATCTAACAGGTCCCTAGCAAAAAAACGCTGTATTCCACAACGCTTAAAGCACCCTATTTGTAAACCTAACAGCAGGCTTGATGCACTTGGCAATATGCCAAAGCTTACCTGCTAGGCTCTGTAATTGCTTCCTAGACGCTTTTGATTTCTTTTTCCAAGCTAGACATTCTTTGACAATTTCTTTTAATTTCTCCAACGGTAGGGACACTGACATTGACATCGCATCAATCCTAAACCCTAACCAGACAATCACTTTAATGGCGGACACTTATCGACTGCCAGATCCAAACCTAAGATAGCAACTAACTGATTAAACCTATCATATGCTTTCACCGCCGTCTCATAAGACGCCTCTCATCCAAGGAAATCATTGAGGTAACATAACGCGAAAAAACCTTCCTTTCTCAACAGCCAGATGACCGCTCTAGTGGTACGCACACACGCCAGCGCTGAGGTGCGACACCCAAATGGAGGCGCGATATCTACATAAGTCGAGCCATTCAGGGAAATCCCTAGTAGCGGCACGGACAGTGGACAAACCCTCAACTGCCTATAGGCCCTCCCCAAATCTGCACCCCAGAACCACGCTGACGGACCAAGACAGGATAATCTATCAGTCAAAGTACAAACACTAGGCAGCGAAAAATTAAACTCCACATCCTGATAGTAACCCTTGACAATACCCGCATTCACGCTACGGCCTGGCGGAAAACTAAGGTCTATGATTACCCTTTTCGACCTAGAATATTTCTTTGGCCTAGTCATTAACGGACTCAGCTGGCACCAGGGATGAAAAGGCGGGCGTAGAAACGGACCCAACAACGCTCCTAACCTGACTTCTTTATTCACAAATGTATTAATATGGATATCTGTATCCGCTGAGGGAGTATGATTCACTAGCGTAGTAACCGGCGTAGCCGTCGATGTGTAATCAAGCGGCCACCCGAACTCCAAATGGTCGCCCAATAGCGTATCGGGGTAATCTAAGAGCAACGCCCTCCAAACCGGTATCACCAGACCAGACAGCATTGGCAAACAGGCCGCCAAATAATTAGGAAGTGCTGTATCCCTAACGTCTTGATAAATCTTAAAGTATTCATCAAACTCAGCCCAAAGCGACTGTGACGCGCGTGGCCAGAACTCATCAAGCGAATGCCTAAATAACAACGGTGATGGAGGGATAAACCTATCAGAAACACAACCTATCTCCTCTACCTCTACTTTGAACCAATCGAAAACAACATCTGGAAGGGACAAATCAGTATCTGACAAGAACAACGTATTACCTGCTTTGTTTATGTTATCATGTGTTGTTAGTGCGGGTACACCCACATGGCTGCCACGTGGCTCGGAGTGCGCAGCGCAGGACTGACCAGCTGGACAGGCGTCACGACCGAGGCGGGTGGGAGGGAGGGGGTAGAGGAAGCAGCTGGTGGCAGCTGCGCCACGTGCTCCTGCGAGACGGGGCAGGGAACAGATGGCGGGGTAACTGACATTTCAACTGGAAACAAAACACTTACTGCTGTCGACGAAGACTGCTCAGTCTGCTTTCTATCAAGCCACTTACACTTCTTCATGCAGTCCTGCTCCCTCTGGGGCAGACTGCGTTTGAAGCGATACGCGCAACAGGCACACACATGAACATATTTATCGGGGTGAGCACCATGGGCAGCCTGAAACCCACAGTCCTTGTCCCAGTTCCACTGATAACAGGCTTTCCCGTCAACTTCTTTATTTTAATCTTCCCTCAGGTTCAGTGGAGCTGGGGCTAAGGCGGCAAGGGCTGGAGTTGAGACGGTAGGCCTAGGACGGGACTCTGCCTGAATGTAGACCGTGCATGCAGCAGGGGCTCTGGACACGTCCGAGCAAACCTCACGCTGCACATCCTTCAGCGCCATAGGGTCCAGCCAAGCGTCAGGCAAACGACCATCTGCTACCATACAGAATAAGCATTCGGACCAACGCCTGCATGTGGGCCAGTCCCACGTGATGGCCATTCTGGCCAGCTCCTCCTTGTGATGTATTAACGGAGACCACCACTCCTCTGGGAAGGAAGGGTGCGCCATCATCTGTCTCAACGCAACAAAGTACTCTGCCCAGCTCGCTTCCCCCGTATTAATCTTATTACCATCTCCCCTAGTTACCAAATTATGCGGATAGAACGTCATACCTCTAGAGCGCTGCAGAACCGGCATTGCATCCACGAATGCGGCAGGGTCTGAGTAGAGACGGGCAGGGCGTGGGGGAGGTGGCAGCGTGACGAGAGGCGGCAGACACGGCTGCGGCCTAGGCGGGTGACGAACACTTGGCAGCGACTGAGGCTCCGCCACAGGACTAGGGGTGGGAGGCACCTGCGGTGTTGCCAGAAGCATGGGCGAGAGGAGGGGACGAGGTGGACTGAGGGTTGGCATAGGCGAGGGGAACGGACGCACAGGGGTTTGAAGCGGGCGAGGAGGCCTGAGGGGGGAGGGAGACACAGGCCGGGGAAGGCGGCGAAACGGACCAGCTGCCCTTTCCAGAGCATTCAAATGTGCAGTCAGTTCATCAATCTTCTTATTATCACTCCTCAGTTGGCATATCGTCTCCTGGTCGGACTCAGTCTCAGAGGTAAAACACGAGGTAGACTGCTCGGTGAAGGAACGGGTCACAGGAAGAGCGGACAGCTCTATATGGTTGAAGTCTCGGCTGCGGTGGTGAGGATGGCCTCCCCTTGCATTTCTTGACCGGCGGCATGATAGAGTTGTCTAGAGGAGTGCAGGGTTAAGTGCGTGCCACGTGGTTGAAGGCAGCAGCAGGCTAAGACAGTGCTGTAAGAGCGAAGTTGTCAGAGCAGCGACCCGCGAAGAAGTGAGGCATATAGTGTAGTGCGATTCAGCAAGAAGACTAAAAAAAAAGAACAGCTTCGTGTGCAAATGACCCATGTTAGCCTGCAGCCAACATGCATTATGTGGCTCCTTGTCTGAGAGGTCAGTGCAGACTACTACAATACTTATAAAAAGGTGTCTATTTTGGACATGACTGTTTTCTAATTCTTCTAGCATATGGAAAACAAAGCCCAGGTTGGGTTGTCCGCTGAAGACACGTAGTATTATGCAGTTTTTTTCTTTTCTTTTACTAAATGTAATTTATTCACTGAATAATGTTTGTTGTCAGAGCACTGGGCCGCATTCAGGGTACGCCTCCGAGACGATTCGGGGAAATCCCTGACGTCACGCTAGTCTGAACGGCAAAAGCAGTTTGTTGCCTTGAAAATGACCGTCCCCATAGGTGGCGGCCATTTGCAATGGAAAAGCTGTGCTGTGATTGGCTGAACCCACTGAATACGGCTGTCATTTTTGAGGTGCTTTTTGTCTCCTGTCTGAAATGGGAGGCGTCTCCGAGACGCATCCTGAACGCAAATAGGCCAAAAGGCATCTCCGCGGCACCTCCGAGACGCATCCTGAACATGGCCCTGGTCTTCCAGTTGTACATTAAAATTGCTTGATACATAAATGAAATGATAAAGTTGTAATAGTACACGTCATGCAATTCCCGTTCAATAATAAAAGTATTATCCATGTTATAAATGAAGCTATCAATTGTAATAGTAAATTGCATACAATTCCAGTTCGATGTATTATACATGTGGTGAATGTGTAGTACATGGCATTCTATGGTTCAGCAAATTTCTTAAATTTTGTTTTCTTTCTTGGTGTATATATAATTATAGAAAGAGAGAGGGCGACAGAGAGCAAATAATATATCAAGTAATATAATAATTTATGAATGATGTGGATTTCCAAATGGTGTTAAATTGAATTTTTTTTTTTTTGTCACTAGGTGCCGCTGGCGGACAAGGGTAGCTTCGTCCACGTGTGGTGTCACGTCTTCGCTGAGAACCACCAGGGGGCGACACAGACGATCGTAAGTTATTTAATTAAAGTTACATAATCCGCTGAAAGAATAATATTTTGAAAACGAGGACTCTTGGCCTATATTTGATTCTACATACTAAACGTAGGTACTGGTAGACTCATTAATCATTTCTTTGTGATTTTTCCTCTTACAACCATAACGGCTTGTTGGGTTTGATATATGTGTGTGTATATATGGCACACACACATAATATGCACACACACACAATTGGCCGCTGGTAAACAGAACAACAAAAGACGAGACTTTTATTCTTATTCTACTACCGAGAGGGGAGAGGGGAGAGAGTATTGAAAGTTCCTGTGGCCCGCTGCTGCGACCTTGGGACTGTGCCGTTTATTGGGTGAACATTTTAACCAGCTACCAGCCAGGTCGGCAGATGAAGCAGTTAGGCTTCCCGATGGTAACGGTGGCTCCACGCCTCTAACATATGCTGTCTATCAGCAGACACTGAAGCTATTTGAATCTCGTGCCGGGCTTGATGCAGAG
The DNA here is from genome assembly GCA_030323885.1 of Branchipolynoe longqiensis. NCBI lineage: Eukaryota > Metazoa > Annelida > Polychaeta > Phyllodocida > Polynoidae > Branchipolynoe > Branchipolynoe longqiensis. Next base: position 11,775,771 of record CM059198.1, on the reverse strand, counting down.
AACTTGTCTTCAGATTCTCTTTGACAGGGCTGCTGCACCTTTGTAGTCTTATGTGGGCCACTATACAGGAGATTAAGGTCCAAGGCGATTGGGCCTCGGAGACCGTTTATGCTTACCTATCAATACACTATCGGTCCGTATTATGGACGACATGTAGGTTGCAGCCACCCTGAGCACGGATGCAGCCTGATTTGATTGGGGGGGGGGGGGGGGGGGGGCAGGGAATCGCTTCGGCTCCCTTTTGGCGGTTATGCTCATCCATGAGTCTAATAAACTTACCAATCCAATCCGTCTGTTTCCTTGTTTATTCGTACAGAAGATATAGATACAATATAATCTAATATATACATATAAGCGCTGACATAATTTTTTATTATTAATATTATGTGATTTAATTACGTATATTATTATCCAATCGCTGTTGGAGCGGGACGTAGCTCAGGCGGTAGCGTGTCCACGTATCAAGGTATGGGTCATCCAATCGATCCTGCTCAGTGGACCCATTTGCAGTTTAGGCTATTTTCCGTTCCAACCAGTGGTCCTCAACTGGTTCGTCAAAGGCTGTGGTATGTGCTGTCCTGTCTGGGAAAGTGCATATAAAAGACCCATTGCTGCTTATCAGAAAGAGTAGCCTATGTGGCGGCAGCCAGTTTCCTCTAAAGAAATATCAGAATGACTATATGTTTGACGTTCAATAGCCGATGATAAAAATCGATGTGCTCTAGAGACATCGTTAAATAAAACAAACTTTCTTTTTCCAATCACTGTCCCCTAGCCTCTTAACTGCGGCCCGCCAGGTGCCGGCGGCGTTCGACAGCTGCCGCGCTACTTTCAAGGGTCACTTGCCGCCAGTTGTTGCTTTTGTACTTGATTAGGTAGGGCGGTTATGCCCAGCCATGAGTCTAATAAATTTGCCAATCCAATCAGTTTCCTTCTTTATTCATAGGGAAGATTTTATATTATATATATATGAAAGATCAGTGCCTTCGTGCTGACGAAATACTTTGTTCAATGAATAAACTATAATTAGAACAACAATAGCGATGACATACAATACAGTTCCTTTCATTTGAACCTGCAGGTTTTGTTTGTACCCCTCTTTACCGTGCGGGCACACTTCCCGGGACCCTTGTTGATGAATGTGGAAACCCCGCGTCTCAAGTCATCACGTCGTGAGGAGCTCCAAGGTGAAGGTCACGAGGAGCAGATGTTCATGGTGGGTGGGGACATGACCCACAATATCACTTTTCAACTTCGGTAAGTCAGATTCCAATGTTTCGCTTCATCCAGTCTCCAAATAACCTGTTTTACGCTTCGGGTTTAGCAATAGTTACTTGACGCTGTGCAGTCCGTTGAAAGCATCAAATTTTCAAAACCATAGCACTTACCTAGATTTGATCTTACATATCGAACTTAGATATCATTTGTTGCTGCATAGAAGGGGATGCTAAGGCAATTGAATAGAACTTGTTTCTGCTTAAACCTATGGTATCAGAATGTTAACATACTTGCCAAAAGTATTTTCAAACTAAAGTAAAGTAGATTATAATGATCAATCTAATGTGTTTATCTCAGAAAATGGCAAAAACTCAAACCATCTTTCAGAAACTGTTTAAAGTTTCAGATATGTGGTAAACTCAAAATATTGGGATTTCTTTTGCATAGCTAGAAGCTTTATTGCATGTTAGTTTGAAACTTGGGTGCTTTCTACCATGACCCTAATAAGTAAGTCATAACTTGACCACACTGGTCCTCAGTTCTCCCAGCAGGGATGAAAGATCTCTGCGATTTCGCAGATTTCAACGATTTTTGGAAATCCCCAATTAATATTCAAAACGTGCTATGGATATATATGACAGCAATTGGTCAGTCCAAATCCTGTTCTTATATTACCTTAGATGTTGCTAGGACATAACACCCAGACAAATCAAAAAGCAAACAGTAATTTTGGAGAGAAAAGGGGAATTAGTGGCATCGGCGATAATACAGTTAAAAAGAGCTCTCCAATGATAGTATGTATTGCCTGATCAGTGGAATGGAACTATGATAGTGCTAGTGGATGAAACCTGATTTCCTGGAAATTGTCTACGATTTCCTGACCGTGCTAAATCTGTGTGAGAATATTTACGTTTTAGCAGAAATTTGCAATCGAATTCCCTTCTTTTTTTCTCTTTGATCATTTTCATTGCAGATATTTTTTACGATATTGAAGGATGAGGCAATAATTACTTGGATAACGATACTATTATTGGAGCAACATTATTTACAGATTTCCGTGTTGTTTTGTCGTGTAACATGGAAATGAAACGCACATCTAGAACATCATTTTAACACACACAACACCTTCAAATAAGAGTTGATCGATTACAGTTAGGCAATTTGTAAATTTTCATATGTTCACTTTAGCACAAAATCATACAGGCATACTTTTAATACATTTTGTGGGATATATTAAATACATGTAGTATTGCTAATGTTCTTAATATTCTGAGGCAACAATTATTTTACTTGCTATCAAAAAAAGACAAATAATTATCGCCATTGTAATGTGGAAAGCAAATATGCAGTCTCCAGTTTCAGAGAACGACCCATATACAATAGCTGTTTCTCATGTACATACTCCTATCACACAGCGCTAGTCAGCAGCCGTCAAGCCCGCCAATCGCACTGTCATCCGGAATGATCGAACAAGTCACCCGCCACACAATCGACCAAGTCACTGCAGACCGGCTCCTTAGGGATTGGGAGCAAGACCTCAGCAAGACCTGGCCATATAATCACATCGAAGACATTGTGTGAGTGCGATGTAGCTGTACTTTGAGAGGCACTAGTGCACATTGCATTACATAATTAGTTATTTGGGGTTTGAGATCTGAGGGGCCCTTGGACGAGTATTGACCGAAAGTTCGACTTGTAATCCTGAGGATTTCCAGTTGTATTTTACCCCTAACAGGATGGCCGAGTTGAGCGCCCACCTCCCGTGTTGGTAGGTTGTGGGATTCCACAGGTTCAAACCCTGGCCGAGTCAAACGAATGACTTAATTGATACTTGTCGCTACCTAACCTGGCGTTTGGCATAACTTCGATATGGAAATGAGCAGTGAAATGAGGAAGACCAATTGTCCGCAATTGAAATTTCCCTTGCTTAATCAACAAATGTACCGACAAACTTTCAAAAGAGCTATATATACAAAAATGTAATTGAATGAAATCATAATATTTTTCAAAACCATAGCATCTATGTACATTTGATCCTACATGCCCAACTTAAATACTAGAGTAGTTATTCCTCATTTCGTTTGAGATTCTCCCCCTTAAGACTAGCTTGCTTCGACATCCATAGCCATGTTGTATTTTGCAATTAGCTTCAACTAGTGTGCGCATACAGATTATTGCCCATGCTTGCACTGCAAATATCTCCAAAGTTAGTGAATTATCACAAATATTACTCTGACAGATGGCATGGCCGTTTGAGTTGAGCATCTGTCTCCCGTTTTGGTAGGTCGTGGGATTCCACAGGTTAGAACCCTAACCGAGTCAAACCAATGACTTAAAAACGTTTACTTGTCACTACCTAGCCTGGCATTCGACAACACTAGGATAGGGCAACAAGCAGTGGAATGAGGAAGACCAATTGTCCACGATTGAAATTTCCCCCCATTTAATCAACTACCTGCCGCACCCTGACCGTTTACACACACCGAGTCACAGCATCAATCCTTCCTCAGCAACCAGTCAACACTATCTTGCAATGCATTGGATGTATTTCACAGCATGAATTCCATCTTGATATGACCTTAAATGTTGATAGGATGTAAAACCCTAACAAATAAACAAACCCAGCCTGAATTAATACTTGTTTAAATTGTCATGCTGTTTGAAGGTGTCCTGCTGTGGGGATGTAATTAAATTAATAAAGTGGTTTTCTGAATAAGCGAGTTCAGCATCGTCCGTGCACATGTGCGGGTCCGACTTCCGGTCGTCACTGTCGGGATAAACAAAGCCATGTTTTGCACTGCACGTATGGCCGTGAGCAATCTTCTTACAGAAAAAGTGAAATATCTCTAAAACCACACCACCTAGAAACAAATCGCTTGGTACACAGGTACACATATAGAAAACATGTTTACCAAGAAGAGTATATTAAATTGATACGGTTAGGGTTCTGGATTTCTATTAATTTTGAATAAAACTAATGTTTCGCACTGCGCGTAGTCATGCACGTGGGTTTGTTTATCCCGATGACTTCACATCAACCAACGCGCGCCCGAGATGCTGAACTCGCTTATTAGTTAGCTTTCAATTTTTTTTAATCTATAACTATAACTGGCTATGGCCAAATTCTCATATCCAGGGATTGATGTGCACATTTTCACTTTAGCACGAAGTCGTATAAGCATATTTATTATGCATTTTATTGGATAGATTAAATGCATGTAGTATTGCTAACATACTTAATTCACAGCGCAAAAATAACTATTTGACTTCCTAACTCCCCGCCCCCCACCCCACCTACCCCAACAAATGTAATCATTAACAATGTAACATGGAAACCTAATATGTGGTACACAGTTTCTGAGAATGACCCATTGCTGGTCTGCCCCCTCCACACAGCAGTGTTTCGTGGCTTCTCATTGAGCTTGGCTATTGTTATTGTTTGCTTTCTCAGGACCGATTTCAGAGGCACTAGTGCAGCAGCCTACCCAGACCAGCACACATGGTTCAGTATAACCACCAGCATTGATTGTCGTTGTCTTGAATGAATAGCTTACGTTGACTTTCAGCCCTCTTTAGTCTACTTGCTTTTATTTCCCCCATTGTGCGTGGTGTTAAAAATGGTAGCGAATACTCTTTCCATTTTTAATTAAAAATTTAATAAATTTAAAGAGTTTTTGAAATATAATATTGGTTATTTCAAGCTTTCTTGACCAAAGTATAAGGATGACCCTTTTGGCATGATAAATGTGGGGACATTGGCTTGTTTACAAAAATGTTGCAAATGTTTCCCACTTCCTTCCACTTGGAGTGTTGTGGCTATTTATTGTGAGATTGTGTCCTCTCCCCGTGTCAGTGATTGTCCAAGGGTTTCTCAGAGCAAGCCGACTCTTTCCTCTTGACTCCCCTTGGTGTAAGAGCTAGCTGGCTGATTGAGATGCACACAAGGTCAGAGGCCAGACGTGGTGGCGCAATCGGTACAGCACAGGCTTCCTGTGCGGAAGGTAGGGAGTTCGAAAACGCAGTCGAGTTAAGCCAATGACTTACAAAATGTATACTTGTCGCTACCTAGTCTGCCGCTCTGCATTACTGGGATAGGGCACAAACTGGTTCGCTCAGTCAGTATCAGAATAAGGTGACGGAGTGGGATATCGGGCCATAGTGTGGCGGCCAGATCTCCCAGTGGGGCAGCACTATAAAGTCACCATGAGTCCGCACTGTCACAAGTCGATACCCGTCCTGATATGACCATAGATGTTGCTGGGATGCAAAACTTCAACAAACATAAGGCTAGGTAGGCCTTATAATATCACCATTCCATAATGAAAAAAAAAAGAAAATATAATATTTTCCACAATTTGGGGAAAGGGTTTACACAGTATTTAGAAATTTGAAAATGTCTCCTGAAAAAGCCTTAAAGCTGCATAATCTAATGAAAGCATGCAAATATTCGAAAACAAATCAATCACTTAAAGCTGCATGGTCCAATCAAAACATCAAATTTTCAAAACGAAAACAATTATCTAGATTTGATTGTCCATATCTAACTTACATACTGGTGCACTTATTAAACATTTGTCATCACATAGAAGGGAATACGTAGTCAATTTAATAGAACCTGTTACCACATAAGCCTATGGTGTTAAGGGCGCATTCCTTACACGCGGTATGCGAATGCGACAAAAAATCGAAACGCCTTGAAGCCTATGGGCTACATTCCTTACATGCGGTATGCGAATGCGAATGCATTTTCCAATCGGTCCCTGTAGCGATCGGTGCGGCATGCGGTATGCAGCACGCAGGGTGCAAATAGAAACCTGAGTCTGATGTGTCCATTAGTTTAACACTAGGAGAGGCAACTGAGCATTACAGAACGGTCTCACACAGGGGTGAGGAGGGGAAACACATGGTGAGCTGGGCACCCGGGAGACATACGGTTAGGGGAAAGCTAAAAATGCTACCAGATCCACAGAAATATGAATACTTATCTATAATTTGGCAATTATAACGAAAAGGACGGTCCTAACATGGCTCAGTTTCGCTTGCTCTGAGGGATGTTAGGACCGTCCCAGATTTTGTTGACTGAAAAGGACGGTCCTAACATGGCTCAGTTTAGGATGTTAGGACCATCCCAATCGGGAGACTGACGGTTATGGGAAAGCTAAAAATGCTACCATATGCACAGAAATATGAATACTTATCTATAATTTGGTTATAATAAAGGTAGGAACCCCCATGTGACGTATGAAAAGGTACATAGATATAAATGCAATATTTGGTCATATACAGAGCAGTATGGAGAATAATTGTTTATTTTTTAAATATAGCCAGTCGTGTGCCGCATGCCGCATGCCATGTGTAAGGAATGCTGCCATTCGCATGCCGCATACCGCATACCGCGTGTAAGGAATGCCCACTTTAGAGTTTTGGCAAGCTTGCCAAAATTAATTTCGCATATTTGCCCTTCAAATACCCAAAACAGCTGAATGTATATGATGTTCTAATAAATATAATTTTACATGATGTCCTGGAAATGTTATGGAATTTTATCATTTCTAGGAGTATTAACTTTGTATAGACGTTTCAAAAATGTTGAATCACCCTATTTTGCATGGGGGGTGGGGAGTTGGCTAAGTTATATCTTGTATATACTCCATTGTTAGCTCTGGTGGGGAATTTAGCTGTGGTAGGGGATCCTAGCACTGCCATTGATTGAAATTTATCTCTGACTATCTCTTGTAATGTGGGACCAGACGTGGTAGCTGAATCGGCAGGAGCACAGGCTTCCCCTGCGGAAGATCAGAAGTTCAAATCCCTCCCAAGTGAAACCAATGACTTACAAAATTGATAATTATCGCTACCTAGCCTAGCGCTCAACATTAGTAGGATAGGGCAAGTATCAAGATAATGTGACTGTGTGGGGTATGGGGTTATGGTGCCGGTGATCTGGTCTCCCAGTGTGACATCACTGTAAAGTAGTCGTGAGTGTGCACTGCCAACCTGTCCTGATGTGACCTTAGATCTTGCTATGATGTAAACCCCAACAACGCAAAACCAAAATTTAATTTGGAAGCTGTTATAGATAAGAATCTTCCGGATTTATCTGGAATTCAAGATTTTTGATCTGCCCAATTTTTTCCACATATGGTCAAAAGTTGCGACCATTCCAGCTTCTCCCATTACTTTATAAAAGTATTTCCCTTATTTTGTTTTTGTCAGGCCATTCTCTCATCTATGAAGCTATTCAACATTGGCTTAGCAATTTCCTTTTTAAAGCTGCATAATCCGATGACAGCATCACCAGTCAGTGACCTAGATTTCATCCTACATATCCAACTTCGATACTGGTGCACTCATTAAACATTTATCGCAGTTTGCTGCACCTGTGCTGCGCTGCTACACTTGAGGGGGGGGAATAAAACATGTCCAGCATTTGTGCATACTAAAGTTGATTTGGCATGTTTTCACTTTAAATATATCCAACATTGGCCATTTTCAATTAAAGGTACTTCAAATAAAGATAAAGTAGTATATATTGATCAAACTAACTATATTTATTTTTTATATATGGTAGAAACTCAAAAGCATCACGTGATGCAACTTTAAATTTTGTATGGTGATAATGGTGGTAGTGATGATTATGATGGTGACTGATGATTATGATAGTGATGATGACGATTATGAAATATCCATCACTTAAAGGCAATTTGAATTCAGTACCCACAGCCTCCTGGTGTATATCACACACGTCTCTTTTTGGCTGACTTTTTGCAGTTCCTGGGAGCCTGTTAAGTCGCCGCTCGCCTCCCCGGCCGGGCTGAGCCGGCTGGTGCCGCCACAGGAAGTGGCAATGGAGGCGGCACCTGGCGAGAACTCGGCGACTCAGCCCAACATTGACCTGCAGATCTCGCTGCGGCAGAGGTGGCCTGGCTGCAACACGCTGCTCATCGACATCACGCCCTACTGGATCATGGTCAACACCACTGACCTTGACCTTGTTTTGCTCGAGGGCAGTGACCAGCAATGGTCGCTGTCGGCAGGGCGTACCTTTGCGCCGCCCGTCTTTGATGGGCCCTTCCGGCTGGGGATCGTCTCCGAGAACCAGCTGCACCTCAGTGACTCTGTGACCTTGAGCGAGCAGATGATGACCGTCAGGTACCTTGAAGGTCATGAGGACAAGCTGTACAACCAAGGTCACCTGAAGGTGGTCATATCGATGGTCAGCAAACACACCGTGACCAAGGTGCGTGATATTCTTCTTTTTTTCTTTTTTTCCTCCCTTGGTCTCTCCTCTTTTTTTCCCTTTTTTTCCGAAGAGGGTGAATATCTATCGCAATAAGCCACACTAGCTTTTTGTTTCATCACTAAGCTAATTTGGTTTAATTTACAAAGTATGAATGTAGAGAACTGTTGGGGTTTCACGTCCTGGCAACATATCAGGATGGCTATCAACTCAGGATGGCTATCAACTTGTGATAGTTTACACTCATGGTGACGTTTTAGTGTTTCCACATTGGGATACCAGTCTGCTAGCACCATGACCCGATTTCCCACTCAGTCACATTATCCTGATACTGAGCTAACCAGTCCTTGCCCTATCCTAGTAATTCCGAGCGCCATGCTAGGTAGTGACAAGTATCAATTTTGTACATCATTTGTTTGACTCGGTTGGATTTCAAACTCTCGACCTTTCGCATGGGAAGTCTGCATCCTACCGATTAGGCCACCACATCCGGTCTGTTTGGCTATAACTATTATGTAATTGTTTTCAACATTTTTGATTTATACCTGGTTCTAGGTGTGCTACCTGACACTGCATTCTGTGACGTCACATGCCATGCGGGTTGTGACGTTGAGGGAGACATACGTCTTCGCCAACCACGTAGGGTTGGACATCAACGTGCAGGGAATATCTTTACCACTCTCAAAACACAAGGTAAGCTAGAAATCAGGCAAAATGAAATATGGCATGGTTCATCTGCATCCGGGAAATTCTAGAAAAGTCCTTAAATTTCTTGATTTTTAAGTGTAGGACTAAAATGTCCTGGAAAAACAGCCCAAGCCTAATATGTTCTGGAAAGGTGCTTGAATCTAATCCAACAGCAATTAAATAAGAAGAGTGACCCATATACATGTATGTACTCGGCACAGGTGGCCCTGGACCCCGTGCTGCCCGGCCCGTTCTCCCTGGCCGGCCGGTGGCGCTGCGCCGGCCGGGTGGCCAGTAACGTCCCCATCCCCGTCTGGCACCGCCCGGCAGCGGCTGCAGCAGCTCCCGCCGACCTGCCGCTGGTGCAGTACCTCAGGCTGCAGCGGGCACGTGACACAGGCGGGCCGGGGTCACGTGGTGCGGCGCGTCGGGACGCGGGAGTGGACGGGCACCCGCCTCCGCCGTGGACGCTGCCGTGTAGAATTCGCGTCTCGGAGCAGGTGAGGAAAAAGCCATGAAAAGACTTACCTGGGTATAGTTGAAGAATAACTTCTGTTTTACCGAAGGCTTAGCCCCTGGCTAGTCGCAGTACAGGGCCCACATGCCCTCTCCATGCGACACAGAAGTTATAAATAATATACATAAATATATATAAAAATAAAATATAATAATTGAGTTATAAGACATTTAGCTCTCGTTATTACCCTCAACGGAAATAGGTAAAACATGCTTTGAACCAGAAATGCTTCACCTCACTGTCCTGCGACTAGCCAGGAGCTCAGCCATCCGACTCGGTAAACCAGAAGTTATCCTTTAGCTATGCCCAGATAAGCCTGGTATAACTTACCCTATTTGTCCTTATAGTAATAATACTAATACCACTTCTATCAACAAAATAATAGCAATAGTAATGATTGTAATACTTGTACTAATGGTCGTAGTAGTAGTAACAATAGTGATAGTGATAATAATTGAAACAATAGTGTGAGTACAACATCTGAACTCTTTGACTTCTGGATACTGAATGACTTTATTCCCCTCCAGGGCTCAAACCATAGCCGGCCAAACTTTTCCATGACGTCATCTCATTTGCATATATTACAGACGTGTCTAGACCTCTAGACGTCTATTACGCATATATCACAAATAGTAGTAGTATTACTAATTTAATATTTTAGTAACAGGAGGACTAATAATAACAGTAGCACAGGGAGTATGAATGGTAATACATGTAATTGTTGTAATGCTTCTGTTAATAATAATAATAATAATAGTAATAACAGTACTAATGTTAATTATAACAGTAACAATAGTAAGAATAGAAATTGTAACATTAGTACTAATACTAGTAATAGTGGTATGAATAGCAACAGTAAGAAATGTAGCATTATAGTCAGGGCTGTTTCAGAAATGACTCAGCGGGAAGACGGGGTGCAGTTTTTGTTTATGCCACTGCCCACATTATTATTTTTCCACAGACCTAACCATGATTTAATCAGTACTCACCTTTGTTTATACTCAAATGTTCTCAAGATACAAATGCTATTCAATCACCACGCCTCTGCCTGCCTACTACCACTCACTTGTGTTTATATAGCAATGTTCTCACTATACAATCACCATGTCCCACCCTGCCTACCACCACTCACCTGTGTTTATGCACCAATACGCTCATTACACAAATGCTATACAATCACCATGACTCACCCTGCCTACCACCACTCACCTGTGTTTATACACCAATAAGCTCATTACACAAATGCTATACAATCACCATGTCTCACCCTACCTACCACCACTCATCTGTGTTTATACACCAATACGCTCATTACACAAATGATATACAATCACCACGTCTCACCCTGCCTACCACCACTCACCTGTGTTTATACAGCAATACGCTCATTACACAAATGCTATACAATCACCATGACTCACCCTGCCTACCACCACTCACCTGTGTTTATACACCAATACGCTCATTACACAAATGCTATACAATCACCATGTCTCACCCTGCCTACCAGCACTCACCTGTGTTTGTACACCAATACGCTCATTACACAAATGCTATGCAATCACCATGTCCCACCTGCCTACCAGCACTCACATGTGTTTATACACCAATATGCTCATTAAACAAATGCTATACAATCACCACGTCTCACCCTGCCTACCAACACTCATATGTGTTTATACACCAATTCGCTCATTACACAAATGCTATACAATCCCCACGTCTCACCCTGCCTACCAGCACTCATATGTGTTTATACACCAATTCGCTCATTCCACAAATGCTATACAATCACCACGTCTCACCCTGCCTACCAGCACTCATCTGTGTTTATACACCAATACGCTCATTACACAGATGCTATACAATCACCATGTCTCACCCTGCCTATCAGCACTCATCTCTGTGTATACACCAATACGCTCATTACACAAATTTACACTCATTACACAAAGGCTATGCAATCCAGCATAACCTCTCGCCATGAATATCGCCATAGTTGCCGCGATATGGTGTAACCCCCCCCCCCCCCCCAAAGTCACTCACTCCTCCATACCCGATTGGCCTCCTCAAAGCGCCCTCTGTCAGATTAGTTCTTGGAGGTGCCCCATTGTGACAGTAGACTAATTGTGCCGATGCTCCCTGGTCGGCAGGGGTCGCGTTTGAGCGTGGCGTTGCCGCTAGGTGGCAGCCCATTCCGGACGACACCTGCTGTCCTTACCTGCCACCAGAGGGCGGGAGTGGTGTATCTAATGCTGGCAGAGGAGGTCGATCCAGGGATGCAGATCCACAACAACTGCTCCTTCACCATAGCCTATGGACAGGCGCTGATGGGTGTGACTGCTGAAGGTAGGTGTGACAGGTTCCTGCCTCACGTGGGGAATAACGAGATAACCGCAATTGCTTCAAATCTCGGGATCCCTCCTGATTATTGTGAGGTTACAATAGAAGTGACTTGTACCTGCTCAGGCGGGTCGCAGGTAACCTCCAATGGTGATGGCCGCTAGCCGTGCGTAGAACGGTCTACCGTAGGCTAGCATGTTGCGACTTGCTGATTCTTCTGACCAGCAAGGATCAGCACAGTCGAGACCGCCACCATGTTCCTGGGAAGCAAACTACTACACTATCAAGCCTGGTATACTACACTATCAAGCCTAGTAATTATCCAAATATTGATCAAAGTACACTTTGTATGTTATATTCTGTGTACTAATGACTTGGGTGATTTTATCAAGTAGTATGTATCCCAGTGGCTGTGAGCGAATTGGTCTTCAAACCCCATTTCATCACCTTTTGTGACACATTGGGTATCATTAATAGGATAGGATAAGGTGAGTGAGTGCGGTATTGTATTATGTTGCCAGTATTATGATGCCGCTACCATGGTATCTCAGTAGGGTAGCACTATAAAACCATCATCGGTACACATTGCCTCAAGTTGGTACCTTACCCGATGTGACCTCAGGTGTTGCAAGGACAAAAAACTGACTCTTTTATTATGTTGCCTTTCATTAATCAACTATGTCATATTTGTAAAAATCAGGAACACAACAAATCTTGTGTTATTGATATTTAAATTTAGAAAGCAGAGCGAATATGACATTAGATTTTCCAGATTTGTTTGTCTTGACTTTCAAATTTGCATAATCCGATGGTTTTGAGTTTGCCGTGTTTTGGTGTATGTGTATATATGTATTATTTTACCTCGGTAAACAGCCTCAGGCTAGCCTCAGGCTAGGGAGAGGTAAGCACGTCCGGTACCAGCAATTAGCATATACAACTCACGACTGGATAACGTGTCGTTGGGTTGCTCCGGCAAAATTAGTCTACATACAAGCAAATACGCAGTAAGTATAATAAAAACTGTGGTTAGCTTAATTATGATGCATTAGAGCATCATTATGGAAAGTTTAGACTTTCGTTGGTCCAATTTGGACGAGTTATTTGGTTATAAACAACCAAGGATAGAACACTCGAGTGGGTTTCTCGAAGGAACCAAACCGGTCATTAGCGGTTATGTCAACACCCGGGTCACCGTGTGACTATGGGTAGAGATGTGGGTTTCGCCCTATCTCATGTGGAAATTCTCTCGTACTCTAATAGAGAGTAATGTTGGAGATGCTCCTGGGTTTCTTTTATAGACTCCCCTAGACAAAACTTTTTCAGGCGTTTCTCCGAGTTTCGTAGCATTTTCTCCAACTTGTTGACGTAGTAGTCACAGGTGGGAGAAGTGTGCGGAACAGAGGGATGGGCGGGCCGATACACTGGTCCCGACCCCGCGTAAGGTTTGGGCTTGACCCACAACCCACGCACAAATTTAGCTTATTACGCCTGTGTTATAACGGTATAAACACGTTCTCTAACACCAATAGATGTCCAAATGAGTTTGAAACAACCATATTGTGACATATATATATACCGGGACTGACCAAAAATATTTGTTTCAGCTCCCGATGGCCACGAAGCGGAGTAAGCGCGGTGCAGCAGCAGCCGAGGGGCGTGTTCCGAGTGGAGTGGACGAGGAGTACGACTCCTCACCTGTGTTGTCGGCAGGGCCGTCGACACAGCCCCGGGCGCATATCCTCTCCGACCCGGATGAGGACGCAGTGCCTGATGTGCCTGCGCCTCCAGATTGGGAGGCTCGCTTTGCACGATTGGAAAGCCACATCTTGACTGCCAAATCGCCTGTGTCTCGGAAGCGGCGTAGGCCGAGTGTCCAAGAGGATTCGTATGAGGATTTCTTGGACACAGACTCGGCGGTGGAGCTTAAGGCTCCTCCTCCTCCTTCTCCTAAACGGAGGAAGAAGAAGAAACAGGTGATTTCTTCGGGTGATGAATTCACCAAGGAGCGGGCAGAGACTGGTTTTCGCAAAAAGCGGAAGACTAAGTCCAAAAAGAAGAAGAGGAAGAGGAAATATTCTTCTTCTGATTCGTCCACTGAGTCTACTTCTACGGAATCAGACTCAGACACCATATATGAAGGTGTCTATGCGGACATTAGCACTAAAGTGGCTAAGAAGGTGGAGAAGCCAAAGGCTAAGCGGGTTAAAACCACTACGCTTATGCGCGAGACCGTGAATGGTCATTTCCGCACGTTCAAACCGGCGGAGGTTATCTCCAAGTTAGGAGATGAGTTAACAGGCATAAAGGGTGTTCCCAACTCCATCATTAAAGAAATGGATCGGGATGTCAATATGACGGATGACCGTAAGAAGTTTGAGGATGTGTTGCACACAGTGCATAAGGCAGTGTTGGCTACCCTAACAGCTATTGTTCCTGTGGCTAATAGGATGCAGAGTGAAAATAAGTTCTCGTCTTTGGCTAAGACAATGGACAAAGGCATTGCAGTGTTAGCGGCGGCAGGTAATTACCTGTCGTATCGAAGATATGAAAATGTCTTCAAGTCAGTTTGCACAGATGCTGGCAAGGAAGTGGCTCGCTCTAAGAAGGTTACCGATAATGAGGGGAAGGAGTTTACGCTTTATCTTGCTCCAGAGCCGATTAAAGGGAAACCCTTAGATAACACCAAGATGTTTGGCGGTCAACTACAATACCTCTATAAAGAGGTAGAGACTGCAGCCAAGAGTGGCAAAAACATGGATGGCAAGAAGAAACAGGAAGCTCCTCGTTTCAAAAAGTCACGAGGGGATTTTCGTCCACGACGGTTCACCAGAGGAACCAGACCGAGTTCAAGCTTCGGTCAAGGGTTTCGGGGCCGGGGCGCTCGCCCAGGCTGGACCGACAACACCGCACGGCCAATAGGCCGAGGGTTCAACTCGTCGAGATCTTTCCCCAGGGGCGGGTCCAAGTAGAGGTCCAAACACAAACTTTACAAGTCCCTGAAGCCTCTAAAAACACACAAACTGTAAGCAACTTTGTGGCTGGTAATATTAGTAATCATATTTCTGAGTGGCACAAAATTACTAGTGACCAAGAAATTTTAAAAATAGTTAGGGGTGTTCACATTCCCTTTACACAAATTCCTGTACAAAGTATAATACCTTTTCCATATAACATTCAACCAGTTGAACGAGAGGCACTAACTAAACAGGTACATAAATTCTTTGAGAAAGGAATTATACAAAAAGTGACTCACTGTTCAGGACAGTTTATTTCAAACATTTTCTCGAGACCGAAGCCTAATGGTGATGTTCGAATGATCCTGGATTTAACAATCCTTAATAAAAGGGTGGAATATCAACATTTTAAAATGTTCTCTCTAGATACGGCACAAGATCTGATTACACCAGATGCGTGGATGGCTAGTGTTGATTTACAGGATGCATATTATACGCTTCCCATAATGGAACAATACCGAAAATTTCTTCGATTTATTTGGGATAACCAACTCTATGAGTTTACCTGCATGCCGAATGGCTTAGCTTGTGCGCCACGTTTATTTACTAAATTGCTTAAACCTGTTTTCTCGGTAATGGCGAGGAAGGGTCACATAATGTTTCCATACATAGATGATTCTTTTATTATAGCATCAACACAAATTGGTTGTGTGAATGCAGTTTTGGATTTATGTGCATTACTCACTAAATTGGGGTTTTATGTACATCAACAAAAGTCAGTGTTTAAACCAACAAAACAACTCAAATGTTTAGGGTTTATTCTGGATACACAGTCCCTTACAGTGTCGATAACAGAACAAAAACTAATTAAGTTTATGACTACAGCGACTCAGCTTATTAAGTTATCAAAGCCAAAAATTAGACAGGTTGCTGTTCTTATTGGCATAATGACATCATATGCACCTGCTGTGTTATATGGGAAGGCCCATATTAAGTCGCTAGAAATAGATAAAAATTTAGCGTTAACACGAACTAAAGGCAATTTTGAGCGAAAGATGTTTATTTCGCAAGAAGGGTTACAGGATATTGGATGGTGGATGCAACATATAGCAAGTTCACCAAATCCAATCCGCATGGCGGAACCTAATACAGTAATTACTACTGATGCTTCGTTAGAAGGTTGGGGAGCTCATCGAGATGGGGTCACAACAGGAGGTAGATGGCTTGATGATGAAAAATCAGACTATATTAATGCACTAGAATTGCGTGCTATTTATCTGGGCTTACGTAGTTTAGTAAAGATAAATAAATCACAGGTTAGAATACTAACTGATAATACTACTGCCATGGCATATATTCGTAACATGGGTGGAACCAAATCAAAGTCTTGCAATCAGTTATCTAAACTGATTTGGAACTGGGCACAGGCTCAACAAGTCTGGCTGACTGTAGCGCATATTCCAGGGTCACAAAATACACTTGCAGATTATAAAAGTAGAAATTTCCATGACCATTTAGAGTGGTCTCTCTCTACACCTTTGTTTAACTTCGTTTGTGAAAAATGGGGTACACCTGAAGTTGAATTATTTGCATCACGAAATAATAACAAGTTACCCTGTTATGTTTCTTGGCATCCTGAACCGGATGCTTGGAAAGTAGATGCGTTTGCTATTACCTGGGAAAATAATTATTTTTATATTTTCCCACCATTTAGCATTATCAGCCGAGTAGTGAGAAAAATCGGCTTGGAAGGGACACATGCGATACTGGTGGTGCCCGATTGGGACACGCAACCTTGGCTGCCGGCAGTTTCACAACTGGCAAAAGAACATATACGATTCCCAAGAAAACTCGGGAATCTGACGCACCACGGACCGCTAGTGGTTCACGGCGACGTGTCAACGACGCCCCTATTGGCATTCCTTTTCTAAGGAAGCAGCTACAGCAATTTGGATTGGACAGAATTACTGAGGATAGGATAGTATCGGATGCCTGGAGGCCAGGAACTGTCAAAATGTATACAACCTATTTAAAGAAATGGGGTGTACATTGTTTGTTAATGAAAGTTAAGCCAACAAATCCAAAGATTTCACAAGTAGCTCGGTTTCTTCGTTCTCTAGAGGATGAAGGACTTTCCTTTGGATCGATTAATGCGGCGAGGTGTGCGTTATCAATTATATTACCTAGAATTGATGGCGAAACAGTTGGAAAACATTATGTTATTTGTTATTTACTTCGTTCAATTTATCAAAGGAATCCTCCAAAACCAAAGTTTAGTCGGTTTTGGGATGTTTCTATAGTATTTAAGTTGTTTCAGGCTTGGCCTCACAACTCGTGGTTAGATATAAAACAGTTAGGTTTTAAGGTTGCGGTCCTGTTATTGTTAGTAACCGGACACAGAGGACAGACGATTGTTGCTGTATCCTTAACTGGATTAGAAATAGACAAGGAACAAGCTAAGTTTGATTTAGAAAAATTGCTTAAATCGAACACGTTAGGTGACCCTTTATCAACGGTTCACTTAGACTGTTTTCCGAATGATCGGAAATTATGTGTTGTGTCGGCCATACGGGCTTATATATACAAGACAAAGGATTTACGTGCATCACAACAACTATTAGTGAGCTTTATAAAGCCACATAAGGCGATTTCACGAGACACACTTGCCAGATGGACAATTACGGTGTTGAAATTGGCTGGAGTGGATACGAGTAAATACTCTTCCCACTCAACTAGAGGAGCCATGGTCTCCAAGGCACGGGTGCTTGGTATTTCTGTGAAAAGAATACTAGCGCATGCAGGCTGGAAGACGGCTAAGTCGTTTGCAAAACATTATAATAAACGACTAGAAAAGCCTACCGGCGTTGCAAAGCGTCTTCTCGCCAACTAACAAGAATAGGTGAGAACAAAAATTTAGAATGTTATAATAATAAGAAAGAATGATATTAAGGATAAAAATGAATTATGTAAAGGTCTCCCTAGCCTGAGGCTAGCCTGAGGCTGTTTACCGAGGTAAAATAGTATAGTTATACGAGTCTTACCTTGGTACAGATGATGGATAACTGTTGTTTTACCGAGGTATAAGCCTCGGATAGATGTGGGCTAGGGCCCTCCCGCCACACCCTGCCACATCTATTCCGTTGGTGTACCTTTTCGGTAAAGTAATAGTATCCATTGTTTGAAAGTCATTTTTATCCTCAATAAGTAGGTTAAGATTGCTGGTACCGGACGTGCTTACCTCTCCCTAGCCCACATCTATCCGAGGCTTATACCTCGGTAAAACAACAGTTATCCATCATCTGTACCAAGGTAAGACTCGTATAACTATACTATATATATTAGCTTTATCATTACAATCTACTTTACTTTATGTTGGAGTAACTTTTATTATAAATGAATAACTTTGGAGATATTTAAAGTGTAAGCATGGAAAGTTACTTTCAGTATACACACTGAAATGCTGAACATCATAGGCTTGCAGCTGTTAGAGCTTCTATTAAATTAACTTAATATTCCTGCTCTACAGCAATAAATGTTTGATATAAATACACCGGCTTAATAGTTGGATATGTAGGATCAAAGTTAGGCAAGTGCTTTGATTTCGAAAATGTTACAGGATTCATACGGGTCCTTGAAAACGTGGAAAGTCCTGGAATTTGACAATTCAGGATTCCACGTCTGGAAAGTCATGTTTAAAGATCTTTGAAAATCCTTACTTTTTTTTTAAAGACTATTTGCTGATGTGCCCAAACTTTAGCAGTGATATTTTGTATTTAAAGTGATTTTTGTAGGTTTGTTAGTCTGCTTTTGATTTTTATATTAAAATTATACATACATTCATTGTTATTTGTTATGCTTATTTACACTTCACATCTTACATAGTGAATCGACTATGAATATGGCCATGTTTCATGGTACTTTAATTTAATAATCGTCTTAAAAACGTCATGGAAGTTTGCACTGAGAGTCCTGGAAAGTCTTGGAATTTGACATATCTAAATGGGTATGAACTCTGTGTTATGCTTCCATCGGCTTATTCAACTTTATGTTAGCTCCTTTTAAAAGGAAGCCCAAAGCAGTTTAATGTACATCAATGTCCACACATTTTTATCAGTTAAGTGTGTTTTGGTTTTCTAGATATAACCGTGCAGGAAGAAGCTGAATTAACGACAGATGTTCTAACCTTGCCACCAGGGGGCTCCACCTGCTACACCTTCCCAGCCTTCAATATGCACTACCCCCAACTCACTCCACTCCCTAGCGTCCCACGGCTTCACTTAGCGGGCTATCTCCAATCAGCGACAGTCGGCGCCGCTGGCAACCAACTGGCGGCCGGCTCTCAAAAACTGCTATGGAGTGTGGGGCTGGATCTGGAGTCTGAGCACGACATCTTTGTGAACATTCCCGATGTATCGGATGCCAAAGTGCACACGGAGAAAGTAGGCCACACGCTGCATGTGTTCATCGATCCGGTGAGTCGTGCCGAAATCTCTGCGAAGGAGATCCGCAGTCGAATTAAAGGGAAGGAGATAATGGTTGTTGTTGAGACACCGAAGAGACCAAAGAGTGCAGAGTCTGAGCCGGTGGAGAGTGGTGCGCCATTGGAGGTGCAACAGAGTCCATCGATGACCGATTTGAAGAGTTTAATGCCAATCCAAGGGAAGCCGCTTCAGCCACTGTTAATGGAAGTGGCCATTGCTTGCTCTTCGATCTCACTTATTCTTCTCGATGAGTATTCCAATCCGAAGGTGGTCTCGGAGTTGCTGCGTGTGACTGCAGATAAGATCGCGATGCTCTACTTCCCACTTGACCTTTATGACCCATTTCAGCAGATGCGACCTCAGCTGACATACACAATGGCATTCACCTGTGGTGACCTTCAAGTTGACAATCAGATGCATACAGGTCAGGCATATGATTTCCCAGTAGTGTTCAAACAACAAACTAAAGGCGTGGAAATTGACTTCAATGAGGTCTTTTTCCATCTCTCCCCTAAGGAGCAGTTCACCAAAGTCAAAGAGGCGTCACTAATAACCTTTGAGATGACTTTGTGCACCGATCTGACGACACGTGTGTCCAGCCTGCCTGGAGTCCGACTAAGCTTAAAACCAATCACACTGTTCATTGAGGACATCTTCGTGTATGACATCATCCATCATCTTGCGCGCTTTGGCAGTGGAATGCTTTTAACACAACCGCTAATGTCCCAACAGGGACTGCTCATCATCCCAGATGAGGTAAGGTGTGTCTGCAGTAGCCTCAGCCATCCTGTTCGGCTTTCGCGAATGGATATTGAACCAGTGTCTCTGTTGTTGAGTGTGCATGCATCGCTGAAACTCTTCATCGCCTCTGACAATACGCCGCTTAGCTTCAGTAAGTTTGAGCAGCGAAACATCTTTTCCAACACACCCCAGTTACTGCGGGCGACCGCCATGCATTATGCAAGCGGTGCTCTCTTCCGGGCCGGCTGGGTTGTCGGTTCACTTGAGATTCTCGGTAACCCAACTGGGCTTGTTCGGAATGTCGGTATAGGGATCTCCGATATGTTCTGGTTACCATACCAGGGCCTGACGCAGGGCCCCGGGGCATTCGTTGGAGGAGTGACACGTGGCATGGGTTCGCTGGTGCGTCACATTTCAACTGGTAAGTGTGGTACATATTACTTATCTAATACTGATATTCGGTAGACTTAGAATTAAATAAATATAAGTAAATTTGAATAATCCAGGCCGATTATTCCAAAACAGTCTAACCTAAATCAACCCCAAAGGCCAGCTGAAATTATTAATGAACATTAACTGTCCATTGACTTCTGGGTGCCTGAGAGGGACCTTGAAATTGACATCATGGTAAAACAGTATTGTTTTGTAAAGCACTTTCTGTATTGCTTTGTAAAACATTTCAGTCTTATTTTTTAAAACACTTTCAGTATTACCTTGCAAAACATTTTTAGTGTTGCTTTGGAAAAGATTTGTGGTGTTACCTCATGAAGTAATTGTGGTGTTGCTTTGTAAATGACTTTTGTCATTTCTTAAGACACTTGCGGAGTTGCTTCATAAAACGCTTGCAGTGTGACTTCATAAAACCTTGTGATTTCGATTTATAAAAACAACTTGTGGTATCACTTCATACAGCATTTGCATTGTTGCTTTAGAAAAACATGTGTGGTGTCGCTTCACATAACACTTGCAGTGTTGCTTCATAAAACATTTGTGATGTCACTTCATGTCATAAAACACTTGCGTTGTCACTTTATAAAACCACTTGTGATGTTGCTTCATTAAACGCACTTCTGGTGTCACTTCATGAAAACACTTGCAGTGTTGCTTCATAAAACACTTGCGGTGTCGCTTTGTGTAAACATTTGTGATGTTTCTTCATACAACACTTGTGGTGTCGCTTTATGAAAACACTTGTGGTGTCACTTCATATAAACCACTTGCAGTGTCGCTTCATAAAAAACTAACTGCTCTGTTTTCGTCACCAGGTGCGCTGACATCGGTGACAAACTTTGCTTCAAGTGTGTCGCGTAATATGGACCGCCTGTCGCTGGACTCGGTACACCGGGCCCGGCAGGAGGAAAGCCGCCGGTACAAGCCGCGCAGTGTCTCCGACGGGCTCTTCAACGGGCTCAGCGGCTTTGCCATGAGCCTCCTAGGTAGGCGCCCCGAGACACTGCTTGGAAGCTGCACCCTGAACTCCAGGCTCATTTCCACAGGGGTGGGGGTGGGGGTGGGGGCGGATGACGCCCCACCCCCACCACTGTAGGCAAAGGGGTTTAGAGGAAAGGCTAATAAGCAACATAATCTGATGACCTAGATGAGGACTGTGACCTTTTGACCTCTATGTTCCAAGACACAGATGGTGGTTCCGGCCGTATGAAGTGTCTGACGAGTCGGCACTGTGACCCTTCAGCCACTTGCAGCAGCTGAGTGGGGGAAGTGAATTGATATATGGCATTAAAAGCTGCATCCTCCGATAAAAGTATAGACTTTAAAAAAATCGAAGTACTTACCTAAATTTGCTTCTGCATATTCAACTTAGATACGGGTATACTTATTAAAAAATATATTGCAACATAGAATTGAATACAGTGAGAAAGGTTACGACTGTAGCCCATGATGTCCATCCAGCATTTCAGTGTGCACACTACAATTAAATTAGAATGTTTTCACATCAAATATCTCAGTTCAGGGATGAAAGATCTCCGCGATTTTACGGATTTCCGCGATTTTCCCTCTCTCCTCCCTGTCACACTCCCTCCATTCCTCGCTCTCACCCTGGGTCATGCTAATGGTACTGTCCATCATTACCCTCCGTCCTGTCCCTCCTGCGTGTGTGGGTCATGTTAATGGTTAATGGTTACTGTCCATCATTACCCTCCCTCCTATCCCTCCCTCCACGTGCCTGGGTCATGTTAATGGTTAATGGTTACTGTCCATTACCCTCCCTCCTGTCCCTCCTTCTAAGTGCCTGGGTCATGTTAATGGTTAATGGTTACTGTCCATCATTACCCTCCCTCCTGTCCCTCCTTCTACATGCCTGGGTCATGTTAATGGTTACTGTCCATCATTACCCTCCCTCCTGTCCCTCCTTCTATGTGCCTGGGTCATGTTAATGGTTACTGTCCATCATTACCCTCCCTCCTGTCCCTCCTTCTACGTGCCTGGGTCATGTTAATGGCTAATGGTTACTGTCCATCATTACCCTCCCTCCTGTCCCTCCTTCTACGTGCCTGGGTCATGTTAATGGTTAATGGTTACTGTCCATCATTACCCTCCCTCCTGTCCCTCCTTCTACGTGCCTGGGTCATCTTAATGGTTAATGGTTACTGTCCATCATTACCCTACCTCCTGTCCCTCCTTCTACATGCCTGGGTCATGTTAATGGTTACTGTCCATCATTACCCTCCCTCCTGTCCCTCCTTCTACATGCCTGGGTCATCTTAATGGTTAATGGTTACTGTCCATCATTACCCTACCTCCTGTCCCTCCTTCTACGTGCCTGGGTCATCTTAATGGTTAATGGTTACTGTCCATCATTACCCTACCTCCTGTCCCTCCTTCTACGTGCCTGGGTCATGTTAATGGTTAATGGTTACTGTCCATCATTACCCTACCTCCTGTCCCTCCTTCTACGTGCCTGGGTCATGTTAATGGTTACTGTCCATCATTACCCTACCTCCTGTCCCTCCTTCTATGTGCCTGGGTCATGTTAATGGTTACTGTCCATCATTACCCTCCCTCCTGTCCCTCCTTCTACGTGCCTGGGTCATGTTAATGGCTAATGGTTACTGTCCATCATTACCCTACCTCCTGTCCCTCCTTCTACGTGCCTGGGTCATCTTAATGGTTAATGGTTACTGTCCATCATTACCCTACCTCCTGTCCCTCCTTCTACATGCCTGGGTCATGTTAATGGTTACTGTCCATCATTACCCTACCTCCTGTCCCTCCTTCTACGTGCCTGGGTCATCTTAATGGTTACTGTCCATCATTACCCTCCCTCCTGTCCCTCCTTCTACGTGCCTGGGTCATCTTAATGGTTAATGGTTACTGTCCATCATTACCCTACCTCCTGTCCCTCCTTCTACGTGCCTGGGTCATCTTAATGGTTAATGGTTACTGTCCATCATTACCCTCCCTCCTGTCCCTCCTTCTACATGCCTGGGTCATCTTAATGGTTAATGGTTACTGTCCATCATTACCCTCCCTCCTGTCCCTCCTTCTACGTGCCTGGGTCATGTTAATGGTTACTGTCCATCATTACCCTACCTCCTGTCCCTCCTTCTACGTGCCTGGGTCATGTTAATGGCTAATGGTTACTGTCCATCATTACCCTCCCTCCTGTCCCTCCTTCTATGTGCCTGGGTCATCTTAATGGTTAATGGTTACTGTCCATCATTACCCTCCCTCCTGTCCCTCCTTCTACGTGCCTGGGTCATGTTAATGGTTACTGTCCATCATTACCCTCCCTCCTGTCCCTCCTTCTATGTGCCTGGGTCATCTTAATGGTTAATGGTTACTGTCCATCATTACCCTCCCTCCTGTCCCTCCTTCTAAGTGCCTGGGTCATGTTAACGGTTACTGTCCATCATTACCCTCCCTCCTGTCCCTCCTTCTACATGCCTGGGTCATGTTAATGGTTACTGTCCATCATTACCCTACCTCCTGTCCCTCCTTCTATGTGCCTGGGTCATCTTAATGGTTAATGGTTACTGTCCATCATTACCCTACCTCCTGTCCCTCCTTCTACATGCCTGGGTCATGGTAATGGTTAATGGTTACTGTCCATCATTACCCTCCCTCCTGTCCCTCCTTCTACATGCCTGGGTCATGTTAATGGTTACTGTCCATCATTACCCTACCTCCTGTCCCTCCTTCTACGTGCCTGGGTCATGTTAATGGTTACTGTCCATCATTACCCTACCTCCTGTCCCTCCTTCTACGTGCCTGGGTCATGTTAATGGCTAATGGTTACTGTCCATCATTACCCTACCTCCTGTCCCTCCTTCTACGTGCCTGGGTCATCTTAATGGTTAATGGTTACTGTCCATCATTACCCTCCCTCCTGTCCCTCCTTCTACGTGCCTGGGTCATCTTAATGGTTAATGGTTACTGTCCATCATTACCCTCCCTCCTGTCCCTCCTTCTACGTGCCTGGGTCATGTTAATGGTTACTGTCCATCATTACCCTACCTCCTGTCCCTCCTTCTATGTGCCTGGGTCATGTTAATGGCTAATGGTTACTGTCCATCATTACCCTCCCTCCTGTCCCTCCTTCTACGTGCCTGGGTCATCTTAATGGTTAATGGTTACTGTCCATCATTACCCTCCCTCCTGTCCCTCCTTCTAAGTGCCTGGGTCATCTTAATGGTTAATGGTTACTGTCCATCATTACCCTACCTCCTGTCCCTCCTTCTATGTGCCTGGGTCATGTTAATGGCTAATGGTTACTGTCCATCATTACCCTCCCTCCTGTCCCTCCTTCTACGTGCCTGGGTCATCTTAATGGTTAATGGTTACTGTCCATCATTACCCTCCCTCCTGTCCCTCCTTCTACGTGCCTGGGTCATCTTAATGGTTAATGGTTACTGTCCATCATTACCCTCCCTCCTGTCCCTCCTTCTACATGCCTGGGTCATGTTAATGGTTACTGTCCATCATTACCCTACCTCCTGTCCCTCCTTCCATGTGCCTGGGTCATGCTAATGGTTAATGGTTACTGTCCATCATTACCCTCCGTCCTATCCCTCCTTCTACATGCCTGGGTCATGTTAATGGTTACTGTCCATCATTGCCCTCCATTCTGTCCCTCCCTCCACATGCCTGGGTCATGTTAATGGTTAATGGTTACTGTCCATCATTACCCTCCCTCCTGTCCCTCCTTCTACATGCCTGGGTCATGTTAATGGTTACTGTCCATCATTACCCTCCGTCCTGTCCCTCCTTCTACATGCCTGGGTCATGTTAATGGTTACTGTCCATCATTACCCTACCTCCTGT
Source organism: Branchipolynoe longqiensis (assembly GCA_030323885.1). Taxonomy (NCBI): domain Eukaryota; kingdom Metazoa; phylum Annelida; class Polychaeta; order Phyllodocida; family Polynoidae; genus Branchipolynoe; species Branchipolynoe longqiensis. Next base: position 11,750,307 of record CM059198.1, on the reverse strand, counting down.
CCCTCCTTCTACATGCCTGGGTCATGTTAATGGTTACTGTCCATCATTACCCTACCTCCTGTCCCTCCTTCTACGTGCCTGGGTCATCTTAATGGTTAATGGTTACTGTCCATCATTACCCTCCCTCCTGTCCCTCCTTCTACATGCCTGGGTCATCTTAATGGTTAATGGTTACTGTCCATCATTACCCTCCCTCCTGTCCCTCCTTCTACGTGCCTGGGTCATGTTAATGGTTACTGTCCATCATTACCCTCCCTCCTGTGCCTCCTTCTACATGCCTGGGTCATGTTAATGGTTACTGTCCATCATTACCCTACCTCCTGTCCCTCCTTCTACGTGCCTGGGTCATGTTAATGGCTAATGGTTACTGTCCATCATTACCCTCCCTCCTGCCCCTCCTTCTATGTGCCTGGGTCATGTTAATGGCTAATGGTTACTGTCCATCATTACCCTCCCTCCTGTCCCTCCTTCTACGTGCCTGGGTCATCTTAATGGTTAATGGTTACTGTCCATCATTACCCTACCTCCTGTCCCTCCTTCTACGTGCCTGGGTCATCTTAATGGTTAATGGTTACTGTCCATCATTACCCTCCCTCCTGCCCCTCCTTCTAAGTGCCTGGGTCATCTTAATGGTTAATGGTTACTGTCCATCATTACCCTACCTCCTGTCCCTCCTTCTATGTGCCTGGGTCATCTTAATGGTTAATGGTTACTGTCCATCATTACCCTCCCTCCTGTCCCTCCTTCTACATGCCTGGGTCATCTTAATGGTTAATGGTTACTGTCCATCATTACCCTCCCTCCTGTCCCTCCTTCTACATGCCTGGGTCATGTTAATGGTTACTGTCCATCATTACCCTACCTCCTGTCCCTCCTTCTACGTGCCTGGGTCATGTTAATGGTTAATGGTTACTGTCCATCATTACCCTACCTCCTGTCCCTCCTTCTAAGTGCCTGGGTCATGTTAATGGCTAATGGTTACTGTCCATCATTACCCTCCCTCCTGTCCCTCCTTCTACGTGCCTGGGTCATGTTAATGGTTAATGGTTACTGTCCATCATTACCCTCCCTCCTGTCCCTCCTTCTACATGCCTGGGTCATGTTAATGGTTACTGTCCATCATTACCCTCCCTCCTGTCCCTCCTTCTAAGTGCCTGGGTCATGTTAATGGTTAATGGTTACTGTCCATCATTACCCTCCCTCCTGTCCCTCCTTCTACATGCCTGGGTCATGTTAATGGTTACTGTCCATCATTACCCTCCCTCCTGTCCCTCCTTCTATGTGCTTGGGTCATCTTAATGGTTAATGGTTACTGTCCATCATTACCCTCCCTCCTGTCCCTCCTTCTACGTGCCTGGGTCATGTTAATGGTTACTGTCCATCATTACCCTCCCTCCTGTCCCTCCTTCTACATGCCTGGGTCATGTTAATGGTTACTGTCCATCATTACCCTACCTCCTGTCCCTCCTTCTACGTGCCTGGGTCATCTTAATGGTTAATGGTTACTGTCCATCATTACCCTACCTCCTGTCCCTCCTTCTACATGCCTGGGTCATGTTAATGGTTAATGGTTACTCTCCATCATTACCCTCCCTCCTGTCCCTCCTTCTACATGCCTGGGTCATCTTAATGGTTACTGTCCATCATTACCCTACCTCCTGTCCCTCCTTCTATGTGCCTGGGTCATGTTAATGGTTACTGTCCATAATTACCCTCCCTCCTGTCCCTCCTTCTACGTGCCTGGGTCATGTTAATGGCTAATGGTTACTGTCCATCATTACCCTACCTCCTGTCCCTCCTTCTACGTGCCTGGGTCATCTTAATGGTTAATGGTTACTGTCCATCATTACCCTACCTCCTGTCCCTCCTTCTACATGCCTGGGTCATCTTAATGGTTACTGTCCATCATTACCCTACCTCCTGTCCCTCCTTCTACGTGCCTGGGTCATCTTAATGGTTACTGTCCATAATTACCCTCCCTCCTGTCCCTCCTTCTACGTGCCTGGGTCATCTTAATGGTTAATGGTTACTGTCCATCATTACCCTACCTCCTGTCCCTCCTTCTATGTGCCTGGGTCATCTTAATGGTTAATGGTTACTGTCCATCATTACCCTCCCTCCTGTCCCTCCTTCTACATGCCTGGGTCATCTTAATGGTTAATGGTTACTGTCCATCATTACCCTCCCTCCTGTCCCTCCTTCTACGTGCCTGGGTCATGTTAATGGTTACTGTCCATCATTACCCTACCTCCTGTCCCTCCTTCTACGTGCCTGGGTCATGTTAATGGCTAATGGTTACTGTCCATCATTACCCTCCCTCCTGTCCCTCCTTCTATGTGCCTGGGTCATCTTAATGGTTAATGGTTACTGTCCATCATTACCCTCCCTCCTGTCCCTCCTTCTACGTGCCTGGGTCATGTTAATGGTTACTGTCCATCATTACTTTCCCTCCTGTCCCTCCTTCTATGTGCTTGGGTCATCTTAATGGTTAATGGTTACTGTCCATCATTACCCTCCCTCCTGTCCCTCCTTCTAAGTGCCTGGGTCATGTTAATGGTTACTGTCCATCATTCCCCTCCCTCCTGTCCCTCCTTCTACATGCCTGGGTCATGTTAATGGTTACTGTCCATCATTACCCTACCTCCTGTCCCTCCTTCTACGTGCCTGGGTCATCTTAATGGTTAATGGTTACTGTCCATCATTACCCTACCTCCTGTCCCTCCTTCTACATGCCTGGGTCCTGTTAATGGTTAATGGTTACTCTCCATCATTACCCTCCCTCCTGTCCCTCCTTCTACATGCCTGGGTCATCTTAATGGTTACTGTCCATCATTACCCTACCTCCTGTCCCTCCTTCTATGTGCCTGGGTCATGTTAATGGTTACTGTCCATAATTACCCTCCCTCCTGTCCCTCCTTCTACGTGCCTGGGTCATGTTAATGGCTAATGGTTACTGTCCATCATTACCCTACCTCCTGTCCCTCCTTCTACGTGCCTGGGTCATCTTAATGGTTAATGGTTACTGTCCATCATTACCCTCCCTCCTGTCCCTCCTTCTACATGCCTGGGTCATCTTAATGGTTAATGGTTACTGTCCATCATTACCCTCCCTCCTGTCCCTCCTTCTACGTGCCTGGGTCATGTTAATGGTTACTGTCCATCATTACCCTACCTCCTGTCCCTCCTTCTACGTGCCTGGGTCATGTTAATGGCTAATGGTTACTGTCCATCATTACCCTCCCTCCTGTCCCTCCTTCTATGTGCCTGGGTCATCTTAATGGTTAATGGTTACTGTCCATCATTATCCTCCCTCCTGTCCCTCCTTCTAAGTGCCTGGGTCATCTTAATGGTTAATGGTTACTGTCCATCATTACCCTACCTCCTGTCCCTCCTTCTATGTGCCTGGGTCATCTTAATGGCTACTGGTTACTGTCCATCATTACCCTCCCTCCTGTCCCTCCTTCTAAGTGCCTGGGTCATCTTAATGGTTAATGGTTACTGTCCATCATTACCCTCCCTCCTGCCCCTCCTTCTACGTGCCTGGGTCATCTTAATGGTTAATGGTTACTGTCCATCATTACCCTCCCTCCTGTGCCTCCTTCTACATGCCTGGGTCATGTTAATGGTTACTGTCCATCATTACCCTACCTCCTGTCCCTCCTTCCATGTGCCTGGGTCATGCTAATGGTTAATGGTTACTGTCCATCATTACCCTCCGTCCTATCCCTCCTTCTACATACCTGGGTCATGTTAATGGTTACTGTCCATCATTGCCCTCCATTCTGTCCCTCCCTCCACATGCCTGGGTCATGTTAATGGTTAATGGTTACTGTCCATCATTACCCTCCCTCCTGTCCCTCCTTCTACGTGCCTGGGTCATGTTAATGGTTACTGTCCATCATTACCCTCCGTCCTGTCCCTCCTTCTACGTCCCTGGGTCATGTTAATGGTTACTGTCCATCATTACCCTCCCTCCTGCCCCTCCTTCTACGTCCCTGGGTCATGTTAATGGCTAATGGTTACTGTCCATCATTACCCTACCTCCTGTCCCTTCCAGGTGCCGTGGCGGGTATCGCCGACCAGCCGTTACAGATGCTGACAGCCGGGCCAGCAGAGGGCCGGCTACCCGCCTCCCCAGCGTCCCGGGGGGCGGCCACCGCCACGGGGCTCGTCTCGGGCGTCGGCAAGGGGCTCGTTGGCGCCATCACCAAGCCAATAGGGGGCGCCGCTGAGCTGGTGTCGCAGACGGGGTTGGGGCTGCTGCACGGCACCGGGCTCTCGAGCTTCCCTGCGCCCCGCCACCTCGCCATCACCGAGCCGACAGGAAGCGCCACCAGCTCAACGCTCAAAGTCATTGAGTATGCATCTATGTTCTTGGCTTGTTAAAAAAGTTACCTAATCCAATGATGTTTGTTTATCTTGGTTTTACATCTGCACAACATATAAATTCACATCAGGAAGGTGTACTGACTTGTAACAGTGCGCACTCATGGCGACCTTATGGTGCTGACCCACTGGGAGACAAGGCTGCCAAAACCATGACCTGATATCCCACTCAGTCACATTATCCTGATACTGAGCTAACCAGTCCTTGCCATATCCTAGTAATACCAAGCACCAGGATAGGTAGCAACAAGCATCAATTTTGTAAGTCATTGGTTTGACTCAGCCAGGATTTCAAGCTCTCGATTTTCCGCACAGGAAGCCTGCGATCTACTGATTTGGCCACCACGTCCGGTAATTCGTTAAAAGGTTGCCTAATCCGATGAAAGCTTAGTGGGGGTGCACTGACCACCTTTAAAGTTGCATAGTCTGATAGCTCTGCGTTTCTGTCATTTTCTGAGATTAGTGTATTATTAGGTTGTTTGTTATAATCTACCTTACTTTACTCTACTGAATCGGTAGACTGCAGATTTTGGATGCGGAAGGTTGAAAGTTTGGGTCCTGGCTGAGTTAAATCAATGACTTACAAAATTGATATCATTTCACTATCCAGCCTGGTGCTCGACATTAATAGGATAAGACAAGGACTGGTTAGCACAGTATCAGGCTAATGTGACTGTGTTGAATATCAGATCATGGTGCCAATGGCCTGGTCTCCCAATGGGGAAGCACTGTTAAAGTCGCCATGAGTGTGCACTGTTACAAGTCAATGCCCGTCCTGATAAGACGTTAGATATTGCTAGGACATAAAACAACAAACTCTACCTTATTTTACGTTGAAGTGACTTTTATTTTATATTGCTAACTTTTGGCGATATATAAAGGGAAAATTAATTTTGGCCAGCACGTCAAATCACTTGACGCCATATAGTACCAGTAGGGTCATTGGTCATGTTGGTGAGGCTAACATGGGTAATTTGCTCAACGAGGCAACTAGGTCGAGTAGTCTTCTTGCTGTCTCATGACACGCCCAGTAGTCACTTCTCACCCGGCCGTCGCAGCAGCAGGTTCGCTGTCTACTATTGACCTGCCGCACTGCTTCTAAAGTTCACGTGGTCTGCAGCCTGAGGTTCTGCACAATGCCGCCGCTTAAGAAGAGACGTGGGCGCCCACCACTTAAGCCTACAACTGTTTCGACAACCTAAGAGGAAAGCAAGTTCCTCATGTCAACAACTGCCACCACCGTCGGAGGACTCCGACACTGACCACGAGGCTCAACAGGATGAGCTGGTACCTCAGACACAGATGCCGGCAATGAGGGAGCTGGCCCAGCAACAAGGGACTATAATGCAACTCAGGTAGGAAAATGGGAGGATCTCCAGTGTGTTTTCAAGGCTAAATGCTTTGGAAAAAATTGCTGCTACTTTCTATCCGCTGCCACCTCCTGCTCCAGTCTGCACGCCGCGTCATGGGACACCTGCTGCTGGGCCACGTCACGTGGCCACACCGCTTCGCCAGGCACCGCACCCGACGCCGCAATACCAGCTCTTGCACCCTCAGCCACCAGTGACTACAGACTTTCTGCTGGAGTCGACCCAAGCATTGCAGAAACCGAAAGGTACGGCCCTATTCCCCCATAATTTTGTTACCCGTGGGGATGCGTGTAGAAAAATTGCACTGGGGGAAGGCACGTGGGCTGAATACTTCTTTGCTCTGAGGCTGCTAGTGGCGCAGCCTAACTTCCCACAGGCCTGGTTTCCGGCCTTGCTTCAACATGAGGAGGATTTGGCTCTCATGGCCATAACCTGCAACTGGCCCACTTGCCGACGCTGGTCGGAGAAGGTCTTTCAAATGGTGGCGGACGGCCGTTTAAGGGAAGGGTGGAGCAATTTAGCGGCTGTTAAGGATATCCAACGGGATGTCTGCACTGAGTCGGTTATGGCGTTACAAGCTAGCTCTGTGGCGCACCACATGCACAGCAGTACTCGCAGCCGCGCACACAGTCTGAAGCACCAGCAGCAGCAGCTGCCTCCTCGACCGCAAACCCCAATCCCATTAACCCGCGATAGGAGTTCAACCGAGATAATGACGGCAAACCTTGTTACCTGTGGAACTGGGGGAAGGACTGCGGGAATGCTACTTCTCACAGCGAGGAACCAGATATATCACCACACATCTGCGCGTGGTGCGCTTACACATTTAAGCGTATTCTCTCTCATAGGGAGCAAGATTGCTTAAAGAAGCGGAAGTTTCTAGACAAGAAAGCTTCTGCAGATACTGCCGCAGCAAATACCACTGTAAGTTCTGTTGATTGTTCACGGTTGACTGTTAACATGCATAGCTCTAGCTTTGATGATGTGATTAGCTTGTCGGACAATGTTGAGGACTCTTCTTTGGCTTCCCCATTGTAAGTAATGTAAATACTGTGTCCCCAGCTGCTGTCATTTCTGCCAATTGTCCCTGTAGTACCTGCTACGGGCGTAAGTAACGTTGTTGATGATTTGTTGTGTGTACGTGACCGACCCAGCCATGTGGCTGGAGTGGGTGTGGTGTCACGTGACCCTCCTGACCACGTGGTCCCTTCCCCAGTTGGATTCAGTGACCTACTCCCTGGCTCGATGTTGCTGCGCAGTGGTGACCCAGTTACATGTAATGCAAGGGATTTCCGCCTGTCTAATGAGGATGTTAAGGTTGCTAGCGGGGGAGACATTGGATTATCGCATAACAGCTTAAGTGTAATCTCCTTGACACCCGACGAACACACTGAACCACGTAATACTCCACATACTGAGATAAGTAGTCATTCTGATGCATTTGAGTCGGGTGTGGGCAGTGTTAATTCAGTCCCGAATATCTTGTTTGATTGGTTTGATACGCCGATTGAAGTAGCACTCTTACTGTATAATAATGCAACAAATAGATCATTTAAGCCACTGCTGACACCGCTCATGTTTCGACACTCCCTTCTGAATTTCTGGCTGGTTTCTTCGGATACGGCTTGGTTGGATCTAGGTATATATAGGGATATATTTGACAAGGTTAGGGCAATGGGACTCCATAATTATCTGAGTGCCCGTATCGCAGTTCCGTCAGGGCTGATTACTCCAAAATGGTGGGCGTTGCTTCTGGACTATCCTGACACATTGTTGGTAGATCATTTGGAGTTTGGTTGGCCACTGGACTATACATCCGAGAAGGTCCCGACCCCTACAAAAACCACTCGGCGGCAGATGAAGCGGACTACCATATTCACATATTCACAAATTTATTAATACAGAGCTCAGCCATGGTGCACTTCTTGGCCCGTTTGATATGGCACCGTTCCTGCCTTGGACTCAGATCAGTCCAATAATGATGAGGCCAAAGAAAAATTCGGACAAACAAATTATTATAGATTTGAGTTTCCGCTAGGGAGGAGTGTGAATGCGGGTATAGTAAAAGGATTTTATTTGGGAGCTCCTTTCAATTTCTCTTTGTCTCAGTTACTACTCTGACAGACAGGCTGACGATTTTAGGCTCTAATGCTTGGGTGTGGGGGGGCGGACTTGGCTAGGGCTTATCGGCAACTTAGGTTTGTCCGCTTTCCACACCGTTGCTGGGTATTTCACTGAATGGGAAAATTTATATTGATATTGCTCCCCCGTTTGGCTGCAGGACTTCTGCGCTTGCTTGTGCACGGACCACTTGTGCTATAGTATGGCTACTCAGGCAGGAAGGTTTCTTTTCGCTTTGTTATTTGGACGATTTTATTGGGATATAAAAAACTGAAGTAAGGTTTAACGAATTAACAACTCAACTTGGCTTGGCACTGGCACTCACCAAGTGCTCAGCACCTGATAATCAGATTACGTGGTTAGGTTTTGTCATTAACACTATCCATATGTCTGTTACGTTACCGAAAGAGAAAATTAGGGAGGTACTTGATGAATGTCTAGCTTGGAAAACAAAGTCTACGGCTTCAAGGAAGCAGATTCAAAGTCTAGCTGGTAAATTGCAACATTTATCGAAGTGCATCAAACCAGCTACTAGGTTCTCGAACAGGGTGTTGGAGGCACTGAGAGGCTCGCCCTATGTGGGTCAACATAAGTTTAATCCTGATTTATTGCTGGACCTTGAATGGTTCCAGAAATTTGCAGAATCGTATAATGGAATACAGCTCCTGCCGATGAAGCCTAGAGACACTTGGGTGATAGAATGTGATTCGACGCTTAAAATGGGGGGAGCTTTCTTAGCAGATAATTTTTACATTGCTGAATATTCACAGGAACTGCAGTCATCGACCTTAGTGATAACTCAACTTGAAGCGTTTAACTTAGTGCATGCCCTTAGATTTCTTCTGCCAGTGATTCCACATGAATATTTAATAAAGATTAATACAGATAACTTGGCGTCGCAGCAGGTGCTAGAATCAGGAAGGGGAAGAGATAAGGTACTCTGTGCATATGCGAGGCAATTGTGGCTCATAGCAGCTAACCTGAATTTTGAGTTGGAAATCTGTCACAAGCCGGGCAAGTCATTGATTTTGGCGGATGCGCTTAGGGGGGCCCCGCACTCTGAGGTTTGTTAAGTGAATGCAAACGCCCTCTGTAAGAATATGAACTTGACGCAACTGAGCATATATGTTGATTTGAGTATATTAGTGTTTTGATTGTCTGTAACATTCCCTGGAAGATAGTAAACGTGTTTGGCTCTTTCAGGGTACTCGGTAAAGCACCATCAGCGGCTCATCAACAGCTATACGAGCGTGCTGGTGCCTAGAATATGGAAGAACAAGACGGTGCATATGTCCCTATTCCTTAGATTCTGTCAACAACACGGTGTAACCGTGCATACTCCATCTGTATATGATTTGTTGTCTTTTCTATTATTTCTTAGCGACAGATTGAAGTCACCCGGGGCAATAGCGAATTATTTTAGATCGGTCATGGTATGGGTAGTGTCCGGTCCGGGTGATGCCTCTGCGTTCGAAGCACAAGAAATCAAAACGATGAAGAGAGGTTTGCTTAAAAACTTTACACATGTAACGATACGTGCACCTCCAATCACTAGCTGATTATTTTCCTTTATAGTCTGACACCAGCACCCATAGTTCTGATAGCGGCATTACTAATAGGTTATTTCACTCTGATACGGCAAAGTAATTTGGTACCTAACTCAGTTTATCTCTGAGATAATCCGCATATTATTAAATTTTAAGATGTAAAACCTAGACTTGACTTACTTATGGTAACAATTAGGTCTACAAAGACTAGATTTGCCTCTGCTGCCCCCATTATCTTCAAACTGCCTGCACTCCCAGGCTCGCTTTGCTGCCCCCTGCACGCCTAGCTTAACTATATTAAAACAATGACTCCGCATGAAGACTCTCCCGCATTTCTATTGCCGACAGGGCTTCCACTTACTAATTCAACCCTGTCTAGGGCACTGCGACTAGCTTCTTTCCAAGTGTTCGGCATCAACAAGGGCTTCACCCTGCATAGGTGCTGCTCAGGCTTGTCGGGGTATCGGTTTGACGTTGGAGGATCTAATGTCTGCAGGTACCTGGAGAAGTTCTGCCATAAATGTCTACCTACAAAACATACATATCAGTGCCGCCCTCGCAGCGCTCAGACAATTGTTGGGTTGAGCGCTGGTCGTTACTGTAAGTCATTATCTTGTTAAACTATATACGCTTACTGTTACATATTATCCAAGTTCGTTTCTGAGTCATATTTCAGAACATAGCTTTTGTATCATGTTACTGACTGGCCTCTTCTGGCTTCTGTTAATTATATGTACTAGTTAAGTTTGGCCCTGTCACCGTATCAGCTCAGTTAAACATGATCGCACAACTTCCTGGAAGTTACGGACTTATTTTTCTTTAAATAAACATAGTTGTTATATTTAAATCCATATTCGCCTTTTCTTGTTGAGTGAATTATATGGTTGAACCCCGCAAAAAAGTATACAAAAGGTTTTTCAATGGATTGTGGTACCACGGGGCATGCTAAATAATGATACTAAAACTCTAGTGCAGTCTGACTTCAGTGAAACGGGTCACTTTCAAGATGGCGTACAAGATGGCTGCTGGGAGCTTAAAATGGTTGTATCTCAATTACTATTCAGTTAATTATTTATTGACAAATCTAAGATGGCGCCACAATGTGAAATCCCAATCCACTAATTTGGCTTTGTAGAATAGTACTCAACATAGACTGATATTTTCAGTGTGTATACCTAGGGGTAAAGCACCTAGGAAATCATCGAAATTACTTCAAATAACTGCAAAGTAATAAGGTAATCCAATATGCCAGGTTTACCAGCCCCTTAGGCATTTATTGTCTTATACAGTTAGTAGCTATTCATTGTCATCCTCTGAGTCATCTGGAAGAAAGTTATTATGTGGATTGTCACATTCTTCAAGTTGTCATGGTCCAATGGCAGTAGTGCATGGTAGTCCATTTCGTCTACAAGAGCAGTGGAGTGCCTTACAGTAGGTATCCAAAGTGATTTTCAAAAATGGTTTTGAGTGTGATTTAATGGATTTCACCTGTTAGTATATTGAATTTGAAATAAAATGACACTTCATTTGTGAAAATCGCTGTAATATTAAAGAGGATATGGACTTTTAGGTTGTTACTTAATTGGTCCCACCCAAAACTAAAAAGATAGCATTTGTTATGGCCCCAAAAATTTAAAGTAACCACCCTATCAGACTTTGTGTGTTTTTTCCTTCAAATCCATGGCCTATACAATCAGAATAAAAAGATCCAAGGGTATGATGTGGTTACATTTCAAGATATACATCTTGAAAGATGCGCAAAATAACAATTTCCTTAATTTCACCAATTTCCTAATTTTGCTTTGGACCACTTGCTTGTGGAAAAAATTGGCACCCCTATTAAATTATTCTGATTTATCCCTAACCTATTTATGAGTCTTGTCACTGCTATTTTTTTTCAGTATTACATATGCTTTGGAAAATCTTTAAAAAATATGTTTAAAATGGTCCAGAGCTCAATTTGACAAGTGATAAAATCCAATAAAAGGAAATGTCCAACTTTGAGCAGGCTTAAAATGGTATGAAAAGCACCCGTACAAGATAATTGCATGACATTTTTAGCCTGTACTATCTTCAATATGCTCAATATGCTACTGTCAGATGCGAATTGTCGCAATGGAATGTGTGCACTTGCCACCAAAGAGGACAGCCATTACTTGACACCCAAGCTCATCGATCACCTGTGTTGTCTGCTTTGGGATGGTGAATGCGTTGGCACAAGACTGAAGGACAGGGTCACCTTTTACAAGTTTCTGGAAAGCAGTGTTTTTGCCAATACCGAAAATCAGAGAAGTTGTGTCACAACAAGTCATGGCATGGATGAATTTTTTTTTTATTGAGGCTGTATTTATACTGTCCATAGCATGTAAGCCCAGGCTTGTTTTCAATGCTGGCCAGCTGTAGTTTTGGTGTTGTCTTACCAAGCAGTAGCTGCTGATAAGTTATTTGATTGTCTGCATTTCAGTAGCAGATAGATAGTCTGTTGGTATGTTTGTTTGAATTTGATTTGACTTATATTGTTGTTAGATATGTTATCTGGCTTTTATATTTCTGGTTGTCCAGCCCTGGGCTGTCCAGTTGGGGGCCGTGACATATCACCTGCCCCCTTGTGGTGCAGTTCAGTTGGGGTTTCCAGTTTTTATTTTGCACAGATATTTTTTGTATGTTTTTAGGTCAGGGATTTGTCTTTCTTTCACCGTTTGGGCATTCCATGCCTTCGCGGCCATTTCTAGCATGCTCCTTTCATGGGCTTTGATTCGGCTTCTGGTCTGCCTTAGTAGTGGTGCCTTGCTTGCTCTGGTGTCCCTTAGTGGTTGGGTTACACGCTTCTTGCCCTTTAACTGAGAACCATTAGTAGTATAGAGAGGACCGATATGGGTCCATATTACGTAATCGTCCCGCGTCAGAGGACCGACGCGGTACAATGACCTTAGATGACCCATTGCATGTTTGCACCGCGGGACAATGGGCATCAGTGACCTGAGATGACCCATTGCATGATTGCATCCTTTTTGACTCGAATGATGACGTCACTGTTCAGGTTGAACTCATTTGACCTTTTTGACTGGAATGATGACGTCACTGTTCAGATAAATGCGAAATGAATATAATGCATAATATAATGAAATATAGAAATGAAGGCGTATAGTTAATTTTATTTATTTTTGTGAATCTTGGTGGGTGGGTGTGATGTGCAGTAAACAGGTGGTAGGGTGGTGTGTGCGTGTGTGTGTGTGTGTGGGTAGGAGGGGAAGTGAACACACACACACACTCACATATCTCACATATTACATTCATATTGTCACCCATATTCATTCTCTACACACACACACACACATATATATATATATATATATATATATATATATATATATATAAATATCAAAAATCTTCCTTGTGTGGAGTGGTTGAGGGAAGATGGAGGGAATTCACTTGTGGAAAATCGACTGTTAGAATTGGGTGTAGTTGATGCTTGGGGTGGCTGTGAAAGTCTCATAAACCACTCGAGCTGTCCCGTAAACCTGTTCACCCCCCCCCCCCCCCACACACACACACATACACACACAGCGTCCTCTCCTGCGAGGGGCGGGAGGGAGGAGTCACAGAGTATATGCTTGAAGAATATACTCCGTTCCGCCTCAGCTGTTAGCTGAATGGGAGGGGAGGTGAGTGGGAGGGAATAGGTATGGGATGATAGTGGAATGAGGTATATGCTTGGAGAGTTAACTTGTGACAACTCAAATGACCCTCCCATCCAATGAAAAATAAGAGAAGGAGGTTCCGACACTCAATACAAAAAAATGTTAAAAAACCACCAAAAAAAACGTCCAATCAAAATGAAGAAGAATATTAATATCATGGGGAGGGAGAATGATGCATAATTAACTAGGCGGGGTTTATGCATTCTTGTGACTATAAAAACTGTAGTTGCAGCAGAAGCTCAGATATCTTTTCACTTCAGTGAAAATATTTTATTTCACGTCAATAGTGTGAGGTGAGATATTACACCGCGTGAGATAGACATCACACCGCGTGAGATATACATCATACCGAGTGAGATAGACTGACATCACACCACGTGAGATATACATCACCCCGTGAAGACGATCCATCCTCCCTTCTTGGAGCGAGGAAGCCGGATTAGGGGAAACCCCTGGAGACGACAAGTAACGGAATTTCTGACAGTTTTATGTTCAGTGAGTGAGTGAGTGAAGCAGTCCCACCATGTCCAAAGGAGCGAGCTACAAGTATATCCATCGTCGAGGAAAAGGAGAAGTAGGAGGAGGAGGAGGAGGAGAAGGGTAAGTCGCTATTATTAGTATGATATTATTCATTCATTCAATCATTCAATCATTCATTCATTCTTTCATTCAGTCATTCATTATTCATTCGATCATTCCACCTTTCATTCCACCTTTCATTCTTTCATTCCACCTTTCATTCATTCATTCATTCAATCATTCATACCTCTATTCATTCCTCTATTCATTCCTCTATTCATTCATCTATTCATTCATTCATTAATTCTTTCATTCGTTTATTACATTAATTTAATCTACTCATTCATTCATTCATTCATCCATATATTCTTTCATTAATATATTCCTTCATTCATTCATTTATTCATTCATTTATTCATTCATTCATCTATTCATTCATCTTTTCATTCATTCATTCATCTATCAAATAGTTTTCACGTTTCTTTCATTCGTATAATCATTCGTTCATTCAATCTTTCACTCGTTTGTATTTTGTATGAACGTTTGAATGTCTAGTCTCGTTTCACATTTTCATATACGTTTCACGTTTTCATATACGTTTCACGTTTTCAAATACTTTTCACATTTTCAAATAATTTTCACGTTTTCAAATACTTTTCACGTTTTCAAATACTTTTCACGTTTTCGAATAGCGTGTATTACTAAATGAAAATATCTTACTTTCATCAAATAGATTGAGAAAATGGAGATACTACTGTCAGATGCGAATTTGATTATTATATATTTATTCTCACTCTACTATTCTCCTTTTTTCTCTAGATCTGATGCGCTCAAGTACTTCCACTCAAGTCAAAGACGGAAATCGGTATCGATTGCTGCAATGAAAGATCGAGTGCGACGACTGTCTCTGGCTCTGGGCAGTTTGGAGAGTGCATTGGAGGAAATGGAGGCAGCAGGCGCCCAACTTCAGTTATCAGCAGTAAGTTTGGCTAGTCATGCTGACCTCCATTTCCCGCAGAGTGTCGCAATGCGGAAAATGCGCGCTGTTGTACAGCGCAACAATGCAGTGATGCGACGAGTGTTAATTCCAAGCGATATGATTCTGGAGACAAAGGAGGATGGGAGGATAAACTTAATCAAAAAGAATAGATTTTGGTCTCCCTCTCCTTCTCCCTCTCCTATTCCAATCCTTTCTCCCTCTCCTTCCCTAGTCTTATTCCTAATCTGTTACACCTTCCTACTTCCCATTCCCACTGTAACTTCTACTCCCTCTGTTTTTTCCATGCCTCCTCCTCCTCCTCCTTCTCCTACTCCCATTCCTCAAACTACCTTCAATCCCCTTCCCCTCTCCATCTCCAATCTCTCCCCCATCCTCCATCCCAAAACCATCTCCAAAAACTATTCCTATTTCCATTCCTAACCCCATCAATACTCCCCTTTTCCATCTCCAATCCTATCTCAATTCTCTTTTCTAGTTATGATGAAGAGAACAACAGCTCCTTCCTTCCTCTTGAGAACTCCACCCCAAATCCTAGTGTAGATATAACGGATAACAGTGGAATTATCTCTGTTCACTGACACTAATAATAATAGTAATTTTCTCATGGAGTTCTCCCCACCTGCTCCACCTTCTCCACTAGCTAATGAAAGTCTGATTGATATGATAAATGAGTTTGTAGACAGTTCAAATTCACTCAGCTTTGAGACATTAGTCACAAATTTAAATCTACCTGAAACAGATAATCAAAATTATAATAATGAAAATTCATTATCAGATGAAGAAATTATGATGGTGAAGCCAGGAGATATTTCTTCTCCTCTGATTCTGACTCCTCACACTTTTCCTCATCCCCTCTTTCTTTGAGAGATATTTCTAGAGTCAGAGGATGAGGAGAACTCAAAATTTAGGGAGTTACACACTCCTCCTCTTCATTTTACTTCTCCCATTTCAATAGCTATATTACATAAACAAAATAGTGCTCTCTCTAGTAGCGAGTCGGCTCTAGAGTGTGCTAGAAAGCTGGTGGAGAGAATGGATATGCAGCATGGGTGCTGCTACTGGTGATGATGCTGATGCTGCTACTGGTGAAGATGATAAGTAGCTGATGATGAGATTGTTGATATTACTGCTACTGTTGATGATATTGATGAAGATGATATTGTTGTTGGCTGATATTGATGATGATATTTGATGATGCTGATATTGTTGATGCTGATATTGATGATGATGATATTGTTGTTGCTGATATTGATGATGAGATTGTTGTTGTCTGATTATTGATGATATTATTTGCTGCAGCTGATATATGTGGAGGGGAAAAAAAAGCTAGTGATTGAGGGAGAAGATGAGGAGGATTCAATATGGAAAACCCCTCATCTTATTCGAGCTTTTCGGGGAAAAAAACGAGAAAGAACGTAAAAAAAAAAGCATCTGCAATGAGAGATCTCGTTTTCTTATATTCTTCCTCCTAAGTAAAAGGGTTTATCATCCCCAAAAACACAGGATGATGCTGTCATCATGAGCAATAAAGAGGGGGAGTTTTCAGAGAATGTAGAACTGGAAGGGGAGTATTTCTCCCTTAAACAAAGGAGAAAAGTGAAATTATTCATTCCCCTTAAAAAAAAAGATCATTATCTCCACCTTCTTCTTCTTCTTTGATGCGGAAGAAGGGGGTGAAAGTAAAACTTTCTTTTGAATGATGAAACAACAACTATTACATTTGAGTAGACTCATTTGAATTAGGAACTGCTTATGATGTTGAAGAATATGATGTTGATAGTGATGAAATCGATTGGGGAAGAAAGTAATATCCATGTAACTGAGTGAGTGAGAAATAGATAAAAATGAAAAATGTTTTTGAAATCGCGTTAGTTGTTAGACGGAATGAGAGCTAATAACCATTGATTTGATTTGAATGAATTAACCGACGATCTCTTTCCTGTCCCATATTCTCTCGGACCGGCCAAGCGGAAGGCGAGTGGGATGGGCTTTCCGCTGTAACTGACCGGCTTCTGCTAATATTTGAAGCGATCCCTATGTCAATGCCGCTCTTTTAGGTGTTTTTTTTGGGAGCAGGGGAGTTTTTTAAAGTGTATTTTTAAAGATTTTTGTCCATGCATTGTTATTGTTTCTTGTCCCACATCTATAGCTAACGATTGTGGAGCATCAGATTAGATCTTTGGCCTAGTTTGCCAGTAGCACTAGTCAAATGATATTGGTACTGTTTGCGAAAACGACCCCTTTGGGCTTTTGTGGTGTATGACAAAAATTGGATGGGATGACTAAATCTGTAAGAGCTCTGACTTCCTGTGAGGAAGAGCATGGGTTCAAAAACCCGGCCGACACTTGTCAATACCTCGCCTAGTGCTTGGCATTAATAGGATAGAGCATGAACTCGTTTTCTCAGTGTCAGGATAATGTGACTGAGTGTGGTATTAAATCATGGTGCGCTGTCTGTAGCTGTCTTGTTATGACATAGGACGTCAATTCATGAGAATAAAACCAAATAATATGTACACTAATGACAATTATTTATCCTCCAATGCAAGGATTTCAATCTGTTAGCTTCTACAAAACGATGTTCTTGTTACATTCTTCACATTTTTTCAGTAATTTTGTGTATGGGTGGGGTGGTCATTGATACACTATGTTAATGTGCGTAAATATATTAAAAGATGTAATGTAGCCACAATATAATAATGTAGTAGCCTGCATTGACCTCTCAGGCAAGGAGTCAAGTAGACAAGTAGGTGTGGGTAGGGCGATGACATCAAGGAACCTAAATAGACTGATGGTTATGGCACTAGCCCTGAAATGGTGAGAAGTGTGGGTTCGAATATTTCCCATTTTCATCAACTTCATGACACTGGTTCCATGACCAGGATCCTATACAAGCTATGCACTGTATCGTTGTTGCACCTACTCTGTGTATTTATGTAATTGTAAGCTTTACACAACTTATGGACGGAAACCATTTAAAAGACTTAAAATTCCAGGGAGACGAGTGTAGTAGAATCACTGATCTTTCAGGCAAGGAGCCACATAGATAGGTAGCTGTGGATAAGGTGATTGCATCAGGGAGCCTAGTTAGTTTAATGGCTAGCATAATAGCCCCAGAATGGTAAGAAGTGTCGATTCAAATACTACTTTAGGTGCAATAGTTCCCATTTTCATCACCCCAATGGAAATAATTATTTCGTGTGTGCGACCAGAAACTACTAGCATGTCTTTATGCCCGAGAATTCGGCTCACCTTCCAGCAAGCACTACTATATACTATGCTTTGTGAGTCGGCATATTTGCTTTGAATGAACATATTTTCCTCAAATATTCAATATAATTCAAACAAAGACCTATAAATCTTTGAAAGAGGCACAAGCCTCAAACTGGAACGACAACCGCGGCTACAAGAGAGACTTCGTTCCCAAACCACAGTTCCCCAAACCAGGGAACAAGTAGAGAACGCCACACAAACTTTCCAACCTCCTGACCCTGAAATGGTCACGGAGGAAACACAAACTGAAGTAAGCTTTTCTCAAGCAGGCAATATTGTTAATTATTTACATCAATGGCAACAGTTAACCACTAACCCAGAGGTTATTAGTATTGTTAAAGGCATTCACATTCCTTTCACACAATTGCCTGTCCAGAAAAGAGCTCCTTTTCCTTATCAATTTAATTCGCTAGAAAAGTTTCAGCTCGATCAACAAGTTTTACTTTTTGAAGCTAAAGGCATTGTCAACAGAGTTGAACATACTGAAGGTGAATTTATTTCAAATATCTTCTCCACTCCTAAACCAGATGGCACCATTCGATTGATTTTAGATTTAACCCAATTAAATGAAATCATTGAATACAAACATTTCAAAATGTTTTCCTTAGAAACAGCTCGTGATTTAATTACCCCAGATTGTTGGCTAGCGAGTGTGGATTTGAGAGATGCGTACTATACGGTTCCTATTCACCACATAGATCGAAAGTTTTTAAGGTTCCTCTGGAATGGCCAGCTTTTTTGAATTTACCTGCCTACCAAATGGTTTGGCCTGTGCACCACGCCTTTTTACTAAGCTGTTGAAACCAATTTTTTCACACATGGCAAAACTGGGTCATTGTATGTTTCCATACATTGATGATTCTTTCATTATGGGCCAATCTTTCACACAATGTGATCTCGCCGTTCAAGATTTGTGTAAAAATTTTTGCAAATTTAGGTTTCTTCATACATGACAAGAAATCCGTCTTTTCTCCTACAAAGGAGCTTAAGTGTCTAGGTTTCATTTTAAACACCACGGCTATGACCGTTTCGCTTACACGCCAAAAGAAAGATAAGCTTTACCACACAGCGATTCAGCTGTTAGACATTTCTAGGCCAAAGATTAGACAGGTCGCAGTCCTTATCGGTATCATGGTTTCATATAGCCCGGCTATTCTATACGGAGCGGCACACATTAAATCACTTGAAATTGATAAGAATCTAGCTCTGGCCCGAGCTAAGGGAAACTTTGAAAAGACCATGTTTATTTCTGCAAACGGCCTTGCCGACATTCATTGGTGGCTAAAGCACTTTGATCAATCTCCCAACCCCATTAGAATGGGGGAGCCCGATACTACTGTTACCACGGACGCTTCTCTCCAAGGGTGGGGGGCACATCGAAATGATGTAGCAACGGGCGGCAGATGGCTAGAATCGGAACTACCCGATCATATTAACGTTTTAGAATTAAGGGCCATTTATTTAGGTTTAACCAGCCTTGTTAAAGTCCCCAAAAATAATGTACGTATCCTCACGGATAACACCACAGCAATGGCTTATGTCAGGAATATGGGAGGTACAAAATCAATCAAGTGTAATGAAATCGCACTACTCATTTGGAACTGGGCTCAAACCTTTGACGTTTGGTTAACTGTGACACACATTCCAGGCACGCAGAATTGTCTTGCTGACAGAATGAGTCGCCAGTTCCATGATCACTTAGAGTGGTCACTAAATCCATCCATATTCAAAACATATCTGTCACACTTGGGGCTCGCCTCATATCGATTTATTTGCTTCGCGTAATAACTTTAAACTCGAGAAATATGTTTCGTGGCACCCCGAACCAAATGCTTGGCACATCGATGCCTTCTCACTAAAGTGGCAACATCATTTCTTTTACATTTTCCCCCCCTTTACTATCATTAGCAAAGTCGCCAGAAAGATACAAATGGAGGGAACACACGCCATCCTCATCGTCCCCGAATGGCACACTCAACCGTGGCTACCGAGATTACTAGCCACAGCCAAAAGCAGCCTACGCTTCCCAAGATTCCGAGGAAACCTGAAGCATCAGGGACCACTACAACGCCACGGAAACGTGTCGACAACTCCGTTGGTGGCATTCCTTTTCTAAATAAGTACTTGGAACAATTCGGTTTGGACAAAATTACACAACAGCGTTTGGTTGATGATGCGTGGAGGAAAGGAACGGTTAAAATGTATACTACCTATTTAAAGAAATGGGGTATTTATTGCTTGCTTAAGAAGGTGAAGCCAATGAATCCCACAGTATCCCAGGTAGGACGCTTCCTACGTTTCTTAGAGGACGAAGGTCTAGGATATGGCGCGATCAATGCTGCCAGATGTGCTCTGTCAATAATCCTACCTCGGGTTAATGGACAAACAATGGGTAAACACCATGTTATTTGTTGGATCGTACGATCAATTTATCAGAGGAATCCACCTAAACCCAAATATAATAGGTTTTGGGATGTTTCTCTTGTGTTCAACCTCTTCAAGAAATGGCCAGAAAATAAATTTCTGGACGTTAAGCTATTAGGTTTCAAAGTAGCAGTGTTGCTTCTCCTCGTCACAGGACACAGGGGCCAAACTATAGTCGCCCTGTCACTCAATGGTCTGGAAATTGATAACAAGGAAGCAACATTTGATTTAACGACTTTATTAAAATCAAATCGTTTAGGTGACCCCCTTTCCACAATCGGTGTCACGAGTTTCACACAGGATCGTAAATTATGTGTAGTCTCCGCGATACGGAATTATATATCCAAGACAAGGTTAATAAGAAACTCAAGACAACTTTTGGTGAGCTTTATTAAGCCACACAAGGCCATTTCCAGGGATACCCTCGCCAGATGGACCATGAATGTGTTAAAACTATCTGGAGTCAATACAGACAGATATTCATCGCACTCTACACACGGGGTGCAATGGTTTCCAAGGCAAGATTACTAGGCATCTCCGTTAAACGGATCCTAGCTCACGCCGGATGGAAGACCGCTAGATCGTTTGCTAGACATTATCACAAGCGACTAGAGAAGCCTCAGCCGATAGCACAGAGGCTACTCGCCAACTAAAAAGAAAGAGGTACGAAAAACCAAAACTTTTTTCTCTTTATTGGTCATACAAATCGTTTTTTCCATTTACATAAATAAGACTTGATCACAACATAATAATAACAAACAGGAATATCAGGATAAAAATGCTATTACGTAAAGGTCTCCCTAGCCTACGGCTAGCCAGAGGCGGCATACCGAGGTAAAATAGATTAGTTAGACGAATCTTACCTGGGTATAGATGATGGATAACTATTGTTTTACCGAGGTAGGAGCCTCGGTTAGACGTGGGCGAGGGCCCACCCACCACGCCCTGCCACGTCTATTCAATCACTCATACTAGGATTGGGTCAGATGACCTTAGGTTTGTTTTTTAGAATCATTTTTATCCTGAATTAGTAGGTAAAGATTGCTGGACCCGGATGTGCTTCCTTCTCCCTCGCCCACGTCTAACCGAGGCTCCTACCTCGGTAAAACAATAGTTATCCATCATCTATACCCAGGTAAGATTCGTCTAACTAATCTATATATATATATGTGCACTTATAATGTATTATGTGAATATAAACACAGCTACTCGCCATTATCTACTACGTATATATAGATTTGTAGGTTTTATATATACTATGACTAGATATTTGATGTGATATAAAAACATATATCTGTGATGACAACAAGTTGCATTGAGACTGCTTGATCATGATACAAGTTACTCTTTATATGAAATATAGTGTATTTGCTGAGGACATTTAACAGTCAAAGGAACACTTGGGGGAGGAGACGGAAGCAACCCTTAAATGTTTAGTTGCATGCCTTGTGAGCTGGTCATTTAGTTTTGCGAGTTGCTTCATTTAGGAGAAGTTTAGGTAAGAATAGATCAGCAAAATCAGATAGACATGGGATTGCTTTTTGTTTCTGTGAGTTATGTGTATATTAATTAAGCGCTGTACTGTGTTTGCTGATACTGATAGAGCATGGCTATGAATGGGAACTAGGATTTGTATGGTTATATGGTTAGACGGCGCAGGGTTCTGAACCATGTCAATTCCCTAATGATAGCAGACAGTTGTCAGTCCTGATAATAGGTACCGGCAGTACTTAGATAACATTGGAAGAAAGTATGAAAATCATGAAAAATTGCTTGTTTGAAATACTCCTCCTGTTTAAATTAAAAATACCCAGAAAGTACTGAGAATGAACTAAAGCTTAACTCTTTATTTTAATAACTAAATTACTTGGGCTTTATATTCAGACAACACACCAAAAGGCACTTTATTATGTGCAGTTTTACTAATTAGCACACTTTTGCATCACATTAATCAGAACATGTACCCAAGCATGCAGTTTTCTTTCACTCGGCGCTGAACCACCATTGGTTAGAAAGGCTATTAATATATCTTATCAGAACGACCACTGTCTGTGTTAAAGGCAAATTCCACTGAAGTAATTAAAATCATCTTAAAATGTGAATGTCTTGAAAAGTAAACAAGATAGAACCTTTCTTATTGTTGTGTTATTCTGCATTTAACTAGCACTGTGTGATTAAGCTTAATTAACTGCCTAGTTTAAAGATCTAAACAATAACTGCCGGCGCCTTCTGATAAGAGATCTAATCGCATTGTTGGGATTTCACTCAGACACCGTGGCGTGCAGAGGTTGCCTGATGCCCGGGGCCAACTCCTTGATTGTATTCTTGGGAATAAAGGTTACATTACAAGTACAGTAGGTTATGTATTCTTCACCTGTATTTATGTAGACAATGGGTTCTGATATTAACACTTGGTTATGGCTTATCTTACGATCTTTCTTTATCTTTAACAGTAAATTTCAAAGCCTAAAATATAATTTGTAACTGCATTTTTGGTTAGGTTTTGTCCGAAATGATTGTTGCAGATATAATTTGTTACTATTCATGTTGGTAGGTGTGGTCAAAGTACACTTTGGTTGTTGCAATCTTTTATTTTGGATGTACGTTGTGGTGTGATGAATATAATTGCTGTGTTTCTACTTCTCAAAAGCTACATGATGCGAATCCATTGTTTTGCTCTCATTGCTTTGAGCATTAGTTATGGTTATTATTTGTGTTATTAAACACAAATTTGGTAGTTTAAGCCCGGTTTAGTAAGGTGTTAGCGTAATATATAGATCACAAACTGTGGAGATTTTATTTATTGACAGTAGTGTCCCAAATACGCATCAGAATTTAGGCTCAAAACAAGGCCACTTTGAAAGCACAGAAGTATACTTATACACATGTTCTCTCATACTTGTGGCTATACTGATAAATACATTGGCCTTGCCTTTCCTTTAAAATATTAGCAATGAGAAAGACCACCCAATTGAATTATTGGCTTTTGTTGTTGCATTTCGGGAAATTTCAATTGTGGACAATTTGTCTTCCTCATTTATCAGTCCTAGTAATGCAGAATGTCAGGCTAGTAAATTTTAAAATCATTAGTTTGACGTGGCCATAATGGGAAGCGATGCTCAATTGATTCGGCCATCCCCTCTGGGTATGCTGAAAACAGTCCTTTTTCTTTTGTCCATTATGAAGGGTACAGGGACAAAAAATGCCAAATGCCATCTGGGCCGAAATGAAAACATGACTCCCACGTTTGAGCTGAAGCTGCCATGATTCTGATAATCGAATACATTTGTTTGCAGAAGCTACCACATCCCCTATATAATGCCCTACTCAATATGCAATTGATAGAACTTAACTGGAAAGCACAACAGTAAATTCTATTTGACACAAAAGAACTAAAATGATATCAACTTTTGCGCCTGGACCCTTTTGTGTTGGCAGAACGAGATTACTGTTCACTGTTACAAATAGGGATGAAAAGAATATATAAATATATTTAGTTAGCTCTGTTATGCAATGACAGTGACACCTGTTATCGAAGCGAATCAAAATATGGACTGTTTTCAGGGTGTGTTTCTTTTCTGTAAATGTAATAAAAATGAGTAGGTCATTATATCATTGCGAGTGAATTTGTAGATTTATGGAGTATGATAAGGTAAATATACATTATCCAGATATTCCCAGCACCGAACATAGAATGGCGTTAATTCTCGTTTGTATATCGCCATATATGGAACTAGGATATGGTTGTATTTAGAGCATATAGTAGATGCATGTAGGCTTACTAAGTTTTCAAAGCAAAGATATTTGATGCGATGACTCAATAGTCAGTGTGCAATGTGATGAGTGCAATGTGCTGTGGTTGGATACAGTGAGTCATACTGTTTTTGTAGTAATTCGAGTTGATGCACTGAGTTAGTGTGTAATTCCAATTTAAGGCGGTGAGTCGGTTTGATACAATGAGTCACAATGCAATACACTCTCAGAATCAATGCACACTGCGATTTTCAGACAATGAGTCAATGTGCAGTGTGGTTTCATAGCAATGGACCAGTGAATAGTGGGAAGGTATTTGCTCTGATCTAATTCATCACATTAAACTTCCAGGTGGAAACAAATAGGTGTCTCATAGACTGGGGCAATATGAGTATTGGTGTTACTATTGGGGGTAAATGGAAATATCTTGTCTTTAAGTAATGACGGGGGGGAAAATATCGGTAATAAAAATCAACATACCCTGATAGTGTTTGTATTGTTCTGATTGAGATTAATCTGATGAAAGCATAATAATTTCGAAACCAAAGCCTTTCCTAGTGATTTTCCTAGATATGCAACTTAGATAATGGTGAGCTTATTAAATGTGTGATAAGCCATGTCGTATTGTACGGCCAAATCCTCCTTGTCTGTATATGCGCCGTTTCCTGGTAAATGGGGCCAATGTATTTTCTAATATGTAATGGTCAAAAACAATTATGGAAAGAGTAGAGGAGGTATTTTCTTTATAGACTTGATATGCTTACCCTTTGGAGAGATAGATATGAAAAGAATTAAGGCCTAATGTGACATAGTAAAAAAAACCTAACATTTTCATTCCAAAAATATGGTGTTTTTCGGGCATGAATTTGTTACATGGAGAAGGTGGACTTTTCTACAGCCTACTAGACCTTTATTTTGCATAGAATATTATCTGTTAGTCAATGAAATAATAAAAGGAGACTCTTACTTGAAATACATGTTAATTTTGCATGGATATCAATTTTTTTTATATCTAATATTCCATGGTGATCAAACTGGTTCTGGACGTAACTGTTGTGTGCGCTGCTTGTTTCCTGATTGTTTTGTATGGGAATATGCTATTCTGTGAATACCAGAGCTTCAACAAGAACACCCTTGGTACTGTTGCATGTTCATGCATATTTTGGAGTACCATGACTAGTAATATAATTTTCCTACTAAGCTGTATGGACAAAATTGAAATTGAAGTCCCATATTATTTTTGTTGTCCTTTTCTATTCTGTTACGTCCACAACTCAAAATTGGGAAGAAGGTAATCATCCTACGCAGATTTCTTTACAGTGCATTTCAATACTTAGGAGATCACAACAAAATTAATTGTTTCATGCAATAAATTTCCTTAAATAATTGTTTTGATTAATAATCCACACTTGTTGATTAATAAGTCCACACTTGGGTCTGGCTACTCAATTATTTCTTGTTTTTCTGTCAAAATGGTAACCTCAACTATCTTTTCCTTCACGGTATGGACGAGAGTTGGGTACCAGCGGAAAAATTAGAAAAATACACAATATTTATTTTTTACCCTCATGTCACACTCTGGCCCGATTTACCATGAAACCAGCCTTATAGCATTAGCAGCAATGCGAAGGAACAAGATTCCCGTAACCACATATCAAGGGGCCAGCCATGACACGTGTGACCTCTCATGATTGGGGGGTTGGTCGGGGTGGCCACTAGCCCGTCGCACAGGGGCAGTCAACCCGAAAACGCTCTGGCTAGCCTGCTACCAGTACCACCTAACAGAGTGTAAAGACAAGCCCCAGTAATGTCTTTAGTTTTAATTCAATTTGTATGGTCATATCAGGATGGCTACTGACTTGTGACAGTGCACACTCATGGCGACTTTAACAGTGCTGCCCCACTGGAAGACCAGGCCATTGGTAGGATGGCCTGATATCCCACTCAGTCACATCATCCAGATACGGAGCTAACCAGTCGTTGCCCTATCCTAGTAATTCCAATTGCTAGGTTAGGTAGCAACAAGTATACATTTTGTAATTGAGGATTGAGTTGGGTTTGACTCGGCCGGGATTCAAACTCCTGACCTTCGCACTGGAAGCCAGCACTCTTACCGATTCGGCCACTGCATCCGTTCTTGCTGGCCAGAAGGACCGGCAGGTGGGAGCACACTAACAGTAAGTAGTCCAGTGGCATAGCTGAAAAATCGTTCATTTTTTTTTATACCAGCATGACAATTGGCAGAGAGTTAGGGATACACATACTGATTAATTTGTGATATAGTGCCATTCCCAATTCACATTTTTATGAGCCAGAGGACAGTTTTCATAAAATTGCATAAAACGACAGAAGTTGTATGTCGCGAGTGGGAGTATAGGTACGGGAATAGCCATTTATCCATCAACTATATGTATTAAATGTTTGACAATTCCCTTTAGTAGTTCATAATGTATAATTATTGTTTGGTAAAAGTTATGCTTTTGTGCCATCCCAGGATGGAATTGTGGTGATATATTTCAGCTGGTCTTGGAAATGCTGTCTGTAAGCGGTTCAGAGTCACCCAAGGTGTATGTCCCCCACAACTACTGGCAATGTGTTCACTACAGCAGTAATTGACAATATTGATTATAATCCCTCGTCCACAACTGTACTGTCATTTCATTCATACAACATCTCAACTCTGCTGGGGAGGGCATAGACATGGATCAAATAGTGAAATGTTCCATGTGAGGAGAGTGAAGAAAACAGCACCAACAAGTTGTCAAATTACAAATATCAAACCACAGTGTACAAGCATGTTGTTGCCTCTATTTCCTGATGCAGCACACTCTGTGGTGATGATTCACCATTCTATGACATTTGTGAAAAAAGCAATAGCCCTACCTCAATCCTGTCCAGATAATGTTGGAGAAGATAAAATGGTCATTGTGTTAGGGGGTCTGCATACTGATATGGCTGTCCTAAGAGCAGTAGTGTCATGGCTTGATGGAAGTGGTTGGGTTGATGTTTTAGTTGGTGAGATCTTTCTGCAAGTCAAACTTTATTCTATACACTTCAGTATTGTGTGAACTAGTCTCATGGATATTTGCTCTTGACAGGACACATTATTCCAGAAGGTTGCCAATACACATTAGAGACATGCTGGACCTGCAACGCAAGCATCCCAACATACACCAGGAATTCATGAATGGGCACTTCACTGTACAAAAGACTGCAAATTCATTTTCTGCAGTCACAATAGATCAAGCTCACGAACAGAACAATGAACTTATGAAAGGTGACGGGGGAGCAATCGGTCTGACCGAAAATTCTAGTGCTCTGTTGTGGTGGATGGTCGCAGGACCAGAAGTTGCCAGGATGATAAAGGAATTTGAGGAAACCATTAATGCCAACAAATGGGAAGGGTCACACCACCATGAGCAGTCTCCAGCACGACAAGAGCATTTCCGAAATTATGTTAAATCACTGTGTGACACGATTGATGACTTAGGTACCTAATCCATTTGAAGAAGAGGGTCACTAATGACCTGATTTCACAATCAACCAAAGATATCACTGACCAATCTGTCTGCAACACAGTGAGACAGATTAAGGCAGTAGGTTTGGAACAGTACCAACATTTTGTGAGGGATAGACTTATAGAAAGATCCAAACCAATAAGTGACAAAATTCCACTCAGCAAGGTGCCCCCCCCCCCTTCCCAGACCGTCCATCAAAACACGTGTCACAGAGTAAAGTGAAACTGCGGTCAGCCAAGAATGACAGCAAACTATTTTCCAAACTCTGTATCGGTTGCCAAAACAGGGATAGGAATCTTGATTGTTTTGCTCATGAAAATCAAGGCTACCCACCTTCTTTGTTGGGTGGAGGAAAGTTAAGATCGAGAAGAAAAAGTGATTTAGTAGAATGCTTGGATAAACTGGTGGAGGTCCATGAAGGCAGCATCTGCCCTCATCATGGATGCTGCAGTGGTCGTTCAAATGTTGAAGCCAACAACATGCAAAACCTTTCTGGAGTACAGTGAAAACATTTTCTTGCCATATATCTCACCATGGTTGGAAAAAGTGAACAGGATCGATATAGTATGGGGTGGTTTCTATGGTAACCATTTTCTAGCTGCCCCCCCCCCCCTGCTGGCTGGGCAGTGGAAAGTTACTTCTATTCTGATCTAGGTAAAATCAATTGGGAAGGACCAGAAGGACTTGAATCATGTATGTTGTGCTGTGCTCTTATTGCAACCCCTACCCCCTGGTATGAATGTAGTGAGATGCACTGATCCCATGTGAAATGCAGTAAACACAGCATGGGTAGGTTGATTACATCAGGGTACTGAGATAGATTGTCTTATGGGTAGAAGTGTGGAATGGCAGAAGTGTGGGTTCAAATCCCACTCTAGGTGCAATGTTCCCTTCTTTTGCAAACTTCACTCCCGCATGACATACAATATATACATTGAGAGATATGCGCCATTTCTACGAAAGAGGCTAGGTACAAAAACAGTTTCTGAACAAATCAGGCCCCCCCCCCCGCCCCCACCTGCGCACACCCAAGTTAAAGATGCCCGGTATAGTCCACTGAGACAACAAACAAACTATGAATGTAATGTATGAATGACGTCATAGGTGTTATTACCTCATCATATCACCTAATACGGTTCCCCACATGACAAAATATCGTTTCCCCTCGGGAACCCCTTTACGTTGCATGCTACTCATTGTGGCACGCTCCCTCCACATATTCAGTTACACAAACTGAAAAGGTGTGCTTGGGGAGCATTTGTCGGAGTACAGTTCCACTCCCCGACCTATATTGGGTTCGTTTAAATCCATGCATCTGGTTTAGTAAATACAATTGCTCTAAGCCATTTCTCTATGTCTAGAAGAAATTGAGATAAATCCACAGCTATCATACAACGTCCTGAGACACAATGGGGCTTCGGTTGCGGATCTGTGCAGTTTCGCTGTGGCCATTGGTATCTCCCATGGTTCTCCTTTCGGGGCCATAGTTCATCCAGAGGCCGTGCAGCAGTTCAGCGGCAACTAAGTCGCTAGCATTTTTGCCAACCAACCTCAGAATCAATACACCATCCCTGCGGAGGTAGCTCTCGGTGAATTTCCTGGCCGTCTTGCTCTCGCACTTGTTGAAGTCGATCGCTTTGAGCTGCCGCTTGATGTACGCAAGTTGGAGCGGTAAAACGAGGGACTTGGAACACCTGGATGCGAGATGTGGAGCAGCTATGATATGTAATAGACATGAGGCAAGTATCCTATTGGGGCAGGATGCGAGATGTGGAGCCGATATCCTAGTAATGTTGAGTGCTAGGCTAGGTTAAATAGCGGCGAGTAGATCTATAACTTGTTATGTCATTAGTTTGACCTGGGAAGGGTTCAAACGCGTGGTTTCAAATATATCAACTAGATGATGCAGGCGTTCAACTGATTTGGCCATCGCATCTGTTAGTGATAGACAGGTTGGAGAGCTTACCTCGATCGGGCTATGGTGGTTAAATACTTCATTCGAGCCCCGGTTCAATTTCCAAGGTCGAATTTTATATAGGGTTAGTTAGCAGGTTCAAAAATATGGTTATGGCACACTGAGTTTTGGGAAGTTTACATGTTGGAATACATCACTATAAAGCCAAAAATTATATCTAATTTCCTGGATATTCATAGGACATTTAGTTGGGACCGGATTGAGTAAATTAACAGTGAATATTAGGAAATAATTCAGTAGTTACAACACATGGCTACAGGACAGAACTGCCCATGTTATAACTGTGTTGGTATAGCCATAAATCCCAAACAATAGAGGAACCTCCAGCCAACAATAGGGGTATATGCTGGTATGTGGCCCACTCATATACTTCCACTTGCCACTGGGGGAGGTCCTGTGGGGACTGTTGTGCATCATGTAGATATATTTTTTGCATACCAATATATATATGTATAATAAATAATTCACTGTGATTATGCATCTGATGCATAATCACTACACAGATGCTGGTACAACATTAAGAAAAACCTACCTTAAATATTATTGTATTTGATTTATTTTATTGTTGTGACAGCATATATACATATATACACATATACATATAGACACATATACATATATTAATAAACACTTTATCAATTTAAAACGATATGTATAGCCTCTCAGCTTCCCAGTTCCGAGCCTCCCTCCACCACATCCCACATATTTGAATAGAAGTAAAAAGTAATAAACAAAAGTAAAATAAATCAAATAAAAATGCCAACCACTCAGCAAATATATGTTTATATATGGATACAATACAACCCCGTTAAACCATTTTTATCATTATATATTTGTTATTATTATCATCGTTATTATAATTATTATCATTGTTATTATCATTATTCTTGTCATTATTATTACCGTATTATTTTAATCATTATTGGCATTATTTTTAGATTTACATATACATGTATGTATACATATAATATATATATATATATAGATATAAACATACATATGTGTATACATATAAATATACATATACCTATGTGTATGTACATATATACATATTACATATGCACCTATGTGTATATATGTCTATATATACATGCATTCACATCTACATATATGTATACATATATACATATGGAGACCTATATATGTGACTACATAATTATATATATATATATATATATATGTGAATACATACTGTATTTAGAGATGACTGCATCACATATTTTAGAGTGGTCCTCCATTTGTCACTGGTAAGTTAACCCATGTGTAGTCTGTTTCACTCTCAGACTTATTGCAAGGGGCCCTAAGCTCTGACACTTTAACACTCAGATTTTAACCAAAAACTGACAAGGAAAGCTTTCACACCTCAGGTTGCCAATGGTTCTCTGGGCTGCACCTCCACTGACAGCTGAGCTCACTGAGTGTGAATGTGTCAGAGCTTATGCCCTTTGAATAGGTGTGAGAGTGGATTGGATTTGGTTTATAAGGGTGTGTGCCACAGTGCACTGCACACACATATTTCTGAAGGCACACACTACACAACAGTCAACTTGTTACTTGCAAATGGATTACCATTGTGAAGGATCTGGCACAGTCATCCTTACATTTAGGAACACTGGTAAGTTATTCTTCACCTGATATTGCAATATTATTTATATATTATATATAATACATACATATGTATGTGCATATATGCATATGTACATATAGCTTTAAAAGTATGTGTACATGTACATGCATAATCAAAAATAAATTAAATATAAATGGAATGTTATTTAGGGTAATGGCAGTGTTTGGTTAAAATCTGAGTGTGAAAGTGTCAGAGCTTAGTCCCCTTGCATTGTTGCAATAAGTCTGATAGTGACACAGACTACACATGGATTAACTTAGCAGTGACGAATGGAGGACCACTCTAAGATATGTGATGCAGTCATCTCTAAATACAATATGTATTTATATGCATATGTGTAGATTCATGTATATATGTCTGCATATGTATATATAGATGTGTATGTATGTATATGTATATATATATATGTATGTTAATATGTATGTATGTGTATATATGTATATATATGTATATATATATGTTTATACATCGATATATATATATATGTATATATATCGATATGTATGTATATGTATGTATGTATATGTAAGTATATATATGTATATGTATGTATGTATATGTATTGTATTACATATGTATATGTATGTATATGTATATATATATGTATATATATGTATATGTATAACATTTATAATATGCATAGGGGGTTTAGGTTTCGGGGGGGGGGGGGGAGAGGAGACGGCAGCCTATCGGTGCTGGGAATCCCGGCTTCCCAGCACAAGGGTTCCCGGCCTCCTGGCGCCGAGACTCCCGGCACTAGGCTTCAATTCAAATAATATAAATATAAATAAAATGTGATAACCAACAATAAAATTGAAATATGTATGCAATATTATACAGGGTAAGTTTTTATTAATGTTGCTGTACCAGCAAGAAATGACATATTCGTGGGGATTATGCATCAGATAATTGTATGTGTATGTATATGTATGTATATGTATGTATATGTATATTCATTCATTCAATTCTTTATTTTAGACTCAGGACTATGGTAGTTACATACTTTGGTCCATAGTAGGTAGATATAAAAATTAATGTGAATAGGATATAAGTATTAGTATGAATACTACAATACTAACCAATATCAAAATGTTGGTCTACATACAGTAGTTTGTACCAATGCCTCCAAATGGCAGACACAAATCTGAGATCACTCTCTTCTATTTTATATGTATGTATATGTATGTATACATATGTATATGTATGTATGTATATGTATGCATATGTCTGTATATGTATGTATATGTATGCATATGTATGTGTGTATATACATGTATGTACATGTATGTACATGTATGTATATGTGTATGTATGTATATGTATGTATGTGTATGTATATGTATGAAAGTATATATATATGTATGCATAGGTATGCATAGGTATATGTATAGCGTGTATATAGGCATATGGGGTTTGGGTTCGAGGTGGGAGGAGACGGCAGCCTATCAGCACAAGGAATCCAGGTTTCCTGGCGCCAGGGTTCCCGGCCTCCCGGCACCGAGACTCCCGGCACCAGGCCTCAATTCAAATAATATAAATATAAATCAAATGTGATAACCAACAACAAAATAAATGAAATATAAATGCAATAATATACAAGGTAAGTTTAATGTTAATGTTGCTGTACCAGCAAGAAATGCCATATTTGTGGGGATTATGCATCAGATGCATAATTACAGTGTTATTTATGAGCATAGCTTACTGGCCTCCCGTCCCCAGGCCTTCCGGCACCGGCATTCCCTTAAATAATATGAATAGAAATAAAAAGTGATAACCAACAATAAAATAAATCAAATACAATAATATTTAAGGTAGGTTTTTCTTAATGTTGTACCAGCAAGACAAGCCATATTTGTGGTGATTATGCATATCTTAAAAAAAAGATGTACAACAGTCCTCACAGGAGCTCCCCCAGTGGCAAGTGGAAGTATATGAGTGGGCCACATACCAGCATATACCCCATTGTTGACTGGAGGTTCCTCTATTGTATGGGATTAATGGCTATACCAACACAGTACTATCATGGGAAGTTCTGTCCTGTAGCCATGTGCGGTAACTACTGAATTATTTCCTAATATTCACTGTTAATTTACTCAATCCGGTCCCAACTAAATGTCCTTCCAATATTCAAGAAATTAGATATAATTTTTTGCTTTCTAGTGATGTATTCCAATATGAAAACCTCCTAAAACTCAGTGTTCCACAACCATATTTGTGAACCTGCACCTTAATCCTATATGAAATTCGACCTTGGAAATTGATCCGGGACTCGAAGTAGGTACATTTACCACCATAGCTCGAACGAGGTAAGCTCTCCAACCTGATAGATAGTGGGATAAATAAGAAAATAAACTAGGTCATGTATTGAACTTTGTGCATCACTTACCAGTGGATGAAGCTGAATGTTGTGGCTAAGGCCATTAGAAGCAGCCAGAACCAGAGGAAAACGAAGATCTTCTCGCTGAATAGATTGATCGGAAGAACACACTGCACTGTATATCGGTGGACATTTGTCTGGGGAGAAAAAATAACAAAATTATATCTTACCATAGTACAGGAACATTAGGAATATTAGGAACATTAGGTTTTAACCCGGAAAAAAATAATGTCAAGCTGAATTTCTTTTTACAAGCTCAGTTTATCTTGCTGAGTAACATATCAAAAGTCCGCTAAAATCACATCCTTGCTTCGTTCCTAAAAACATTGTGTTACCTAGCAACCATAGCTGAATGCTAAATGGCCCAGAAAATGCCCTTAATGATTAACTAATTCCACTATTAATCTAACATTTGCTTGTATTTATCATTATGATTAATAAGCAAGTACAACAATACATACAACAACACCATACATATTTATGATACATGGTAACCAATAGCAACAGCGTACATTGCAGCCAAAATATGGTAGCGCTAGCATGAATATTAGCAACCACATCCAAACTATGTCGCGATGAACGTGTAGTAGATCATGTTGTTATTAGTACAAAATATAAACAGTACAAATGGTCAATATCTTGTTTGAAACCGTTTCATATCTGTGAATTATGCTGATCAATGACAACCTATGTCCGAACATATGCATAGCAACCAGCGTAATTGAAATGCATGTCCATTGTTTAGCGCCATATTATGGTTTTATTATTAGGTGTGTAATATATGCTAATGAATTAATTCCTTCCTTCATCCATCAATCCGTCCGTTCGTCCTGCCGTCCTTTCGTTCATCCGTCCGTCCATCCATCCGCCCATGCATCCATCCATCTTCCCATGCATATCCATCCATCTGAGATCGTGGCTGCCTCAGATGAACTGGACAATGTTGTTGTTAGATTAGGTGGCTTCCACCTATTGATGGGAGCTGTTGGCAACATAATGTGATGGGATGGCCGAATGAGTTAGAGTGTCCATCTCCCGTGCTGGTAGATCGTAGGGTCGTGGGTTCGAATCCTGGTCGAGTCAAACCAATGACTTAAAAATTTATACTTGTCGCTTCTTAGCCAGACACTCGGCATAACTAGGATAGGGCAAGGAGCAGTGGAATGAGGAAGACCAGTCGTCTGCGATTGAAATTTCCCCTGCTTAAACAACTAATGTACCAACAACAAAAAATGTCGGGCATTGGATTAGAAGAAGTGTGGAGCACAGCCTCTGTTGCACACATGACAACTGGACATGCATATTCCCGTGCTCACTATCTTACTCAAGAAACTCTGGCCACTATCCTTCTGCAAACACCAGACTGCCTTAGTGAAGATGACAAAGGCACATTGATGAAGCTTTATTAGGATCTTCTGAAATAGGAAACATCTGTTGGAAGATGGATTGGTGACTATTGTTATTAGTCAACTGAAGCAACTTCTCAAAGAGCTGTCTGACCACGCCAAAGCTATATCTCGAACAGCTAAACTCTGGATCCAATACTTTGAGCAAGTTAACATCATGCGATTATTTGTCAGAGCAGAGAGGATAGGTGACTGGGAGCTTCACCTATACTGTCACGAAAATGCTTCCACACCCGCATGCCGCAGGACATCTTCCATACGCAAAACCGGCACATCTATATGTACAGCAAATGACAGAATTGTCAAAGAGGATGACTTCGGAAGAATACAACATGTTCACAAACAGGGGTTTCTTCACAATCCGCCGAAGTGACACGTTCTGGTGTGGAGTTTGGTCTGACATGACCATCGAACAGGTACTGATGGAGCTATCAAGACCTCGGGAGGATTAACCCGTGGCCGTGGAATCAGCGAGAGCACACTTGCGCAGTGGGTGCTTGCTTTACCGCTGTATGTAGGTATGTAATGCCCTGGAAACATTCACTGGCATCAACCCAGGTACATCTGAGCAGCACAAAGAGCATAAGGAGCTTCTTACCTCAAGACAAACCAGAGACAATCATGACTTGAACTCCTTCCTGGAATGGCTAGAAGCACACCCTCCCTTTGTGAACTAACCAGATAATACCTTGGTTTCCCTTGCTACTGGAATTGTAGCACACAAAACCATCAACTGTGATGAAGCTGAACATCATGGATTCAAAGCTATGCAGGAACTGGTTGGTAAACCGTTTGCAGGAATAAAACTTTGACGGAATGACAAAGTAAAACTGCTTGCAGCAATGACGAACACTGTAGAAATTCAGTCGAATCGCCTGCATTATTAACTCGAGCTCCAAGTTTTCCAGATTCTTGAAGTATGAACTGGCGCCACGACCCCCATCATTGTTTGATGATGTGTCAACGAATCATTGGTACCCAGTGACAATAATATGCCAGGCAAGGCTCTTTTTGTTGTTGATGGTGGACATCTTCTTCACTGGGTGACTTGGCCACGTCCAGCAACTTATGATGAAATCTGTCAAATGTACCTCAAGCACTACCAGTCAAATGCAACAGTCGTCTTTGATGGATATGATGGCCCTCCTTCAAGAAAATCTGTTGAACAAAATCTGTTTAACAAAATCACAGGGCAAGCAAGGCATTCTCCACAGATATCATCTTCACTGGCAGCATGCACACTACGACAACACAGGCAGGGTTTCTTGGAAATGGAAAGAATAAATCCCGCCTTATTCCTGCTATATCTTCTGGTCTCTGTGATGCCTGTATACATGTTGCACAGGCCACAGCTGATGCTGACACAATGATCATGTCTACAGCTCTTGATCTTGCATTCAATGGGGAGACAGTTGTGTTGGTTGGGACTGACACAGACCGGTTGGTCATGCTCGTTGCTCGGGCACCAACCAATACAAAGCTATTCATGCTTCGTCCCAGTATGAACAATAAACCGGCAAAATTATTCAATATCACCACGATACAGCAAGCTGTTGGGGAAAAACAACACAACTTGCTTTTTCTTCACGCCGTCACAGGGTGTGATACCACATCTGCGCTGTATGGACAAGGCAAGAAAAAGGCGTTTCGGTTGCTCATGTCAAATGACGAGCTTGCTAAGGAAATGAGAGTGTTCAATACGGAAACTTTGAATCCCACCGATGTCTCAGCAGCTGGAGACAAGTTTCTTCTTGCATTATATGGTGGAACAAGGTTCAATACACTGGATGAATACAGATACTATGCCTATAAGAGGAACATTGCTGGCAAGTCAGTGGGTGCCAAGTTCACTCTAGCCACTCTGCCGCCCACCATTGCAGCTGCATGACAACATTCTTTGCGGACCTACTTACAGGTGCAACAATGGTTGGGAAAGGATCCCTCACCGACTGAGTGGGGATGGAAAATTCATAACAACGTATTGCTTCACTCCTTTCTGATTTGCCACCAGCACCTCAGAAAGTAATAAAACTCATAACCTGCAACTGTAAGGCAGGATGCATGAGTCGTTGTGGATGCAGACAGGCAGGAATGGCTTGTTATGCAATCTGTTCACAATCGGATGCAGCAACGCCCCACAGGCTGAGGAACTCGGTACTGGCGAGGACGAGTAAATTCAAGTGTTGGTTGATCAGTTGATCGCTCATACATCAGGATTAAATAGCTAATAACTTTCCTGATATATATATATCGATATACAATGAACAAAATTCAAGCATTTCATTGAACGTGATATTGATATGTATGCTGTTGCCATTGGTTACCGATGTATAATAATCATGTATGGTGTTGTTCTATGTGTTATCTTACTTGCTTATTAATTAGAATGTTAATTACAAGCATATGTTAAGTTCATAATGCAATAAGTCCATTTATAAGGTCATTATCTGGGCGATTAGCATGCATCGATGGTTGCTAGGCAACATAATTTTTTTAGCGATGAAGCAAGGGTTGGATTTTAGGGGACTTTTGATATTTTGTTTAATATACTACACTAAGCTTATATAAAAAAATTTAGCTTGACATTATTTTTTTCCGGGTTTTACTGTTCTGGTAGCTAATGATCCTGAACTACCAATGTTGCTATCATATCTGGCATTTCTGATCAATTTTAATGTACATTTCCGTTGGGTTTCTACAATTGTAGGTGTCCTCTAATGGAATCTTACCCACAATATTAGTTCTTTACTTAGCCACCAGGTCGTGGGTTGGTAGTGCAAATCGTGTATTAAGGCTAGAAATTGGCAAATGGGTAGTGCACCTGATTACTCATGTGAGAGATGGTTTCGATCCATTGCTAAGTCAAACCAACGTTTTACAAAATGGAGGTGTCTGGTGCTCAGCATTAATAGGATAGGGCAAGGAGCAGCAAAATGATTGAGAAGAATTAGCCGTGATTGCATAATCAACAACTGTTTAAAAAAAAAGTAATCGGTACTTTTCTGGCTCGTTATGAACGAGTGCATGAGCTTGTTTTAATGACAAAGCTACACACCGCTGGCGCCTCAAGTGCACGGATGGTGATTTTAAGGAGATCATTTAAGTGAGGATTACACTGGTTTGAGTAACTATTATCTATATTCATATAATAAACTGCATAGCATATACATACAGTTTAAATTCATTAGCAAATACATAGATTGGTGTAGGTATATATGTAGGTTATATATACATTTATGCCTATATAAAAATATACTTATAGTATAGTTTAATGCAAGATATGACTAGACTCGAAGGGGTTCAGCCATGTTGTTATGAAATGTGCAAGTTAGTTTCGATATCAGCAGTGCATGTTCTTTCCAAGGTGATCTAGGCTATATGAAGAGCTGTTTTCCAAAATGCGTTAAGCGCCAATCCAAAGAAATGAGTTTGCAATGCCAATGCCAAATTTGTAGATCATGTTTTGGAAAAGAGCTCTTCATATATATATATATGAAGAGCTCTATATATATAGATTAGTTAGACGAATCTTACCTTGGTATAGATGATGGATAACTGTTGTTTTACCAAGGTATAAGCCTCGGATAGACATGGGCAAGGGAGAGGGAAGCACATCCGGTCCAGCAATTTTTACCTACTTATTCAGGAAAAAATGATCTAACTAAAATAATAATAATAATGGAACTGTTAAGTTTACCTGGTACAAGCCAATAGAATAGACGTGGAAGGGTGTGGTGGGCGGGCCCTTGCCCACGTCTATCCAAGGCTTATACCTCGGTAAAACAACAGTTATCCATCATCTATACCAAGGTAAGATTTGTTTAACTAATCTATTTTACCTCGGTTTACAGCCTCAGGCTAGCCTCAGGCTAGGGAGAAATTTACGTAACATCATTTTATCATGTATTATATTGTTAACTATCCAAATGACATGTTAAATCACAGTGTAAATCAGGTATTGATGAGAAATGGAAACATAAATTGTTTTCTCACCTCTGTAGTCTAGTCTTTCAGTAACCGTCGGGCGACACCGCTTGACTTTTTGAGTCGTTTGTTGTAATGTTTTGCAAACGACCGTGCGGTTTTCCACCCAGCATGGGCTAGGATCCGTTTAACTAAAATTCCCAGCAGTCGTGCCTTTGAAACCATAGCACCTCGCGTCGAATGAGACGCATATTTGTCTGTATCGAAGCCTGCCAATTTTAATACTGTAATTGTCCATCGTGCAAGAGTGTCTCGCGAAATGCCCTTGTGTGGCTTAATAAAGCTCACCAAAAGCTGTCTTGAAGTCCTTAAGTCCTTTGTCTTGGATATATATGCCCCTATGGCTGAAACTACACATAGTTTTGGATCCTCTGTAAAACCTGTTACATTAATTGTAGACAGTGGATCTCCTAATCGGTTCGACTTTAACAATTGTGTCAAATTAAACGTGGCCTCTTTTCTATCTATCTCAAGGCCATCTAGTGATAACGCGACAATAGTCTGTCCTCGGTGTCCTGTTACTGGTAAGAGGAGCATTGCTACTTTAAAACCTAACTTCTTAACATCTAAATGTTTGTTATGTGGCCATTGTTTAAACAGTTTGAAAACCACCGACACATCCCAGAACCGACTATACTTTGGTTTGGGTGGATTTCTTTCATAAATCGACCTAAGAAGCCAGTGAATAACTTGGTGTTTCCCTATAGTTTGGCCAATAATCCTTGGAAGAATTACAGACAAAGCACACCTAGCAGCATTTATGGCTCCGAAACCTAATCCTTCATCTTCTAACATACGTAAGAACCTAGCGACCTGTGAAATGGTCGGGTTCATAGGTTTAACTTTTTTAATTAAGCAATGAACGCCCCACTTTTTAAAATAAGTTGTGTACATTTTAACTGTGCCTTTCCGCCATGCATGTGAGACTATTCATTGTTGTGTAATTTTGTCTAAACCAAATTGTTGTAAATAGTTATTTAAAAAAGGAATGCCAGCAAAGGTGTCGTCGACACGTCCCCGCGGCGTGCCAGTGGGCCTTGGTGTGTTAGATTTCCTGGGGATCTTCGGAATCGTAGGCAATCTGTGGCTGTCGCCACTATGCCCGGTAGCCAAGGTTGTGTGTCCCAGTTGGGAACGATTAGTATTGCGTGCGCTTTGTCCATCTTGATCTTTCTGGCCACTTGGCTGATCATGCTAAATGGGGTGAAAATATAGTAGAATTCATTTTCCCAGATCAAAGAAAACGCATCTATCTGCCAGGCGTTTGGTTCTGGGTGCCACGACACATACTTTTCTATTTTAAAGTTATTTCAGGATGCAAATAAGTCGACATCAGGTCGCCCCCATTTTTGACAATTCCAAAAATGGTCGGATTTAGGGCCCATTCCAAATGGTCATGGAAATGTCTGCTCTTTTTGTCAGCTAGTGTATTTTGAATACCTGGAATATGCACTACTGTTAGCCATACTTGGTTTAGCTGCGCCCAACCCCAAATCATCTTTGCTAAGTCATTACATGGTTTGGTCTTTGTCCCTCCCATGTTCTTAACATACGCCATGGCCATTGTATTGTCAGTTAGTATCCTAACATGATTCCGTGGCACTTTTACGAGGCTTGCTAGTCCCAAATAAATGGCTCTTAATTCTAACACATTAATATGGTCCGAAATTTCATTTTGTAACCATCTCCCTCCTGTTGCAACATCATTGCGATGTGCTCCCCAACCTTCTAGCGAAGCGTCGGTGGTTACTACCGTGTTGGGTTCTCCCATTCTAATGGGATTGGGAGAGTTATGAATGTTCTCAAACCACCAGTTAATGTCGTGCATGCCTTCTTCAGAAATAAACATTTTCCATTCGAAATTACCTTTCGTGCAAGCCAAAGCCAAATTCTTATCTATTTCCAGAGATTTTATGTGTGCCTTGCCATATAGAATAGCAGGGGCATATGATATCATTATACTGACCAAGACGGCGACCTGCCTTATCTTTGGCCTAGTTAATTCGACCAAGCGGGTCGCAGTATCTAGAAACTTCTCGAGTTTCTGTTTCGGAAGTGACACGGTCATAGTATGTGTATTCATAATGAATCCCAAACATTTCAGTTCGGTTGTCGGTAAAAACACCGACTTCTTTTCATGAATGTAAAATCCCAACTTTGTCAGGAAATGACACAAATCTGTGACAGCATTTTTACAGTCATTAAATGACTGCGCGACAATAAATGAGTCATCTATGTAAGGAAACATAGTGTGTCCTTTTCTAGCCATAGCTGAAAAAAACAGCTTCAACAATTTAGTAAATAGGCGAGGGGCGCAAGCTAATCCATTTGGCATACAAGTGAATTGGAAAAGTTCATCTTCCCAAATAAATCTCAGAAACTTTCGGTGTTCTGTGTAAATAGGAACCGTATAATATGCGTCCTGTAAATCTACGCTGGCCATCCATGCATCAGGCGTAACCAAATCCCTGGCAGTTTCTAAGGAAAACATTTGAAAATGACGATATTCTACTAATTCGTTTAATTTCGTTAAATCAAGAATCATTCTGATGTCACCATTAGGCTTAGGCCTGGACAAAATATTAGAAATAAATTCCCCAGGAGTGTGATCGACTTTTTCTATTATACCCTTAGATTTAAATAGTAACACTTGATTACTTAAAGTTCGTTTTTCTAATGAGTCAAATTTATAAGGAAAAGGAATTCGTGTTTGAACTGGTAATTGTGTAAATGGAATTCTAACCCCTGAAACTATTTCTAAAATGTCTTCATCTTTAGTAATTTGAACCCATTCTGACAAACGGATTAGAAATGTTCCCTGCGTTAAATTTCCTTACATCAGTTTGTGTCTCCTCCGCCACCATTTCTGCTACCACTGGCGTCGGAGTGTGTGTGGCAATGTTTATTTGTTCCCTGGGCATGAGAACTGTTGTTTGGGAGCAAACTCCCTGCGGAAGGGGCGGTTGCCATCATTCCACCCTTGATGCTCTCCGCGTCCTCTGCCTCTCGGTAGATATCCGTAGGAGTGGCCTGACCTCCCAGCTCGTGTGCCTCAGCGATTGCGAAAATCCCCTCGGGGCCGGCGGAATCTGGAGGAGTTGTCTAACCTGCAGGTACTCTCCATGTTTTTGCCGCTTTTGGCTTCAGCTTCAACCTCCTTGAAGAGATAAGGAAGTTGGCCCCCAAACATTTTGGAATGATCAAGAGGCTTGCCTTTGACGGGTTTTGGCGCCAGAAAGAGGGTGGACTCTTTCCCGTCGTTGTCTGTCACCTTTTTAGATCGTGCGACCTCTTTACCGGCAGAAGTTGTGACAGCTTTGAATACGTT
Organism: Branchipolynoe longqiensis; assembly: GCA_030323885.1. Lineage (NCBI taxonomy): Eukaryota > Metazoa > Annelida > Polychaeta > Phyllodocida > Polynoidae > Branchipolynoe > Branchipolynoe longqiensis. The sequence goes on along the minus strand of CM059198.1, from coordinate 11,707,998 downwards.
TTTGTATCTTCGGTAACTCAAAAAGTTACCCGCTGCAGTCAGCAAAGTGATGTTCTTATCTATCGCGCGTGCCAGGGATGAGAACTTATTCTCAGTTTGCATCCGGTTGGCAATAAGTGCCACCGATGTCAGTGCCCCTAGCACTGCCTTATGGACAGTAAAGAGTGCGTTCTCGAACCTTCTCTTCTCTTCACTGAGATGGACTCCTCAGTCCATCTCCTTCACCACCGTGTCGGGTATTCCCTTTATCCCTGAGATCTGTTCTGTGAGCTTATTAATGATCTCAGCCGGCCTGAACGTATTAAAGTGCCCTTTAATAGTCTCTCGCATCATCTTGGTGGTCTTGATCTTTTTCGCCTTTTCTTTCTGGCACCGCTTACGGCCTTTACCACCTATCTTAGCGTAGAGTCCTGCTCTCTCTGTCTCGGAGTCGGACTCTGTCGTCGACGAGTCCGAGGAAGAGTCGGAAGAAGAATGTTTCTTCTTCTTCTTACTCTTCTTCTTGGGTTTCTTTGTTTTCTTTCCCTTACTCGCCTTGGTGAATTCGTCTCCAGACGAACTCACTGCCCTTTTTCGTTTCTTTGGCTTCGTCGGCCCGGGCACCTCTAGTGCGGAATCTGTTTCCTCGAAATCAGAAACATCTTCCCAATCCGAGTCAAGGACCGGGAGCTGTCGACTCGTGGCCGTGTGACTACTCGGCTGGAGTTCCCTCAGTTTCTGCTCCACCATCCGGCTTATTCGGGCGTTTAAGTCTACCGGATATCGCAGTCAGACCCGATATCAGCCCCGGGCTGGGGGGACGGGGGAGCCGTCAACCCCGGCGACGAATCGTAGCCGGTGGGCGCATGCCCCTCTGCTGCAGCAGGCGGCGGTTTGTTTCGCTTTGTAGCCATCGGTACTCTGTAACCAAAAAGGATTACTTATTAAACCGGAATCCACTCAACTGAACACCGAAGTGACGCCAGGTTAACCTGGGTTGAGGATGTATGTGGTATCAAGTAACGTATTTACACCGTTCTCAATACAGGCGTTGTAAGCTAAGTGTATTGTCGTAGGTTTGGTGGTATCGAAACCAACCATACGAGGGGTAGGCCTCTAGGAATTCCCACCTCTCTGTCCCGTACACTTCTCCCTCCTGCGGCATTCTGCGCCAGCAAGTTGGAGAAAATGCTACGAAACTCGGAGGAACGCCTTAACAAAAGGGAATCTATAAAAGAAACCCAGGCCAGGATCATCCCCAACAACACCCTCTATCAGGGTCCGAGGGAATCTCCACAGGAGATGTGACCGTGCCAACATCTCTACCCATATCAAAGCGGGTCGATAGAACCATGGTTTTGATTCATACAAAAAATCCTTTGTTCTATCCGTATTATTACAAATGCTAACCTAGTCCAAACTGGACTTAAGAAAGTTCTGAACTTTCATATCTAGATGCTATAATGCATCATAAAGAAGCTCAACCAAAGTTTTTCTTAATACTTACTATTAATCAGCTTCTTGTAGATAAATCTTGCCGGAGCAACTCAACGAACGTCCTCCAGTCGTGAGTTGTTTATGCTAATTGCTGGACCGGATGTGCTTCCCTCTCCCTAGCCTGAGGCTGTATACCGAGGTAAAATATATATATATATGAAGAGACCTTTTCCAAAATACAATCTACAAACTTGGTACCGGTATTGGCATTGCAAACCCATTTCTTTTATTGGCGCTTATCGCGTTTTGGAAAAGAACTCTTCACAATATTTATTCATAAATAGGGCCTACATGTATAATATATGCATATATATATAAGCATATATACAAGCCATTAGTGAGCTAGTCAACCGTATTGCATTGTTTATTTAATTGCTGAAGTGATATCATGCACTACAAAACAGCAAACTACTTGTTCTTGTGAGTGATCAGTGACTGTATTAGGCTACAATAGCACTTGTCTTCAGTGACCCATATGATCGACGGACCCCTGCTATATAAATAACTTTACAATGTACAAAGTGGTTTTGTCTCATTTCACTGTCCCTCTGATGTGAGGACACTGGTCAACTATGTCAGAACAACATAGGTGTGGATGCAGAGTTGTTCTTTGAAGGCAGGTACTACTGTATTAGTGATAGTTACCAAGCTATAGTGCTCACTGTAAATTGTGATATCACAATGTAAACTTACACGTATAATCTGCAAGCGAAGATATGAATTGCAGATTGTTAATAGATATAATTTAAGCAAAGTGATTGCTACCCATATGGGTCTACATACATGTACATGTACATGCAGAGAGCATCAAGGGCTTCAGATAGTATAATTGTTAGGGTGATAGCATTGGATATGCCCAAGTGTAGGTTCGATTCCCGTTCTAGGCGCACTGTTTATTCTTCGTATATAGACGCAACCTGTACGTGTTCAGAAATATGCCTGTACTGGATTAGGCTGAGAGTCCCCCCATGCTGTACTCTTTCCGGCTCCACCGGAAGTCAAGTACTCAATTCTAACTTATATGTATATCATTGTAGCCTACATGTTGCCGGTAACATGCATAATTCAAAGCTCTGACCACGGGCCCCATAGTGATGCTGCCCTAGATACCAAATGCAGTATAGCATTCGGTAACCGGGCTAGAGTTGATTTCCGGTTGCCCGATGCATTTAAATTCATTCCTCACGTATCACCGAGCTGTGAAGACCTGGGTGACTATGCAGTGAGAATTAAAAGTTTGGTATTGTGTCTGATGTCGAGAGGATGCCGAAAGTATCCAAGAATCGTGCTCATGGCAGTTGGAGATTTTCAAAGGAGCTGCTGGCTTCTGCGAGTCGTTGAAGTGCATCGCCGTGTTGTGTGTCGAATGTGCGTCGATCTCGATAAAAGATTCACCCGGTACTTGCGAGTACCGGATGAATCCCTTATCTAGCGTCGATCTAGATAAAGGATTCACCCCGTACTCGCAAGTACAAGGGTGAATCTTTTATCTAGCGTCGATCGTGCTAGCCGTTGCCGGCGATTCAACAAGCTGGGACGTCGATGTTTTCGGCGTCGACGGTGAGTGAGTCGATTGATGCGCAGCGAAGGAGGAAGACCAAGGCAGGAGTGGAGAAAAAGCACACTTTATTATGTAAAGTGGGGGGGGGGGGCAATGTACAATGTGGGGGAGTATATGTACAATGATAAATGAGAATAAAGTGCAGGATAATGTCTGAGTCTTTTTAGGGGAGCGGCCCCGAAGAGCCCTCCGCCCTAGAAGGTAGAAGTGAGTGTAGTTTGGGTGGATGGGTGGAGAAGAAAGGGAGGAGTGCATCTGGCAGGGGAAGGAGGCTGAGTGGCGAGAGAAGGCAGCGAGGCTGGGTTATAAGGGAGAGAGAGAGAGAGGGGGGGGTTACGCAACGCAACGGTCGCGGGCGGGGGGAGGTAGAGAGAGGGGGGGGGGTGCTCCTCCTCCACTGCGAATCAAGCGCAATGCAAGCATTACGACCGATGCGCAGCGAAGGAGGAAGACCAAGGCAGGAGTGGAGAAAAAGCACACTTTATTATGTAAAGTGGGGGGGGGGGGGGCAATGTACAATGTGGGGGAGTATATGTACAATGATAAATGAGAATAAAGTGCAGGATAATGTCTGAGTCTTTTTAGGGGAGCGGCCCCGAAGAGCCCTCCGCCAAAAAGAGGAGAGGGCTCGAGGGGCAGCTGAGGCGGCGAGGAGTACCTGGCGTTAGAGGCCAGGGTTGTAGGGGAAGCTGTCGTGATCGGGGTGGACGTAGGTGAGTCCGAGGCGAGCGACCTCGGTGTGCGCGAGCTCGGCGCAGGGGCCGGGGAGATGGGCGCGGCTGAGAGCGTCCGCGAGGATGAGCTCCGCTCCGGGCTTATTGAGGATGGTGAGGGTAAATGAGCCCTCGGCGGCCATGAGCCACAGCTCTCGGGCGCATCGCGGGCCCGCCCGGAGTCGAGGGCGGCCGCGGAGGCCTGATTGTCGGTGTTGATGACAACGGTGGCCCCCGCGACGTCGCAGGGAAGGAGGGCGTGGAGGGTGACGACGAGGTTGACGGCCTCGAGCTGGTGGATGGTGGGATACCGCTCCCGGTAGGCTGCGGAGTATCGTCGGGCGTAGCAGTGAGTGGCGGAGTAGGCCCCCCCGCCAGTGAGGCAGGAGTCGCACTCGATCACCATCCGGTGGACCTCAGGGGCGCGGAGGAGGCAGAGGTCGTTGGTGGCCCGGCCGTAGGCCACGAACCACCTGCGGTCCCGGAGTGCGTCGTCGCCGAGGGTGATGGAGGCGGCTCCGTAGCAGGTGCGGGGGGCGGCGAGGAGGCGGGCCATGAACTTCCTCGCGGGGAGGACACAGCTCCCCACATGGTTAAGGCGCCCGAGGACACTCTGGAGATCGCGGCGAGGAGTACCTGGCGTTAGAGGCCAGGGTTGTAGGGGAAGCTGTCGTGATCGGGGTGGACGTAGGTGAGTCCGAGGCGAGCGACCTCGGTGTGCGCGAGCTCGGCGCAGGGGCCGGGGAGATGGGCGCGGCTGAGAGCGTCCGCGAGGATGAGCTCCGCTCCGGGCTTATTGAGGATGGTGAGGGTAAATGAGCCCTCGGCGGCGATGAGCCACAGCTCTCGGGCGCATCGCGGGCCCGCCCGGAGTCGAGGGCGGCCGCGGAGGCCTGATTGTCAGTGTTGATGACAATGGTGGCCCCCGCGACGTCGCAGGGAAGGAGGGCGTGGAGGGTGACGACGAGGTTGACGGCCTCGAGCTGGTGGATGGTGGGATACCGCTCCCGGTAGGCTGCGGAGTATCGTCGGGCGTAGCAGTGAGTGGCGGAGTAGGCCCCCCCGCCAGTGAGGCAGGAGTCGCACTCGATCACCACCCGGTGGACCTCAGGGGCGCGGAGGAGGCAGAGGCCGTTGGTGGCCCGGCCGTAGGCCACGAACCACCTGCGGTCCCGGAGTGCGTCGTCGCCGAGGGTGATGGAGGCGGCTCCGTAGCAGGTGCGGGGGGCGGCGAGGAGGCGGGCCATGAACTTCCTCGCGGGGAGGACACAGCTCCCCACATGGTTAAGGCGCCCGAGGACACTCTGGAGATCGCGGCGCCCGAGGGTCGGGTGGGCGACCCGGGCCTCACAGTCCCGGATGAGGTCGTCGACCTTGTCGGGTGCAATGCGGATGGTCATGGCCTCGCTGTCGATGGCGAAGCCTAGCCAGGTGAGGCGGACCGCAGGGGGGTGGCACTTCCCGGGGGGCACCGCCAGGCCGAGGGCCCCGGTGAGGGCGATGAAGGCGTCGAAGGCCTGGCGGGCCCTCAGGAATGTGCGCTCGCACCCGACAAAGTCGTCCACATAGACGAGGGCATGGAAGCCCTCGCGGTGGAGGACCCAGGCGACTGCGGAGGTGACTCGGACGCAGGCGGCGCCGGAGGAGCGGCATCCAAAGGGAAGGGCGAGGTCGACGAGGTCGCCGTCATGGTATCCGTGGAGGCGGGCGCGCCAGGCTGGGATGTGGAGGCCTGAGGGGAGGGGGATGCGGGCGGCCAAAAAATTAGGTATGCCCGCGATCCGGAGGGCGTCGTAAGCCCGGGAGAAGGTGGGGTAGCGGTCCCAGGCGGGGGCGGAGAGGTGGGGGGCATATGGCGAGGAGGGTGGGGCGGTATTGGTGGGGGGAGGGGCCGCATGAGGGGGCGGCGGGGAGGGTGTCCTGAATGTCAGGGTCGATGACGTCGGCGATGGGTTCGCCTAAGTCGCCGAGGGGGGCGGTGGGGGGGGGTCAGGATCAGGGGAGGGTTGAGGGGAGGGGAGGGGGGAGGAGACGCGGTTGTCGTGAAGGAGAGGGAGTCGGTGGTGGAGGAGGGGAGGGGGGGAGGGTGGGAGGCCGGGGAGGTTGTGGAGGTATGCGGTATCGCCGGGGGAGGGCGCCAGGTGGCGGCGGCGGCGGCGACGGGGTTGGTGGTGGGGGAGGGGGTGGGAGTTTGGGTCGGCGCGGGGGCCGGTAGGGGAGAGGGAGGCAGGGCGAGGATGGCGAGCAGAGCGAGCAGGGCGGGCAGGGGCGGTGGTGGTGAGACACTGCTGGCGGGGAGCGGGATGGTTACGTAATGGGCTTTTGGCCAGTTGGCGGGGGGCGGGGGGGGGGGGGTTACGTAACCGGCCGGAGATGAGAGAGACAGCAGCGCGGGGGGTCCCTTGGGTGTTGCGTCGGCCCGGGAGGTGGGCCGGGGGGCGCCCTGCGTGCGGGCAGAGGACTTCCGGTCGGCTGATGGCCGTTTCCGGTCTGGGTCCATTGGGGAGGCTGCTTGTGATGTCAGAGGTGTGAAGGCATCTGTGTACGGTGCGGCAGATGGTCGGGGGATGTGAGGAGCCCTCCCGGGAGGGGGGTCACCGCTGGGAGCGGTTGGTGCTCGGGTTGCGTGGAGGGGGGGGCGGGGGTTGGCCCGGGCCCTCCTTGTGCGCGCCTCGCCGGAGCCGGGTGGGTAGGTCGCCGCTGACGGTCTAAAAATCCGCCGAGGGGATCGCGGAGGCGGCAGAGGCGCGCGCCCGGAGGCGTTTGGTGTTGCACACCGCCTCACTGTGCATAGTGAGGATGCGCCTGACGTTAGCGCAGTAGGCGCAGGCGTGGCGCCTCCAGGCGCCCTGCTCCCCGTGCGCCTCACCGGCAGGGGCGAGGTCGCATGAGGCGGGGTCCCGGTTCCATGCTGAGCACGGGACCCCGTAGGCCTCTCAGGTGTAGGGAGACCTGGCATCGGTCTGGGAGGCGCGTGGTTGGGGCGCGGCCACGGCGCGAGGCGCGGCTGAGGCGCGTAGGGTGGGTGCCCTGGCGCTCGAGATGAAAGTCGCGGGGGCGAGGACCGTGAGGACGTCCAGACGGATGGCATTGATGGCGATGGGGTCGAGCCATCCGTCTGGGAGGCGTCCGTCGGCCACCCACGCGAACACCGCCTCGGACCAGCGCCGGACCGTAGGCCAGGGATGGGTTACACAATCGCGCTGGACCGTGAGGTTGTGGTAGAGGAGGCCTGGGATGGAGTCCGAGGGGAAGGCGAGGTGGGACTCGAGCATCCTGAGGGCGAGGTTGTACTCCTCCAGGGTAGCCTCTCCCCTCTTCACCACCTTCCCCTCGGGGCCACGCTCGATGAGGTCGTGGGGGAAAACGTAGCCCTTAGGAATACCTCTGCGTCGTCCCGTGTTGTGCGCCTCGGCCGACTCCAGGATCTCGCGGACGGCGTCGGCCACGGAGGTGGGGCTGAGGTCGGTCGCGGAGGCGCCTAGAGTCCGGGGCGACCGCTCGCGTCGTGGGTGCAGCCCGCCTCATAGTCTGTAGGTAGAGGGGGTGGACGTCGGAAGCGGCAGGAGGCGGGGCGGCGAGGTGGCGCTGTGTCGCGGGGGCGGCACCCGCGACCTCGCGGGTGAGATCCTCCATAAAGACCGAGAGGCGCTCCAGGGCCGACGGGGCCGAGGGGGGCGGCGGGGGCGGCGCCGGCGGGGGGGCCGGGGTCGCCCCTTGGAGAACGAGGCTCTGCACTAGTCCCGAGAGGTGCTCCAGAAGCCGGGTGTTGGCGTCGATCCGCGCCTCAGCCCCGGGGACTCGCTCCAGGGCCTCCTCCCTGGTGGCAGGCCGGGGGGAGGGGGGCGGCGAGGTCGCGGAGGCGGGGTCGGCCGTGGAGGAGGGCGGTGTGGCGGCTCCTCTCCTGGATGCGCGGGGGGCGCGTCGGCCTCTTGTGCGCGGCATGACTGGCGTAGGCCGGCGAAGTGAGGGTCGCGGAGGCGTGGAGGTGGCTGCAGGGGGGCGAGCCAAAAGAAGAAAGGGAGGAGTGCGTCTGGCAGGGGAAGCGAGGCTGGGTTATAATGGAGAGAGAGAGAGAGAGAGGGGGGGGGGTTACGCAACGCAACGGTCGCGGGCGGGGGGAGGTAGAGAGAGGGGGGGGGTGCTCCTCCTCCACTGCGAATCAAGCGCAATGCAAGCATTACGACCAAAGGGGTGTCATTGGAGGATATTTCCCGCCTCTTAGACTCAAAGCTTTCATCTGTAACTGCTCCTTTGATTTCAAGGCTCGACAGTCTTGAGTTGACATTTCTGGTTCGCCATTGTTGTTGCCGGAGTTGGGCGGGGCGGATGTGATGTCAGGGGATTTGCCAGGGCCGTCGGCTCGTCGCACTAAATATAAATTTGCCTCGTCGGCGAGGCCATGTGTTGATTGTGGGGTTGACATAGGGGGCATTCGACTGGGCCTCTCTATCCAAATATCAAAATATTTCCAAACAAATTCCTATTCGACTGGGACTGGAAGTGGGTTCATATACCGATGATTCGGATGTGTGTATGTGGCTCCATCCGTTCCATCCGTAAATCTTACGGATAGAAAGGGTCCAGTCGAATGCCCCCACTGTTGCAGATTTAGCAAAAGGAGCAGATAAAGAGTACAGTGATATCGCAAGTATGGTTAGTGCGTTGTTGGCGGCATTACCAGCAATCCTGAACTTAATTTAACCGCTGCGAGTTCATGGCGCTTCGATCGATTCTGTCCATGACCCACTTTCATCCAATCAGCATCGGCCACAACATGTCTGCGCCCATAACTCGAGTCACTCGCGGAGTACGCACCGATTATGCTCAGTTGATTTTGCTCAAGATTCCTGTGGATCGGAGGATTTGACAGAAACGACAGAAGAATGTAGATGACCAGTTCTGGCCAATACATCGCCTGATTTCCCGGAAAAGAGTTGGCGAGGTAAGTGAAGAAAATGTGCTGATCTGAATGCATGCATACCCAGATAGCACACAGCCGTCGGCCCGACGTCGGCTATTGGTCGCACCGTCGCCACCGACTTTCCGCCGTCGGGCCACTGTCGGGCCTACGGCGGTAGCCCGCTGGTGGTTTGCATTCATTTTCCACTTTTGAGCCACCGTCGGGCCAACGGTGGTGTTCCGACGTTAGGGTTCAATCCCTTTCCACTTTCGAGCCACCGTCGGCCCACCGTCGGGCCGACGGTGGTGTTCCGACGTTAGGTTTCAATCCCTTTCCACTTTTGAGCCACTGTCGGCCCACCGTCGGGCTGATGGTGGTGTTCCGACGTTAGGTTTCAATCCCTTTCACTTTTGCGCCACCGTCGGGCCACCGTCGGGCCTACGGCGGTAGCCCGCCGCTGGTTTGCATTCATTTTCCACATTCGAGTCACCACTCGGGCCGACGGTGTTGTTCCGACATTAGGTTTCAATCCCTTTCCACTTTTGAACCACCGTCGGGCCACCGTCGGGCCTACGGCGGTAGCCCGCCACTGGTTTGCATTCATTTTCCACATTCGAGCCACCGTCGGGCCTCCGTCGGGCCAACGATGTTGATCCGCGCATGCACAGTTCTTTAGATTTGCGGCTCGAGTCGCCATCGGCACACATGCTATCATTGAGCAGTGTTCTTTTTCAACAAATAACTCCAGAAATCGCAGGAATTTTAAGGAATAATTTAACAGGTTTGTTTATTAATATGTTTAGATTATTTTGTAAAAGTTTTGTAATTTATTACGACGTATTAATGGAATTATTCGTGTTAATACGATTTGAATTATCGGGTACGGTTTGTTGACGGTTCGACTCAGTTCAAGTCGCCACCGGAACACGTGCGATCATTGAGCAGTGTTCTTTTTCAACAAATAACTCCAGAAATCGCAGGAATTATCCGGTACGAAATGTTGACGAAGGACCGCCATCTTGTTTTTTTCCGAGAAGACACTGTCACTATAGAGTCAATACGTACAGGTGCAAAATATTAGTTTTATTCAAAATTAATAGATATCAAGAACGCTAACCTTATAAATTTAATATAATCTTTTTGGTAACGATGTTGTCTATATGTGTACCAAGCGATGTGTTTCTATGTGGTGTGGTTGTAGAGATATTTCACTTTTTCTGTAGAAACAAATCGCTTGGTACACATATAGAAAACATGGTTACCAAAAAGATTATATTAAATTTTTAAGGTTTTCTATTTATTTTGAATAAATATATTGTGTCGGGACTACGGTGGCAGTCGCCGTCGGGCCGACGTTGTTTTGTCCAACCTGCCGCCGTCGGGCCTACGGCGGCAGCCGCCGTCGAGCCGATGGTGGGAGGTTGGACAAAACAACGTCGGCCCGACGACGATTTCCACCGTTGGCCCGACGGAGAGGCCGCCGTCGGGCCGACGGCTGTGTGCTATCTGGGTAGTGACTATAAGTATGTGCAGATCGTGGTGTTTTCCGACTCCGGCACCTACTGTGTTGTGGCATATGTCAACTAGAAGTTTAGTGAAAATTGCTCTGAATTCTTTCATTTTTCCATTCATTTCAGTCAATCCTTTGCAAAATTGCCAACATTTGATATTCATTTTTGCCTACTTGTCTTCTATCTGTTTACCAATTTTCCTGAAGTTTGCCTAGATGTAAGAGCCTGGATAATTTTTTCTGACTAAGTAAATTAGTTTGATTTGGAATGTACATTTGGAGGGTAATTTCATTTGTTTAAACATTGTTGGTTTTTTCAACGATTCTCTTCTATGTTGTTCTCCTTTTAATAATTACTTTTTTTATTTCAGTTTCTCATACCTGGTTCAGTGGAAAGATTTTCCACTATCGGCCTCGACTTGGGAACCGGAAGAGAACTTCAAATTGACTGAAGGTCTGGTCAGTGAGAATTTCACTGACCCTGATGTGTCTGAGGAACAGGTCAGCTTAGGAAGGGATACGTTGTTGGTTGGACTTCCAAAGACACCTTCATGGCAAAACAGCACAGCAGCATCCGTTCGAGGTGCACATGCATTTTGATGTGTTCCGGAAATTGTTCCGATCTGCAGACCCTGTGGCAGCAGCAGTTTCTGCAGACCCTGTGGCAGCGTATCGACTACAAGACTTCGAGTTGGTGAACTTCCCAGCAGGATGGGATAGTCTGATCAGTAAGGATCGCTATGGCCGCCGTCTTGTGTTTCCAGTACTGATCCGTCAAGTCCTGGCTTGGACACCAGTGAACTATCATGTCAATGAACAGGGCATTTTTTAAGCGTTACCTCATTTGCCCATAGAAAAACTACTGATCCGCTGTGCTACTGACCCTACTTTAGTGTAGTCACAGAGTTGTTAAATCCTGATATTTGAGGCTACCTGCTAAAGGCAATGTACATATTAATTACATCATTATTATTTTAACTTATTATTTCTAGTACAATTTTTTTTTTTTTTTTAAATCTCTGCTTCTATTTGAGATATCAATTTGATTTTTGTATCAAAACGATCAGAATGCAAATATCTATAATGTGATTACATTGTCTTTAAGCTATACCCACATGTAAAAAACCTTGATTTAAATCATTATTTTTGGTTTTAGATGGTTTTAGTTTGTATTTTAAATCAAAATAGAGGTTTTGATATTTTTAGTTAATTTATTGATATAGCAAATATGCATTAGTTCTATATGACATGTGTGCAAAGTCTGAAGAAGGTCCAACTATTGGATGAGCCACAGTGAGTGTTCAAAGATGGATGAATAAATTCCTATTTTTGATTGTGGACACTTTTCTTTTGTATGTGCAATCAAAATGCACTTCTTATATTTTTAGATAGAATCTGAATAGAATAATGTGTATTACATGCAGATGATGTGCACTGTCAATTCAAAGGATTCTTCACTATATGTTCAATCAAGATGCAATATTTTCCCTATTTTTAGATATAATATTGATATCATTAATATCTAGTATTATTCATGAGCTTTCACAAATTGATAAACTGAAATATTCCACTTACAGATCCTGTTTACATGCAAACAATTACACTAAAATCAGGTTTTTCGATCTTTAACAAGTTTTTAAACCTCCATTTTTCAAATTTGGTTTAAGTTACATGCAATTATGCCATCCTTTAGTAAACCAGCCTTGTTGATTCAGTCAAGCCCAAAGTTAAAATATGAGCCCACTCTCAATAGGTCTGAGATATTATATCACATTGAAGTTCCTATGGAGTGTGTGTAGAGTGGAGTGATATTGCTATCTTCTCTATAGAGAAATATCAGGATGTTCTCCATGCATTCTTACAGGAAACATATAAGCTGTCTCTAAATTTAGAAGTCAATAGAGTTGCTATGAGATTGAAAAAACAGTGTCCGACCATCGCAAGAAAAGTCTGTGGCACTCACGGTAACCAAAGGGCTGCGTTGTTAAAAAAAGTCCTAATGGTCAACATCACTTCTTTTTTTTTTTTTTTTTTTGTTGGTCCATTAGTTGTTTAAGCAGGGGAAGATCTAGTATCTGTTGAACAGCTTCAAATGGAAACAATATTATTGAAAACAGAATTAGATGAGGCAAAAAACATGATTCAGGATATGGAGATTGAAATAGAGAAATTGAAGGTTGAAATGTTAAGGTTAAGGGAAAAGGAAGTATTGGCCAATGAGAAACTCAGCTATGAAAGTCAGAAATCATTGAATCTCCTTGAAACTAATGAGCAACTCCAAACCTACATTGAAAGCTTGACTGGTGTTTCTGTGAATTCTGAATTGGGTAGAAAAAGGTCTGAGTTTAGCAAAGTGACTCGGCAGTGCCAGTTAAGAAAGCTGAAAGAAGTTAAGTCTAGGGCACATTGTGCCATGTGGTTCCTTAATCATTTTGGTCTCACGTTGGACAGTCTGACTGTGTCAGACTCGTCTGGTGCTTCTCATGATGTAAATCATCGTGAAACTTCAGTACAATCCACACCTGTGATAGGGGTGATATGTCAAAACCAGAAAATGTCTACAACGAGGGTGACTTTACAAGGAATAATGACACTGAGGTTCTAAGGTTATTATTGCCGGAAGTGATAGTGAGGATAAGCTCTCACTACCTATAAAGTACTTTCTCATGGCATGCATATCAAATAGCCTCTGATAACCAAGTCCAACTCCCGGCCTTCATGAGGCGAAACTGTTTCGACTGACGGGAGAAGGGGCAAAGGCGGATCTCTGGCTCCTCAAAACCAGATGCTTCGGGCAGGTGGGGCTTGTCAATCTTGGCTGACTGCTCATCTAGGAGAAGATAAACTCTGATTTAAAACCCCCGCTGCCGTGCGGATAGTCCCATTTATGGGAAGGCCACAAGTTGGTAGTGCACACCAGCGGCCATGTCGACTCAAATGTCGGCCTAAACTAAGTGCGGCGCACATCAACTTTGTTGGTGTGGTGAGGGGATGTCACCCCTTCAAGTGCATGAAGACTGGAGCAGCAGATGAGTTAGAAGATCAATAGCTTTAAAGGTGTAACAGCAAGATGATGTGGCTCATCAGGGCACACTCTGACAAAGATGAGTAAGTGGCCAGTCACCTTGGAAAGGAACGGGAACATACCAAGTGTTTACCCATAGTAAGCAATGGTAATTAATGGAAGCAAATTTAGAGATGGAGACAACTCTGGTCCCTCTGTGGGGAAGCCTTCTAATAGCTACAGTGGAGGCACCTTTCCTTCAAATATTAAGAAACCTAGTAATGACAATGTAAACCGAAAGCCTAAAATAGGAAGGTATGCATCTGATGTCAGGCAACTGAAAACTGGAGGAAAGGTGCTAAAGATTGGAACATGGAATGTACGAACATTGTACAAACCAGGCCGATATGACAACCTTAAAGCGGAAATGACAGCGCTAAACCTTGACATCCTAGGTATAGCTGAGACGAGATGGAGAGGTGACGGGAGGATAGGTGATGGTGAGGTAGATATTATATATTCTGGAGATGAAAAACATCAGTATGGCGTTGGAATTATGATGAAGAAGTCCATTTCCGACACAATGATTGGATTCTGGCCAGTATCTGACAGAATTATTATGATGAAGCTGAAGGGAAAATCGAGTTTATGCACCAACCTCAGATCACGATGATGAAGAAGTCAACGAGTTCTATGACAGCATCAAAAAGGTAATGGAATACACCAAGTCTGGAGAAATAACAATTGTTATGGGTGATTGGAGAACAACATGAATATCCAGTAACAGGAAGATTTGGCTTAGGTGAGAGAAATGATCGTGGTGAATACTTGATAAATTTCTGTTTGACATCAAAACTAGTAATTGCTAACACCTTATTTGAACATCCAAAGAGAAGACTATATACATGGAAGAGCCCTGGTGATGTATATCGGAACCAGATCGATTACATTCTTGTCAACCAACGATATCGAAATTGTATCAAACAGGCAAGGACATATCCAGGTGCTGACATATGTTCGGATCATAATCCAGTACTAATCAGTTTGGTAGTGAAATTGAAACAGCGGAACAAAATTAAAAACAACATTCAAATGGATATGAACATGTTAAAGGATGCAAAATACAGAACTAATTATAATGTCTCTGTTCATAACAAATTCAGTGTACTGATGAATGAAGAAACTCCTCAGAGAGAGTATAACAACATTGAAATGGAATGGGAAGCTCTCAGAGAAAGTATGGTCAAGTCAGCAGAGGAGGTGTTACCAAATAGAAAACGAGAGACAAATTAATCATGGATGACGCAAACCATACTAGAAAAGATGGCAGAAAGGAGGAAAGTGAAAACCACTGATCCACTTAAATACAAACACCTGAAGAATGAAATAGAAGATGAATGCAAAAAAGCTAAAGATGAATGGTGGAATAAGAAGTGTGAAGTAGTGGAACAACTTGAGTCTCAACATCGTTCAAGAGAGATGCACAAGAAAGTGAAAGAGATAATAGGTCAAGGATACAGACAGAGAAGCAGTAAATGTATCAAGAACAAAGATGGCAAAATGCTCTTTGAAGAAGATGAAATAAAGTCCAGATGGGAAGAATATGTAAACGAACTATACAATGATCACAGAGGGAACCCACCCACAATTGAGAAAGAAGATGGGAATATTATATTAGTATCAGAGGTTGAGAAGGCTATCAATGATCTAAAGTCAGGTAAGGCTCCTGGAAGTGACCAGATAAGATCAGAAATGATAAAAGGACTAGATGAAGTAGGGATTCAAATCATTCATAAGCTAGTAAATGACATCTATGAGACTGGATTTATACCATTGAATATGAATGAATCCATATTTGTACGACTCCCAAAGAAGCCAAAACCAACATTGTGTACTGAGTACAGAACAGTAAGCCTGATGAGTCATATGTTGAAGATGATCCTGACAATAATTTTACTGAGAAACAGATAGAAAATTGAAGAACAAATCAGTAACGTACAAAGTGGGTTTATATCTGGAAGAGGTACACATGAAGGGATTTTCAATATGAGAATGATTTGTGAACATTATTGTGAAATGAAACAGGATGTTTATGCCTGCTTTATTGACTATGAGAAGGCCTTCGACCGAGTCAATCATGAAATGTTAATCAAATGTTTACAAGATATTGGTGTCAATGGCAAAGACTTTAAACTAATTGTGAACTTATACTGAACACAACGTGCATTTATAAAAATGGAGCAGGGCCTATCGGATGAAGTTATGATTAAACGAGGAGTTTGACAGGGGTGTGTATTATCACCATGTCTTTTTAACCTGTACGCAGAGATGATTTTCAGACACATTGAAGATTGCAAGGGAGTGACAATAGGTGGCATGAATGTCAACAATCTTAGATATGCCGATGACAGTGTAATACTAGCAGACAGTGAGAAAAACCTACAAGATATTGTGAATAAAATCAATAAAGCTGGAATACTATTCAACATGAAGATGAATGCCAGGAAGACCAAAACAATGGTTATAAGTAAAAAGACAGATAAACCAAATATCAATATAACCATAAATGGCACAAACATAGAACAAGTATCCGAATTCATATATCTTGGACAAAAGATTACAAATGATGGGAGATGTGAGGAAGAAATTAAGAGAAGGATAACAATAGCCCAAACAACATTCTCCAAAATGTATAGAGTGTTAACATCAAGTAAGATATTAATACATACAAGGAAGCGTATTCTTCAGTGTTATGTGTGGTCTACTCTAATGTATGGGGCTGAGACATGGACAATCTCTAAGAAAATGTACAAACATTTAGCAGCATTTGAGATGTGGACTTATCGAAGGATGATGAAAATATCATGGACAAAGAAGATCAACAACAAAGAAGTTCTCAGAAAAATTAAAAATAAGAAACACTTGTTTGCCACTATACAGACAAAGAAACTTATTTATTTTGGCTACATCATTCGTCAGAGTTCAATATACCGTACATTGTTGGAAGGGAAGGTGAATGGCAGCAGAGGGAGAGGGAGACCAAGAACATCATGGTTTACAAATATTTCACAGTGGACAGTCTATCAGAACAGCACACCATCGGGACAAGTGGAGAACCATTGCATCCAACCCTCGACTAGAGGACGGAACTATTGATTGATTGATTGATTGATTGAATGACACTGACAAGACTTCAAAATCATTGGGGCCAGGCTGTAAATATCCATCTCTGGTGAATTTACCTGTTGCTACAAATGTTGTTACTGATGAATTAACCTAATGTTGAGGGTAACTGACAGATTAATTGAAAATTTGATAACAGATGCAGTAGACCAGGATGTAAAGGAAAAACTTGGTGCTATGACTAAAATTGTTGGCTCACAAATATCCCACCTTCACTGTCTGGTCACAGCAATACAAAAATGTGGTGTAACTTTCAAGGTTTGGGAAACAAAGGATGCGAATGGCAAAGAAACTGGAAAGATAGAATGTTCTAGTTTGGTAGGAAATGAAAGGAAAAAGCTCCTTGCAAAATTGCCAGATTCCCTCCGAGATCATCACTCTTTGCATGAAGAAACAGAGGAAATTATCATTGAAATATGGGAAAAATCTGCCAGCTTGTACTCATTAATTTCTGAATATTATAAATCCTCTCAGGAGGTTGAGGAGAGTAATCTTTTCACAAAGGCTAGAGATTGGGTGCTCCTCTTTCTTTCACTAGAGGGTAGGCGAAAAGGGTATGAACTCACAAGGGTTACTCCATATTTGCATATCATGGTATATCATGTCCCCAAGTTAGCTAAGATAAATTGTGGAATTGGAATGTTTAGTGCCCAGGGGATGGACAAACTTAATGATACAGCTAAATGCATCCACCAGCAACATTCTAATAAGATAGATGCATGTGCTGGAATACTTCAAGCTTCCCAAAGACGTGAAGCGCAACCCAAGAGAATATGAACAGAAAGACCACACATATTGTGGTGAGGAAATTTACATAAAGCGTAGAATAGTTAGTTTTGAACCTGAAAAGCCTCCAAATTCTATGGTTAATATAGGGGATGTTGACAAAATGACTTTGCAAGAAGTAAAGGATAAGTTGGTGGAACTTGGAATTAGCAATAGACTCCGAAAGGAAGAGAAATTTAAGGAATTGTTAAAAACATCGGTGACAACTCAACTGATGAGGTCTGATTTCAGATATGAACTTGTGAACAAGGAGTGGTAAAATACTTTTATTGGTCTCCTTGCCTTGGTGACTGCAAACACTAATAGTAATACTTGTGTTATTTAGTCACAATTTTAAATTGATGCATTTATGTATTGGCTCCGTCCTGTCACTTTGGTACCATTCAATAATGTTTTGTTATTATTTGCGTTGGGTGAATCTACTAGTCTTTCAAAATTGTGTAGAATACTCAGGTCAGGCACCCTTTGAATTTGACAGCTTTATTTCTTGTCAATCGATGCAATTTGTTATTTCCATACATACACATATTTGGCAAAATGTCGGTAGGCAATGGATCTGTTCCAATTGGATGAAGTGGTATCGATAATTATATTGTCATAGCAGCATTTATTTTGTAAGGATTTATCTAGATATATATATGTATATATATTTAAATATTTAAAACTTGTTTCTTTTTTTTAAATCTCTGCTTTGAATGCTTTATTTCTTTTTTAATTTATGCAATTTGTTGTTTCTGCATGTACACATATTTGTCTAAATGTTTCAGGCAATGGATCAAAATGAACATAATGAATGTACATATGCATTCACCATTAAAAAAAATAAAGATCTGTTCTAATTGGATGTGAGCATTATGGACTAATGAATAACAAAAATAGGAACATATATATATATATATTTCGATGACAAGTTTGTTTCATTTAAAAAAAATGGAATAAAGATCTCTGTTCTAATTGGATGTAAGGGTATCGAACTGCCATAGAACTGTGGAACAATGAATAAATAAATAGGAATACATATTTCAATAAAAATATGTTTCAATAAAAAAAACTGCTTTGATGGATTTATTTCTTGTCAATCGATGCAATTTGTTGTTTCTCCACATACACATATTTGTTTAAATGTTTGTATGCAC